>JAJQWJ010000013.1:18827500-20027500 GCA_023637945.1 Phaethornis superciliosus | reverse complement strand
TTTTCCTGGTCCTGTAGGTTAATCGACATCACCAGCCTTTAAAAACCACAAGAATGTGAATATGCTTATAAACTTATAACTTCCAAAAACACTTGCGTAGCTGAATTTTACCATCTTATCTAGTGGGATCTCTAGGAAACACCTATGTCAATTTTTTTTCACCTTCATCCCTCTAAACTAAGTACAGGGGAACTTTTAGGGCTGTTCTCCTTATCTTTTAGCATCAACAGAAGCACAGACAGTGGTTGAGGGAGGGGATTCTCTCCCCCTACAATGCTCTCAGATCCCACCTGGAGCTCTGTGTCCTGTTCTGGAGTCCCCAACCTCAGAAGGACACAGAGCTCCTGGAAGGTGTCCAGAGGAGGCACTGAAATGCTCAGAGGGCTGAGCACCTCCCTGGGAAGCCAGGCTGAGGGATTGGGGTTGTTCAGCCTGGAGAAGAGGAGGCTCCCAGGGGAGCTCAGAGCAACCTTCCAATATCTGAAGGGGCTACAAGAAAGCTGGGGGAGGGCTTTGGACATGGGGGGTAGGGAGAGGACAAGGGGAAATGGGTTAAAACTTGAAGTGGGGAGATCGAGGTTGGACATTGGAAAGAAATTCTCTCCTGTAAGGGTGGTGAGATGCTGGAACAGGTTTCCCAGAGAAGCTGTGGCTGCCCCATCCCTGGCAGTGTCTCAGCCCAGGTTGGATGGGGCTTGGAGCACCCTGGGCTGGGGGAGGTGTCCCTGACCATGGCAGGGGGTGGGAATGGAAGAACTTTAAAGTCCCTTCCAACCCAACCCATTCTATGACTCTAAGAGTGTATCTAAAAATCTCTCCTGCTCCTCTTCTAGGTCAGTAGCTTGTTTTAAAGCCTTACTAAACAAATGATCCCCACAGAATGACTGACTCCATGGCCAGCAGGAGTGCTACATGAGCTGTCAGCCTCCTTTGCCAGAGACAAAACACAGGAACACCTCCAGCTGGGGATGCAGCTGGGGACTCCACCTCCAGCACAGCACAGGAGGCATCACCTTCCATCACTTTTTTTCCCCACAGAAAAGGTCAAGAAAACTTATGTTTTAATTCATAATCATTCCCTAGACAAGCTTTTAAGCTAAATATACTCCTTCTCTTGCTTTCTTTTTTTTTTTTACACTAAAATATTTTTGAATCACACTGCTTCCTGTTTCAGTGGGTCTGTTCTTCTGCTTCTGTCATTTGCATGCATATTTATAAAATGTTTTGCTCTTAGATCACCATACAGATAAAACTCTCATTACAGCTAAGGTAAAAATATCCAATCAGGGCAAGTGTTCTGGCAAATATGCTCTGCTGGTTTACTGCACACAATTCAACATGCCTAAGTAAAAATTGTCATATTGGTCTCCAGTTATACCATGAATTGATTGGCTGGTATAATGCAGCTGACTGCCACCAGGTATAGAAATGTTAAGCAGAACAAGTTCTAGGAATCCTACCTGGGGACATAACAGTTGTTAAAATATAGTCTAAAGCTGTATTTAATATTTCAAGAGGACAACATACATTCATCAATCTGTGAATATCCTTGCACTGATGTGAAAAACCTTAGCCTCACTCTCAGACTTAAACCATACCCCTCCCTTCAGGGTGTTTTTAAGAATTAGTTTGTGAATTCTACCAGTAAACATAACCTTAGTCTATTTTGGAGAGTACTGGAGAAGTTAAGGTAAAATTTCAAGAAGACACATCACCACTGTCAGGCAGAAGCATGAGTCTTACCTTCCCCTTTCCTGTACTGGTACCAGTGTTTGCAGGGCTCTTCATACAGGGAAATGTATCAAACCCATCTGACCCAACCTAAAACTAGTCAAGGAAAATCTCATGGAACACAGAGATTGGTGTTCCCAAGACAGGAGCACAAATAATTAATTTCCTAGTTTGTCAGCAAACCTAGTTTTAAGTTTTCAGTTTCTTTCAGATAAAAATTAATATTTTTTTAGCCCCACATTTAAAATAGCTTAGGAAGACATTAAAACTGTACATGCTTAAAACACAAAAACAACAAGCAGAAAATGTGATTCTTTTTCTCTTTTTATTGATACTGCCAATGTGACTATACCTTTATGCAGGCAGATTGCTTTCCTACATTAAACGCTTTTATATTAATTTGGAAGTAATGTTTTGCCCTCTATGCCACCTAAGGTTATCCAATTAACATACAGTTATACTTTTAAGAAGTTCCCACATTTTCTCTTTAACTTCCCCCCCCCATATCTGTGTAAAGGTTACTTGGCAAAAATACATGCATATGACGTTACATGGAGACCAATCCACCACTAAAAGGTAATGCACATAAAACTTAATACAGTACTTTGACATCATTTCAAATAAATACCCACATACAAATGTAGTAATTTTAAATGTAACAGTATTTCTTATGAATCAATACTGCAACAGAAGATGGAAATATAAGTCCCCACACATCTAGGAATAATAATGCTTTTTTTCCAGCAAACAGAAATCTTTTCCCCACTGTCAATATTATTTCAATTTGTACTTTTTTTGAGGAGTGGGAAGGCTCCCCCCCAGTAAGTACCAATTTAATCATTCATGTGAGCCTCAACAAACAGTAGAGATAAGTACAGCTTGTTGATGCACTTCTGTTTCTGTTTCCTGAAAGTACAATGATTAGATACAACATGCAAGAGAAGATATCAATGTTTTGTTGTTCACATTTGCAAACAATACTATGCTTAACTGCATCCACCACCAGACAAAGCTAAATAACATCAATATTCCTGATACAACCTCTGCACTGTTACCACAAATGTGTTAATACATCTTGCTCATTTCTTCAACATGAGTCCATTTGGTTCCCAAAGCATATTTGGGTTTGTTTAGGTTGTTGTTTTTTGTTTTTTTTTCTCTATACCCCTGAATTTGAAAGGATTTGCGTGAAGAAATATCATTGACTAACAGAATTTTTTACAATCCCTTGAATATATAATCTCTATAGTAAGACTACCCATTAAAAATGTGCGAAAGGGGAGTTCACTTTGCACTTATTGCTCCATGTCTTTTCTAAATTCCAAACCAGCCATTCCATTTCTCCTAAGTTGCAGGACTTAGACTGAGCTATTCTAAGAGTCTCCCTTAAAATTATTAAAGGCACTACTGGCAATAATTAATGACAGAAAGGCGCTGATACGTAACACCCTATCATTGACAACTTTAGAATTTTTCTTTCTAAATGTACCATAATTTGGCACAATAAAATGAAAAAGTAACAAAACAATTCCAATTTGGAATTTAACTGGTATAGTTGTATAAAATTCTGTTAATCAATAATACTTCAACTTCCTAAAACCCAGGAATTCTGGAATTTATAGGTAATACTACTTATGTAATATTTTTTCAAGTGCCTATTACTGTTTTAACCAGAGCAAAGTCAAGTTTTCTTCTTGTTACATTGAACTATTCCTAAGAATAATAATACAATATGAAAAAAACCCCAGAATTTTAATACCCTGGATTTCTTAATGAATATGGCAGTTAAAAAAAAAACCAAAAAACCAACAAAAAAAAAAACCCACAAAGCCATCAGTAACTTAAACATATAAAGCTTAAGATTTATAATAATTAAAAAAAATGCTGAAGCACAGCACAATTTAGCAGAGCTCCTGTTTGTTGTTGAAACTCTTCTCTAATTACAATCTAAAGCCCCCCCCAAATCTCTGCCACGTGTTGTTATATCATTAAAAAAAAAACAAAAAAAACCAGAGATCACAAGGCAAAACTGGAGAGGCTACAAACCACTACATTTATATAAACTCTTCTACATAAGGAATTAATGAAGCTAAAGAAATATGTCAAAATATCAAAAGTGCACAGGTTTAATAATCAGACTTAAAAAAAAAAAAAAGCATCTGCAATGAAATAGGAAATTCCCCCATCCAAACATTTCTAGTAGATCATAAAGTAATATGGTGATCATTACATTTGAAGTAGGTTTTCTTCAGCACTTGTAAGTTTTCTTACTGCAGCAGCACTTACAGGTAAAGCTTGTTTGTTTTATAGCTTCAGACATAAAAGGAAAGTTTCAGGTAGTATATAGGAAAAGGTATATTCAAAAGTTAATATCAGGTCAGTGGTTTCCATTCTTTGTGCAATGGGCTACCACTTTTAACCATACTGAAAGAGGCTAAGAAATGCTGTTGCACTGTTGGAAAGGCCTTCTCCAGGGACTACTCTACAGCTGAAAAATGGAAAAATAAAATAGCATTAGAAAAAAAAATAATCAGTGTTTATTTCTCAATAAAGAACTTAAATTAAAACAATGTGCTGCAAGAGCAGGTTAGTTGGTTGAGGGTGTCTGTTAGATTACTGGGGTAGAAGCAGCCATTTTAGCTCCAAGATGCTTCCCAAGCCAATGACACAACACTTTATGGGTTTAGCCTGGAAGCAATAGCTTTGCAGAAAGGTTTCTTACAAGTACTGAATAAAGCTTTGCTGTTCAAGCACAAGTAAACAGCAGTGAATGTGCAAGAAACATTTTTCATTGAAGCTTTAGGTTCTCCAGAAGCATGCAGGTCAGTATAACATGCAGGCCAATGCAGAGAGCATCATCAGCAGAGCCTGCTTGCAGAGGTAGGTGACGGCGTAAGGAAGGTTCCAGGCTTTATCCCAACCCAGGGCTAAGTGGGATGAAGAGACTTAGAGCAGATGTACGTGTCAAGAAACTGCTAATCAAGAATTACAAAACTCAGTCTGCAATATTAGCTAAAAATACAAACGGTGGGATCAAATTACCTTATCACCATTCCTCATTTCTTTTTATAACAGGTGCTAAAAGAAATCAAAAGATAACCCTGACGAGCTCAAACAGCGGTCAGGTTTATTGGCTCTTTTTTTTTTTTTGTTAAAGATCCACAGAAATGAATGAAGATGGAAATGACTACAAAGCTAATATTGTTCAAAACTGGAACTGAAAGTTTGAGCCAAGTCTGATAGTCACTGTCTGGTAAAACTGAAATTTTATAGAAAGTTCCAGTTAATTTGAAAAAAAAAAAACAAACGACAAAAAGCCCAAACAAAAACAACACCCCCCCAAAAAAAACACACACAAGAAAACAAACAAACAAAAAAACAACTAACAATGCATTCAGTTAAGTTTCTCCAATTTACCTTTTTACCATAAGTATTTTGCAAAAATACTGCCAGAGACATGGAAGCAGTGAAAAGTGTATTACAGCTCCCTACCACAGTGGAAGCAAAAGTGTAACTGTTCCTATTGGAGTGAAAAAGTTAGTACTCAAATGCCTGCTTTTACAAGTAGTTTTAAATTACACTTAATGCAGGAATGACAAGAATAAAGGCCTTTTGGAAGATTGTGCAGCAAACAAGAGAAAGCAGGATTGAAAATTGTTAAAAGATGTCTCACTTCTAAAATATCAAACCTGCTATTTAGCAATATTAAAGCTCAAATTCAGGAGAATTCAGTGTTTTCTAAAAACAGTAATAAGAGATGCACAGGGCCTACTTTTTAAATCCAGAATTGCTATTTCTTTCAACTTCTCAAACAGTGATGTTTGAACAACATAATAGATTTAAATCCCTTGGGTTTTTTCCTCCTCTCAATATTGGTCAATGCAATTCTGATGTTTCCCAGCTTTGTAGCAGGGTTTCTATAATTCCATTTGTTTCAAGTTTCCTATGGATTTAGAAGTTTTTTCCACCTCTGATACCTGGGAAGCCAGACTGCCATGTGGTTTCCCCTCGCTGGGAGAAGCAGCTGTGCTCCTTATTACCTTATCTTAGCACTGTGGTATCTCCTGACTCTTACAGGCAGAGGCAATGCAGGGGAAGCAAGCTGGTGATCATCTCTAACTAATGGCAGGGAGATGGAGCAGTACCACACCAGGAATATTAGAATGGCTTTATAGAACATCACCATCAAGCAGGCAGCTGTGCAGTCTCGCATCGCTTTTAGTAATACCATAGGCATACAAAATTATTTGAAAGAGTACAAAATGAACAGGGCTTTACATTAAAATAAAGTTTGAGGCTAGGCACTTTAACACTCTAGTGTGAAGAAAAAAAGTGTACCTTGTTGTGCTCCACAAATTTTTCACAATTTTTAAAACAACATTTTCAATCTTTTTCTCTTACATAGGCACCAATTATGAAGTACACTTTTATATTATCAAACGCATTGTAATTAAGTGGCTGAAAAGGCCCCTTTAAGGTTCAATAGCAGACAAAGGTTTAGTATTTTTTAAAGATCATTATGTATACTATGCTATTTCATAAGTAATCATAAGCAGGATAATTGGATTCAATTTCCTGTGCCTATAATGTAGAGCCCTGTGAAACATGTGCTTGCATAAGGAATGCAGTAACTTTCATTGTATTTAAAAAAAATTATCAGAGCTCTGAAATACTATACTATTTAGATTAATACTGAGAGCTGAGAAAACCTGTTCTGTGACTGACAATACTAGACCACAGTCACATTAATTCTACATATATATGTTGTGTGGCTACAGTAATATATAAAAGAGATTCTTTCCAAAGTGTTACGCTTGCAAGGAGCAACATGAGACCACAAAGATCCTTTCAGGACATGACACTTTTCCACAGTATCAATTTAAAGTGGACCTGTCTATCAGGTAGGATCCCAATTCTTAAAATTTTAAATTTTATATCGGATGGGGTAAATATTGCATATTTTTTAATATAAATGTGCAAGTTTCTTCTGGTTAACCCTCTGTTGAGAGGGAAGCTGAGTGTAAATATTGTATCCTACCGAGTTTTTTTTTCCTAGCTTTTATACCCTATAAAAGCTTTAGGACTTCAGTTAGTGGTGATATGACAGCAGGTTCACCTGCCACAATAGGAATTAATTTTGGTTCCAATTTCAAAATGCTCTGCATTTTCAAGACATACTTCTAATTTTAACGTTTGAGTTTCACCACTTCTGAAGCCACAATAACAAGGAAGGTTTTCTGTTTGTTTCTGTCTGTGAAAGCATTTATTGAAGTATGCTGCAACCCTGAAGAAAGGATCACATTTGTGCTATACAAACTACTATTAGTAGCACCAGATATAGTATACAGGTGTACTCTTAACACTCACCATAAACAGCAAAACCCATACGTGTTAATTGTGGAAAAAGCTAATGCCTTTCCACTATTAACTTGTTGATAGCATCCCCATACTCATTAATTACTTACAGTTAAGACCACCATAATACAATTTGTATTACCTGGTTAAACAACATACTAGTACAAGCCAACTCACTGCAACATTAGATAGTGGGGATTTACGCTGACAGTTACAGCATAAAATAGGATGCATAATATGACTTCTACACACCTGTCCTAGTCACAACAGATTTTGTACTTCTCACTACAAAAAACTTGGTTGTTAAGGACAGATCCTTCAGGCCTGTCTCCACAGGACCGAATGTGACTTACACTAGGGTTACTGCCCTTGGCTTTGGAAGCAGATTTTGTGCGCACCCGTTTGGACTGCTCGTGGTCCAGCTCCAAATGTTCCAGGCGCTGGGTCAGGGCCAGTTTCTGCTGGATAGCCATCCGAAGCAAGGAGTTCAGAGTCTTCTTCTCATCCTCAGCTGCTGCAAGCTGCCTCTGCATTTCATCCAGCTGTGTGACATACTCGTCACATCTGCAATGAAACAAAGCAATCTTTAGCAATCCTGTTTCCTCCTGTAACACCTGAATCCTTTGTGCCCACCCAGTGCTGGCAAAGTGAGAGCTTTGCAGCTGATTGCATAAACAGGAATTTCAACCAAAGCTGTAGGAAATCACCATTACTTATCACTGGGGATTTTACACGCTCAGCACTTCACATTCACACCTTACAAGACATAGTATAATTAACAGCATCGTTAGATAATGAAAGCATGGTGTCTGATATCAAAGTACTCATGTCTAAAGACTGGTAAGATGTCATCCCATAGTCAGTAGACACCACACAGTCAAGTTCCTTCTGCAGGGACTTCCACAGAGACCATGACAGTTCTGAGCTGGAAAGGGAGTCTGGGGGAATAGTAGGAGTGCTATAAAGTGACCATAACTCAAATGGTATTAATACCCTTTGGTGAGGGCCTGAACTTTGCAGCTTGTTCCTTTACATATGGAGTACAAATATCAGCTTTCCAATGGTGACTGAACAGCATTATTAAAAATAAGATTAAATTTAATAAAGTTTAAATAAAATAGAAATAAAACAAATAAAATTTAAAATTAGAAACAAATAAAACTTAATAAAATTTAATTAAATAATTAAAAATAAGCATCTTTCCTAACTCTAACCAACTTCGATAACTGATGCAAAAATTCTAGAAAGTGTTTCATTACTGCTTTCCCTATAGCAAATGGCCTTTATATAATTGTTTGCAGTATCAAAATTAATTTTAAAACAATTAAACAAAGGATCTGAGCATTACTGGGAATACTGCAGGGGAAGCTGTATGGAACCTTTTCATCTACAGTCATTTTCACTGAGCTTAGAAGCTCCTTTACTTGCACAGTGTATCCTGAACAATTTAAAGAATTGACATCTTTACATGAAGATGCATATTTACAGCACATAGAAGACCAAATATGTGCATGGATATAAAAAGAAATATTCATAGGTATCAGCTGGAATTTACATCAGCCGTATCTGTAAAATACAGCTACTTCATAAAAAAAAAAAAAAGGATAATTTATCAGCAGATAAATATTCCTTTAATTTCAAAATGGGTGACTTTAAGGGACATTTATTATTATTAAAGCAGACTGGAAAAAACCCACCACAGAACAAAACTGCATTCACAGCTGTACTTATCAAGTCCCAAATTCTGTTCTCTAATAGCAAGATTAGGCCTGTACTCCTAGTTATATTTGCTTGGGAACAGAAAAAGTGAAAGGAAAAAATAGGGTGTTATTATTTAATACTCTGAGAATAAACAATAACCCTAAAATATTCCAATAAAACCTGCATGAACTACAACTGCAATGCTTCGCAGGTTTTGAGTTTAGGGCCACTATATGAGCAGGAACCTCTCCACCCAAATCTGAGCACCCTGCTCTTGAGTTCATCACAGACTCTCTCATACTGTAGAAACTCAGTGTTTGAGGAGTTTCTTTTTTAAAAAAATAAAACCAGGAACCTTAAACTTGCTCCAAGCCTAGCACTACCCCTTTCCATAGCCAGAGAAGCCCTGCATGGCAAACCCAACCCATACATCTCAGTGAGTGGAAGCAGACCAAGGGGCAGATAATTTAACCTATTAACCTATTTACCAAGAGGGACACAGCCTGAAATCTCCTTAGGAACTCTGAGAAGTCAAAAATAACTCTGGCAGACCTATAATTGTCTTCCCCTCTTACAGAAGGTAGCACCAGGTCCAAAAAGAGGGCAAGAAAGTTGACAGCATCACTCTAGAATGTCAGACATTTTCTTCGCTTGAGGATGGCAACGAGGCACAGACTGAAGACTCCTGAGGCCTGAGGGATATGGGTTTTCCCTCCAGTTTTCAGAACAAGCTTGTGACACTGAGGTGAAAAGCACAATGTACAAGTCACCTTTCTGCTCTCTTCTCTACCCATGTCTCAAACCTGATCCCGTCAAATCTCTGCTACTGCAACACAGGGGAATGTCCAGAAAGTGTTACCAGTTCCATGAAGAATGTAATGCAATTGCCTCAGCAAAACAGGATCTGTCCTGTCCCCATTACCTACCCTTGTTTCATTCTCAATCACACTGCTGAGAGATCTAGATAAGGTGAAATTATGGGGAGGTTTTTTCCCCTTCTTTCACAACTCCTTTATTGTTGTTGTGGGGAAAAAAGGAGAGAAAAGAAAAGAAAAAAAAAAAAAAAAGAAAAAAAAGTTTCCACTCTCTTTGTACAGAACAGAAAGTTAATTTAGCCCCAAAATGTTGAATTCAGTGAAGTTGTGTGTCAAAATGGCCACAGCCTTGCTACTCAAGTGCTAATCCAAGACAGCCAAGACAAGATTTCTCTCCCCAACCAATTTAGAAATAAAAGAGAAGATGAAAAGAAAACAAAACCATTGCAGTAAAGCAGTCTTGCTGATGTCCCTTAATCCTCTTCTCTAAACTTTTTTGGTATTACTCAAACTCCTCTTGACCAGCTGTACCAAACCAGATCACTGGCTGGTAACACAGACCAGTGCTTGTCAAAGTCTAGAAATCAATGACATTATGAGCCAAGTTATAATTAATGAATATATGACTCCATATGAATTGATTCGACTCCAAAAGTCATTGTAACAAGTCATTAACTCATCCAGCTTTCTGCTAGCACAAAGGTTTAAAAAACATCAAACAATTGTCCTTCAAAACTACAAGGCACTATTTCAAATACCTAAATTAACTTCCCCTCCCCCATAAACTCTGCCCAGTGAGGTTTTCCCTCTTTTCCAACACTAAGGAAGTGTTACCAGCAGCACAGATGCAGCTGCAGGCAGAGTCACACTATCAGGAATTACTGCTCTCTCCTACATCTGAGGACTGGGAAGAGCAGGAGCAGTGACCAAACCTTCTCCTGGTGCAAGCCCGGCTGCTTGGGGCAGGCAACAAACACCACACTATGCAAAATACAGCAATTGCTCCCCTGAACAGAACAGGTGAGGGTTTGCTAGAAATAGATGTAGATGTTACATACACAGGTGGACTCAGAGCTGCCCTACTTTCTTCCTCCCAACTCTTACTGACTCCCAATTTGCCTGCCCTCAGACACTAAATTCTAATTAGTATCTCCACCAACCTCTCTGGGCTGACCTCTGAAAGAACTCATACTGGATAGAGTTTTGCACATCCATAAAACCACTCAAAATTGTGTATTTAAAAGCTATTGAGAAGCAGAAGCATTCAAAAGCTTGACTCCACATCAGCACCTTCCAGGCAGGTGACTGCCACATGCAGTACTCCCAGTGCAGCTGCACCAGAACTCACAGACCTGACTGCAGGACTTTTACCAACCTACTAAAGCCATCTCTTGACTTGATTTGCACAGCTCTAAACTGTGCAGATCCAATCTTCAGTAATGTGCTCTGCAAGAATCCCTGGAGAAACAAAATAATCACAAATCCCGAAGAAGACAGAAGAAAGAACACCCCAGATTTATGCAGTTGAGGATTACAGACATGTTCAAGGGAGTATCTAGGGAAACCTTAGCCAATTACTAATTCGTAATTAATTCCTCAATACCTTGTACTGAAAACTCATCTGAGTTGTGTATATGAAATGAACAAATGCTGTACTCTTCATTTGTATAAATCATAGTCATTTACACAAAGACTGAATAGTATTTTATAACCAGCTATAGTTCTCCAGAATGTTTATAATCAGCCCATGTATAATGTCCAGTAGGAAGAACTATTACAGAAAGTAATGTGGGTGCAAATCTCTGTTGTAATTTGAAACATATGGGAAGAATTATATCCTGCACTATGAAGGAAAAATCAGCCCCACCTTGCTGGACACTACAACACTTCTAAATTTCTTCTGATAAAAACTCTCAAGGAAAGATTATCACCTTTGATGGTAAACTCCCTCTTCCTAGAACTGAAAATAAAAATCTTTTTTTTATATTTAAAATCAGAGATTAAAAAACCTATGCCACCAGATTAGAAGCAATTTCAAAGCTATCTCACAGGCAGGACATTTTTCTTAGTTCTTCACTAAAGGGGGTAGCAAGGGGTAGAGGAACTAATCCTGAACTCTCCATCCACCTCTACCCCACTAGATCTGGGCACATGCTTTGTTTTGCAGAGACTATGAGCACTCCCATTTCACAGCCAAATGAAACCAAGATTTGCCTCTACCTGAAAGGCTATGGACACAACTAACTGCTGCAGTCTATGAGGTAAAGAACTTCCCATTTTAATCAAAAAACAAAAGGACAAGACAAGCTTTCCTCTGAATATTTCTACAGCACCACTATTATATCCCAGTGATATATAAATGTAATACAGTAGGCATTCAAACAAAGCCTAAAGGCACAGGAATGAAAGCTGTGGGCACAGCTACTTTGAAAAATACCTGGGAGAAGAGTATTTATTGTTGCAAGCCAGGTCTGGGGTCTATCTACAAGTAACCTTTCACTAAGGATGAGTCTCAATACCTCCAGCATTTCTTGCAGTGGACATTTTAATTGTCAGGCACACTTTAGAGCAGGCACACTGGTGTTACAAACTTGACTGAGCAAGACATCAATCACACCTCTTTTGTAGCATGTACACAAGACAGTCAAATGCCTTTGTCCTGTCTGGATATCCCCCTGCTTCACGTGGCTGCTGGTGGCCCAGACGTTTTTCTCTCCAGACACCATTCATCACCTCTAGATCTAGCAAAAGGAACAGGAGGCAAGTGCTATTACTCCTGTCTGGGAATTTCATTCTGGAAATTTTCAAAGTCACTTTTTTTTGTGTTTGGCTGCTCTGAGCACTTAACCTACGAGATATTTTTAGAGAAGTTGAATACTTCTACTGTGTGAAGCCCAGTACAGACTATTAGCCATAGCTCTCAGTCCTGTAAGGACTGCACTGTTCTCTGCATGAATTTTAACTTCTTTATATTCAGCAGAACACAAGAATATTTTCCCAAAAGTTTCAGATACTTGGAAAACTGACACAGCTTGTACAGCTCTGAACCGATGTATGTATTAATTTTAAACACCTTTTCTCCATTAGTGAAAAAAAGCCAGCTACTAGTTTCTACTATGCAATCATGATTATCACAGGCACTATCTTGTAATTTAATCTCATGTAATATGTGTAAAACCTTTCCAGTACATTCTAACATTTGCCACTTGTCCCCTTGCTGACTTGCTGCAAGTTTGTTTCTCCCTTCATAGTTTTGAAACACTGGAACACGGGTATAGCCACATCTACACATATTCTCCGCTTTTCAAAGATGCCTGTTTCTGCTAGATTTCATAATTGCTACTCAATATTTACTTTAGAGATGAGAAATGTCCTTTCTATTACTATGCTTGCTTGTTCTCAGGCTCTGGAAAAGTAACATGAAAATTAAAGAGACAAGAAACTTGCAGGCTATATTAAATGACAGAAAAAAGAGCAGAAAAACAGGGAAAAGAAACATGAAAAAAACATTGTATTTTCACTGTTTTGTTTCTACCATTTTCCATATTTAGTAGAAATTTTGGAAGGATACTTAGTCAAATTGTAGTAAACCAAACTCAAGGGAAAGACTAGCATAACAAAATAAAACAATTTTGACTTCTTAAAATAAAAAATCCATGTTTAAGCTCTCTCCCTGTCCAATCCATTACAAGCTTTTCTCAGTACATTCTTTTCTTGGCTGTCAAGTGATGGCTATGCTGGCTGCCTGCTCTTCATCCTTTAAGGACTTGAATTGCTACCTGCTGAATCCCTATTTAAGAGAAAGTTAAGCCTTAAGCTTTAATTTCAAGCTGGATTTTTCTTGTTGGTTTTGATACTGTATTTTTTTTGGCCCCTGTAATCAATTCTAAGAAACCTGAGTTCTAATGTGCTTACCAGTCTGAATGACAATTTACTTACAGGCTATCTAGAAACATCTCTTTATCTAAAAGATAAAGAAACTGCTTCATTCCCACCCCAAATAATTAGAAACAGGACTTACTTCAAGTTTCTTCAAAGCACCTGGGAGTTGCTGTTTGTCTAGCAAAGAAAGGAATCAGTCTTCCTCCTGGCAGTGTTTTAGGGGATGCTGAATTCATTCATCTCAAATTTGCTACTAACCCCTCCCTCCTCCTCACCCTTAAGTATGGATTTATACTGTTCTGTATATATATAAAAAATTCTTTCAATTTTCTTAACTTACTAAACAATAGTTCAAAAAATAAAAAATTAAGCCTACCATAAATATTTTTGCAAGTTAAATATTTTTGCCAGGAAAAACCAGCAGCATCTCCTGGCTCTGGGCTCCCTATGCACCATTTTCAAATGATCTGAACACACCAGTGGTATCTGCCTCTAGTCTGGGAATTCCTCTTCTCAGTAACTGCTTTTCCTTACCTAGTGCTATTTACCTAGGGCATTTGTCAAGTTGAACTCAATTGAAAATAGCCTCTTGATTCAAATACTTAAACAAATACCTGAGTGAAATGAATTAACTGCACATGTATGCTCTATACTTTTTTTTTTTATGGAGATGAAGTTAAAATTCAGAGACACTTCAAACTCTTAGACTAAACATGGCATATTGAAGATTTTAGTTGAAAACAAACTAGTTAGCTGTTTATACTGTCTAGGGTAAAAATTCTAACCTGAGTAGTCTGTGTGCAGCCATACTTTCTTTTTCCAATTTGAAAGGATTTATTCTTTAAAATACAGAATATACCCACCCCAGATAGTACTGTAGTTCAGTGATGCTATTGCATGGTAAAAGTGGCTTTTTTATAGTGCATAATGAACATTTGCTCCATCATCTTCAGGCCTTGTTTATCTACATTCTGTACCACCCAAGGTGTCTGTTAAGAAGTGCAAAACTGCAAACTGCTTGACAAACTAGAAGAAAAAAGATGTTCACCTTCTCCTTTCTCTGTAAGCCAATTGTTGGAGTTGTTTTGGTGTTGGGTTTTTTTTTTGTCCCTGGAGAAAGTTTCCTAATGACAATGTTTGATTGTAATGCAGTGATACATGCCCATTACAGTCTAATTAGGCAGATGAAGCCTCTTTCTAGCTCTACAGGGCAGATATTTATCTGGCTTCCAGTTTGTTTGTACATGTGTGTGCTAATTAAGAAAACCTGGCCCTTAACAGGACAGCTACTGCCTACACATCTATAGTATCTTAAGCATACCTTGATTTATTCCTTTGTACAACAGCTTAATTTTCAGTGTTGCCTTGAGCATTGTTGCAGTCCCTCAGTGCTGGAAGCTGTTCATCTGTGTTTTGCAAGCCTGCCTTTGTCTCCAGGCTGAGTTCTTATTGTATTTTCATCACTTATTAAAAATAGCTAGTAGTATTGTCAAATTAGGATGATTAACCTACTTCAAAAAAGGAATTAGGTCAGTTACTATATTAATGCCCAGCCTTCAACTCTCATGTATTGTTACAGCTCTCCCACATGCTACAATACATGGCATTTCCTGTGGAAAATACAGTTCTCTGTGCAGCAGTCTGCTGCATACCACACTTGGACACAGCACTGAAACAGCACGTGGGCTAAAGGCCCCATCACTTGTTATTGGTCTCTGCTGATACAAACACCTTGGCTAGAGAAGAAACACAACTTACTGGTGACTGTCAAGAGGTGCTCCAATAGCAGGTTGGTTGTGACAGCAAAGACAAATTGGGATGTTACCTACTTCTCATATTTGAAACACATCTAAAAGTCAGACTCCAGAACAGCTTTTGAGGTTATTGTCACCAAAGCACTTAGGAACACCCCTTTTAAACCTACCTTACCTGAAATGGAGACTCTGATGGAACAGCCACTGGCAGAGGAATGCCCACCATCAAACCACTGACCCTCTCTGCTCACAGAGGGAGGGATGGGGTGACAGACAGTTCCCTACCTGCAGCAATAGCTCTTGATAGCTACACAGCATCTGAAACACTGGGTGCACTCAGAGATAGAAGCAATTCTTCAGGCACTCTGCAACTGCCACTGTCACAGGCTGATGCAACACACAAGGCTCAGCTGCTCCTGTGCCTTGGAACGAAGAGGAATGCAAGTGCTCACAAGATGAAAGGCTCAGTGGACCACATCTCCACTTGCTCCACCCTCAGCTTTTTGAGTCTTTTGGTCATGGCCTGTTACTTTTCATTATGGTTAAGCAAAGCATAAATTCAGAAATTGCAGTTGTTCATCCAGACAGGCAAATCTGTTTTGCTCCCCCAAACAGACCTAGTTACTGCCTCGTCACCCTCTCTCACTCGTCTGAAGGTTCCAAGACAGCTCTTAAATCTACTGCTTTCAGAAAAACTTCTATTCTGCCTCTAACTTCCCCATGCCAGAGTCCTCATTATTGTCTTGCCAGTAAAAGGACCTGATTGACCCTAGACAACAAAACAAGAGAAGGGAATTACCCCTCCGGCATTTCTCTGACAATTTGTCCTCTCTAAACCAATTCACAGTCACTCTCTCACTGAGGCAGGAAATCAACACATAGGCAAAACACACTCAGTTATATGTAGCTTAGAGAGCTTCCTATATGTAACTTCCTATCTGTATCTAGGAAAAAACCCTGCACGTTAACAGTATATTGCTTCTCCTTCCCCTCAACTTCAACTAAGCAAGTGCAATTTCTGTATATTTATTACACTCCAGAAAAGGAGAGAAGTATGACAAATCCACACTATACAGGGTATACCTTTCTTTAACATAATGAACTGTCACAGTTCAACCTTTAGCATTCCTTAGTATCCATTTCTCCTTTCCATGCTTACCCCTATGCACAGATCCTGCTCAGAAATGCTAACTCACCAAGAAGCCTCAGATTACCCAGGGCACACAAGAGCTGCTGCAGAACTTTTCCCAAACATCATACAGAAAAGCCTCAGAAATCCTCATAAGCATGATTCCATACCATGGTAGTTATTAGTAGAAGATAAGGCTATTTAGGTAGCTTTTTTTTCTTTTCCTGTCTTCCAGGATCATCTCTGCACAGGAACCAATTGAAAATTCCTTAGCTGTAATCTAGATTTTGTAACACGTTGATGCCTTAACATTCAATCAAAAGAAACACATTGACTCAAAGAAGAAATCAATGACCATAGTAGTAAGCACAAGCAGATCAAAATAGCATTTATCACTTCTGCAGCATGAGGTATCTGCATATGTTTTTTTGTCCATTACCACAAAGCAGAAGCAAGTTCCAAAGACATATGCAACCCAGATCAGCTAATACAGGTAAACAAAAGGACAGGAATGCCAACTGCAGGATGAATAAACCAAGAATAAAGATGTTTGCAACATCTGTAGTTTTTTCTACATTATTATAGGTCAGAGTCACTTCTCCATTGGATTTTAAATGCTCATTTTCTATTGTTAAATGTCTCCCCTCTTAGATTTAACAGAATCAGGGATAATCACACACACATTAAATATGACCACAACTCTGTGTTTTGTAGCAACATACTACATGCCTGGCATTTTTCTCATCAATTGGAACACATTGCAGCAAACACAATGAATCTGGAACAAGGCACTGGGGGGGTGGGGAAGGTGGGCAGAGTGTTCAGCTCTTCCCACACTCAAGTACAGAATGACATTTTGGAGAGTTCATAGGTTTACCTTGTAGCAAACATTGCTCTCAGGGAAGAGAAGGTAGCAGCATCTTCTTTCAAAGCCTTCAGCTCATTTCGCAGCTTCATCATTGTCTCTGTAACCATAGCTTTCTCATTTTCATACTTGCTTTTTAGGTTGGCAAGGGCTACCTCTGCAGTCTATAGTTTACCAAAAAGAATTGAAAAACAAGTTAGTGAAACTCTACACAAAGGGGCCAGTTAAGAGGTTCCTAATCACTATTCACATAATGAAATAGGCACTTTGTAAATTTTCTTTGTAAATGCTAAATCTATGGTAAACTTTTCTTGTACAAATTAAATAAAATCTCATTTTCACACACTGGAAACAGATCAGACATAGGAGTTTCCTACTCCCATTAACCACACAGCAACCTCAAGTAACTTTACAGAATATACATTTAGGGACACCTATCCCCAAATGCTAAAAGAAATTCAACTTTAAATACTTCAACACAGAGAACAAAAGTCCATTTAGTATATATATATTTAAAAGCATTTAGTCAATCACCAGTACATTCCTCTAATCCTTACAGCATTTTCACTGTCTTACAGTTAGAGACACCTTTATCCAAATGTGCAAAAGAAAACTGTATGTATTTATTTCTTAAACAACACTACATATTTTTTTAAAAGCAACTTCAATTGCATTACTTTAACTTCTGCAGAGACAATGAAGAATGTCACATGGTGTCTTAATGGCAGTTTTCATCTTCTGCAATGATAATGTGTATCAAATGACACAGCCCAATCCCTGAAGACTAATTTTACCCTTCAACCCTTTCAACCCTGTTGTTTTGACCATATTTTTATATCACATCCTCTTCTTTGAAAGCTTTTTTTCATTTTGCTATGAGCTGAGACCTCTCTTAAGGGTAAGAATTCTGCTAGAATTCTTTCAAGTAGAAAGTAAGATTTACCTCTTCCTTTTAGGTGTTTTACATTAAATGTAACCTGATGTAATTCAGACAGGTACTAGACTGAAGTTACTTTAACCTTAATAAAAAATTTGATGGGTAGGTGACAAGCAGATGTCAGTTAGTGCTCCAATGCTCAGCTTTAGAGTCGTACAGCAGTGTGCCTTTAATGAAACAACTTGCTTCAGCCTTGTTCCAAACAAGTACCAGCAACAAAAGCTCCACTGAGTTGAGGATATGGCAGAATGACCTCAGATAAATTCTGCTGTGTTTATGGCATAATTTTCCCAACACCATAACCTTCACATCTTTAAGACATAATTACCTGTTTGTTGGCCTTCAGCACAGTTCTCAGAGTTGCTATCTGTTCTCTCTTTGTGCTGAGCAAGGACTTCAACTTCAGGATTTCTTCCATGAGAGCTTCCTTGTCTTTGTCCACCACTGGCCCCAGTTCTTGAGTGGCAACACGCTGCCTTGACAACTCGGTTGTTCTGTCCACAGCAGCTTGAAGGTGTTTGATTTGATCCCGGATTATAGCAATCAAGTTGTAAATGTTCATAGGTTCCTTCTGAGTATCTGACACAGGAGATGGCAAAGATGACACTGGAGATGGGCTGCTGTCACTGCTTCCATTCTCTGCCTTTCCTAGCTCTATAGTTAACAGACCTTTAGAAAGAAGAATGGGAGACCTTCTTCCCTTGGTCTCTGGACTACTGCGTCCACCTTTCCCTTCCTTGTAGTAATCCAGCATCACTCTATTTGGAGTTTCATTGTTGCACATGCAGACATGGTGGTACAAATTGGCCAGTTCTTCACTGAAGGTGACCAGTTCATCTTGGGCCACGGTGAGGCTGCCCTGCGTTTCTCCCGCAACATCACTGACTTTCTTCAGCTCCTTCTCCAGTCTGGCCACCTGTTCTCTATCGTGCCTACTGGATTTTTCTAGGGAAGTGATCTTTTCAGTCAGAGCTTGGCTCTCGGTCTCGTATCGGCCCTTCTCTTCCTCATATTTAGACTCGCATTCTTTGTATTTGGCCTTCAGATCTTTAAGCTCTTCTTTTAGGTCAGTAATCTCTGCCACAGCCACTTTGTACTTGCACTCTAGAATCTCTGGCCCATTGATGTCAACTTCATAATAGTCTCCATCTTCGTGGCTGTCTCGGTCTTTCTCATTGTCAAGGGCAGACTGACGTTCCTTGCTGAGCTGGAGCTTCTTCATCGCATTCAGGTTTTCTGTGAGTCTGCCAACTTTCTCATGCTGCTCTGAGAGGGCTCCCCGTGTATTTTCCAGCTGCTTCTGAGATTCCTGTAGTGTTGTTAACAAGTTCACCTTTTCTCTTTCCATCTGAAATGCATGAACACAGACATCTACGTAAAGGAAACTTAAGTGGTTAAGACAGCAACTTAGCCAAGGTCCTTACGGCTACAGAAATCCAATCACTTGCACATTATGGAAAAGCCTAAAACTACCTCAAGCACAGTGTTGCTTGCCAGATTTTTCTTGTTTCCACTCCAAAATGCACACACTTCTTTCCTACCACTTGGTCTCACTGTAAAAACATCCTTTTGGATGAAAATAAGCTAAAGTTTGCTGTTAACTCACAAATTATCAAGTAAATATTACAAAACACACAGCTAGTCTATGGTGGATGTTGGGAGTTCCATTAAAAACTCTGAAATACTGGAACTTTTCAAGTTTGTCCTCAGAGTTTTCATTTTTAAAAAAATCCAGTAATTTTTTCCACAAAACACTTCAAAAAGTGATTGACAAAATAACTTTAAAACATTTCTAGGCAACGAAATTATGTATCTTTCAAACTTTCAACCTCTCAATAGAACAAATATAACACAGAGATAATAGGTATTGATTAAAAGTTCCTGTTCTTCAAACTAAGTACAGAAAATACTAATAGAGTACAAAACTCCATCTCATTAAGATAACTTGGAATGATTATCAATTTATCAACAATATTTTGTCTTTCTTGCTAGTGACATAATGAAGTAGGCAAAGCATTGACTGCATGGAAGATGCACTGACCAGCATTTAACATCCTCAAATTCTTAATCAGAACCTTTGCAAATGTAGTTCATGCTATATAGTGGCCACATGACATGTTGAAAAGACTGAAATTTCAATGAACTCTAACAACTACTTGGAAGTACATATCTGTACAAGAACCCCATTTACCTGTACAAGCTGTTGTTTTAGCTTCTGGATTTCAGAAATGTTTAATTCACTCAGAAGATCTGAAACCAGACTTGGAGCTGGAGGGAAGCTTTCATTTTTCTTGGGTGTTGATGTATTATTCTTGCCATTGCTGAGTTTGCTAAGACAGTTTTGTTCAAATCCATTCATTATTTCATCATTATTGGGCTCTGTGGCTTCATCACTGAACTTCAGTCCATCCAAAGAGATGTTCAGGTGACTGTTGTACATGGAGTCATTGATGTTCATGTAGTGAGAGAGCTCCTTACGAAGATTGTTCTTCTGCTCCCTCTCTGTCTTCAGTGTTTCCAAGGCCTCCTCAAGCTGGCGTTCAGAGATCTCCTTCAGCCGTATGGCATCTTCTAGCTGGCTGTTGAGGAATTCTGTTTCTTCTTCAAGCCTTTTGATTTCATGTTTCAGGCCTTCAAACTCCACCTGGAGAGATATACAAATGGAGGGGGGAAAAACCTAATGAAAAGTTCTGCCAGGAAAGCACCTGGTAGCTTCATTTTTGAATGCTTGGTTTCACAAAATATAGAGAGAACTGAGTAATTCTTTCAGTTCTGGAGTCAGCTTTTGGCAATGTGACTGTAAACACTGTTTACATAATTTACCTTCACAGAGACCATGGAACAAAATTTTTAAGCTAGCCTTCAAATGAGCTGACCTATTCCAGTTTAATTAAGAGAGGTAGGAGAGACAGTGTGTGATACAAAGGCATCACAAACAGGCTTTCCTAGCACATTATGCAAACTCTTTCTCTGTTTGATTAACAAATTCCCTGGCCAACCTTCCCACAAATTCAACCTCAACGCTTCCAAAACCCAGGACTGCAAAGCTGTGCTTCTGACACTGCTGTACTGCTGACAGAATATACCACTGGGCTTAAAACTCTTGGGCTGCACCCAGCTAATCAAACTCTGCTGTTTTTACACACCCAAAATGTAATGTTTTATAGGTTCTGCCATCATAATCTCCACACATCTTGGAGGCACTACAGTTCAGGCTCTACACTTCACACTCATAGTGCTGCTACATTATATTTGATGATATGCTATGCATTTTTATCTGTAAAATGGCATTTTTGTTGACCCTCTCCTGCATTCATACACTGAATGCCAATTATTACTGTAAAATTTGTAATCCCTTCACGAGGAAAAAATAAACCTAAGGAATACTCTTTCCTTACCTTGAAAGAAAGGAAAACATACTACATGGTATATGAACCTATGTACTTTTACCAACTGCTAAAGGAATTTTAGATGCAAACATAGACCAATCTGGTAGCACTGAACCACACCTGATTTAAAAACCAGGAACCATCATGTTAATTTAATTTTGCAAGTTAAGCCTGGGAAAACTTGATGGCTTCTTCAGGTTATGTCAGTGGGATAATTAAAGCTTAATAACATCCATCAAGTAGGATTAGGACAAAGTAGAAAATTAAATAATCCATTGCCATGAGTAGAATTACCTCTCGTTTCTGTATGTCCACTGAGCTCAACTATTTAAGATTGCAGTCTATTTTCAAAGGTTCCAGAATACAAACACAGTAGTCAGTAATTACTAGCAATGCCCAAGATAGCATCTGAGGTTAAACTTTGCTCATTGCATAGTGACAGCATTCTTCAACATGTTACATTGGTATGGGAACATGGAGCTGGGAACTAAATACAATGAATGAAGAAAAAAAGGGTTAAAAAAAAAAAAAAAGTAACTAACTATAAAGGCTGGATGTCACCAGATCACTGTCTCTTCCAGTCTCCATCTGGAGCATAATAGCCCCATAATCTCTACATGATGTCAGAGCAACCAAAACAGCACAGTGAGACCAACTACACTCAGATAAGAACAGGTCCAACCTGGAACCCCTTCTGGGCACATCAGTGAGGCCAACATGATAAACAGTGGCAGGAAGTTTGAGCTGGAGATACATGAGATACAGTCAATATCCCAAGTACTTCCTTTGGTAGGACAGTTTTCATCCAGAACACTGAAGGCCATTTCATTCATACCCTAATCAATTTTTGCTGTGTACCCACTATAAGAGATGGCATTAACACTACTGTCTTCTTCAAGAACTTACATTTCAGGAATATACCATTTTCTCAATTGAACCTTGAGTTTTATTTATACAATGAGACTGACAGGTACCTGAAGAATAAAAATTGCAAGTCTGCAACTGATGACTGAAGACAAGTGAATAGTGCCAAAGACCACTTCAAATCTAATTACCTCTGCAAATGACAACTCAGAGAAATTCTTGAATTTTTCCAAAAATGTAGTTTTGTAAAATTCTAAAAATAGACAAACTGTGCAATTAAAGGTAACTTTTCAGATAAACAATCACCCAGGCCTGACAGTATAGAACTAACATTAGTCCATGTTTAATTAAAGTAGCTATAAGGAGTACAAAACTGGAGACAATTTAGACACTACGTATCAATAAAAAAAAAACATTTAGACATACCCCCAGATACAAATACTGTAGAACAGGATGGATGGATGAAGTATTGCAGAGGCACTGAAAAAATTGTGGAGCAAAAAACCAAGTAATAAAGAAGACTGGTAGAAACTTCACTTCCAACATAAAAGGATGTGAAGGTCAAAGTATAAACAATGACAGTGTATAGATTCAGAAATTATTCAAACATTTTGGGACAACTCTTCATACTAAAAGATACTGCCTCTAGTCTCAAACCCAGGACAAACACAGAAACAAGTAGATGGATGTTCAACCAAGACAGAACCATGCTATGGCACAGGAATGAACGAGTGCTACAAGCAATGCTCACTATGGTGAAAAACTTGCCTGATTTTGCTTCAGGACAGACACTTGTTTCTGGAGACAGATGTTTTCTTCTTCAAGCTCAGTGTAGTCTTGCAGCAAACGTGCTTCTCGGAATTTATACTCCTTAATATCATCTCGCAGACGGGCCCTTTGGATCTCCACATTCTGATTGACCTGGAAAATCAAACAAACCCCAAAATTATCATGATTTGGGTTAGCTACCATTAAATTTCAACATTTTATCCTTCCTTCTGTGCATTAATCAATTAGATGTTATTCAAGAAGAAACTCATCCCCCACAGCCCTCTGGAATGAAATTACAGGAAGCAAATTCAATTACACAATAATAAGGTTTTGTTTTCTTGCCTCTCTTCCAAATTCTCAAAGAGAATTGACTCAAAGAGAAGCTCATGAGCAACCAGGAAAAGCAGCATTCACACCTCTGTTGTCTCACTGGCTGTAAGCAACAGACAAGTTTTCCTGATCAAGAGCCAACAGATATATATTTGCTGTTGCTTCTCAACAGAACTTTTCTTGATGCTCTTTTCTTTATGTCCAGTGCAATAATTGGAAAATGTGTTCTAATTAATCCTTTTGGAGAAAGACACTGAGATAAAGCTCAAATAAAATCCAAGATCCTAGGTAGAAAGAAATGGAAACTGTAGTTGACATAAAATATTCCCTCTCCTCAGCTCTCAGACTTATGTAAGACCTTAGACTTTGAATAGAAAAAACAAATCACCATTATTTTTTCAGAACAGATAAAAGTAAGTTTGAGTTATATGTTCTTCAGCTCTTTCATGAATATGCAAAGATAGTTTAAAAAATTGATCTAGCACATATCCAGCTATGTAAAGGGCTCACTGTATTTAGCTCTCTTTTTCCCAACATTATTTTCCTCCAAGCCACTTCTATAAATAATCAAATAAATTAAAGTGAAAAATGCATTTGAACACATTAGCAGAAGTATCTTCAGAGACAGACAAGCAGGCAATACCGTTGATTTTAAGAATAACATCCAGATACTGTATCAGCCCTACCTGTGAAGTGAACTGTTTTCCAAATAGTTGTATCACCTCAAAAAAAAAAAGGCCAGCTCATGAAAGAGGCAGCCTATCAATTCAGCTTAATTAGGTTCTGGTGTCTATGCCTGTTTTCATCTGTCCAGAAGCCTAGTCAAAAGAGCTTCATCATCTGGCATACAAATTCAGAATCCTTTAGTGATCTTCAGTTCTGGTTAGATGCAAGAATGCCAGCAATGGCCTCAGCCCTCTTATGAGTGTGCAGCAGGAATATGCAGCACAACAGGTATCTACAAAAAGCTAAGAGAGAAATTTTGTGGCAGGAGCATACACCAAGACTTGAATCTGGCACCTTCTGAACACAAATGCAGAATCACCTGCAACTCTAAAGACCAATAAATTTAAATTGTAGCTCACTTATGTCAGGTAGCAATTAGACTATATAAACTTGTCTTGCTCATAGTGGTGAAGAAAAAAGGACTAATTCCCAGTACACCAAGAAGCTAAAGTAAATTTTATTTGATGAAAACAAAAACTACATTAGAACAATGCAAATGAGAAGTTGCTACATTCCATATCCCATGCCTGATAAGTGTTGGCTCTATCTCTGCAGGGCCACAGGAAAAGGTGCACTGCAGGTAGCTGAAGGCTTTACATCTTAACTTCTCCTGAACAACTGCAATCAAAGACCTCTTGCTTTTGTGAAAAAGAGCAGCCAGGCAGACTATCCAAACTGTTTAACAGTTAAAATTGCAAAAGGCTATTGAATCAAACAAATTAGGAGGTCTTATATGTCATTTTTCCCCTTCCCAAGTGAAAACTCTCCACCATTCAGGTTGTTTTGCATCTCTTCCTCCCTGTATGTCCCAATCTTTGCAGAGGTCAGTGCCTGGAAGAATCATTGGAGCTGGTCTGTTTTGAAGTGGTCCTGGCCATTTAATTCAGAACAACAGAAAGAGGTCATTATTCAATGTTAAAGTATTGTCGTGCTCTGTCTAGCACAAGAAAAATCATCCTATTTCACTGTGTACAGGAAGGCCAGATTTAAAAATAGCTCCCTTGTTTCCTGACTGGGGAAGGCAGATATAACCTAGATTTAGTGGCTGCTTAGCAAGCTGCACATTCAGTTGGCTCTTAGCATCTTCTTGTTAAATCAACATGTATGCTTACAAGCTGCAAGGTTAAACTGGATGCCATACTATTTCGTATAATTGGCAGGATTTTTTTTCTGCAGGAAGAAGCTCGTGCATCCTGCTTTGCTCAGATTTTTCTGTTACCCATAAAGAAAGTGGTATTTGTGTAGCTGAAGACAGACACACGTACACTGCATGTGTTCTCACAGATGGTGTTTTACAGTTCCTTAAGTGTACAGAAGGAGTGAGTCCAAACCTTTCTGTGACTCCTGATGCTTCAGTGCTTGAGTGGCTTCCTCCCCTGCCCTGCCCTGAGCAAGCCCTGAGCACAGGGGAGAAGGGGGAGCTGGAACACAAGAATCTGCCTGGCTCAGCTTGCAGCTATCTGTAAAGTCACAGCTTCCTGCTAAGCAAACCATACAGCATTTTAAAAATACTCTCACTGCTGTGTGGAGAACTGAGAGCCACAAAATCCCACTAAGTGTTCGTCTGCCTGACAAAACCAGATTCTCAACCTAGAGAATATTCCTGCTACACACATCCTGCCCAGGAAAAGACTGTGATCCAAAAGTGATTTGCTCTGATCTAAAGGCCATAACCACTCACTGCTCCTGCTGCTATAGAGCTTTTCTTAAGCATTTTCATTCACTCAGTTTTGCCCAGAAGTTCTGCAAGGGGCTCTCTAAGCAGCACTGGTTGCCAGAAAGCCCAGGGATTTCCTCAGGACCAGTTTGAATGCCTGCTTGCCCACATAGCCAAACCATAACTGCTGTCCTCCATAGCTGCCAAAAGCCTGCTCCTTAGTGCCTACCCTTCTAGTGCACCCTAGCATTTAAAGTTATATAAAATTTGATACTGTGAAAAAGAATGATTGGAAAAAAAAATAACTCAGGTAGCTAATTCCCTCCTATGTTCTGGGAACTGCTGAGCCTGACCTGAGCCTCCTTGTCACCAGCCAGAGCTGACCCTGCAACCAAAGCTGTGTCACTACCATCATTTCTGTTACTTCCAACTCCACCCAGCTCATGAGGTGATGGGGCAGCTCAACCTCCATCCAGGCTGCAGTAAACATGTAAAATGAGATGAGAGAACGTAATTGCTATAATTGAGAGTCAAAACGTAGTTTGCTCAAATTTATTACTAATTCTAGGATTAGATTTAATGCTTCATACATTTTTTTACCTGTCCTCTCATTATCCAAACACTTATTCCATGACTAAGCATCTCACTGTGGGTATGTATGTCTGTGACTAACGCTGCAGCACCACCCTACTACTCAGCCAAAAATGTATTGGTTTTTTTGCAAATCATCATATAAAAAGCTTTGTGAAACTATGACATTAAGGATGGGTTTATTGCAACACCAGAGAACAAAGACATGCTCTGTCATGGATTTCTTTTCTGCACAATACTAGAGAGACCTGAACTGCAACTCAGTTACGATAGCATATCCTAGAGCTGCTTAAATCTCTTTTAACTGTTTTATCAGCATTAAGTCTTGCTACAATACTATCCTATTATTTAAGGCATTATTTGCCAACTGTCTGTCTAAACATTTGATCCAATGCAGAGTCAAATCCAAAACACATTCTCCAAATGTCTTCTTTGTCTTTGAATCCATTGCAGTGTGATGTCTTCACAGAAACAAAGACAACTTCTTCTGCATGGGAGGACTGGAACAAACCTTGTGATCAAAAGCTAGGGGCACTGATAGAGAAAACACTTAGAGCAGAGAAAAACTTTTAAAATACATCTGAAGTAGCCAATTGTAAAACTGGATTAAATCATTTAGTGTTAATGGTCTCATTTCCAAACAGTGATCTCTTCACCTATAAAACTGAGCCAATCCTGAGCTCCAGGAGCAGAAGAGGGGATCTCTTCCCTCACTCTCTCTGTGTATTCCCAGCTGCACTTCCTCCTTGGAGCCCTCGTCCTCCAGCAGCACTGGGATGGCTGAGCCTGGGTCTGCATCTCTGCTCAAGCAAGTGTGGTAGTCCAGATGGAAAACACTGACCCAGACTTAAAAGGCAGTGCTATGAATGGCACTGTGTAAAGTTACTACTGCTGTCTCCCTGTTCCTGCACTGAATTGCTTGCTAAGAGCAGTTAAACTCCAGCTGCTTTCCATATCTAAAAATCTAAAGGCTTGGCAGAGTTCCATGTCCTTCACTGGCACAAAGAAAACATTTAAACCTTCCAAGGCCTGCCAATAAACTTTAGGTAGCTCTCATCTTTCACCTCCAGATGGGCTGGTAGAGTCAGGGACATTACCACCTAAAGTGTCCTCACAAGGTTCCCCCAGAGATGCTCAATGCTTCCTAGCAGCCTCACTCACCCAGCAAAAGCTGTGTGCTGGCCACCTCCACCAGCAGGTTTTGAAAGGTTTTCTGTGTGCTGTGCTTGTATTTTCAGATGCTAATGAACAAGCTTGAACTTGTTTCACCAAACTTCCCTCAAGCTGAAAAAAAAGGAAGAAGAGAGCTCAGGAAGCAAAACAACAGCTCACTGCCCCAGCTTTAGGAGGGCATAGGGATGTCACACTGTGGGATGGCTGAACGCAGATACACTGCAGGAATATCTGAACTCAAGGTCCAATTGCAGTAATTCTCCCTACAGATGCAAACTAGCAGGGGACTGGGAAGTTGAAGCACACTTCCAGGAACACAAAATGAACAATAAACCAGCTAGACTTAAATTAGAAGCATACAGAGCCTTTCCTGCCTCTTCTGCAGTTTTGTCTACAGACCATACTTTGGCAAATAAAGTAGCACCGAAGCTGTATCTCAGTTAATAGTTCTAATTCACTTTAAAAAAAAATATTGTGACATCAAACATAACTTTTTATGTTTTCAGATTAAGACTGCGTAATGAAAACTAATTTAAAAAAAAAGAAAAAAGTCATCTCCTGTACCTCCATTTCTTAATAGAAAACAGCAAGTGAGATATTGCAATCTGGAGAAGCTCTGGTGGCTCTAAGGAGTTACAGAAAGAGCAAACTTTGAAACAGTAATTTGCTGAATTTATTTCAGATCCTTGAAAGCTCTCAGGGTTTCATTTCCTAACTAAAGCAAATCCGTGTTAGGCTTGGTTCATCAGAAATGTCCACAAACCACATATTTTCAATAACCTTAAGAACAAGTTTCGCTTGCTAATTAAAGCCTTCCCTCTTCTGTTACAAGGTCTGTTGGAGGCTCATTTATTTTCTTACTCATATTTCTTGCTCTAATATGAAAGGTGCATTTTAAAGTTTTGGTTAACTATTTACAGTGGTGATGATGTTTCCCAGGCAGATGCAACTGTAGCAGACATTTATGGCACTTCAGCACTAGATATCACAAATCTGTCAGACTTAAAAGGATTTACAGTTAAAATAGCATTAGTCAAAAATATTGATGAAATAGTAAAAAAGTCAGTATAGCTTTCAAAGATTAGAGGTCTCCTACTGATTTAATTTGGCCAGAACAATGAGATGAAAGCTTTGTCTGAATTTATACTCCCAGATTTAGTGGCCTATTTTCACTTGGTGCCATACCTCTGGGATGTGCCAAGTGCTTAGTTTACAGTAGCAAGTCCTAACGAGATACAATCATCTCAAACCCACTGCCTTTTAATGAACTAAATCCCAAAGGAATTATCTGCCTAAATTAACAATACCACGTTGTAAGTAGCAAAGGTATATGAAAGATTTTGTTTACATTTCAATTATAGGAGTGTTACTTCTTCTTAGAAAATGCCTTGAAAGAAAGGAAATGCTGTAATATTAAATAATATCATACAGGAGCATTATAGGGGCTGGATAAAACCCAGAGATTTTCCCTTTACAGGCATTGTACCCTTTCTGAAGTGTGGCTGAGGTGAAGCTATGCCTGACAGCTCCAAAGGACCAGAGGTACATGGTACAAGTGATGGAGTGATGTCCATGCCAAGTCCAACTCCAAGGAACATCAGTCAGGTCCAGACATGTATTTGGAAGCAGCAGCCTTCCCTCTGCTGCCTGCAACACTCAAATATTCATCAGCTGCAAGACCCCAAACAACTGATGGATGTCGTAAGCTCTACACTGTGATTCTGGACTTTAAAACCCCACATCTTAACTCTGTTTCTTCAGGAGGAGGATGTGCTAATGACACAGTCCTGTCAGTTTGCATCTGTCTGGCTGCAGGGTCAGCTCCTGTCAGTGCAGTCAGGCTGTGGCACAGCTCCTGGCAGCAAGCTGGGATCCCTCAGGATGCCCCCCTTGAAGCTGTTGTTCCATAAGCTACCAGCAATATTTTCAAGTAGTGCTTGATACACAACACCCTGACATGCACTAGGACTGTATGAACAAGTCTCTAGAGCAAATATTTTTAATGAAGTTGCCATGTATAACTTGCATTAAAGTACAGGCAGAACCCTCTGGTGAGAGAAAAGGATCCAGTGAAGAGAGATGGAAGGAAGGAACAGAGGAAAGGGAGATCAGGATAGGGATAACCCCTGCTGCTGCCGTATCACAGCCTGCATTTTGTTTCCCAGCAAAATAGGTAACAGCAAAAGCAGGAGCTAAGCAGCTTGGATTTTGTTTCAGCAGCCTTGTTTACCACTTAGCAAGGCAGACTCTAATAACTTTCTGATGACATAATACAATTACTTCATATTTAGTACGACTGAATAATGAAAATTCCTTCCCTTTTCACATCTGCACTTCAGACAGTGTGTTACATCTAGATTGTATTCTATGGAAATCTGGAAACAGATATGGGGACACAGCAACTGGATCTTTGTCAAATAATGACTGAATGCTGCCCCCAAAGACTTGGTTCTCTCAACCATTATCTTACAAGAGGCTCTTGAAAACCACAAGCACCACTGGGACAGGGTTTTTATGTCTTTGCTCCACAGCAGCCTCTTCCTTGCAGGACACACTTTGCATGGAGCAGAGAAGTTCTGTGTGCAGAACAGAGTACACTGGGGTTGTATACGAGTAATGAGCAAGATACTGTATTGTTTACAACCACCCACACCCCAAGTGCTTCCTCTTTGCCTGTCCTAAGGCCACTGACCTCTCATAACGAAAAATAAATTTTAAAATCAATTTCTGGACACATAAGAACAACACACTGCCCTCTTTATAAAAATTATTCTTTTCTTAAGAACTCTTTTAATAAATGACACTAAAATTATACTATATAAAAATCTATAGGTAGGCAAAGCTGGCAGCAGCAAAACAGAAGAGTCCCTTTGTCATGAGAAATGCTATGTTCATTGGCCCTATATTAGTTTTTCTTTCCACACAAGCTTTTGTATAAATTCCTCTGAACAAAAATGGCTGAGACATTTTAAAGATCAAACAGCTTTGTTAGGATAACAGCTGGCACATACATAGCCATCCTTAAGACACAAAAAGGTCAGGTCTCCATTCTAGATTCTTCATTTGAGGGCAAAATACCATGACAGTGGAGGTGGTGGCATCCTATTCTTGGAAGCAGTTGTTAGTCCTTTGCTGACACAACCATCTGTACTGCTAGTTTGCAATGAGATGGCCCAACAAATACCACTCCTAGAGCTACTGTGTATTTTCATAGTGGCCACACAACCGTAACACCATGAAATTCCTTAGCTTTTCTCCAAAACCAGACCCAAAACAGCTATTTATTAAGTCGAAATAAGTCGCCTTTTCCATCTCAGCAGCAATGGTGGGTCAGGATAACCCAGGTAAGAAGAGACAATGATAACTCTCTGGCTTTCAGACCTAAGCTGCCCCTGAAGAAGTGTTTCATTGCACACTATTAATCAACATCTAGATTGATTAATGAGTCCTGGCTATATGAGAAGCAGCTCAGGCCAGTGCCAGTCTGATACACAGAGGACAGGCAGCTTCTGTTCAGGGAAATGCTGACTACCCTGGGTTTCTCTCACCTGTTTAACTTTGAGAGCATAAGACAAATCCTTTGGGGCAATCCAGTGCTAAAAAGTAGCAGGGGTTAATGAGCTAGCTACACTCACTAATGACATGAAGGGAGAGAATACTAAGCAATGTAACTATAAAAAATCTGGTCCCCTTCCCTTACCTGCAGATGATCTAGTGTGCATTTACAGGGACCTGGGGAGAGAAACTTGACTAATACCCCAAATTTATTTCACCTATCAAAAAGAACAAACTGGACTAAACAGAACATAGGGTTTAAAAAGAAAAAAAAAAAAAAAAAAAAAAAAAAAAAAAAAAGCATGTTAATACAGTGGCAAGAGCAGCAACAGCAATGTTACTGCTGATATTCCAGGCACATTCCCTAGCTGGCTCTTAGTGCTTCTGCCCAAGCAATGTTCTCTCACAAGCCATGTTTTAAAAACATGCCCTATGTGACTGAAAATAAATCTCAAGGTGCAGTTCTGAGTCAGTTTATCAGTGCAGTACTACTAGGTGAAACAAAAGAATTTTTTTCCTCAAGCATATTACATTATTGCTTTGAAGCATGCTGCAGTACACGCTCTTTCCTATTTTCAAAAGAAGTCCATCTGACCTGAACAAATCTTGCTTAAATAGATTGCCAAGGGCCACCTACTTTAATGGAAACAGTGCCAAGCACAGTGAAAACAAAGCAATTTTTTTGCTTCTGCATCTCTAAATGACACTACAGGCGGAGTGGTTTTCATTCTGTATAGGAAAAAAACCCCAAAAACTAGAAAAACCAAAACAAAACCAAATAAAAAAAACAAAAAAGACAAAACCAAACACAAAAAAACAAGACCAAAAAAAAAGGAACAAACCTCCTTTATTAACAGTTTGCAAAATAACACTTCAAGCCATTGTTTCACTAATTAGAGCTTCTCCAGCCACTCTTTCAATTATGCCTATTGATTTTGTATCTGTTAAAAACACAGGGCTGCCTGCAAGAGAAGCAGAAGCACAGAATCATCTGAGTTGGAAAGGACCTCTGAGATCATCAAGTCCAACCCTTGATCCACTCCCCCCGTGGTTCCCAGTCCATGACACTCAGTGCCACATTCAGATTCTTCTTAAAAACCTCCAGGGATGGAGAATCCACCCCCTCCCTGGGCAGCCCATTCCAATGCCTCAGCACCCTCTCTGGAAAAAAATTTTTCCTAATATCTAAGAGATGAAATTCTCCCTCCACTGCTCATGCCAGTCAGAAACCCTGGGCAGAGGAAAGGTCCTAATGAAGACCAGGAGCAGCCTCCACTTGGAGACAGACTCATCCTGCTATTAATGCAGCACTGATGAGCACACAGCAATTTAATAGCAGCAGAACAATTAACAGATTCCACCCCCCAGCAAGCACACTACCAGGTTAACTCCCAAACAACAGGGTGTCATGGAATCTTAATGTCTAATTGAAACTTTGAGAATTGTAGTTAGAATTTCATAATATCAGAAGAACACGAATTTTTTTTTAATGTTTCTTTAAAATCTGCAATCTGAACAGGGTTCAAACAGTGACTTTCATTGCCCCCATTTTCAGTATTAATTCATTTTTAGACAGCAAGTCTCTAGACAGCAGCCATTAGAGCAAGAGAAACACTGCTGTTACCATCTTTCCTCTGAATATACCAGTGCACAACAACAATAGAGAAATCAAGAGCAGCTGCCTTCTTGAATGAGTGCAAAGCACATCAACTGAATTTTCATGACAATTCATCATCTTTGGAATAGATTTTTATTATGTTTCAAATGGATACAAACATTATGCAGTACTTCCTTTATGTAAAAATACTTGGCTCTTATTATTCTTGAAGAAAAAAAAAAAAAGGAAGCTGTCAGTACAAAAATCAACTTCAATGAAAAAGAAAATGTGGGAAGAAAGCAGCTGCCACCTGCAGCTCTCTGCCATGTGCTGAGCCAGCATGCTGCCATCATACTGTAACCACTGCCTTTGAACTCCCTGCACTGTACAACAGGGAAGGGTGTTGGGTTGTTTTTTTTTTTTAATTAAACAATCCTATTCACCCTGTGACCCTTCTAATTCTTTCAGCACACTAGAGGACAAGAAATCCAGTCCTGCAAGCTAAATGTGACAGGCTCAGTACCTTCAAGTCACAGGTTCATCCCTGCTTTTCATTTAAAACCCAAGCTTTTTTACCAACCAGCAAACAAACACTTTCATATTTGGAGCACATATTTAACAGCTGATTTTGAGGCACACTGCTCACTCAGAGATAAATGTATTTTAGCATTAATTTAAATGTGTCTTTGTGCTCAGAGGTTTTTCCATTACAAGCTAAGGGTTGCCATAGGATCCTGGAACACAGAGAAATTGGGAAGAACCTTTGTTATCCCCAGTGTTACACTGAATGCCACATCACACTGCTGCCTTACTCCCAAATTCAGTGCTGATTGATTTCTGTGAGCTTTCAAGACAAAAAAGACAATGTGCAAATTCCTGCAGCCTTTCTTGTACAACATATGGGAATGCAGAAAATTTAGTGTGAAATCAACCCTGCAGCCACTCCTGTGGACTGGACAATCACAACACCCACCAGAGACACCTTCAGAAGATCAGACTTTGCAACTCACCAGGCAGAGAAGGGGAAATTGTGCTTCCCAGGTGGTTTTTTTTGGTTGGTAGGCTTGGTGGTTGTTTTTTTGTGTGATTGATTGTTTTTTAAACAAAATATCCTTTTCCCCAAGACTCCAAAACCTGCCATTTGGTTTTATAAAAGTTTAAGCAAAGTGCTTGGCTCTCTTATACAATTCTGTTGTCTTTTTTTTCTTTTTTTTTTTCTTTTTCCAGCCACCTGACTATTTAATTGGTCCATCAGCCTCCACTTGCTCCTTGCTCTTTGGTCAACATCCCACCCCAACCCTCTGTTTTCTTCTTGCTTCTTTCTCTAGCTCAAAAGCCTTGCTTCTGTTTCTCTGGTAACCATGACCTTCTCTCTCCACTCATTCTGCCTCCATGAGGTATCCAACTCTCTGGGCCTCTTAGAGGAAGTGTTTCTAGAAAAGCCTTTATTTGCACCTTCCCTAAGTGAATACAAAACTCCTACAAAGCAAAAATTCCAAGCTCTGTCTACCACAAACTGTTAAAGCTTTTTACTCTCCTCCACTCCAATTAATCCAAATATTACTACTCAAGCAATCTTCCTTCCCCATTTTCTATGTTTGAGATAATTATAAGCTGTTCACTTCTCTGACCTCTTTTTCCATTCTTCATGCTTCTGCTTCCAATAGCTACAAATTTTCTGCTACTGTCCTTTCTGAATGAGAACTCCTCTAGAGATCAAGCGATTTTTTCTCCCTTTTCCACAATTCTTATAATGACAGACAACAAGTCTTTCAGCATTTCTGCTTCTCCAAGCTGTTCACCTATATATGTAGCATTACAGATTAGACATAATTTAGAATGGGAAAAGTGGTTTACATCATTGCAAGTATGTACAGAACACAAGTGCTCTATAAGCATATTTTTGCTATACAATTAACTTTACTTTGAGTTTCATTGACCTTTGCAATACAACCAGAAATATTAAGGTAATCATGTGCAGAGCATCACATCATTTTGTTCCATTAAAATGTATCCCTCTTTCCTCCATTTACTTAAAAAGGTAAGAAAGAACCCTCTTGATTTGATACAAAAATACTGGTAAGACTACATGAATAGTACTTCAAATCTAGAATACATTGTAATGCACTACTCACACTTTTCTCCACTTGGCACAAGTGCATAGTCTGTGATTTAGAGTACAATTAAGTGTTGGTTCCACTTACTCTCTGGTATAATAAACCCCATGCCTCTTTAAGCACAGGTCCTGATAGAGCTTTTAGGGAATGCAGAACACAGGGGCTTTCCCTCCTGGGCTGCAGGGGTGATCTGCTGTGCATCTGCCTATTCAAGAGGGAGGAACAGAAAGCAACACAAAGGACTATCCAGCAACTTAGCTACAAATCCTCGTGGGAAAGCAAAGTGGAATTATAACTTCAGACATACTTTACCTTCACTGATGACATTAACAAAAACTGGAGGAGGTTAATGCAACCTTGTCCAGGAGCTGGCAGGGCTCATTGAGAAGGCTTTGAACTAGGCTTGAAGAGGGAAGGGAATGAAACCAGGCTCACTAGAAATCAGCCAAAGGACAGTGCTCAGTCTGCCATCCCACTCTAGGTGGAAAACTGTGATAAATGTGACAACAAAAACACAGGACACACATTAATAGGTTATGGCTGGGAATGGTCAGATACCAAAAGTGAAAACTAACTGCTTGACTCTCTCTGAAATGCTTGTATACCAATGCACGGAGTACAGGGAACAAGCAGGAAGAGCTGTGTTAGGCTACACAGCTATGATACAATCACAGTCACTGAAATGTGGTAGGACAGCTCCCAGGACTGGAATGGTGTCGTGGATGGCCATGTACTATTTGGAAAGACAGACTAAAGGTGAGGTGGTGGTGTTGCTCTTTATGTGTGAGAGCAACTGGAATGTATCAAGTTCTATCCAGGGGGAGGCAGAAGGGGTTGAAACTTTTGTGGGTGTCTACTATAGACCACCAGCCCAAACTGGAAGTAGCCTCTAGATCACTCTGCTTAGTACTTATGGATGACTTTAAGCACCCTGATATTTGTTGGAAAGCCCACACAGCCAGGCATATTCAGTCCAAAAGGCTCTTGCAGTGCATCAGTGATAACTTTCTGATGCAGGTAGTGGAGGAACCCGTGAGAAGCACACTGCTGATCTTGTAGTAACAAATAAAGGTCTGGCTGGGGACATAAATGTTGGGAACAGCCTTGATGACAGTGATCACAACACTGTGGAGTCTTTTACAAGGAAGAAGAGGGGCAGTAAGTAGTATTGCAACCCTGGACTTCTGCTGGGCTGATTTTGTACTTTTTGTATTACTTGCAGGAATCCCATATGCTAAGACTCTGGAAGGGAAGGGAGCCCACAGAAGTTGAGCTCCTTCAAGCCCAAGATAGGTGCATTCCTTTGAGTAAAAAAATCAGGTGGACATGGCAAGAGACCTGCATGGATCAGCAAGGAGCAAAGAAAGTCTGTGGAAGAAAAAAATCTAGAGCTCATGAAAGAAGGGACTCGTCACTTGGGAGAACTACAGGGACATTGTCAGAGCATGTAGGAAAGCAACAAGAAAGGCCAAAGCCCTCTTAGAACTAAAACTGGCAAAGGAAGTAAAAGGAAACAAGAAGGGCTTCTTCAAATATATCGGCAGTAAAAGGGAGAATAGGGAAAATGTGGGCCCAGTGCTGAATGGGGCAGAAGCCCTGATAACAGAGAATGCAGAGAAGGCAGAGTTGCTGAATGCCTTCTAAGCTTCATTCTTTACTCCAGAGACCTGCCCTTGTGAGCTCCAGGCCCTGGATATAAGAGAAAACCTGGAGGAGGAAAGACTCTCCACTAGTCAGTGAAGACTGGGTTAGAGATCATTTATGCAAACTGAATGCACACAGGTCCATAGGCCCTGAATGTTGAATGACACCCAAGAATGTTGAAAGAGCTGGTTTACGTTATCACCCTACCACTTTCCATCGTTTTTGAGAGATTATGGCAAACAGGAGAGGTGCCTGAGGACTGGAGGAAAGCCAATGTCATTCCAGTTTTCAAAAAGGGGCAAGAAGGAAGATCCAATTACTGACCCAGCCTCACCTCCATCCCTGGATATATGATGGAGCAGCTCCTTCTGGAGGTCATCTCTAAGACATGGAAGAACAAGTTCTCAGGATTAGTCAGCATGGATTTACCAAGGGGAAATCATGCTTGACTGATCTGATAGCCTTCTATGAAGTTGTGGCTGAATGGGTAGATGCAGGAAGAGCAGTGGGTGTAGCAAGGCTTTTGACAGTCTCCCATAACATCTTGTGAGCAAGCTCAGGAAATGTGGGACAGAATGGGCAGTGAAATGGATTAAGAACTGGCTACAAAATAGAGCCCAAAGAGTGGTGATTAATGGTGCAGAGTCCAGCTTGAGACCTCTGACTGGCAGAGTGCCCCAGGGATCAGTGCTGGGTCCAGTCCTGTTCAACATCTTTCTCACTGACCTTGGTGATGGGTCAGTGTCTTTGCAGATGATACAAAATGGGAGGAGTGTCTGATTCACCTGAAGCTGTGTGACCATTCAGCAAGATTTGGACAGACTGGAGAGCTGGGACAAGAGGAAGCTAATGAGGTTCAACAAGAACAAGTGCAGAGTCCTGCACCTGGGAAGGAACACCAAAATGCAGTACAGGTTAGGAGGTGATCTGCTAGAGAGCAGCCCCATAGGGAAGGGACTTGGAGTCCTGGTAGTCATGAAGTTACCCATGGAACAGCAATGTGTCCTTGTGGCTAAGAACACCAATGGTATCCTGGGGTGCATTGAGAAGAATTTGTCCAGCAGATTGAGGGAGGTTCTCCATGCCCCCTACTCTGCCCTAGTGAGACCTCACCTCCTAGTACTACATCCAGCTCTGGGCTCCCTTGTTCAAGAGGGACAGGGATCTACTTGAGAGTACAATGGAGGACTAAGAGGATGATTAAGGGACTGGAACACCTGCCTTACAAAGAAAGGCTGGGAGACTTGAGGCTTTTTAGTCTGGAGAAGACAAGACTGAGGGGATCTAAATGTGTATAAATATATTAATAAATATGTGTATAAATCAAGACCTGCGATAGGATGAGGAACAAGGGATTAAAGATAGAGCACAGAGATAGGTCTGGAGACTTTCAACACCCATCTGGATGCATTTCTGACTTGCCTTAGTTTTGGTTCTCCTCTGGCAGGGGAGCTGGAAACTCCAATTCTTCCTTTCCAACCCCTGACATTCTGTGATTCTGTAGAGAACTTCAGCAATGGGATTACTGTGTATTCACAGAAGAATTTTTAGCCAGTGTCATGCTGAGCAGACGGGGCCATGCCTAACAACTGAAAGGCCTACCATTGTGAAACACTGCCTTTGAAAAATAAACACTGACTAATAAACACTCAAATATTGTGCACTGACAGTAGAGATGTAGTGGGTCTTCCCAGCAATGTCTCTCCATCTCTATCAATGTATTTTAACTGCAAGGCCCAGAAAGCTGATACAAGCACCTGCAATATTTCTGTGTTCAAGGACATGGAGAGCTGAGTGCAAGCAATTTCATTATAGCACATCTGCAGTGCACCTTAGGTTTCCAGTTCCACTGACTAAAGATCAGCTTCCACTTGAAGCTCTTCTAATCAGAGTGCTGATAATTTCTGTGTGTGATTCAGTGGAGCATTCAGCTACTCACAATAATAGACCAAGGTCTACATCTTCATTGAAAAATAAAGGTGTCAGGGCTAGCTGGTTAGTTTTTTAGGTTTACTCAGTGTATGGGTGTACTTCATAAGCAGTAAACCTAGTTAAGAAAATTATCTAGAGGAGCTGACTGAGTGTAAGGGTTGCTGGAGTCACTTGACACTTACGTTAACTCTGAGTTAACATAACCAGAACACCTGTTATTTGCCTGGGAAAGAATTGTTCATTTACTTTTCAGCTTCTCTAAAATTGACACAGCTGTCTCATGACTTCATAGCCAAATCACCCTATGAAATCTGTTCTGGTGCCACTAAAACACAGGAGAGATGAAAGAAGATTAAAAAGGAATGGCAATTAGCAATTACTCAGGAACAATTAGTCCCTCCTGTGACTCTTTCAGGACACGGGAGCTGCTGAGCTAGCTAATGACAGCAGTAAAACTCATCAGCTGTAACCACCCTGTCAGCCTGCCTCAACAAGCCAAAGTTAGATAATTCAACAGAAAGGGTCAAGACCACTTGTGTTTGCTACAGCAACTCCAGGTGCACCAAACAGCACTCCTCTCTTTCCAAAATGTCCTGGTTTAGGCCCGGACAGAACCAATTTTCTAAGATTTTTCTCTTCTATTTTTTTTTCCTCTTCTAAGCAGCTGCACTTGCTGAAATGAGTGGCATGTCTCTCAGTCAGGGTCTGCTTCTAGGACTGATAACACTCCATGTTCAGAGTTCCTGCTGGAGAATGGTCTGCAGAACCAAGGCCACTGTTCACTTCTGAGAGACATTTTATGCTCTGCAAAGATAAAGGGAGTGAATGGGTCACACCTGTAATGCTCCTGTAGGGAGGAACTGACCTTATGGGGTGGTGCCTCCCATAGGTGTTGTACTGGGCATGGGTTTGAGAGATCATGAGGGCCAAGTTCTTCACCCATGGCTGGCATCCTGGGAGGATTCTATCCATTAGTCTGCCTTTGATCCCCATCCATGCACTCCTGACTCCCTGTGTTCCTGCCTCCAGCAGCCCAGCCTGGGACTTTTCCAGGGCTGCCCTGCAGCCTCGGTGGGAACCTGAGCATTACTGGGGGGAAAGGAAGGAGGAACATGATACTGCTTTTGTGTACATATGTAATAATTTTCCTTTCATCATTACTGTTTCATTAAAGCTGTGTAGTTTAGTTTCCAACCTGTAAGTCTCTCTCCTTTCTCTATCAGGGAGGGGAATTAATAGAGAGCATCTGCTATTCATTTAATTGCCAGCCTAGTGTTAAACCATGACACAAAAACCACTCATCTCTTCTGTGGAAGTGTTCTGAGAAGACATGAGGAATGATGGCATCTTAAACATGCAGTCTTGAATGTGCTTCCAAAAAATGAAGGTCAACATCTAGTTCCCACCACCACCACTGCTGCTGTCTCAAGAGGAGATGCTGCCAGATGCACTTGACCACCTGCCTTGTACCCCTATTAAGGCACAGAATTTTTTGAAAAAGCTCTAGCTACAGTAAAACTCTGTATCCTGGCATATAGCTACAAAACAGCAGAGAAAAACCTTTGCAGCCAGCCCTGATAAGCAAATCTCCCTTAAAAATAAAACAGAGATTCAGTCCCAGATAATTTTCTGACTACTTTTTTTTTTTTTTTTCTTCATTTAAACTTCCTTTTAGTTTTGACAGGAGGAGGCCTCTGGCCAGAGGACACACCATCAGGCTTGTTTCACATCCTCTTATCTGGATAAAATCCAGAATAGTTGGTATGGAAGTAAAGGTTCCTGTGGTCATTTTCCAAGTCAGTTCCCTCAACAGGCAATAATCCAGACTTCCAAACAATAAATGCTATAAAGACTAGATCTGCCTACAGACTTCCTCTACAACAAGACAGAGAAGAGCCAAAGTAGTTCTTCTCTCATCAGCAGTCAAAAAGAAAACAAAAAAAAAAAAAAAAAAAAAAAAAATCAAAGAAGGAATTTCCATTATGCTTCTGAGCTATAAGTTAGATCCCATTCCACTTTCAACCTCAATACTTCCAGACAGCAGCAGCATTCTTCACCGCCAATATAAATATAAAAATTTTACCATGAGGCAAGCAAAAGCTAAGCACAGCAACAGGAGCTGGGGAAAACCATACTGCTCATCTTGCTCCCTAGTTTACAAGGAACACATCATGTTCTCCTTGATTTCTCTCTCACAACACTTGCAAAGCAAATTTGCTATGAGACCTACAAATCATCACAGGAGGCCCGTGCATAGCCTCCTGTTTCCATCTACCCGAACAACATCAGTAAAACAGCAATTTGGTATTAAGCAAGTATTAATGAGTTCAAGAATCTTCCTTATTTTAGTTACACAAAATATAACCACAATACAAGCTGTGGTGCACACTGTGAACTTGCACTCACCTCCTTCAGTTCCTGTGCAAGAGAATTAAGGCGTTCATTTTCAGACTGGGTGTTGGCAAGGACATTCCTGAGTTGCTTCAGTTCTGTCTGCAACTCCATAACCTTCTTCATGTAGTACTCTTCCTTGGTAGCTGATTCCTGAATCAAGGTCTCCTCTCTGCTCTCTCCATCTGCTGCTACCTTCTTGTGGTTGGTATGAGCCTGCCCAAAAGCCTAGGACAGTCAGAAAACAATTGTTTTATTAGTAAACACAGAATTTTGTATAAGTAACTTCCATTGTAAATAGCTGAAACTATTTACCCTCATGGTTTTTTTTATGGAGAACAATGCAATCTTTTCCTTCACCCTCCTCTTCTGGGATCAGACCTTCAAATGTTATGAAGTGGCCACACGGGGCTTTTGGAAGCAACAGACAACACCCAAACAGTGTTTTGTGATGCACAGGATACTAAGCATAAACCCTTGTGAGAGGAAACAACATATTGTTTTGAGTCTGCCAACTCAAAGCAAGACTTCAGTTTTCAACAAGATAAGCATGGATTTTTTCATGTGCATATTCTCTATAGTTGGGTCAGACTCACTCCTGGAAAAACAACCACTGACAACAGTATCAGTATTAGCAGCTTGTTCTGGTTCTTAGGTGGGGAGCACACTTACTCTTCTCCATTTAGCTATCCCAAAGAATCATAGAATCGGCTGGGTTGGAAGGGACCTCAGAGATCATCAGGTCCAAGCCTTGACCACTACCACTGCAGTTACTAGACCATGGCACTGAGTGCCACATCCAGGCTCTTTTTAAATATCTCCAGGGATGGAGAATCCACTACTTCCCTGGGCAGCCCATTCCAATGTCTGATCACCCTCTCCGTAAAGAAATTCTTTCTAATATCCAACCTAAACCTCCCCTGGCACAACTTAAGTCCATGCCCTCTTGTCTTGTTGAAAGTTGCCTGGGAGCAGAGCCCAACCCCCCCTGGCTCCAGCCTCCTTTCAGGGAGTTGTAGAGAGTGATGAGGTCTCCCCTGAGCCTCCTCTTCTCCAGGCTGAACACCCCCAGCTCCCTCAGCCTCTCCTCACAGGACTTGTGCTGGATCCCTTCCCCAGCCTGGTTGCCCTCCTTTGGACCTGCTCCAGGACCTCAATCTCCTTCCTGACCTGAGGGGCCCAGAACTGGACACAGGACTCGAGCTGTGGCCTCACCAGGGCTGAGTACAGGGGCAGAATCCCTTCCCTGGACCTGCTGGCCACGCTGTTCCTGATCCAGGCCAGGATGCCATTGGCCTTCTTGGCCACCTGGGCACACTGCTGGCTCCTGTTCAGCTTCCTGTCACCCCAAACTCCCAGGTCCCTTTCTGTCACTCTGTGCCCAGCCTGGAGCTCCCCATGGGGTTGTTGTGCCCAAAGTGAGGACACCCCCAGCTGCTCACTGATGGGGATTACTGCCTCCTCAAACCTGCCAACCCACTGCAGCCATCAGGCAGAGATGTTGCTGGGCTGCTCCCCAGCCAGGCTAAGCTATGGTGGGGTGGTCAGAGACCCCCACCCAGCCCTGCTGCAGCTCTCCAAGGCCTCATCACTCCCTGCCTGCCAGCCAAGGGACTCAGAGGCAGCTCACAGAGATCTAACCTCTGCAGCACAGCACACCTCTCTTTTAGACATGACATTTCTCTTTCACCTCCTCCTGTTTCTTCTTGGGGGGTTTCATCTTGCTTGGAACTCTGCCAGGTGACTCTCCTGGAAGCAGTGTTCTCCAGCACAGGAGCAAGCAGCCCACACAGACACCCAGCCCCTGGACCACAGCACTTAAGAAACCTGTCAGTGGCTTTCACTAATAAATATTTAAAAGCCAAGAGTTTAACATTTTAAGTAGGTATATATAATTGAAACACATGGCCTAGCAGATAGACCAAAGTCAATGAGATTCATGAATGCTGTCTTGGGTATGCACCACAATCCAATCCAAGATAGATTTGTAGCTTTCAGGCACCAGAGCATCTTCTGGGGTGCCAGTGTCCATAGGGCAAGCTCTCACAGCTAACACCAACACCAGGCATTATGCCAAGTCAAGGCCATGTTGGCATTTCATAACACTTCTTGTCTTGTCATGCATTACATTTGCAATTAATCATCTTTTGCTAGCTCTTTAAAACACACAAAAAAAATTGTCTTTAAAGAAATGCAGATTGTTATTCAAATAATAATAATATATTATTTACATATATTTTAATATATTGTTTATTATATTATTTATTATTTCTGCATGTTAGACTAGATTTATTAATAGTACAGTAATAGTAATATAGTGTATTATTGTAATTAGTAATAGTAATAATGGTGTATTATTGAATACACCAGGGCTGAAACAGATGATTGTGTTAGATCTGACTACACTTAAAGACACCCACATATTTCTCCTATCAGATTAAATTTTATTTCAGATAGGCATGTCAGAGATATAGGAGATAAATATCCATTGAAGACATTCTAGCCAGGTTCACCGAGATGACCCAAGGGAAATTAAAAAGCATCACATTTCATACAGAAAGTAAAGCACCATCTGTGCAAGGCAAAGCAGCTTAGAGGCCTAATATCCAAGACGTACATAAATGTTAAAAGTATAGCAAAAAACATGAAAGCTTCTCAAGTACACTATCCATTTTCCATAAAGAACTGAGATCTACCTTTTAAGACCTGAATCTATTACAAAAAGGGATTCTGGGCATTCCTTTGGCACCTTCCCAAATGGCACCATTTTCTTGGCAAGAAGATGCCAACGCAGAGCATGCTGAAGCTCAGGATATTCAGAGCCACATCTGAAAGCCCAAGCGTGATTCAATTGAGGAACTCAGTAATACCATAAAGGAAGGAATACTTGAGATTAATGACTAATTTGCTCTTAAAACTTTCAATGCAGATGACAGGCCTTGGGTTACTTTACCTTCTGAAAAGAGAAGGTTGTAATTACACAGAACCCAGTATTGCCAGGGAGTGTTTTGCCACAGAAACTGGCCTAACAGATGAGACTGAGCTTCTTTTTCATCCTATATCATGTCTTCTACATAGGCCAATGACAGATGTTTCAGAGAAAGGTGCAAAAAACACCAGAACTTCCCAGAATTGGGGGTTGCCTTAAGTCTTGCAGCAGAATGTTTACTGTAAATTTGGAAGTGCTATTAACATTTAGTTTACCCATGTCAAATATCCCCTTATTTTTCATGTTTTTACCTATTTTTGGCCTCTAGAATCCAATAGCAATAAAAACTGTGTTTCAGATCATACTTTTACATAACAGGTTTTGGACAGATTACAAGTTTCCCACTTTTTCAAGAGAAAATATATTTTTGTTCGGTGACCTGAAAGTGTGTTGTTATTCCATGACTCCCTGTCAACAATTCCTTGTTTTTAGAGACTTCCATCACAACCCCTATTCCCCCGTGAAAGTGAAGTTCAGTAAGTTTTCATCACTTTTATATTTGAGAGGGCCATAAGGCAGTCAGACTCCCCTTTTAGAAACTATCTTTTATTATGTTTTGTTCCAAATGGCAAGACCAACCCAACCAAATGGGAACTGCAGATGCCAGATCACACAGAGCAGCTGTGAGAATGAGCTCCTGGATCACCCCTACCAAAGGATGCTGCTGTCCCTCATGGGCCCAGTTATTTCTGCACAGCAAAGCTGCGATTATATATTCACAACCAACAAGCTTGTGAAGTTTCAACAGAAATCCTGCCATTAGCTTGATGGCATTACTGTCTGGGATCAGGAAGATAGGTACAGAATCATGAGTATACAGAACACAAGAAACCTACTTAGAAGACATGGCCATCAGGACAGGCAGTCTAGAACAATTCCCCATCGGTAGATTTATAAGGGAACACTTAAAAAGTAATAGTTCTCACCAAGCTTCATTGTCTCTCTTGTAAGTACTTAGAAACTACCTCATACATTCAGTTTTATGATTGAAGCCACCTGCATGAAACAGGAAATTTAACTTTAACTAAATCATGCGAAATTACAGGGCAATGAAAGTACCTTCCACGGCTACAGCTGAGGTTTGCTTAAAATCAATCTATTAAGAGGAAAACTGACTTTTTGCTGCCATATGTGAAACTCATAAGCCTTCCCACTCCCAGAAGTCCATCATTTACTCATTTTCTTTAACACTACATAAAACACATAAATAAAAGGTGAAGTTACTCTGCTCTTCCTTTTCCAAAACCTCTATTTCTGTCTAGTAAGGTAGTGGCAACTCATTTGCACAAACCTAATACTCCAAGGAATCATGTTCAGCCCATCAGCTGCCTCAACATGACACAAATATTTAAGGGACTATAAAAGTTCCCTTCTTCCAGATCTCTGAAGGTAAGGGCAAAAGCAAAATCAAAGAGCTCATGAACCAAAACACTATCTTGCTATTTGCTCAGATTGATGTGATCGCTGGTACACTGAAAAACACTTTACACTGCTGGACAAAGGTATGATTAGCTTTTAGCTTTCATCTGTATCTTCAAAAAGCTGCATGAGAGACAAACTGAAAACCATCTTTGGTTTTAACACCACCTGAAACTAAACAAAACCAACGTCCACCTCAAATTCTGTATAGCCATTTATCTATGGACCAAGGGAACATCAAACACTTCCCAGGGTCCTTGCAGTTAGGAGATGTGAGGGCAGCACACCTCACAGAGCAGTAAGAAGCACACATCAACCCCTGGGAAATGCACCAAATCATGTGGATGGTAATTATCAGTTACTGTTAATAATCTGCTGCTGAAGGTGCTGTGAAGCTGCAGATCAAGTGAAACCCTGACAGATTTTCTCTTGCCAAGCTGCCATCACCTACCAGCCACAGCAGTACACATGGGCCTTCAGCCCCCCCTCCTCCCCCAAATAAACTAGGGAATGATGCCCAAAGGCTAATTACAGCACCCTTGAAGCCAGTGAGAAATTTACCCTAATGAGCTGATGAAGGTTTATCAAAACAAGTATCATCAACCAAAATTATATCAACTTCTGTATCTGCATGATTACTTATACATCAGCAGACTCAAAGCGATTAGAAAACACATGCTATCATATTCCTAAATAGCCCAGCAAATCTGATTGCTAAGAATCAAGGAGATTGCTACAAATTTAATCTTCAACTGATGATGTCATAAATCTCAGGAATTTGAAATTCTCCACAATAATTACAAATGGGAGAAAGAATTTGGACAACAAATGGATGAGGCAGATTTAACAAGTAACTAAGATGTTATATAAAAAGGCCAAAACCAGCTCACCTAAAATGAAGTCCTAGATCAGACTGCATTTAAACTGTGTTTAAAGTACCAGTTTCCAAAAGACAGACTCAGTATAAAGTAAATTTTCCTCTAGGTTTGATGATTGTTTGCTATACAGATTACACATCCTGTATTTTGCAAGAGAATCTGATCTGAATTGCTTTATAGATGACAGTTTTTGTGTGAAACTCATCACACTAGAAGAAGACTTCTTATAACTCAAAGCTGTCGGAAGAAAGTATTCCTGAATCTGGGGAAAAAGAGGGTCGAGGACAACCTGGAGCTTGGTCACTTTGGCATTGCACAAAATACCAGGATGCTACCACAAAAACAACCAAACAACAAAAAAGTTATGCTGGGGAGAGCTCTTTGTGAGATAAAGCAAAACCAGTATGATGCTCTACTGACTTCTGCAAGGAGCTGATGTACCTAAATGTCTGCTGAGATGTGACTACTCCCTGAGCTTTGGACCTGGCCTGGGCTGCCTCCTTGGGCACCTCACTGCAGCCTGGACTGTCTTCTGAAAGTCAGGGCACACTCTGAAACACAGCAAGATTGGAAATGTAAAGGAAAAGTCTCAGAGCTTCTTAAAGCAAATGCACCAACAAGGAAAGAGTCACCACCCCCACCCTGAGATGTTAGGAACAAATAGCAGAAATAAGATCCCCCTCTTACACAGTCAAAATGACAGAAGATCCTATCCCAGGAAAGAACATAACCAAGAAAATAGAAAACAACTGAAATATTCTGTTACAAAAAATTCTGTTACTGAAATATTCAGTTACAAAACTGAAGGAGTTTTGTAAGCAAAGTTGCTTACAAATTCATTTGTCATCTAGAACTGAAATAAAATGTTCTCCATGGTTTGAAGGACTAAGAAAGAGGCAGGAGAATCTTGAAGGGGCTCATGGCTCCACAATAACCAAGTGTCATCCTAGTTAAGTGCAAAATTTGATTCCTTTGAATTTTTTTTTCCCCACAAAAATGTTTTCCAGGTGTAATTCTTCAGCCTGAATACAAGCCCAAATAATATTTTTTTAAGAAGAGTCTACTTACACTCCACTGATCTCACCACCTCCTCCCCCCCCCTTTGGCCAGCTTATCTCACATTCTTTGTTTGCTAAGATAGAAACAGATGAGAATTAACAGAAGAAAACCCAACATTTTTTGAAACATGCATAAAAAAACCAAGGTTAGATTTTCAAAGAGATGCAGGCACTTGCTTAACCAGTTACATAGCCTAGAGCCAAGTACTATGCATTGGTTACCATTAGGAGACAACTCCACTGAGCTTGCTAATGCCTCTTCATACACAAAACAATAAAGGATCATTTTGTCCTTTATTGGACAAAGAAAAGAAAGCAGAACTAAGCTGTCTGCTGCTGAATTATACAGCTTGAAAAAATAAAGCTCTCACACATTGCTCATTCCAGTCAGCTAGGAATTACTAAACAGCCATCTCACTGGCAGCAAGGAAAAAAAAAAACCAACATGAGAACTATTAGTGAGTTTAATGTCTACTCTGTAATTGCTTAAAATTTGCATTTACATATATTCCTGAAGCAAAAGCACTGCAAATTTGAATACACCATTCTTAGTCTACTGAAGTCCAAACAAGGATGCATAGAAACCCCACACGTAACAGTATATTGCTTGTAGCACTTTTAAATGAATACTAGCCCAAGATATTTCCCCCCTCTCAGTACCTTTCACACCGTGCTGCAGGGGTGCTGGGAGGCACCTGGGATGCTCCATGCACCTCCTGATCCCATCACCTCCTGGGCAGGTTAAGGCTGGAGCTTGCCAGAGGCAGCTCTCCAGTACACACCCTCTTCATGTGCCACATTCAGGGAGGTTCTCACATCCTCACCATATCACAAATGTCAAACTTTTCTTTAATAAAGACAAGTTTGAGTGTTTCTAAAATTTGTCTCTCCATCTGCAGGCAGAGGGAATGACAGATGCCTTGGCAAACAGGAATTAGCCTAGCTTCCAGTGAATGACACATAGACTGACTTTTCATATTGTTCACTAGTTCCATTTCCTTAAAGGAAAAGGCCGCCAGGACAAAGAAAATGTGTGGTAAGGTAAAACTCAAGTAAATGATAATTTTTTTCCCTGCACTCAGCTCCTGCTTGCTTGCAGCCCTTGGAGCACACAAATTCCCAAGCTGGTGCAAACAGATATTGAGCAAAGTTAAAATGATGGGCTTTGGATTTTCTGGGCTTGGCAGGTTTTTTGTATTACTGTATTTACAAAATCCTTAGGTGCTCCACAATCACATACATGCACAGTTCCCTTTGGAGAAGCAGAACTCTGCTGCTGACCAAACTGTACACAGCAAGGGGAAAAATGGCTAAAATACAGAGGTGGGTTTGTTCCTGATGCAAAGCAAAGATGCCCCTATACGCCCCTTAGTGTCTGCTTAGCAATTTGCTGCCCAGAGTAATAAGCCAGTGGCATTGCCAGTCCAAAGTTGCCTGGGTCAAAGGGTTCACTAATACTGACTGAACATACAGGACATAAAGGGTGGCACCGATTGCAGCTCCTTATGTATTTGCAGACATATAGAAGAAATGGGAAAATAAAATTCCGAGCCTAATGCTGGGAGCAGATGGCAGACACCAGCTCCAATGCCCCAAGCCATGCAGAAACAACAAAGTGCCAAGGACCACTAGCATTGTCTTGAAGTTGTCTCAGATAGGAGAAAAAAACATCTATCCCAGACCTTGACATACTGATTAGAATCAGGAATTCAGAGGAAGCCACTCAGACAAAATCACACGAAACTGCTGGGAACATAGTAAACACTGTCCTGTTTGGATTCATACTATTTTTCAAAATGTTTGGTCACTGGATTCCTGTGCTACTAATAAAAATTAGCTCCCTTCTTTTATAATGCATGATAATAATGACACCTGGGCCCAGCAATACACACTAACAGGTGGGGTGCTACCTCCTGCAGTCCTGTTTTTTCAGGACCCCTTCATGCACATGCATTACAAACAGCTTCCAGATTACAAACCATCACCAGTGCCTACAAGCTCCAGCTTGCTGCAGCAATGCCAAACTCTAGTATTGCTGTTTTCAAGATTATGTATGGTACAGGCCAAGATTTAATTTTCCACACGACTGAGTCTAAGCCCAGAGGTGCCCAATCTTCCTTTGTTCCTCAAGCTGCTTTGTTTGAGCCACATTCTTTATACTGTAGATTATTTTGCTTTCTTGAGGGGTCAGATTGCTTTAGTCACATAAATATGGAGCTAGCAAAGCAGATTCAGTTATATGGTCTCTGCTTATCAGGGGTTCCCAGACACCATTAATATTTGGTATACAAGCTCTGGATAAGACCAACAGCTTACAAAAATTGTAAGTCTCTTGCAGGCATTTCTTGCTATTGATATTGAACTTTGAGAATACTTCTCTGCTTATTCCAAAAAATCCTAGTATGATAACAAAAAAGCAAAGATGCACATTAAAAAAAAAAAAAAAAGGTAAAATAAAAATATCAGTTCTTCAATTCTGCCAGTTATCTGCAGCTGAAAACAAATCACAAAAACTAGAATTATCACTGCAATGGAAAAGAAAAAGAAATGCCAACTTCAAGTGAATGTTTAACCACAATTCTTTCAACTGAAGAGGAGCTGAGATGTTAGTAATGTAGTTGCAGTAAAGCAATTAACATTTTATATCCAGCTTGGAATGAAAGTCATGTGCATTTCTGGAGCAAATACAAATCTGCTTTTATCAAATGCCTAACTTAAAAAAAAAAAGGGGGGGAGATAAGTATTTCAATGAAAACATGAAGAATAAATCACAGTACACAGCTAAAGAACACAGATCACTGGGATGAAAATACCAGCAAGACACAGGCCAGTTTTGCACCTAAAACACAGTAATACCATGCAAGTGTACATAAAAAGGTCAAGACATTTCTGAAAAACTGTTAAAGTTCAGGCATTGAAGCTTAAGATGGTCTCTAGTGGCTAGGGATTGCTACCTTGTGCTAGTGGCATTATCCTGCATCTTTCTGGCACCTTTTTTCAGGTCCTGGCAGAAACATGCTAGACTGAAAAGGTGATGGATCTGATTCAAAACGAAAACTAACTTGTACTCCATTCCCTTCTCCTACACTGAACAGCAACTTCGGTGCTTTTTTTTGTATGTTGTGATTTTGGTTGGATGGTTCGGGGGGGGGGTTGTTTGCTTTTTGTATTTTTTAGTGATTTTTTTTTCAGTGACCACGTACTCTTAAAATCTCATGTCCAAATTCTGTTAAAAAAAAAGGCACAAGAGGAAAAATGATTTAATCAAGCTGCTCATCCTGCAAAGAAGCCCATGATGACCATGGCTGCAGAAGGGCATCATCTGCAGAAGTTTCCTGCTTAATCCCCACTTCTCCCTAGTCCCCCTCCCTCCCCTCCTATTTTGTTAGTTGTGGGAGTTTAATCCCTATAGGGCAGTTTTACCTCCAGAAGTGCAGACTGAAGCTTTTCTGGAGAGTTGTCTGCAAATTCAGCTTGCAATTTGACTTGAAATATGCCTCTTCATCTTACTCTGAAGAGCATTTCCTCATGAGGAGAGGTGGCCAGGGAACAAACAAAAATTACCTTTGCAAGCAGTTTTCAAACAGTACCCTGCAATACTGGTATTCTCCCCCTCTACATGAAAATCCCAAGTTTCCCTATTTTGCTCCTAGCAACTTCAATTTTAGTTGTCAATATGTAACATCAGCATTACACTAGTAATATGTTAATATGCATGACAAGATTAATTAGAACTAAAAGCCACTCAAATTTTTGTTTGCATTTCTGCATTATGAGCCTGAATTTAATCACAAAATCTTAGTACTGGTCCAGCTCCTAATTCCTCCTGTTTATCAGATTAAAAAAAAAAAAAAGATACTTTCTATGGCTTAACCAAATATTGCACATTTTTCATAGCAACAACTTTATTAGGACCATAATGATCTAAAATAGCAATAGCAAAGTGCAACAGCGCTGTTCTGAAGATACTGACTCCTCTCTGCAGGGAGCAAAGAATTTAATATGAGGAGTTATTATATTCCTCTTGAGCATTGCATTAATATATTTTCATTTTAAATTTTCTTGTCAAGTGGCTGTTAGTGCATTCTCCAGTTAACAGACCAGTGCCCTGAGAGCTTCTCAGCTAGGTCCTAGACTTGTGTCAGAAGCCTAAAGCTTCAGTGCAAGCTGTGAAAACACAAGTTTTCATGTGCTCCCATGAACATCATCATCCTTTGAGGATGACCTTCTCCTGCACTCCTGCTGACTCGGTCCTTCTCAGCTCCCAGCTCCTTCAGCTGGGTGATCAGGGCTGACAGCCACATCCATGTGACAGAGGGGATGTATTTATGGATGGATGGATATGCACAAACCAGGGTGAGAAGTTATTCATTCCTTCCTCCTTCCAGGAACAGACAGCTCAGATGCCCCATTGAGACTTAAGTTACAGTATCACAGCATCACCTTAGTTGGAAAAGCCCTTCAAGATCATGACAAGTCCTTAACTAAACTATATCCCTAAGAACCATGTCTATACAACTCTAAATTCGCCCAGGGATGGTGACTCCACCACTGCCCTGGGCAGCCTCTTCCAATGTCTGATAGATTCTGTATCACCCTTTGGGTGAAGAAATTCTTCCTGACACCCTGAACCTCCCCTGGCACACCTTGAGCCCATTACCTCTTGTCCAATTCACCTGTAACTTCTTGGAACAGGCTGACTGCCATCTCTTTCCAGCCTCTTTAAAGTAGTTGTAGAGAGCAATAAGGTCTCCCCCTCAGCAAGTCTTTGATGCCAGCAAAGGCTACTGAGCACCTTCACATTTTTTCTAAATGGCTCCAGTGCCTTGTTTCAGAAGTCCAAGACCTCACTGCTGCTAAACCTGCAGCAGCACCAGGGAAGCTGCAGCCCAAAGACAGCAGGCATTTTGTGTCATGGTGTCACTAGAAGAAAGTGCCCTAGGAGAGCTGATGGCTTTAAGAGACCGAAGCTCAAGAGGAAAAAGAAAATAAAACCTCCCCAAACCAGACATGAAGTTTAGATACCACAATAGAAGGTTCAGAGTGTCTGTGTCTGGTGTTGCAGGCATTATTCCCATGCAGGCTGCTATTTCTTCTCCTCAGCAGTGGGAGGGTGGCATGGCAGAGGGGGGGTCCCAGAGCACCAGCCCCAGCAGAGCAGAGGGGATGCTCTGGTGATGCCAAGGAACCAGCCAGGATGGACAGGCTGACAGTCTGGCCAAGCTCCAGCACTCCTTTGCTTCCAATCAAGCCAAACCAGTAAGATACCAGATTAACAGGAGATTTAACAAGGTGTCAGGTTCAGCAGAAGGAAATGCAAGTGCCTTACAAGACCACAAAGTTCTCCCTCACACATTAGAGGGACATTTCACAGATGATTTAGGGTGGGTTTTTTTAAGGTAAAAACACACTGAAGCCTATACTTATAGATATTGTTTCAATGCACTGTTACTGGGACAAAAATGTTTGTTGATAAAATATTGTTCTAGTTCAGCTTGTCAGCTTTGTTAGCTGGACACTTAAACTGTATTAACTTGCACACTCCAGAAGACTAAGTGCAATTGTGTCTAAAATAATAGTTAAGCAGCAACAACACATATTGTTACAAGAGCTATTGGCCAAATGTTGGGACAGAGATGACCCATTTAAAAAAAAAATAATATATATATATATACACATAAGTGAGGGATGAAGCAAAGGCCAAATGAAGGCAGCAGAAATGGCTCACAGAAATGCAGGAGACACTCCTCTTAAAATAACCAGCACTGATTTCTTTTGTCCACAGGCATAAGGACTGCATTTCCATTGTTGTTGTGATTGGTATGTAGGATCCTCTTACAGGCATGAATCAAAGGGTCTGGATGCTTCAAAGGGGTTACTGAAGCTGATTAGCTTCAGATGTGGCAACTGCTGAAGCAGGTAAGAATTAGTTTGCTTCTAAAGTGCATTTGAAAAGGTGTTAAGATGACAGCTCTCCAATCAGGAGATTTAGAAATGCTCACAAGACCAGCATGAGGAGCACCAATTGCCTCAGTTTCCCCCAGCACCCTCTCCTGGCCCTACCTCAGCTTTGGGGTGGCCAGAACTGCTCCTCTGCCTACACCCCTCCTCAGCAAGGCTGGCAGCCTCAACAATGAGTCCATCTGAAAACCATTCTTAGCCATTTCAATTACTGTCCTTCTGCTCTCTGATTCAGCAAAAAAACCCTTGGACTTATTAGCAAGAAAGCGTGAGCTGAACCAGTGCAGGCAGCAGCAGTAAGGGCACAGTCCTTTCATTCCTCACATACAGAAGTTCAAGCTGACAGCTGCTTGAAGAAAAAACATAATAAAACAAACAAAAACTTTAAAAAAACCCCAAACCCAAAGCCACAATTCAAAAATCAGAGCAAAAAAATATTGTGAAGATTGCACTGCAGAACAACATACACATGCTGCTGCCGTGGTCTTATGCAAAAAGGGTAATAGCTAGATACTTCATAGATAAAAATGCCTAGGTTTGAGATTATTTTCTAAATAGAGAAACTAGACACTTCTTTGGAGACTTGTAGCAGTCCTCTTTTGGCACCAATTCCCCCCTAGCTTCAGACATTCTAACTGCTTGCTTAGTTTCAGTTTTTGTGATATGGACACCTGCCCACACTAACACCATCCCGTTGTTTCATAAAGGCCACACACCAGGTATGAATCATATAAATGGTTTCTAATCACAGACTGGTTTGAGTTGGATGGGACCTCAGAGACCACCATCCCATGGTGATGGGCAAGACATGGACAGGGTCACCCCACCAGCACAGGTTGCTCCAAGCCCCATCCAACCTGGCCTTGAACACTTCCAGGGAAGAGGCATCCACAACTTCCCTGAGCAGCATGTCCTAGTGTCTCACCAGCCACACACTAAAGAATTTCTTCCTAATGTCTAACCTAAATCTACCTTCTTCCAGCCTAAAACCATTGCCCCTCATTCTACCACTACGTGCCCTTGTAATAAGTCCCTCCCCAGCTTTCTCAGAGCTCCTTCAGGTATTGGAAGGCCACTATAAGGTTTCCCTGAAGCTTCCTCCAGGCTGAACAACCCCAAATCCCTCAGCCTGTCCTCACAGGCTCCAGCCCTCTGATCATGACATAGCAATTACTTCTGGGCACCCTCAAAAGGTAAAATTTCTTGGGCTGTCCTATCCCAATACCCCACTTTTGAATTAAATTTTGAGGCAGCTTCTAATCCCCTTCACAGTATACAAATAAAACATGCTGAGCACATGCAACAGGGGGTCTCTGTCATTTAAAAAATCCACTTAATATGTCATCCCTCAAAACAGCCCCACTTGTATCACAGGGACTAAGGAACCCAAGTCTTAGGAGCTTCCCAACAATTTGTTAGGATTAAGCCGGGCACTGCCAGCCTGTGTGCTGTGAGGAACAATAGATGAAAAAATTCTTCACAGATCCATCCCACTGAACCTTCCCACCTGCAAACACACATACTTACAAAAGACTGGAAGGGATTGTGTTAGATATAATGGCACACTAAACAGTAGAGGTAAGTCATGAAACAGATTTTACAAAAAAGCTTTTGGATTCCACAAAAGGTAAAAGACTTCAGGAGTGTTAAGCTTCCCCCTGACAGCTCAAGGTCAGAGAGTCCTATTAATGACTTCAGTAGCTCAGGTCTGTTCTGGGAAAAGACCTGCACTGGCCTTGCATTCTGCTTCAGAAGGGTCTCCAGTTACACATAACATACACACATAACTCTGGGTAAGGATTTAAACACACGCCTTGGATTTCTGTGGGGCTCAGAAGATGCTGGAACAAGCAAAGTGACCAGCAATTTACTGACGCTCTGTATGTTACCTGGAATTTTTTTTTACAATCTCTCTCACTCTGGAAATTCAACTCTCACACCAGGAGAACGAATTCACTTCAGAGGTCAAAAAGTTGGTCAATAAACTGACACTACCAGCTTACATAAAAAAAGATTCCTTAGTGTCAATTTAACCCCACATTTGCAGAGGTTCCAAGATCAACACTAGGAAAAAGTAGGCCAAAAGATATGGAAAGAAAAATTCTCCCATACTGGTCATGCTGTGTTGGGGTACTACCTTTTTCCAACCTGGTCAGTTGCAGGCACAAAGGAAACCCATAACCTTCATCTGGACTATCAAGAAGGGTCAGAATTTTCCTGTCATCATTGCAATTTGATCCCTCCCAAAGATTAAAGAAAAAAAAAAAAAAAGAGAGGGGAGGAAAAAAAAATTAAAAAATCAACCACCCTTGATCTGAAATTTTTTTGCTAATGTTATATGTGGAATCTATTTTTTGCAATTGCTTCCCTTCAGATAGTCTTCATTAAGTAAGAAAGCCAAGTATTAACAACTACAAATCTCCAAGGGACTAGTTTTAATCCTGGCTCTTCTTTCTACTTCCATTTTCTGAACTACAGCACAGCAAAAATCAGTCCCAATGCTCTGTGAATACAGGATAGTGGTAAGGCTACAAAAAGTAGGTGAGAAACACAATGAAGTTTCAGCTTTATACTTCACCTCCTGCACTCTTCCATTATATGAAGACAGGTGAAATCAACCTAAGCACTAGTCCAAAAATGTACATATCTGAAGAAGAAATTTATACAGCCAGTGCAGGAGAAAGGACAAACTTAGCCTGTGATAACATCCCAGCACTTTTATGCTTTGCAGCATTTTTCAAAAGCAATACTCGCAGTAGGAAGTTTTCATTTAACTTTGTTAGGTGGTAAGAGAGTTTGTTTGAAAACAATGCCTTCTCAGTACAGTTTGAAAAGCACAGCAGTGTGCACCAGGAGAGCACTATCACATGTACCATCACTAGATGGTACACACATCACCACAACAGAGATGCTTTTCTGCAGTTTGTGAGCACTCTAGTATATGCATTTCAGCTTCTTCTCTGATGAAAATTATGCAGGATTGGGAGAATCTTGCCCTTTTAGGAGGCTTTCATTAGCTGCTGCTTCCAGAGAAAATGGGTATATCCATCAAAAATTAAACAGATCACAAACCCTCAGCAACAACGTGCCATTAATTAAGATGTTCTTCTTAAGTAAGTGTGGCAAAGTTAATGTGTTAAGAGAGGGAAAAGACCAAAACCTCAGAGGGAGGTTCCTGGGGGAGGGCCCTGGGTAATGGCTAAGAGCATAAAATAAGACCCTCAGATGAATAAAGTTTGTCTCAACAAGAGAAACATTGCCCTCATCCCAATACCTGCTCTGAAAATACACTCATGTTGTTTCCCAGTTCCTGCCATAAAATCAGCACCCAAAATTCATTCTCCACTCACCACAAGCACATGCAATTACTGACATCATAAATGCATTTACCGAGAATGAGGAGCATTTCCTCAGCCCCTCCTGCCCTGCCCTGCCCTGGAGGTTAACCCCAGGACCACATCAGATCTGCTGCTGCCTCCACCATCAGTGAATTGCCTGGAAAAGCCACCTGGGCCAGCAGCCAGCTGGCTTCAGAGCCCACCTGGCACTAAGTGGCTAACTAGCAGCTCTTCTAATCCTCAGCAATTGGAATGAGCATGCATCTAAGGTCTGCAGGTTTTTGTTGTTGCTTTTGTTTATTTGTTTGTTTATAAGAAAAATTACTGTAACCCTACTGAGGAATGAAAATTAGTAGGCCCCAAATACATTTTGGTGAGCTTAAATTAGAGAAGAATGGGACATTTGGAATGGGTACACTCATGCTTTCACATAAATAAGGGAGAATGTGGGGATAGGAAGGTGAGGGGAAGCAATAGAGAAGTCAGTAAGAAAAAGTCCTTCTTTCAGGAGAATTTCAAGTCGGATTGATTGGTGAAGGCCAAAAAAAGTTATCCTGGGGCATCCTTCTTTCCTATGCACCGTAACAGATCAATGAAATAATGGTCTTGTCTGCACAGCCCAAGACCAGGCCTCAAAGAAAACAGAGATGCTGCTGTAGTTGGAGAGGAGGAGGATAAGGAGACACTGCTGCTGAACATTAGCACTATTTAGCAGTTGGAGAGTAAAAGATACTACAGATTTCTACTCACCAGTGCAAAGGGCACCCTTCACTGCTCACCAGGCTGTCTGACAGCTAAAGCTCACTCTCCAAAATGTCACTGCAGAATTTTGGGCCATCAGTTGCTGACTTTTAAACCATTCTGCTAAATGTAATGGAATGATTTATTTGTACAGGCCAGTTCACAATGTCAGTTTGACCCTGGTAGGTAGGCTGTTGGGTCTTCACCTTCTCCTGCATACAAATCAAGAATTGACTGTATATAGATTATGAATGGTACTGTCCTGACAGGTTGCTGCTTTTCTGCAGGCACTCAAGCTGAGCAACTCTCAAGACTAGCATAAAAAAAAATTAATAAATGTGCAGAAATTTGATGTAGGTATTACCTACACTTAGTTTTTCAAAAATATAAAACCATGATCAGTGATCTAGATCTGTGGCAGCTACCCACACAGTACATAAAGCCCATCAACAGTCCTGAGAATATATGTGATGAAACTCCAATTGGTATAGTGGACACTCAAAACATTAAAAAAACCAAATTATTCCTTCTTAAAGTGTTAGCTCTTTACTTAAAACTCCGCAAGATCATACTGTAATTACACTCTTCACAAAGGACAACGTAGGGTTATCTTAAATACATGCCTCACACAGCCTTTGTTATAAAAATCTATTGTAGAGAAAGCTTTCATCAAGTCCTAGTAAACAGAAAGTCACCCACTACTGTTCAGCAATAAATCCCTGGAAACTGAGCAAATGCAGCATAGGGATAGCTCAGCTGACAGTATTATATCCCTTCTCATCTTTATCCTTAATCCATAAACATAACTTGACAGGGAGATAAGTATTAATATTCAATACCATTTTTAGCAGCAGCATTTCCCCCACCAATCCATGTGCCATTTGCTCCTTTACATTTAGCCTTATGTATTACACCATCATGCTAGTCCCCCAGAGTCAACTCAACTTTTGTTACTACTACTACTGCTACTACTAAATACTTACACCAAGAGGAGAAAAGAAAAATGAGATGAGATTTTGGTCCTCTACACACTCTATATTTAAGTTAGGAAGCGTTCTACTAGCTGACAAAGCAAGTAGATGCATTATGTCCTTCACATTTGACCAAAGTGGAAATTGTATAATTGCCACAAACACACTCCCTGATGAAAAAAAAATCTTTTGCTTGCATGTAAACATCTGCAAACAGTTTGACTGGAGTCCTGGGCATACCTGTGTGCAAAATGTGTGTGGCCGGCAGCCTCCCATCTCCAGCACCAACACCAGTTTCCTCCAGAGCCCCAGGCTCAGGCTGTGGCCAGCCACCTCATGAGTGTCAGTACAACCACCCAGACCTCAGCTCCTCATTTGTTCCTCACCATTGGGAAAGCTCTCACATTTCCACAAGTTTGGGAGCATGCTCTTTCTCCACACTCAAATATTTCCAGGGGCCATATGCAAACCTTAGCTGAGCAGATTCACAGACACTGTCAATCCAGTACCTATGGCAAAGACACAAAGCTTTTCAAAACACCAGGTCACTTCCCATCATGCCAGCCTACCCCACACAGTCACCAAACCCATCTTCCAAGAGATGATTCAACACCGAAGGTCTGCACACACTCCAGCCCTTGATCTGGCCTCAATTCTGTTAAAATAATGGTTTATGCTTTCTGCTGTGAAATGCATTTTGTTAATGCACAAAAATAATTCCAGTTTGCCTTTCTTTAAAAATGTTACAGATTGAGTTGAAGCAGAACTATTCCTTCTGGAGCATAGCTGCAGCTCAACCCTGTCACACAGTTTCTACAACTCCCCCTCTGTCTCCATTTGCAATTAGAGAACTGTGAAGTCTGTTGTTCTAACTGGGAACAAGTCTGAGCATTTAGAGATGAGAAGATGCAGCTGCCACTCACTTTTTAATTACTGGCAACCCAAGGAGCACCCATAGACACTGACTCAGCATTAGAAGCCTCCTTCAGAACTGAGATTTACTGTACTGTGTAAGTTTTTACTCCTCCACAACCAATCTTTTATCTGTATGGCTAACAGTGAACACAAAATTCTCCAGTAAAACAACTTTTTTTCTTTGTGTAACACAATAGTTCATCAGCATCTTATTGCATGAGAAATCTCCTGACTAAGAAGAAAGCTTGCCTGCTGACTGGGCACACCCACCCAAGAAACAACAAGAGGAAGTTAAGTTACATCCTGCAGAACATCCTTAATGTAAAGCTCATTATCTGCCTGCTTGTTGACCAGGGTTATGTTTTCCTCTGGTGTGGCACTAAGAGACACTTCTGTGAACAAATCCTGGGCCACAAGAAGTTAAATACAGTTGTGTAAACACAGTCCAACACATAAATACCTGTGAGTTGTTAATACCAGAATGAACCAACACGAGGCACACTGGTGGAAAATAAAAGGAAAAAAAAATCTCAGGCTAATTAAGACATTTGAGTACAGTTTTAGTCACTGAATTAGTTAAGAAAACTGACTGATGTGTGGAATTATTTACTGCATATGTTAAAATTTACTGTGCTCCTAGGAACTCAGCTGTTCGTTTGCCTTGTACACATAAAAAAACTTTATAAAACCCAAATGTACTAGTCAGGCGTTTTGGTCTTGGTGATCTTCAATCGTCCGGACACACACAACTACACATGGCATATAATCAAATATAACATTAATAGCTATTTCTGCACTGCAAATGCAGACTTCTTCTTGTTACCCTATTTGCCTCTTCATTAAGAACTCCTTACACCTGAATAGGAAAATAATTTTCTGCTTAGAACCCTAGCAAAGGCCCAGAGAACTTAATCCTACTCCAACTGCATAATCTTGTGTCCAGCTAGTACAGTATTTACAACAAGCTCCAGATGATTTTCTCTTGCAGCCTACATCCAGTTCCCACTGAACTGCAGCACACCCACTTACCATTCCCCATTACAGTTATATATTGTTTTAAAAATATAAACACTAGACGTAGACCTACTTGGACTTTTAATTTCAGGTTTGAGTTAAAAGCAAGAGGAAGGGTTGAAAAAACCCAGACTTCTTCTTCTTACACAATTTCTACTCCTGGGCACAGACAGCAACTGCCAGCTACAATAGCACACGTGGCTTTTTCAATCATTAAAAAAAAGGGAGGACAAACACATTTCAATCGACATGACTCTGCAAGACACTTTCTGGAGAAAAAGATTAAGGAAGAGGACACTAGAAAATAAAGGAGAAAGTGAAGCAGAGGTGTGTTCCTTAAAGCCTGGCAAAGAGGAATGAATGCTCCCTGCACAGCCACAGGGACCCAAGAGGGTCCCACAAGAGGCAGGGAGGAAGCAGCCCCAGCACATGACATCCAAACACTCTCAGAGCTATTTTTACCCAGCCCCACCAGGGTTCCAGCAGTCACTGTTCCCTGCAGAGCAGAATGTCTGTCAAAATAAAGAAATAACAAGAGCATCAAGAACATACACTGCTCTTGGTGGCAGCTGGGAAGAGCAGGCGGCTTTGCTAAAAAGGGCAGCACAGAAGACAGACCTGCACAGCATCCCAAACATGCTCAGGAGTTTATGGATCCTGCTCCTTTGTCCAAGCTCAGCCCAAGCAGCAAATCCCAGGTATCTGCAGTACACCCAGGACCAGTTATTCTGGGGTGCTTTGTAGCCATTCAAGGGGTCCTAAACCACCAAGTTCTTATGCCACTATATCAACAGTAAAGGAAGTGCCTCTTTCTCTCCAAACATTTAAATATTTCTCATACTTCTCATGATTTAAGTTAATGTTGTTTTCCACCTCAGTGGAAACCTACAGTCTCCCAAACCCTGACTTGACAGTACCGTGACTCCTATGTAGACTGTTTCAAGGGCCACATGGTTTTAATAAATAGAGAACACAGGCAATTACTATAATCAGAAAGAATCCTTTTTGTTTTTAATGTACCTCGGCCATTCCTTGGAATTGCTAGACATTAAACACTTATTTTGTATAATATTTTTTAATTTCCTTGTATTAGTTTCACAATCATTTTCCTCTGTTTTGTCGATACACTGTATTTCCAGATACTCAATTTCCAGCAACCCGAGGAATGATCATCTGTTCCTTACCTATCTTGTATACAGACCTCAAACTTTACCACAGACTCTGCTTGAGTAATAAGAATGTCCACATATGGCACCAAATAACATGAGGTGACTTAATTCCTGTTACCACACAGGCAACCACAAAGAACACAACCTCCAAGCACTGGGCTTTGATCATTACTGGTGGGTTCTTCAATTCTGACAAACAACTGCAATTCTGTAGAATTTTAAAGAATTGTTTAGGAGCACCAAGACACCATAATACATTGATGAAATCAACATGCTTTTATTTCCTTGAGGCTTCAGCATATTAACATGTAAGAGCATCAAAAGGAGTCACAAAATTCCACATGAAGCCAGAACAAAAGGTGTCCATAACACTAACCACCTTGAAATTCCCAAACAACACCTGAGTCCTTTCATTAAAGCATGGATAGCCTGCCTGGTTCTTTGTGAATAATGGATGTTAGAGCCATCCATGAACTAATTGTGCCCCAGTTTGAGAGAAAGGCATTTCTCCTCTACCTACAGAGTAACTCCATAGCATCACAAGAGCAATTCAAGGACTTCTGTAGCTAACAATTAGCAAATACCAGTCTTGTCACTGCCAGCCATAATTGCTGGCTCAAAAAGAACCTTAGAGCCCTGTTGCCACTATCTACCCTAAATTTTACAGAGGCTTAAGTTCTGCTTTCACTGAGAGCGAAATAAAAGTGGAAGATCATTAAGAGTTACACTGACAAAAACCTTAATTCTTGTGCTACAAAGTTACATCTTGTCACTACATTTGAATTCTTTCCCAGATTTGCAAGTAAGTCATGTGGTAGTGATTTCTTGCCATTTTTTTTGCATCATTGCTGGTGTTAGCAAAACAACTTAAAAAGACAAAGGAAGTCTCACTCCATTCCATGGTCAGTCTGGAAAAACAAAATTATCTAAAGAGTCTTTGTTCTGTATCTCTTAATGATTTTAATAAGCATCATGCATTGTCACTTTAAAGCTTCTTGCAGCCCCTGTGGCCCATTAATTTTGCTTCAATTAGATCTAAATTTAACACAAGGAGTCTTACGAATTTTCATGTCTCTCTTGCCCTAAAGCATAGGGTTCTCCTCACAAGGCTTTAGCCTAACACATGCACACACACAGAAGTGCCTCTGTTACCAGAAGGAAGCCTTGACTAGCCCAGAGCTGCTGCAAAGCCAAGCTGAAGCCATGTGAAGTCTGCAGCCACAGAAAATGTGAGATCAGCAGCCAAACACAGCCCAAGGGCTGTCCCTCTTCTGCTCTGGGTCCTCCTCCTTGACAAGACAGCAGAAGAATGGCATTCAGCCAAGTGGACAGCATTAAGACATTAAAGCTTGTTATTTTACATATCCTACCTGAACCACAGGGGAGTAAGGATGCTGGAAACACAGATGGATTAGAGTAAGAAGAATACAGGCAAACAGCCAAGGAAGCTACAAGCTAGAATGCAAAAACACACAAAAGCTATGCAGACAGGTGCAGGGTGCACAAAATAGTAGAGAGCTTATTAGTAGGTATTGGATTTCTATTTATGATATGTAGCTACACAGGGAATAACCTGGTTTAACAGCAATCAGCTGGCAATCATCAAAAGCACAAAGCCCTTCAACATCAGTCCTGCAGTATTAAGCTCCTGCTAAGTGAGCAGAAAAAAAGATGACAAGAACAAGGAGAAGACAAAATCCATAGACTCTTAGAAATTCCAGAGGCCAGACAATCTTGATTTCAGGAGGAATTAAATGGTGCATGCCATCACAAAAACTACTAGAGCTATGATTATTCCTGGCAGCTATTCAGAGCTGATGCTCCACAGATTTACAGAGGAGGGCATATCTCCTTGAAGTTCAGTCCCATAAATACAAACAGCAAAAACTTGAAATTACTTCTGACACTTAAGTTGGAAATAACAGTCTCTCTCAAAGTGTACTAAACATAATAATTAAAACTTGAGGAGAAAAACAAACAGATCCCATCCCTCAAAACTAGCCAATTTCACAGCCACATAGGAATTAGAATGTGTTTGCATGAGTTGCATGGCACAATTAGTTAATTTATTTACTTCCTCTTTCCACAAAAAGATGTCGGTGGAAAAAAAAAAAATCCATCTTCGCAATGTCTTTCCAAGTTCCTTTTATTTATTATAAAAAAATAAATACAAATCACAGTCAGCATGGTACCTGCATTGCCAGTTCAAATCCCAGAGTTCACTCAGCACAGTTTGTTTATATGGATGTTACTCCACTGAGCATACCAGGAGCACTGGAGATTTGCCCTCATGTAAGTAAATGCCAGATCACACAGGTAAACATAGAATCACAGAATACCAGGTCAGAGGGGGCCCCAAGGATCATTTGGTCCAACCTTTCTAGGCAAAAGTATGGTGTAGCAAGGTGGCCCAGCACCCTGTCCAGCCAAATAGTAAAAGTGTCCTATGCTGGGCAATCCATCTCTTCTCTTGGGAGATCATTCCAATAATGGAATTGTCATTGTGAAAAATTTTCCTCTTATGTCTGATCAGAATCTCCCCAGGAGTAGCTTCTACCCCTTACTCCTTGTCTTTTCCAGGTGAATCTCTGTAAAAAAAGAGTCTCCATCTTCTTTGTAGCCCCCCTTTAAGTACCAGAACATGGCAATAAGGTCTCCCCCAGGCCTTCTTTTCTCAAGGCTGAACAAACCCAGCTCTCTAAGCCTTTCCTCATCAGGCAGGCTTCACAGTCCTTTGATGATCTTCCTGCCCCTTCTCTGGAACCTCTCCAGCCTGTCTACACCTTTTAGCATAGAATCATAGAATGGGCTGGGTTGGAAGGGACCTCAGAGCTCATCAAGTCCAACCCTTGATCCACTCCCCCTGTGGTTCCCAGCCCATGGCACTGAGTGCCACATCCAGGCTCTTTTGAAATATCTCCAGGGATGGAGAATCCACTGCTTCCCTGGGCAGCCCATTCCAATGTCTGATCACCCTCTCCGTAAAGAAATTCTTTCTAATATCCAACCTAAACCTCCCCTGGCACAACTTGAGACCATGCCCTCTTGTCTTGTTGAAAGTTGCCTGGGAAAAGAGCCCAACCCCCCCCTGGCTCCAGCCTCCTTTCAGGGAGTTGTAGAGAGTGATGAGGTCTCCCCTGAGCCTCCTCTTCTCCAGGCTGAACACCCCCAGCTCCCTCAGCCTCTCCTCACAGGACTTGTGCTGGATCCCTTCCCCAGCCTGGTTGCCCTCCTTTGGACCTGCTCCAGGACCTCAATCTCCTTCCTGACCTGAGGGGCCCAGAACTGGACACAGGACTCGAGCTGTGGCCTCACCAGGGCTGAGTACAGGGGCATATAGCATATAGCATAGCACATCTTTTTTTTCTATAGTAGGAGAGTGCACAGCTTCCACCTGACAGGGTCCTATGGCAAACAACATCCACTGAGACTGGCAATGAGGACATCTAAGTTTCCCCTCTTGACAACACAGCTCCACTTCCACTGCCATTGCTCCATAGCAAAGCAGGAGAACTGCCATTTAAGGGCAGATAAAAACAAGGATTTCCATGTTCAAACCCACATTACCCAGGGTTACAGTCAGGTTCAAGCAGGTTGTGGAAGAATGAGAAGTTTCTCTGTAACAACTGAGGTGTGGCCTCGCTCCTACCCGAGAGCAGCTAAAGCTCTGAGGAAATTGGAAGTCTCTAGGTCTGTTACATCTTACAAAACTTTCAAAACGAGCAATTTAAAACATACAACACCCCCTCCAACCCTATTCCCACACAGAGAAACATATCAGTTCCACCAGGACAGATTTAAGCTTTTCCCAGGAGAGGAAGAGAATGTGGAACAGGAGACTGCTTGCCTAGGCCCCTTATCATACCAAGGCCCAGTATCTGAAATCAGGAGAAACTCGGAATTCTCAAAGTTGGATGTAATCTGAGAAACCCAGATGGTTTGTAAACATGGTCTGTTTACAAGTTCAACATTATTTCAGAGGAACTGTCATTTTTAAAAACAAAAAGGTAAACAAACAAAGAACAAACAAAAAACCCCAAACAAACCAACCAAAAAAAAAACCAACCCAAAGAACCAACCAAAAACCCACAAACAACAAAACAAAACCACAAAACACACACAACAAAACCCAAAAAAAGTATTCGGAAAAAACATACAAACAAAAAGGAAACCAAACAGTCAGAAGCCTGTCCTTGCCAGCGATGCAGCACCAAGCTACAGGAAAAAGTCAAGAAAAAGCTGTCTTCAGACTGCAAATTAACTGTACACAATCATTGGCTACTGAAAGGAAACTAGAATTATTCAAAATTAATGACTGAATGATAACAGGACAAGATCCTGATTATTTTATGTAACACAAAAGGAGATGTTTTTGTTAATTAATAAGACTACGAAGAAAAGAACCCATCATGTAGATTTTTAAATTACTGTCTAAACTGTAAAACACCTCAACAGAAAAGGAAACCACTAAAACAAAAAAGTGCATCAAAACTTCAATATAGAAAATATGGAATTACCAAACTCTTCAGAGAATTGGTCATCAGACATCTAATACACAAATATGGGTTTAACTACAGTTAGCAATCAATAAAAATATAGGTCATTTCTACAAGTTTCAGAAGTGTCTTGAAAACCTCTGTCTTGGGGGTCCAAACCCAAGGTCTGAAACCCAAAATGACACTAGTGCTACAGAAGATCCAATTAAGCTCAGTAAAGATGTTCAAACAGCATAATGGATTTACACAGTGAGAAAATGAAAAAAAAGCAACCAAACAAAAAACCAACAACCCACAAAACAAAGACAAAACAAAACAAAAACACCACATTACAAAGGAAAGGTGTGGATCAAGCTTATGAATCTGTTCAAGATTACCAAAGAGAAGAAATCTCAATCATCTTCTTGCTATATTCCAAAGCTCCAGATATTCAGAAAGAATAGGAAGTAAATCAAGTCAGTGAATTTTGCAGTCTTTGAAAGCAGGTCCCAGTTCAAACTCCTGAAACAGTTGGTGAAGTATAAAAATTTATAGGTAAGTCAAAATAAATAGATCTTGTGCTTCATTAAATAATTGATTTCCAACTGAGATGACTGAGACTTTGTACGTACATCTAGTGAACTGATTTTCTCCCCCCTCCAGACAAATTCTAAAATAATTGCGTGTACTTCACCATTTCAACAGATAATCTTATTTTTGCTGCCTGAGCCATGGGTAATTGCTTCCAATTGTGTGCCGAGGGACGAAGTGCTTCTTACAGGGATCTGGTATGAGCGTACATCCACGGTATAAAGGTGTGAAGAACTCTGTAGTCTGCATAGCTTACAGTAAATACAGCCCTAATGATAAATGTTAAATCCTGACCACAAACAGCAGATCCCAAATTGCTCCTTAAACAACACAAGACAGAACTGGATACACAAAAATAAATTTAAAAAAAAAAGATGTAAGGGCTCAGATCGGATTCTCTCTTTTTAAAAAAGAACGAAAAAAGTGATTGCAAAGTATTGTTTAAAAATAAAACTGTAGTATGTTTCCTCTTCTGAATGGATCCAACATCATTTTCTTGTGCTCACAATTTCATCAGAGCCCTGACTGGGGCAGGGCAGGAGACTGGAGTGCAGCAGAGCAGCAGGAAGCCCAGAGGCATGTCTGCATTCCTCATCAGTTGCTCTCACTGTGTTCCATACCCGCTAAAAAGAAACAAATGTCATCAGCTTTTTCTAAAAATGCATACAGGAAATTTCCTTTAGCATTTAGGCTATGTGGGGGAATGTCACTGACCTCTGCAAGGACTAATTCAAAAGCCATTTCTCCACAGCACAAATGGTCGACCAAGCTCTCTGGTGCTGCTCATGGTTTTGTTTTCCCAGAAGGGGATGCCTGTTACAGATTTTTATCTCATCTCCAGCCAAAAGCCCTTCACATGGGTGCCGCCCACTTTCTGAATATTTGCTGCAGATGGCAGCTCCTCACTGAAACCCCATCTTACACAAGGAAACACCTCTTAACTCAAATTACAGCCTCACAGAAAGTGAGGGGTGGGAAGGGACCTTGGAAGATCCTGGAGTCCAAGCCCCCTGCCAGAGCAGGGTCACCTCCAGGAGGTGACACAGAACCCATCCAGGTGGGGTTTGAATGTCCCCAGAGAAGGAGACTCCACAGCCTCCCTGGGCACCCTGGGCCAGGGCTCCCTCACACTGAAAAAATTTTTCCTCGTGTTTATATGGAGCCTTCTATGCACAAACTTCTACCAGCTCTTGTCCTATCATTGGGAATAGCTGAGAAGAGCCTGGCACCATCCTCCAGGCTCTCTCCCTTTATGTATTTATAAACGTTAAGGAGGTCGCCCCTCATTCTCCTCTTCTCCAAGTTCTGAACTCACATTTTGTAGGAACATAATACAAGTTTCATTGTCATTAATCATAACCCGAACATCTCTATAAAGGTTCAGCTACCTTAAGGTCACTTGCCTGAGCAGATTATGTATTTGAACTCATCTACCAGCATTCCACCATCTCTTACACTTCACTGAGACCAGGCTATTTCAGGATTCATCTAGTCCTGGAGCCTGTAGACACATTAATAAAACCAAAGATCAGTTCTGATCTTTGTAGGAATGTTACAAACGCTTATATATCTGGTCATAAAATAACAGGAAGAAAAAAATCTTAAGTAACTATAGAGGGTTTTATATAATAATACCTGATAATATTGCAGGATTTCAGATGCTATTGCTGGAATGAACTCACTGAAGTAACTCAAGTTATTCCCCTACCCCACTCCCCCACCCAAATGAAGAATGAAAGCAAGCTTCTGGGTATATTTTACAATAGCACATTCACTGCTGAGTTCAGCACCAGTTTGTTCTCCCATTCTCACCCCTTCCCTCCCTACTACTCAGCTGCACTCCCTTACTTAAGAACTCTTTCAAAAACAAATCCACATATTTATAAGAAAATTGAATTTTGATTACAGCTTCCTCTATAGACACAGTGGTTCACTTGAAAGGGGGCATAAATGCCTAATGTTACAAAAATTATCAAACAAGAGCCAGTCCCCTTCCTTTCCTCAGTGAAATTTGTTGCATTTCATGTTTATTAATCCAGAAGAGAAGGCAAGTTAACCCCCCTGCCTCACTGATTTATGCTGTGGCACTGGCCTTGAGTCAAACAACATTCATTTAAGGTACAGTTTGATGCACATGGTTGCCTTGATTAAAACAAACCAAGCAGGGGTGCCAGGCCTGTCCTCTGCAGGGTCAGTGCCTGAGGAGCTGGCAGGACAGTCCCAGCAGACAGGTCCCAGGGAATGTCACCTCACCACCATGGAAGCTGGGATAAGGACTGCAGCAAGCAAAAACTTCTCCCAAGTTTCAAACCAAATGCAATACAAGGAAGTGGTAAATAACTCTTCTGCTTCTCCATATCTCCACATAGGGGATTTTTCAGTTTGATCAACACAGACAGACTGACCAAAGAATTTGAGTCCTCTCAGCAGACAAGTCATCCAGACCATTGTTGTACGGGTGGGTTGGACAGTGGCCCAAACAATAAGCTGTTTTTAGAAAACAGGGATTCATCCTCTTATGTGGCATGAGTGAGGGATTTAGCCTTAATTTAGCACCATTTAGAAAAGATTACCCTTTAATTGCAATAGGAGTTGGCAGACAAGGGCAGCAATGAAAGCTTTTGTGCTGCAAAGCTTCCAATCAGCCACTGACAACCTTCACTGCCAGAAGTGGAGAGCCACTGTGGGGCAAGACAGACACTGCAGGGGACAGGCAGGACGGACAGACACCCCAGGGGACAGGCAGGACGGACAGACACCCCAGGGGACAGGCAGGACGGACAGACACCCCAGGGAGAGGGAGGGCAGGGAGGTGGGGGGCAGCAGGCCATGGTGCAGCTGTGAAGATGCCCAACATGCCTCAGGTGTAGGGTTGCCAGATCTTTGCCAAGATCCTGTTGCTCACAGCCACTCGAGCCTATTACAAATGTCATCTAATTTGGAGCCATCCTTAAATCTCTTCCAGAACGAGGTCCATGAAAATTCCATGCTTGTTGAAACTGATCTTGTTGCAGCAGTAACACCAATCTTACATCCATGCTCAAACAATAAATTGGAATAATCCCAGTTTAGGCTGTTAAAAGATGTCCCAGAGTCTACTGCACAGCTTAATTCAATCTTGTTTTATTTTCAGGAGTTCAAAGAAAAGCAGTAATCTCTATGCATAGAGAAGGCCTTAAGCCCAGGTCAAGCCTCCCCATCTCTGCAGCTTGGCAGATCCTGGCAGATCCTGGCAGACCCTGGCAGACCCTGGCAGACCCTGGCAGACCCTGGCAGACCCTGGCAGACCCTGGCAGATCCTGGCAGACCCTGGCAGATCCTGGCAGACCCTGGCAGATCCTGGCAGATCCTGGCAGACCCTGGCAGATCCTGGCAGACCCTGGCAGACCCTGGCAGACCCTGGCAGACCCTGGCAGTTCTGACAGCCCCAGGCCTGGGAGATGCTGCTCCTGCCCTGCTGGCTGAGCCATGGGAGCAGGCTGGAAAGGAAGGAGGGAAGAAAAGAGCCTCTTCAGCAAGAAGGCTGGGATCTGGAAAAGTTTTTCGGGAAAGGACCGACAGGATGAAAAGCCATGAGAACTACTAGTGTCAGAGAGAGCAAATCTAATAAGGAGAAAGCACAGAACATGTATCCATGAGAAAAGAGAAGACAGTCAAGCCAGGGACATCATCCTGGCCAGAACAAGCAACAGTGCAATTTTAAACTTATCTGTATATAAAAACTACACTATTTGTCTGGTTTTCACATATGCAAGCAGACCCATTTCAACCTTCTTTCACCTGCAGCAGAAGCTACAGAAAAAGATGATGACCAAACTTCAGCAAGTAAGCACACATGAGTTTGAAATACTATGTGTTATAATTGAATAATTTGTCCATGGACTTCCTCCCTGAACTAAATGTTCCCTTCAACACCAAGTAGCCTTGGCATTGCACTCAAAAATACTCTGGGAATACATTTTAGAGCTGCAAACAGTAGCAGAATTTTGACTGGCATGGTTCTGGTTTCTCATGAGGGATACATTTTTGCAGTTACATATTCAGTGCTTTTGTAATATTATCTAGCTGAATAATGCACTGCAAAATACACAGTTTTTGGCATGCTGGTAAAAGAAGGTCATTGTTCTGCTGCTCTACCCGTGATCGAATGTGGAGCAATTCTGCATGCTTGGCTCAACTGCATGGATGCAGAGATTACTGCCAAGAGATGACTGGAAATTTAAAACTACATTTAGGATGTGATGTGCTATAAGACACACATTACATGCAGACAGAGAGTGGGCCCGGTATAAAACCAGACCCCAAAAATGCAACCTGTATGTAATGCAGCCACACAGCAGGGACAGCCAGATGTTCACAGTGCCATGGAGAGCATTAAGCCACACCTCTGTGTTCAGCCTCAGGAGCTGCCCTAGAGAGCCCCATCTTGCACACAGTGACATACTGCTTACTGTTTAAGGCTACAGGGAAGAATTTTCTGTCTCTCCAAGAGTTCAGTTCACATTCAGAGCTAGAAATGGAACGAGTTTAGTTGCTGAATTATAAATAGACACTGTTTTCAGACACATGAAGGCCTCAAAGTTAACCAAAAACTAAGAACAGTAAGAGGAATTTTAGCTGTCCCCCCAGATGATATTCGAATTCCTCAAACATAACTTTTGTATTATTACACCACTTTTCTGCACTCCAAGAAGGTAAATAAAAATATGCACATCACCTATGGTCCTGAAATTTCATGACACTAGATCCATATGATCATTTGAAAAAGACTGTATACTAACACCTGTTTCAAAGCAAGAGGAAGAGTTAAACAATCCAAGCCTGCACGTCTGAGAGCATTCATGTGCACACAGACACCAAGCACTGGGCTCTTCTTGATAGCTTTGGCAACCTTTTAAAAGTAAAACCTATCTTTAGCGTCCCATTGAGCCAAGAGGCAATGGAACAAAACTCAAATCTGCATACACTCCATGCCTTGTGGAGACTTTATTCCTTTGTACAGCAGTGCCTACTGAAGATTAAGGCCACATTCTTCATACAAAGCCTAATATTATGCACAGTAAGACAAAGCTAACACATGACTAACACAGCATGGTACTAGGCAGCAAATAGAAAAGCCCAGGGCAAGAGAAATACTTTCATCAAATTAATCATTTTCTACAGAGACAACCTTGCCACAGAGAATAATGATAAGATGACAAAATACATTCCTTGTGAAGCACACACAGAAATACAGTATCAACCTCAATGCCACTTCCTACTATTGTGAGTAAGTACAAGATAGGCCTGTTGTGAAAATAAGGGCATACACAACCACACTGATCAAGAAGAGTGACAGTAGACCACGGGGTCAATAAATGCTCCTTGAGGCTGGCTCTCACAAATCCCAGAGCCAAGAACCTTGAAGTGAAAAGATGCCTTCCAGGGGCTTCTCCAGCCTTGAAAGCCCCCTCAGATGAGCCAAATTCCAAGAGACTTTCCCCAGCTGCAGTCCCACACACTAAGAAGCATGAAAGGAATGAGTGCCTTACTATACTACCCCACAAACCCTAACACTGGGGAGGTCAGAGGAAACATCAGACCAATTTTGCCATTAGAAGTCTTTATGTCATGTTAAAAAGGTCCATTTGCTTCAGTCTCAATAACACATTTATATATTAGGGTGCTTGGCTACACAGGCTAGATTTGAATAACTAACTACAAATCAGTAGAGCTGCTAATGGAAATCCACACAGCTTTCACTCTATACAGATATACCTGCAGATATTAGCAGCTCTGTCACCATACTTCTTACTGTACTCATGTTGTGTTGTTTCTACCTGTTTCCCAAGACAAAGAAGTGGAAAATAAAAAATCGTTAGAGAAATTTCTTTTCCTTGTCTCCTTGGCAAAGCCAGTATGATTTATTATTAGGTGCCTCCATGGGGGGTGTCTCAAACATGAAACTGCTGGGAATGTTATGCTCTCCCTCCCTTAGCATGGATGTATAGCATGGAGAAGCTGAAATCCAGAACACTGATGGGAAAGTATTCCTGCAGACTTCAAGGCCATCCTGAAGCTGGCTTGACCCAGCTGGGACAATTTAAGACTATTGCCCCAGCAGCCCTAATGCAAACCCTACATCCCAGCCTCAGCAGCTCTCTGATCTAGCCAAAAACCTTCTGAAATTCGAAAAGGAGAAATCACAAGCTAAGATCCATACTTCAAGCTGGATTCTACTGGCCATGGACAGTCCTAGGTAGTTTCCCTCCAATTCAACCTCCACTGGGGATCCAGGAGCACAGGAAAGTGTTCACTTAAATCAAAATTAATGCTGGAATATGGGATTTCTCCTATCCCAAAACCTCACAGAAGTTAAAGGTGACCATAATTCATGCATACCATTCTAGGAGTTAAATAGCAGTTTGCAAAGGCAAAATAATGTAGTGGTCAGAGGAGGGCTTTAAACTCCTAAATGTGAGAATGATGTAGGATCAATACAAAAAACCTGAATGCAAGAATAAAACTGTAAGGGCTGGGAAAGGCCCAACACTGACAGAAGACAGCCCATCTCTGCATTCCTTTCCTAAGAGGTAATTCCTGCAAGTGTCACAGCAGTCAGCATTCCTTCAGCTCTCCCAAAATCCAGTCAAACAACATATGTAACATGCTCCATTTGCTAAAATCTAGATTCAGCTACTCAATCCTTCAGCAAGTATTCACTGCCTAAATATAGCTGGAGGAAAGGAATCATAAAAATGAGTTCAAAGTTTACAACCATATACCAAACTGTGGGGCATATTATTCAGCACAGTATATTAAAAAAACACATATAAGCAGCAGGATACAAGAATCACAGAATAGTTGAGACTGGAAAGGACCTCAGGAGATCACCTAGCACAACTTGCCTGCTTAAAGCAGTGCCACTGACATCAGCTTGCTCAGGATATTGCCCTGGGGGGTTTCAAATGCCTCCAGAAACGGAGGCTCCATAAGCTATGGGCAAAGAGTAGAAAATAAGTTATTATTAAACGTGGCACATTGTGTCTGTGGTTACTTCTGTCTGTGCATTGGTTCAGTTTTTAGTTCTGATGGACTGTTCTGTAGCAACACAAACCCACTGGAGGCTGAAGCTGAACAGCCTCCCAGCTGGATTTCTTCCAAGTGACTCAAACGTGCTCTTAAAATATTTCTGTGATTACTGAAGGATCTTAGAACAAGACTTCATTGTAACCAGTGGGGGAGGGGAGGAAGTGTTTTAAAACACCCCTGCTCCCTAAACACTGCTTTAATTTAGCCATCTGAGTGCAAGCTGCCTTTCTCAGGGATTAGTTTTGACATCTTAGTTTCTGCCCATCTTTAAATAACTTCCTGAACTGGACTCACAGTAGGGAACATAGGCTGAACTTGGGGAAAAAAAACAAAAACACAATTATCTCGAAAAGAAGAAACTTACCAAAAAAGCTGCCCTAAGTTTTGCCTATTGGGTCTGAGTGAAATGTTACCAAACCAGAGGGACTGACAAAGCTGCAGGTGGGACATTCAGACCCTCGAATTACAACAGAGGCAGAAGAGTCCAGTGCACACCCATGCACATCCCAAGCAGTGGATGCTCCTATCACCATGCCCTGAGACCTTTCCATCTGCCTCAGCCTGAAACCATTGCAAGGTGAATCTCGCTTATCCTTGCACAGAAAATATGGTGTCTCATTGCAGATTATAAATAAGCACCATGTTAATGTGTGGCTGCTTCCCAGTGGAATACCATGATCCCCTTTTGCACTGCTCACCAAAGTACCCTGCAGCTCACCCCAGAGAAACCACTGCCTTACCAAACACAGACCAAAGCACCAAGCCATCAACAGGCAAATCTTCTCTAAGATGACCTTCAGCTCTCCACCACTGATGAACAGATTTGTATTAGAGATAAAGTTTCATTTGAAGCTGGATAGTATTTAGAGATAGTCTCAAGAAAGCAAGACAGCTCTGTTACCTGGACATTACTAGTCCTGCGCAGAAAAAAATTCCTTCCTGCTTAACTAGGCTTTAGACAAAGCAGCCTGGGCCAAGGGCTTATAATTCTCTTTTTAAGCCAATTATCCATGTACTTATAGACCTGGCATTGCTACAATATTAATACAGAATCACAGAATAGTCATGGTTGGAAAAGACCTCTAAAACCACCATGTTGAACTGTCAATGCATCCCCACCCCCCATACCCCAAAAAAACCAAAAACACCAAAGCAAAACGAAAAAAACAAAACAAAAAAACCAACCAAGAAAAAATATACACACACACACACACTAAAGCATGTCCTGAAGTGCCTCATCTACACAGTTTTTAAATCACTCCAGGGATGGTGACTCCACCACCTCCCTGCACAGCCCATTCCAGCACCTGACTTCTCTCTCAGTAAAGAAATCCTTCCTCCTATCTGGTCTAAACCTCCTCGGGGTAACTCCAGGCCATTTCCTCCAGTCCTATCATTACTCACTTGAGAGCAGAGCCCAACACACACCTCCCTGCAGCCTCCTTTCAGGGAGCTGGAGAGAGCAATAAGGTCTCTTCTCAGCCTTCTCTTCTCCAAACCAAACAATCCATGTTCCCCCTCAGCCTCTCCTCACAGGACTTTTTCTCCAGACCCTTCCCCAGCTTGCTTGCCCTTCTCTGAGCTCACTCCAGGACCTCAATGTCCTTTTTGTAGCCAGGGGCCCAGAACTGAACTCAGCACTGGAGGTGCAGCCTCAGCAGTGCAGAGTACAGGGGCAGCATCACTTCCCTGCTCCTGCTGCCCACACCACTCCAGATACAAGACAGGATGCTGGTGGCCCTCTGGGACACCTGGCACACCCTGGCTGATACTCAGCCAGAAGCACAACCAACACCCCCAGGTCCTTTCTGCCTGGCAGCTTTCCAGCTGCTCTTCCCCAAGCCTGGAGCATTGCCTGGGGTTGTTGTGAAACTGCAGCTGCAGCAATTTCCCCATCAGGAATAGCAACACCCCAAAACCAAAGTCTGGTGGCTTTCCTGAAGAACATACAACCAAAGACAGGGTGGGTTTTGGAGCTGGCCAATGGCTGTTGAATCCAACAGCCACAGCTTCTCCTTGCTCCTGTGCAGGGCTTGGGTGACCCACTGGGTCATCCAGCTTGTTCAGCTCACATCACACCCCAGCCTCAGAGATTCCCCCTCAAGTCCATAAAGTCTGTGGCTCTGAAGTGCACAGCACACACAAGGACAGGCAGGAGGGCAAAAAATGGAGCAGCCTTTGAGCCAAAAAAACTACAAAAAGATTTGTTGTCTTTTCCATGTATTCCCTTGTATCTTTTGAACACAAAGAAATTTAATAACCAAACTGAATTACCAAGAAGATGCATATTAGATTAGGAGATTGAATTCAGCAACTAGAATCAGAAGGGATCTGAAAAAAACAATGAAACCTTCATGCAATGGCAAGAGCAGCCAGAAAACCAGAGGCAGCTCTACAAGTATCCAACTCACTTTTGGGAAAGATTAAATCCTTTCATAGATCCAGTGAAACTCTCCAGGAAAGTGTATTTGGAAAGCAGCCATAACACACTTTTCAAAACCTTAGAAGAGCCAGGTGAAGAGCAGGGGGGAAGGAATGAGAAAGTGAAATATATTAGACAAGGCTGCAGCATCCTCCAGAAGAAGGTTTCTATCCAGCACTGTGCTTGGGCAGTCATGGGGAATGTTTCAGTAATGTGCAGCATAGACAAGGATTTAGAGTTACAAGCCTGGTCCCTGTTTCATCTTATTTTTCTCTCCTTGCCCCCCCCCCCCCCCCGCCACACTCAACTGGCAGCTGTCAAGATCTACAAAAGAGAATTATTTCATCTTTTCATTATCCATATAAACCAGTGAATCATCATATAAACATCTTTCAAAATACATTTTTAAAAAGAGCAGCAGACTGAAGGTGTTTTCTTGTGTTTAGCTACTGTATGTAAAAAAGAAAGACTTGAGTTTTTGCAGTCTTCTCATAACATTAGAATTTGGCAGATATCCATATATACAGATAGAAAGTAGGAAACAACAATACAAGTAGCTGCTTCCTGTTGCACAATATTCAGTAAACATCTATATTAACTTCCAGTGTAGTACAGAAATCTACATTGTGATGATGCACACATCATGGGCAAACGTGTTTACAATGAGGTTTGATATATTCAAAGAGATTTCTCAACGCAGATAACCAAGGTCATATTAAACTAACCAAATCCCTCCATTCAGTATTTACTTCCCAATAGTGTAAGGCAAATCTGAGAGAAAGTGCTCATCTCCTGGACTGTATTTAGAGTTTTATTAAGAATTGCTTAAGTTCATGAAGTTTTACTTGAAAACATTTTTTTTTTAATTTCAGGATGTAATTCCTTCTTCAACAAGGGTAACAATTATAAATTCAAACCCCTACATGAAATTCAATGGGTGAAATATCCCTAAGAGCCTCACTGACACAGTAAGGAAACTTGTGATACTATAAACTACAGGTGAAAGAGGACAGCTTAAAAACCATGTTTCAAAAAGCAAGTGAGCAATTCCAGTTCCATGAGGTTCCTGACCATTTCCAAAAAGAGAGTTCAGCACCCTTCCACTGAGTTAAGATTATTTAAACCAGTTGTGCTCACAAAACAGTCCTTCCCATTTCCTGCCCACAAAACTTTCCCAACCCATTTAAAACGATGAAGAGAGAAGACAAAAACCTAGTGCTGCAACTTCAGAACAAATTCCAAGTATTTACAAGGGTGCCTCAGTGAACATTCAGGTTGCAGCTTGCCTGCCCTCCAACCACAGACCCAAGGAACACCTAGCACATCATTTGCTGGTTGCCAGGGAAGGAAGGTCACTGCAGTCCTGGTCATTAGGTTTCAGGGTCATCTTCATTCCCATTAAATCTTCTATTTTGTAAGTAATTAGAGCACAACACAGACTACACTTTTCTGCTGTTTTTAGGAAAGTTACAACAAAGGCTCTTTGTAAACACAAGCCTTAAATCACATTAAAACTCAAAGCACCTACAGAGTTAAGGGCAGGATTTGGTGCATACATTTGCTTTTTTAAGGGCTTAGGAATACAAGCATCTGTCCGAGGTTAGATGCTCAGTTAACACTCCAGACATGCAAATACAAAACTGTCTCTCGTGAGTATCAGAGGTCTTAAAATATCTGGCATTTAAAACACAGCTACCAGAGTCGTGGACTTCATCCTCTTTGGGAGAGAAGGGGAAAATGCAGCAGCAGTCCAGCTGCCTTCAAGCCTCACTTCAAAAAACTGTGGGCATGGTTTTTTTTTAAAAGCACATTTCCTGATACTTTGGGCATTTAAGACTGACAACACTGCCAATAACTATTGCGCAAAGGCAAGATTTTTCCTATGAAAAAAAGTATTTGAGGCTAGAGAGGAAGTTCCTCCTGTGTCTCCCCTGACCTGGTTCAGTGCACAAGGAAGGCCACAGATATTGGCAGGGCAAGCCCAGCACATGGCAAAAAAGAGGCCCTCAAGTTTTATCAAGTCCCTCTCACTTCAAATAACCTTTTCTGGCAAGACTGTGTCATAACTCACCTGTGACACAAGGTCACGTTGGACTGGTCTCTGCTCCCACTGAAGTACCAGAGATCTCCATACAACCAAGTTACCAGATACTAGAGAGAACTTACAAATCAGGAAAAGTAAATTAAAAATTCTGCCCTCATCGACTACGTTGCCATGGCAGTTGACATGAGGGGACAAGTAAGGGTATTCCTGTCCACTTGAAATTGTTTTGATCACAAAATGCCAGGAGGAAAAGCCCCTTATATCCTAACACAAGAAAAATGAAAAATTCAGAACTGTCTGTCAAAACCACTGACACAAAAATCAGATAAGTTGAGATTTAAAGTAAAATTCTGATAAAAGATACACAAGGAAAGAATCTGACGGGCAAGACTGAAAAAAACCCAGTGTAATACTTAGAAATTTACATCTCCTTCCCATCAGGAAAGAAAGGCCTCCACAAACACACCAGTTATTCCTAATAAACCTACCACAGTAAGGAGATGTCCCAACTTAACAAAATTTTCATGCACTTGAAGTTAACTCATTTACACTACTTAAATGAAGACTTCATGTAGCTAGACAGTATGCTAAAGATCTCACTTTCACATTAGGCTTCCTTGTTATGTACACATAAGACAGATTTTTACATAACAAGATCTCATTCATCTCAAAAAACAACCAGACATTCAAATTTAAAAGCTGGCCGACAAAATTTACAGCAGTTGATTTATTTCAGATCACAAAGCTTATAATTACATTATAATTGAGACAAAAGAAAATCAGCATATTTTTCTAGGGGACAAGGCCAGTACAATGCCTTCTTAAGGGCACTAATACTTCAGAGGCTGCAGAAAGGTTTGCATTTTCTTATACATTTTGTCACACTAAGTGTTGCTGTATTCAAAATGCAAATTCTTCTTTAAAACCTTCTGCCCACCAGCACAGCTGTAGGATACAGAAGAACATCCCAGTACTGATGACTGACAGAATGAAAACAACTTACAAATGTGTAAAATGCACTTTTGCAATGAGAAATATGTCAGAGATTGAAGCCACAAAAGGATGAGGGAAAAAAGCACCACATGGAAGGATAGGTATTTGATGAAAGCAAAATGACATTTCCTGTTATAGGTCAAGCCTCACTGTTATTTACATTACAGCTGTTAAATTATGTAAATTTATATAAAATTTGAAGAAAATTTGAGCTGGAAATTAATAGATCAATCCCTGTTCTTTGCTTCAAGATAAATAATTTATGTGGAAAATTGTAATCTGATTTTAATAGTTGATATTTGATTTTAATCACTTCTTGGCTAAAAGCAAACACTTTAGGAAAGCATCACCAAAAGGGAGCCAATTAGAATTGCTTACACAGCTGTTGGACACAGTGAACCAAGATACAAGTCATACTGGAGCCTTTACTGAGATAGATGGAGGTCTCAGAAAGCTACTGAATTAAATTGTGCCAGAGAAAAAGGTTATATGAGGACCACTGCTGAATGATTTCAACTAAATCAGAGACCAAAATTTATTTAGAGAAGGTTGTTTTGGCAAAACAATCTTTTTTCTGATAGTATGTACCAAAGCTGAGGGCACATGCTACATTAAAATGCTTTTTTTTATCCTCCAATAGCCAATTCTCGTTTTAAAGGCCAAATGTCCCTTCCAAATGACATCATAGAAAACCACAAAATAATTATATACTGACTGCTCAAAAATGCATTCTATTTCCTTCCTAACATCATACTGTCAGGAAGTTTAATGCTCTTGGTTGGGGCCAAGCCCTAACAAGAGCCAGGAGCCATGTCACGACAGCCAGCCACACTGTTGGGCATCATGACCCAAACACCCTCAGAACATGCACAGCTTTGTGTGCAAGGAGAGAGAGAGAAAAACCCTTCATCTTCAGAATCATCTGCTCAGGCAACAAAAAATCTCCAAAGAAATACCATTCCTTGACTGTTTGAAGATAAAGTGATTCTGACCTTGGAAAAGGACTACAACCAGATGTAACAAACTCTGTGTAGGAAGCAGTGAAACACGACTGGCTTTGGCAGGTTTGATGGTAGTTCAAATGTCTTTTAGTTGTAGCAATACTGAAGAACTCAGCTGATTCATCCAGGAGGTCAATAATCCACTTCTCTGCTTGCAAGCCAGAGCTGACCTACAGGACCAGTGCTGCTCAGCACTGATGTACAGGACATAGAATCAGAATAATTTGGGTAGGAGGGGACCTCTAAAGGTCATCTAGTCCATGCCCCATGCAATAGGCAGGGATATCCTCAACTATATCAGGTTGCTTAGAGCTTTGTCAAGACTCACCTCGAATATTTCCAGGGATGAGGCCACAACCTGTTCCATTTTTCCACTGCCCTCATGCCCTTTTCCTAACATCCAATTTAAATATACTCTTCTCCAATTTAAAACCATTGCCCCTCATCCTGTCACTCCAGTCCCTCTGCCCCCTTCTTGCAGCCCTGCAGATACTGGAGGGTTCTCATCCTGTTCCCCCGGAGGCAGAGACCTCCTGAGCTCAGCTAACACTGCCTTGGTGACCACCTACATCATTCAGCACTGCCCTCTCAGCTTCCTAAGATCCAGACTGCAAGTTGGCAGCAATTAAGCAGTGAAAACCAAAAACTTAAGGAGAAAAAGGGCTGCAGCATATGGCAAAGGCCCGTGTAGCACAGCACCAGATGTGCCATGGATCTGAGAGCTGTACAGGGCCTCATTCAGCAGAGCCACTCCATGACCCATGCACAGGACCCCAGAGAAACCATGTTCCCACACCACCCTTCAAAGATGTTTGGGCCAAACATTCCCTATTAGGCCCACATCCAGGCACACAGATCCCAAAGCCAAGCAGTTTTCTGTGTGGAAAACCCTCTAAACGCTTGGGTTTGTCACCGGGACTCTGGGAAAGCTGGGGCACACAATGTGTTTTAAGGAGCACAGCTTTCAGCATGCTCTCCAGATAGGTCCCATCTCCTCACTCCAAAGTGAGCCCAACACACCTTGGGATGTGGAGGCAGACTCTACACTGCAGTGTAGGGAAATCAGCTGGGGACACAAGAGAGGAAGGAAAGCAGGAGGTGGAAAGAAGGAAGACAGGAGCTGAAGGAAGAGAAAAATAAGAAAAAAGTCACACTTTGCAGCTACTAAGCTTAAAACTTCATCAGTTCTCTGAAATGGAGGTTCCTGCATTCATTTGGATGGCAACACTTATTTATGTCACTTCCCTCTGTTAGGGTTTTGTGGCTCATATTTCAAGCCCACATTATATTCCTCTGTTGCTGGGTTACCAGATCTGAACAAACAATTCTCTGCAGTCTGCCAAAAGCAGAGAAAGAAAGCAAACGAATGCCTGGAGAATGTATCACCCTCTGGAAGTCATCTTATGGCCCCCATGCTGCTGCAGATTAGTCACAACCTCACATAGAGTACAGTGAAAGAGGAAATGGTGAATCCATTAGCTCTGGGGACAGAAAACAACAGAACAGAGCAGAGAACTGCTATTGCCACCCCCCTCCTGGGGAAACCAGGCAATTTTTCAAATCATTAGAATTTTCTTTCACATTGGAAGAAAAACGTTCCTAAATACAAAGGGATAAATTGAGGTTTAACACCCCTGAAACCAGCAAGTTTGTTCCAGCAGATGATGAAACAGTGAGAACTGTGATTTGAAATGAGGAAGCCACGGGTGTAACTGTAGTAGAGCTGCAGAAAAATCCCCATGTGACCAAAAATCAGTGAGTGCAGGTTTGATACTTCCTGTTTCCGGGGTAGGACATCTGCCACTTCAGGGGCTAGAGAATCCTGCTTCAGGGATACAGGAACACACAGCCATCACCCACGCCGTGATGCCCATCCAGGCTCCTCAGTAATATTGCTTTCAAGAAATTTTCTGCAGCACCTGCAGACAGAGGCTGCCAGCTTGCAGCAGCTGATCTGGTGTTTCTCCTGCTGAGACTGTCTGTCCCCTGCTCTCTCAACACATTCCTCCATCCCATACAGAGCCTCAGCTCCCAAATGCCCCCATCAGGGACAGGATGCTGAAGGATGCCAAGTGCAAGCCCCTAGCAGGAACATTTTATCTGGGGAAGGCCAGCCCCGAGCAGAGCCCTGGTGACAGCCAGCCTGGCTTCAGGAGCTCCTCTCATCACAGATGTGCTGCTGCAGCATGCCCTCAGCACTCTGATACCTGACAACCTCTAGCAGCACACCTGGACCCAAATCTGAATTTAAAAACTAAAAAAAAATTAGCTAACAAGAACAAAATGACAACTTGGCTCAGTTCCACAGCGCCGTTCACTGGATCCCCATCACCGGGAGAGCAAACACCCAGTGCTGCCACACTGCCAGGGGAAGAACACGGAATAAAGGACACTTCTGCTGCCAAACTTCTGTTCCATCAAACCTCAGGTTTAATCTAACCTAGAAAAACAGAAACGAAGTGTCTAAGGGCTGCTGGAGAGTCAGGGACAGCCCTCATTCTGGGACAAGGAACAGCAAGCATGGCAAAACAGAAACAAACCCTCAGGTCAACCCAGCTGTCAGCTGAGATGCAGCAGTTTATAGAAAAAAATACTTTGGAAAACATTGTATTTTGTTTTATTTTTTTTTAAATTTAATTCCACCCAATTGTTCTTCCTATTCATCTGAATATTTACAGATGTTCTATTGTACGAGTTATACTGAATTTCACCAAATAAGGCCCCAGAAGAAAATTAAGCAATTTCAAAAGAAAATAAATCTGAAATAATAACTAAGAATATTCTTATTTCTGATTTTTAAGAAGGGCAGTTTAAGCAACACTGGGAAAGAAAAAGAAGCTTGCAACATGAAGCCTTACAGGTTACCGTTTCTACTACAGCAGTAAAAACTGGAATGTTTAATTTTTCAAGCTGTTTTTTTTCCAAAATAAGGATATGTAAGAAAAGTAGCTTTTCCAAAACACTGTATTAAGTGTCTATACTACTCCAGATCTCAGACTATAACTGCAGGTAGCCCTACTCTTAAAACAACTATGATTTATCAAAACATAAGAAGTTTAGTTCACATTTTCCTTAGTTCACTATTGTCCATTAGGAGCTGAAAACCTGGTATCAGTTCCACAACCTCAATTTGTAGTTGCACTCTGCTTGTCCTAGATTTACATAGGTATAACCAGAATTAAATTTTGCCCCAGATAGCCTATTTGGAAAACAAAAACAAACAAACAAAAAAACCCCACCCCAAACAAACAAACAAAAAAACCTAAAACAAAATGCCAAACGTTTTATTTCATGGACCAAACCTTGTGATCTTAACTGCTGGAAGGTTAGAGATAATCTCAAATGCCATAAGGTCCTTCCCTTCAACAGGAGTCCATATTACAATATTTTACAATATTTGTTAGGAGGAGGCAGCAGAGGTGTACCTGAGGCCTCAGAAGTATTACTACTGAACATCACTATTTACCATGCTGGTCAGTTCAGCACAACTTAGAGGATTTAATCCCAGTCTGCCCCTGGCTTATTAGGTGACTTTAGCCTTCTGTCCTTCCATTCCTACACACAAAATAAGCACAGCAGTACAGCTGGTAAAATGTTTTTGAAAGTAGATAAATCCAGTAAGAAAAATCACCTCTACTTCAGTAACCAGCTAACGTCTGGCTGTAAGGTACACAGGAAAGGGAACAAGGAGCAAAGTTAAAACATTAAACCAGCTTGGATGAAGTATCACATATCCAATTAACAGTTATATATGTAAGGGAATTAAGCAAAGCAAAACTTCCATCAGTGTTCAGAGATAATGCACCCTCTCCCTGAATGGTGTATTCAAAGAAATGAAACCAAATTTAACAGCCTGGCAACATGCCACTTCAGTCCCATCGTACACCCCACGTTAGCTTAACAAGAAAGCAAACTCCAAGGTTTTATTTTAATGTTTCTTTCACAGGCAGTTTCAAAATCTACCCAGGAATACTCTTCAGACAATTCAAGCCATAGCATGAAGTTAATACATGATCTTTAAAGGCAAAAAACTGAAACAGGACTCACTGACACCCTACAAAGAAACAGTCATGTGCATATAATTACCACTCTTCCCTTCAAGTTTTTGCCCCCCTCTCTGCTAAAAACCACATATGGTACTGACAAATGCTTTTAGACTTTAAGGACAGCCACAGTCTACTTCCATACTTATACTTTATCACAGAAATAGATAATTTATGATATAATGCCCATGTTTTCCAAAGGATTTAAATGCAAGTGTACCACCAATCAACAATAGAAATCACACATATACAATGTGATGTCATATTTCACGACAGAAAACTCATATGATATTTCTCAGAACTAAGGAAAACTGTTAGGTATTTATAATTTTTGACTAAAGTTTGAAATAAATTCCCTTTTAACAAAAGAAAAGGTGGGATTCAAGATAGCCTGTGAGATACCCTGTATTTAAATTTAGCTCTCTCAAATGAAAATGATAAAAGAAATGCAATACAGATCACAATAAAAGACATGAGATGGTGTCAGCAAGCAAGCAGGTGAAAGGACAAACTCAGGGAAGAGTCAAGAATTTATCCAGGACGCTCACTAAAGAGAGATGGGTGTAGAGCCTCAGTGCAAGGAGAGGATGGCTATGCAGCTTCACCAGGACTGGAACTGCAAACACTGAGCATACACAGACACCTTGACAAAATGGGGTACAGCTCTGAGGACCCCATCTGCCCTTACCAAAGAAATAAAACCATGGGGGTTATCTTTAAAAATTCTGCAACAACTGGTGATGCTGCACAGGTAGGAGAACCGGTCCAGAAAGCTAAGGAAGATCTTACTACTGTAAGAGAAAAGCCTTTACTTTAAAGAAAATATATTGTGAAGTTCCCATGATTGGAGCCCATTTACCTACAGTGTGAACAGGCCCATGATACTGGGTGCTTCATAACATTAAACAAATTAAGGTATAGCCAAATCTACAACACCAAGCAGAACAGGAAATTTTGCTGTGTGCCTGTACAGCACTCAGCATAACATGACCTCAAGCTACCAAGGTCTCCAGATGCAGTAGAGAAGAATAAAACAAATTTGTAGAGACTAGAATTGCTGTCTTTTAAAAGGCTGCATGAAATTACAGTTACGAAGCAAGTGGTGAAAAGCACTCCTGTTTTTAGTCAGACATGCCACCATCAGTCCCCTCTCCTCCCCAAGACCACCTCAAGTAACCCAAGGTGAAGCCCCTTTAGGCTAGAGGTCAACAAGTCTTGTATGCAAGGCTCCTCCAGATGTGCCTGGGGAAAGCAAGAAGTTGCATAAACAAGCAGAGAAGACAAACTCCTCCTCTGAGTTCACGGTTCATGCATTTGCTGAAGGTCTACATGATCTAATGCAGACCAGATTTCTCCACAGCATCACAAGAAAGCTGGAGAAGCAATGCTCTTTTCTTGTCTGGGCTAACTAGAAGAACCCTCAAGCTGTTCCCAGAATTGCTTGCCTCCCAGGTTTTGGTTTAATTACAGTAGGACAAGCACACACAAAGCAAATCCCTCAGTATGTTAAAAGAAAAAAAAAAAGGAACTAATCATCACTTCTCCTGCCATTTTTGTATTATTTTTTTTTTCTCTTTCACAAGTTTCTGAAATGTTGCAGCTCTGAAAGAATGAAAAGAAGTTGTCTTCAAGCCTTTTTCCACCTGAAAGCAAAAACCCACAATGACCAAGTGGGCAGCACAGCATCACCCAGTGAATAAAGTGCTACCTGTGACAGAGACAGCCTTGGTTTTCACTTCTGGGTCAGGCACTGGCTTGCTGCAGGAGGTTGGGCCAGTACCTTCACCTCTCCTTACGTTTCCCATCCCACCTATCTAACAGGTTTATTGACTTTTCCTTCCCTTTAAAACAACTCTATCACACTCACCTTGCTTTCAAGGCTGCCTTTACCCTTAACAGTACCACCTCTACCCTGGGCAGTACCTCTGCTACTCCACATTGCTGTAACCAAATTGGTCTCAGCTGGCTTTAGTTATAGTGGTATGAGTTCAGCTGTGTAATTCACAGTAATTACAACCTCTTTTGCTTATGTTTGCTTAACGTAATAAAGGCAGAATAAAGCTTTATTTACAAGACCAAAAGATGTGCAGGAAGAGACGGCGTTCAGAGATTCAGCTGAATTTGTACCAGTCCATTTACAAGTATTTATTCTCCCTTTGAAATTGTGTATTTTGATGTTCCTCCAAATTAATTTTGAATTTAATGAGCTTAACCAAAGACCCATTGGATACCGTTTCCACTGGTCAAATAACCCACAGTCCTCTCAGAGGTTGTACAAGATCTTCTGCCAGTAAGGCAAGGCCTAGACCAGTTGAAAAGCAGCACAGGCTTTACCAGCATGGAAACAGTCACCAAAATGACCAATGCAGACAAACAAGTTCCCGTGGGACACACTACGTAATGGAGAGCAGAGCATGAGCTGTGCTTTCATAAGGAGAGTGAATCCAGAGTCTACATGTTCTGGAAAGTCAGTGCCCCTCTGCTTCCCGTCTTACAGACCAGTAAAATTATGCATCACTTGACCTAAAAACCAGCATGGAACCTTACTCCAAACTAGAGGTTAGATCTGAAGATGCTTTTAATATATATATTAAAAAACAAACAAAAAAACGCCATCAGGGAACTACACCCAAGCAAAGCTGTGTGAACTATAACGCCCGCTATGTTCTTCTCCTGAGGGTCTGCCTTAAGGAAGCCATGAACACCAAGGCGATATTTCTCCCTTCAGACAAAAGGGCGGACCTAAGAGCCTCCAAAGAGGCAGGGCAGCCCCTTCAGACCCCAAACCAACAGGGCAGCCCCTTCAGACCCCAAACCAACCCCGGCTCTGACCCCAGCGAACACCCGGCCCGGCAGCAGCCGCCTCCCGCTGCAGCCCTGAGGCGAAAGGGGACGAGCAGAGAAAGCCTTCAGCATTGACCCGCCTGCCTCCGACATCCCCTGGGCACAGGGCGAGGGGAGAACGAAGGGATGAAAAGCCGATGGGATTTTGTTTGGCTTTTTTTGTTTTTCCTTTCCTGATCTGAAAGGCAATCGCCTCCGAGAGCTGGCATTTCGGTTCTCTGCGCAGCCTGGAGCAAGACCGAGGCCCGCTCTCCCTTCTCCCCGTTCCACCAGGGGAACGCTGACCCCCCGGCCACCCCATAGCGCCCCACAGCAGCCCCAAAGCCCAACACCCAGCTCTCCCGGGCTCCAAGCCTGCCCATCGCTCACGCCTTCCCCAAAAAACTCCTTCGCTCCCTTCGTCCGCAGCCGCCAAGCCGGGGCTGGAGCCGGGACCGGGGCCCGGGCCACCCCTTAGGGCAGGCACCTGCCACCGGCCCCCGCCGCCGCCTCACCTCCTTCAGCTGCTCCATCTCGGTGCGGATGGTCTCGTACTCCAGCTCCAGCTCCTCGTACTGCTGCTTCAGTTGCTGCTTCTCCTCCAGCACGGCCAGCCCGTACTCCGCCGCCTGGATCTTCTCCCGGGTGGTCTCGCCCAGCTCCTGGAAGAGCCGCTTGATCTCGCTCCGCAGCCACTCGGGCTCCGACTCCATCACCAGCCTGGCGTACTCCTCCTCCTCCATGCTCAGCGACATGTCGGCGGGGGCGGCCGCCGGCTCCCAGGCGGGCGGGCGGGCGGGCGGGAGGGAAGAAGGGAGGAAGGGCGAACGCGCAGCCCCTCAGCCCCTCCTAAGAGCGCCGCGGCCCGCAGGCGGCCATGGCACAGCCCGCCCGGGCGGCCATCAACGGGCGAGGCCCCCGCTGCGCTGCGCTGCGCTGCGCTGCTCCGCTCCGCTCCGCCGAGCCCTCCCCGCGCCGCCGCCGCCGCCGCTGCCAAACTCGCCCTAGCGCCGGCCGCAGGGAAATCATTCAAAAGGAACGGCCGGCCCGGCGCCCCGCGGCACGCTGGGGACGGTAGTCCGCGCCCGCCGCCGCCATGCGGGGCGCGCTGCCCTCCGGACTACACTTCCCAGCATGCACGGCGCGGGGCGGTGCCCGGAGCCCGGGGCGGGGAGGAGAGCGGAGCCTGGCGGGCACTGGAGGCCGGGTGCGGGGTGCGGGGCTGATCACGCCCTCCCCTCCCAGGGCCACCGCACCTCACCGCAACGCGGGGGCAGCCCGGGCAGAGCGGAACAGAAAACGTGCCGCCCCGCCCACGTGCCTCGATGTCAAGGGACGGGAAAGATCTGCGTGGAACGGCGAACGCTTCACGAGGGGGAGCGGCCGCCCCAGGGATGGATGTGTTGGGATGTGTTGGGATGGCTGTGTTGGGATGGCTGTGTTGGGATGGATGCGTTGGGATGGATGCGTTGGGATGTGTTGGGATGGCTGTGTTGGGATGGATGCGTTGGGATGTGTTGGGATGGCTGCGTTGGGATGGCTGTGTTGGGATGGATGTGTTGGGATGTGTTGGGATGGCTGTGTTGGGATGGATGTGTTGGGATGGCTGTGTTGGGATGGATGTGTTGGGATGTGTTGGGATGCGTTGGGATGGATGCGTTGGGATGGATGCGTTGGGATGTGTTGGGATGGATGCGTTGGGATGGATGCGTTGGGATGGATGCGTTGGGATGTGTTGGGATGTGTTGGGATGGATGCGTTGGGATGGATGCGTTGGGATGGATGCGTTGGGATGGCTGTGTTGGGATGGCTGTGTTGGGATGGATGTGTTGGGATGGATGCGTTGGGATGGATGCGTTGGGATGGATGCGTTGGGATGTGTTGGGATGGCTGTGTTGGGATGGATGCGTTGGGATGGATGCGTTGGGATGGATGTGTTGGGATGGCTTCCATCTGCCGGCACGGAGGATACCGTAAACCGTACCAGCATGGAAAGAACGAAAGGCTGAGTGAGTGAGCAGTACTGACATCAGCCCACAGCCCACAGCTGCCGGTGTCTCGTTTGCTTCCCGTGTTTCATGTCCCCAGTGCTTCAAGCATCTCTCCATCCACTCACCAGGAACAAGATCCATGTTCCCAGCGTTCTCCCACGGATAAACCCATCCCTGGGACATTATGCTCAGACTGCCCTACAGGAGGGAGATGTCTCAGCAGGTTCAGCTGGCACAAAAAGCTGTGACACAGTAATCCTTGGTCAACTTTACTACACTCCTAGGAAAAGGAGCTCCCCCCAGCCTGGCAGGAAAACGTGACCAGCTGGGTAAGCACAGTGGGAAAGGAACAGAAATTGCATATTCTTTTCTCCACTATGGGTAAAATTAACTTATCCAATACAACAAAGACTGAACAGAGCAAAACACCTCCTTTAGTTGGGCTACTGCAGTTGCTCAGCAGGTCCGTAAAGGTGGTGAAAATATGTCACACCCCAGCAGAAAGGAGAACTGCTTCACCCCCCAGGAGCAGGAGCATTCCCCTGCCTCCCCTGCAGCTTCACCATCCTTCAGTGCAGCTGATGCAGCTTAGAATTTCTTCAGGTGTCAAAAATAATTGCTAATGAACTGTTAAGCAAAAGCCCAACATAAGAAAAACAGTTACCTGTTTGAGCACTCCACATCAACCAGAACAGTAAGTAATATATTTGCTTTCAGCTGCAGGGCTTTTTCAAGAGACTTTCAATTTCTGCTTGTGTTTGTTGCACTCTGTCCTGGTATGTATGAACTCTTTTCCCTTTCGTAAACTGCAGAGTGGCTGAATCATGCCCCATAGTCATGAAACTGCCTCCACTAATTTTTCTCTACAGTCCTGACTGTGTCTGGAGCTCCCCATGCCTCACCTGCAGGGATATATTTGTCCTGTGAGCACCAGTGTGACAGGCAGTAACCTGGATCTAAGAAGTCAAAAGTCATTGTCCCCAGCCAACAGTGTGTATGTGAAATTCCTTTAGCTTTTTATGTTCAGAATTCCTCAGAGTTTTTTTTTTTTTTTGTTATTAGCAAATAAAAACCTGCTTGGCCCAAGCCAGAAAATAGTCACATACCCACACTGTGATCACTATGTCACCATCAGTGTTCCTCTGAAGCCATGCTGACTGCACGTGCCAAAGCTCTTTTAATATTTGCATCTGCTGCTTCTAGGCATTAAGCTGCCTGTGATCTTACATCATTCTCTCATACACAAAACACTGTGCTGCCCTTAGTAGATTTGGACCGTAAGGCATCAAAGCCTCCAGGCAGCCCCATTTTATGGGAAACTATTGAAATTTGCTTCTCTTCCATTACCTCCTAAAACAACTGGTAGGCTGGCAGCAGCTGAGGACGTGAAGGAGAGCATCTCTGCCTCACAGTGTCCAGCCATGGACTGATGGAGAAGAGAGATGGCTTGTGGGCTCAACTGCATCTTCAGCCTTCACTTCTAACTTCTACCCAAACCCTGACACTTCAGGTGGATTTTTGCAAGGAATATGTTGTGTTGGCACAGCATCACATTACACCCCAAAGGGATAATTAAAATCCAGGCAGTTAATTCACTGCGAATTGTACAGATTTGGATTTGGATACTTAAGAGGTTCCTGGGACAAGTGTCCTCGGGGGGGGAGAAGGTGTATCTGAGGAAAAACAAAGTAAAAAGATAGGGAGAGTGTCCCTGAGGGTCACTTACAGTCAATAATAGTTCCTCTGAGTTACTTTTAATCCCTCAACTCAGGTGACTCTGGGAATTAAGATGCCATAGCCAAGCTGCTAGGAATATAGAAAAATACAATGTAAATGAGGGGTAAATTACCAAAATCCTCCTTTCCCAACTCAAACTATGCTGCAGCTCTGTGGTGGAGATCTTGCAGCAGCTCAGAAATACCTTGAAACCCTCGGGGGTGGTGAGTGACACTGTCACAGTTTAACACTGGGCCAGCAGTTAACCAAATGCCAGATGCTGTCTATTAATCCCCTCCCATCCCTGATACAGAAAGGGGAGAGATTAACTGAGAGACTTATGGGCTGGAAACTAAACTACACAGCTTTAATGAACTAGGAATGATAAAAAGGAAAAAATAATAAATATGCAGAAAAATGGGTGCAGGACAGCTCTGGGAAAGTCCAGGCTGGAATCCTGGGGTCAGCAGCAGTTGGGAGCTGGAGGCAGGAACACACAGATTCAGGAGGGCATGGATCAGGAGCACAGGCAGAGGAACGGATGGAATCCTCCCAGGATGCTGCAGCAAAACAGGGACAAGGGAAAAAGGGTGAAGGTGAAAAGCTGAAGGAAGGGAGAAAGAAGAGGGTTTGACCCTCGTGATCCCTCAAATTTTTATCATGGCCTTCTCCTTCCCCTACTTCAAGAGTCTGTACTCAACTATTTACAGTCTACCTAAAGTAAGACTGAGTGGAACAAGAGTGTTTTGAAGAAAGAGATGCTGACATTGCCCTTCCCTCCTCCACAGATGCTTCCAGTGAGACTGATCCTGTGCAGCTGTTCTTTCTATTCAGCTGTTTTGATTTCTTTTCCCCTGCCATTTATTCATGCTCCTTACCTGTCCAGTAAACCTTGAAAAGGACAAAGCCCACCTTTAAGCACTTGCAGCTGACCATAACCTTCTTTACCAGAGCTCTGCTATCAAAGCCCTTAGTTCAACTCCTGCCATAATTCCTTCTTCATGTTTGCATTCCTCATATCCCCACTTTGAACACTTCACTGCATGACCCCTGTTCTGTGACCATACCTAGGCTGGGACATATTGTGGAGGAATTCCCGAAGGAATGTGGACACTCAGCAGCATTTGTGGCCAATCCATGTTTTGAGAACTATGAAGCAGACTGAAACTTTCACAAGGCTCAGCAGAGCAGCGTGAGAGTGGGAGGACCTGATCAGTCAGCAATCCCTACATTTAACAGAGGTGCCACCACACCTACTTTTCTGAAAGCCAGTAGGTCTTGCATCACCATAAATGGGCTTAGTTATATGTTCAAGTGCCAAATGATTTTTCTAAATATTTATTTAAAAAAAAAAAAAAAAAAAGAAAATCCAAGGAAAATAGTTTGTGGGTGTGAGGTACTTCAGAGCAAAGTCACTGAAGTTAATTCTCATTAACTATGATGAGAACAAGCTTATTATATCAGTACATTGTGAGCCTTCAAAGTGTTTTGCTAACATTTTTCACCTGTTGCTTAATGCTATTCTCTCAGACTGTTGCATCTGTCCTGCCAGTAACTAAGGAAACAGTGCCTGGGAGCACAAGAAGGCTGCCTCAGATCCACGATGGTGTCAGTTGTACATGGGTACTGCTCTTGATCCTGTCACTGTTCCAACCATGACACTTCTATTTCACTGCTTCAAGCACAGATTTAGCAGCACAGTGTTCTTCTCTTTGATGTTGCACCTTGCCATGAGCACAGATTCTTTTCTTTTTATTATTTCAATTTTTAAAAAAATACAGACAGCATAAGAATTTATCCAGGTTCTGGACAAAAATATGCTTTAGTTGAGACTGATTTTGTAAAGGCAAAAATGTCATATAGTAATTCTTCTCTCTCTCTATAGCAGCATTGATTCAATACACATTCACCTGGCTTCTTAAGAACATTATTAACCATAATTTCTTCAGAGTAATGAGATTTAATAATCCCTTTCATAACTACACATACTCCCTAGCCTCAGGGCATTTCCAGTACAGGGTAAGCATGATCAGACCTGAGAAAAGAGCACAGGAAAAAGGGTGTGGAGATTATTAACAAGGAGACCAAAGAAAGAGCAATTACTCAAAGAGCCAAGCTTTTCTGGAAGGATTATCAAAAAAGGAAAAATAATTTACATATGGGAAGACAAAGCAGTGCAGGGCAGTTAGGACAAAACTAGCAACTGCACAGTTCCCAGAGGTGGCTGTAATAGGGAAGACTGCTTATATGGTACTTGATCTTCTGTAAGACAAGAGTAAAAGAGGGCAGGAATAGAGAAATAAGTGGGGAGAGGATGGCAGGGTCAGACAAAAAGGAAAAAAAAGCTGCCTCTTGGATTGCAGATAATGACTCTAGCAGTTAAAATTGAAAAAAAAATGTTGTCCTCTGCTTGTTTTTCACTGACTGTCACCATTCCCTGCCCTCACCATTTCTGCAGCACTATCCAACTCCCTGTGCAGGTCTTAACCTCTTCAGCATCATAAAATGATGGACAGGACAAGACACCTGGAAGTGTGGCACTCCTGGGCAGACAGATGCCTGAGTGTGGTGCAGGTCCCCCTGCTTTGTGCTGCTCTGCTCCAATGAGCTGAGCACGCTGGTCACAGAGAAAGGCAGACAGGACAGTCAGGGATTTGGAGATGGAGCTCTGTGGCCTCTCAAGTCCATGTGACAGCTCTATCCTTGGAAGGTGAGACCCTGGACATCTGACACATAGGGACTGGAGAACACTTCCACCCAGTGAATTCTCTGTGCCAGTTTGTACCAAGGTCCACAAAGATGAGGATGTCTTTGACTTCTCACCATTTTACAAAAAGTTCCTTGAGATTGTGGTAACCAGTTTTTTTTGCATCTGTATGGTGGGGACAGCTCATCTGGGGGAAAAGCTCTCACGTTCCCACTTGTGTATCCAAATTCAAAATGTTCAGTTTGATTGCATAAGTCATTGTGGATGTGATGTGTGGGAACTCAGACACATTTGAATAGGTTTTAACCATAAGCCAGATTGTTTCCAAGATTGAATTAGCTCCAATAGAACTGGGATTAAAGTTTAGGTGAAAATTCATGAATTACAGACCAGGTAAAAATAAGATGAAAATCTTCTGTGCTATTCAATGTATATAGCCTATGTCAGAGAAAAAAACCAAAACACTCTTTTCCTAAGTATTAAAACTCATTCTGGAGAGAAATGTCCTGACCACCTTGGAAATATCCAAATGGGGTTTTAGGAGAAGTTTCTCCCATCTCTTTCACACAATAACCACAAAAAATCCCAGGGAAACATTCTGTCAGCATCCACTCACTCCATGCAGATTGCAAGAACAAGTTGGATGCTCTTTCCCTGTTTGTGGCAGCTCTGGGGATTAAAATCAAAGATGCTATTGCTAGGTACTGTACGTATTTCTGAAGTTCTCTTCTATTTCAAGCCTCTATACTCGGATTATCAAAATAAAATTAAAAAAACCTAAAAAATATCCAAGTCCCTGTCCATGAAGGAAACCCAATACCAAATCCCAGTCCCTGAAATGAGCTACTATCTCCATTCTTTTCTTTCCAGGCGTCCTTTTACGAGAGTGGAACTGGCAGTTGAGTAAATGCAACCTCTATCACCTGCAAGGAAAATTCCCAAGCAAAAAGCTGGATCAACTGGTGACTTGGCAGAAATACTCAGCTTACTTCGAGGAGATGGGAAAAAGAGGGAGGGAAGAGAGAGAGATGTTCAGATTTCAGCTTTGCTCCATTATTCAAATCTGTGTAGCCTTCAAAATCAGAGCTGCTAGAGCTGCTACCCCTTTCATTTTGACCACTACTCTTCCCTTTGCAGACAACCATTGCTCTTCAGAGCACTACATGAGAGCCAGAAAGTGGAACAGCAAAAGAAAAGCAACTTTCAGGTGGCAAAAGAGCATGGAAAGAGACCTAGGTCCCAGGCTCCCCCAGCAGAGCTGCTGCCCTACAGCAGGGTCCCACCTGGCCCATATAATGCTGCCTTCAGGTCAGGGTGAGCAAACCTTTCAAGCAGCAGGCACAACCCTCTTGCAAAATCCACAGAGGCACAGGAACTACAGAGCTAGTAAGGGCAGCAGTGAGTGGGCAGAAAGGTGAAGCTGCAATAAGTTATGAACAGGGAAACATTCTGAGCAACCTGTACTGACCATGTTTATAGGGCCAGGCCAGCAGAAGACCTTTGTGCATGGTAGTGTATGGGGCTGAGAGGTTCCAGCTGACAGATTGCTACGAGTTAAAATAAACTTAGCAGTGGTGGGCTGGTGTGGATTTAAAACAAAAAAAGGGCTAAACTGAGATAAATAGCAATGGCAAAGGATTTCAGGTTCCACATGGATTTCTGACCCTTCTTTCTCTGGTATCTATCAAGATTGTCCTGAAAGTTGCTGTGAGCTTGAACACAGAAGTTAGGAGCTTCTTTTCTACCATCAGCATAAACCAGGAAAGACTGAGAGGACAGTGTGGGAACATGTTGGTTAGAGTAACTTCCTGGGTGTTTTCAGCATATTTACCCCTATTTCTAGACTGGTGGGAAAAAAAGGAACACTGTATATTTAGCATCTTTAAGAGAGAAATTGTCTCTTGCCAAATTCTGAGTTGAGTATTAAAATTGAAGGCTGTTTACAAAATAGAAGTCTTGAAAAGTAAATTTCAAGTATAATTGAAACAGCTTCTGCATCCTTTCCAAGCAATTCAGCTCCTGGACTGTGCTGCAGACAGCTCATACAAGCAAGGAGCTCAGCAACTGTCTCAGAGATATTTCAAGAAAATAATGAAATGAGAGAAGGTAATAAACAGATGCATAATTTAGCCAACACGGATGAGCTTCCAAAACCCAGGCCAGAATTAACCAAATTGAGATCATTTGTAGAATTCAAATGACACGAAGATACCTCTCTCTTCTTCTCTAAATATGTTTGCTCCCGGTGAGCTTGAGGATGCCCTGGAGCAGCAGGCTGGGCATCCCTGGGCACCGGCTCTGCAGCTGTGTGGGGACGACATCCCTGATGTTCTTCAGCTCTTCACAGAGGTGGGGGCAGCCCAGCATCTGAAACACAGGCAGTGGGAGCCAGCAGCTCAGGGCAAGGCTGCCGGCGTGAGACCAAGCCCGTCCGGAGGTGGCAGGGCCTGTGGAGAGCCCCCGTGTCCCAGCCCAGAGGGGCTGCTCACCTGCTCCTCCATGGCACCAAGCGGAGCCCACCCGCCGGCCCTGCTCCCCCCACAGTGCTGGGCACAGGAGAGCAGAGGGAACAGTGCCATCAGGCTCACCTCCATGTAGAAGAGCGTGGCCACCATCCCCCAGGTGGGGTCCTGCACAGCCAGGTGCTCTGAGAGGCAGCAGCAGATGGTGCTGCACAGAGATTTTGGTGTTTTCATCATCTCCCTGGCAGGGGAAAGGAGGCACCACCAGGCCTCAGCTGGGCGGGCACATCTCTTGGGGCTTTGCCTCAGCCTGGACATCACCAGTCTGCAGCACTTCCTCCAAGCAGCGGGGACCCCCCTGCCAGCAGCCCCAAGGGAGTGAGGGGTGCCCAGTCCCTACGGAGTGGGGAGAAGTGGCTCTCTCTCACCTGGCGATGATTCCCACCCCCATGAGGTGGGTCTGGGTGCTCGGCAGGACATCCCAGCCCCCCTGCTCTTCCATGTCCAGCACCAGCCCCTCATGGCCCATTCTGCAGAGCAGCACTCTCATGGACCACACCACAGACCTGCATGAGGAGAAGTGCTCAGCTCCCACCAGCACCCCTGGTTTTGACTCCAGATGGCTGTCAGGGATGAGAGGACAGGGATGAAGCACCTGTTGGAAGTGGGCTGATGCTGCTGGTGCTCCCTCCAGAAGGTGTTCACCTCCTGCAGCATCAGCTCTGTGGTGAATGATGTTTGGAAAAGCAGAGCCAGAAACAGCTACGGGAAAATCGCCTTCACCTCCTGCAAAGCAGCTTCCAGCAGGAGAATCTCACTCATGGTCCTGGTTGCCTGCAGAAGACACCCAGACACTGAGATGTCCCCGTGCCCCTGGAGAGGTCAAGGCTTGGGGTGTGTTGGGAAGGGGAGCGGGAGCATGGAACAGCTGAGAGCAGCCCCAGAGCTCAGCAGGGTCTCCTCAAGCGACTCACAGGCAGGGAGAGGATGCGCGGGTCCTCCCTGATGGAGGTGGAGGTCTTGTGCAGTGACTGGCTCATCATCCTGCTGAGCAGCTCCTCCAGCACCTTCTCTGCAGTCTGGGCCTTGGCGAGCATCACCCTGCACATGATCACGGGGACACTGTGGGGAGCAGGGGCTCTGTCAGCGGGGACATCCAAGAGGATGGCCAGGCTGGAGTCCCTCAGGAGGGCTTTTCCTTGGGAGAGAAGCCCCAAAGAGTGGTGGGTCCCGCACCGGGTGCACGTCGGGGAGCACTGCAGCAGGCTGGCCACCACCTTGCTGAGGTATTTGTCTGTCAGCTTCAGCAGGGCCCCTTCCAGGCTCCCATGGGCTGGGGCCGGGACCGGGACCGGGGCCCGGGCCACCCCTTAGGGCAGGCACCTGCCACCGGCCCCCGCCGCCGCCTCACCTCCTTCAGCTGCTCCATCTCGGTGCGGATGGTCTCGTACTCCAGCTCCAGCTCCTCGTACTGCTGCTTCAGTTGCTGCTTCTCCTCCAGCACGGCCAGCCCGTACTCCGCCGCCTGGATCTTCTCCCGGGTGGTCTCGCCCAGCTCCTGGAAGAGCCGCTTGATCTCGCTCCGCAGCCACTCGGGCTCCGACTCCATCACCAGCCTGGCGTACTCCTCCTCCTCCATGCTCAGCGACATGTCGGCGGGGGCGGCCGCCGGCTCCCAGGCGGGCGGGCGGGCGGGCGGGAGGGAAGAAGGGAGGAAGGGCGAACGCGCAGCCCCTCAGCCCCTCCTAAGAGCGCCGCGGCCCGCAGGCGGCCATGGCACAGCCCGCCCGGGCGGCCATCAACGGGCGAGGCCCCCGCTGCGCTGCGCTGCGCTGCTCCGCTCCGCTCCGCCGAGCCCTCCCCGCGCCGCCGCCGCCGCCGCTGCCAAACTCGCCCTAGCGCCGGCCGCAGGGAAATCATTCAAAAGGAACGGCCGGCCCGGCGCCCCGCGGCACGCTGGGGACGGTAGTCCGCGCCCGCCGCCGCCATGCGGGGCGCGCTGCCCTCCGGACTACACTTCCCAGCATGCACGGCGCGGGGCGGTGCCCGGAGCCCGAGGCGGGGAGGAGAGCGGAGCCTGGCGGGCACTGGAGGCCGGGTGCGGGGTGCGGGGTGCGGGGTGCGGGAGGAATCACGCGGCACAGCATGGAGTAAGGTTTTTTTATTTCAGCAGAAGTCTACAGGAAAATCTGATACGCTCAGCTTCAAAATGACGGTGTGATACGGTGTGACACAAGGAGATGTTGGACACCAGAGATACAGGAAACACAAAAGTAGTAAACAGACTGAAAGAAATGCTTCCAAACAAAAAAACATGCGCAGAAAGTATTTCCTTGAAGGTGGTAAAAGACTTACTACAATTTTCTGATATGTAAACAAGAATGCCTTTCATTCGCTTTTGAAACCACATTTACCACTTTTGAGTTTTTTCTGCAAAAATTTCTTTAAAAAGAATTTCAAAAAATACACTTTTAAATTTCCTAGGGAAAAAGAAACAATCAAACAGACCTGAAACATGCACTCAATTGAACTTCAATTTTTAATCATTGTGGAAGAAATGTATTTTGCGAATGGTTTCTCAGTATCGTCAGTGTAAATATAGTTCCTAAATTATGAGCTAAGATTATTTCTGAGGAAAAGTATTCCAGGGCCAGCAACTGTATTCAGAAATACTATTTTTGAAAGATCTGAGTGCTAGAGCAATTAGCAGAAACTTCATAGAAGTGTTGAAATGTGGACATCAGGTACAGCTCAAGGAGATTTAAACCACAGAAATAAGGCACAGTCTAGGCCTATCAGATGATTCAATGCATACTTCTGCCAGGAAAAGGTTTTTTTCTAGTGACAACTTTCCTTATATTTTCTCCCAAGTTAGGGGTGATTGACCAAAACGAGTGGGGTGCTGTTGCTCACCTAGGTAACACTTCACACAGCCCAAAACACTGTCACAAATAGCACATTTTATTTTACATCATTTTTCAATTCATAGTTTTAATCTTTTAGTTCAAGTCACCACATATCTCTTAATTTTCCCCATATATACTTAGTCATGTTCTGGTTTTATCTTCTCATCATTTAGCTATATAAGCCATTTATATTTTTTTATTTATATGTTTTAATATTTTTACATAAACTTTTTCTCTATATAAGCTATATGTAGTTGGTTTTATTCTGTGCCTGTCCCAGTTCTTAGCCCCTTCCCTGCCCCAGTACCCTTTCCTCTCCCTCTCCCCCACCCACCAGCACACACCAGTGCCACCTCCATTGGTTGACATACCTCGGGATGTCTTTTGGGCAATGTGTTTGAGATGTCTTCTGGGAAAAATGGGAACAATTTAAGGGTGTTCTGGGTGAGAAAATTTCATTACATTCTGCAATCAGTGGTGGCCACTGCACAAGGGAGAAGATGTGGAAAAGTACCCTGTACAAGGAACTTTGAACACCATGTTACAGCTAATGTTGTTTTTAAGATGAGAAGAGAAATGGGAAGTTCTGTAAGTTGTTTTTCACCTTGAGAAAACACCTGATGGCAGAGGGAACTTGGTCTTATTATACCACCTGTTGTTTCTTTTGTTCTTTCCTTCGAGAAGGATAGAAACAGACAGGATGGTAGGCTGAGGAGATGGTGGTCAGCTTGCAGCATAGGACAGAGAAATTTGAAGCTACATGAGCAGAGGTAAGAGGAGGACACTGAATTGATTACTTCACCTCCCCAAGAAAACCGTAGTAGTAACAGACTGTCCAGAAGTCTGGAATGCCACCAGAAAAAGTGGTAAAACAGGCTGAAGAAGCCTCATCATATGACCTCCAGAGAATGAGAAACTATACGGTCTTTTTACTGATGTATCCTGTCATCTGGTGGAAAGCTGCTGTATGGAATCCTACAAGACTAGTTGCAAAAACAGATGAAGGAGATGTTGAATCAAGTCAGTTTGCAGAGGTAAAAGCCATCTAATTGGCATTGGACATTGGTGAACAAGAAAAGTGGCAGTGACTTTATTTCTATACTGAATCATGGATGGTAGCAACTGCCTTATGGGGGCTGGTTAAAGCAGTGGAATCAAAACAACTGGCAACATAGAGGTAAACCTATCTGGGCTGCTGAACTGTGGATAAACATTGCTGCTAGGTTAGAGAAACTTGATGTAAAAGTGCATCATGTAGATGCCCACATACTCATACGAGCTACTGAAAAACATGGAAACAACCAACGAGCAGCTGAGGATGCTCAAGTGTTACAAATAGATCTGGACTGGGACCATAAAGGTGAAGTGTTTTTAGCTAGGTGGGCCCATGACATTTCAGGTCACCAAAGGAGTTATGGAATATATCGATGGGCTCGTGACCGAGGGGTGGATTTAACTTTGGACGCTGTTGCACAGGTTATCCACGACTGTGACATACAGTCACAATTAAGCAAGCTAAAAGGTTGAAACCTCTGTGGTATGAAGGGAGATGGTCAGAATATAGGGATGGGGAGGGCTGGCACATCGACTGTGTCACACTGCCTCAAACACAACAGGGTAAGTGCTATGTGCTTACAGTGGTGGAAGCAAGTACAGGAGGGCTGGAAACATATCCTGTGCCTCATGCCACAGACCTTCTACACACAGTAGATGGGGACAAAATGGCTGTGATGCATGAAAAGAATCTGCTTGGGAAAACAGTTTGGGTTTTTCCTGCCTTGGGCAAAGGCAAACCCATTCGTGGGGTTGCTTTCGCTCAGGGCCCTGGACACACTTGGTGGGTAATGGTGGAAGATGGAGAAGTACAATGTGTACCACAAGGGAATCTAACACTGGGTGAGAATATTTAATTTTTGCTTGTCTAGCCTAATCATGGAATGATTCCTAGAGCATGGAATCTTTGGGAGTTATGAACTTGTATCAAAAACAAAACAATTTTGCAAGGGCTAACATGGTCTTGAGGAGGGATGTGTTGGTGTCATTCCCAGTATTGTTCCTGGAAAGGGAAAACAAAAATCTTGGCAGGGTTTTGCTGGATGGGTTACCCTTTAAGTGGCTCAACTTAAGTGGTTTAGCTGCTCAGGACAAGAGATTTTTTTCCCAGTTTGGAGTATCTCTGTTCTGTCTCTTTTAAAACCTTTGGACTGAAACATATGGATCTCTTTGGTCCATCCGAGCCAGTCTGAAATAACTACAACAAGCATTATGCTCTGGAAAATTCCATTCTGCTGCAATAGGATGGAACATGCTGCTACTACTTTCCCCACAATTTCCCCACAATTTCAGGGGAAGTACATCAATTGATGTACTGATTTAGCTTCACAACTTGTGGGACAGTGACTGCTCGCAAGACTTCAGCAAGTGCAGCATGAGCAGTTGTAGGAAAATGTTTATATCCCTGTGGGAGTTTCCTAAAGGTCTTAAGTATACCTTCCCTAGTAAAGGCAATTTTTCCTTTCTTTTTCCTGTAAGAGGACCATAAGGAGTACACCTTTTGTACCTAGCTCTTCCATCCATGGGTATGCATCTGCTTGCAAAGGAACTGCAAAGTTCTAGAGATGGTATGTCATTTTTCTGATTCTGCTATTACTACAGAAATTCCCATTTGTGCAGTGACACAGATTGGACAGTGTGGGACAGAAGTCATTTTTTTAATCAGGGAGCAGAGCAGTTGCATGGACTGCAGCTCCCTGATTTCTGTCACGGTTTGTGTCAATGTTTGAACCAAAGGACCCTGCACAGCTGTACAGAGGGTGCCAGGCTTGGCTGTTCAAAACATCAAAGCTTAAACTAATGTCATTTTTTCTTTAATTGCAAAACAAATAGATGATTTACACATTTCACACAGGATCCACAAACGAACAGTTCGGCGAATAGCACTGGCTCCATTTCCTCTGGTGATTTTAACTCTTTGCCACTTTGTTTGTACACCCAGATTCTTACCATCCTGTTCTCCAACTATTGAAATTGATGCTCTTGCATCTGTTAGACAGTTTATCAATTGCTGTGCAAGACCAATTAGAAACAGAACAGATTCTGCTTACATGATGGGTCTAGCTTCAAATTCTGAGGTACCTGAGAGAAGCAAGAAATCATCCTCTGGTTTGTTGCCATCTTGCAAATTAGTTATTGGGATCAGAATGAATGGTGTAATTTTTTTACACCTGGAGGTGGCCAGCCCAGTTGCCCCGGGCCCATGCAGGTGTGAGATCACTCCTGTTTGTGACATTGGGTCCAACATCCCTACAGATCGGACCCAGCATTGAGGGCTGAAAGAAGCAACCCCATCCAGGCATCAGCAGGGACATCCCACAGCTCCCTTTCTCCTGAGACCAGCAGCCCCAGCTCTGTCAGTGACCTGACATCAGGAGCCTCCTGAAGCTCCCCAGGACTCGAGAGCAGCGGCTGCTCCAGACTCTCTGGACTGTACGGGGACGAGATCTCTCCTCTTTGTGACATCAGGCCCAAAACACATACACCAATACCACGGGTGTCCTGCCCGTCTCTGGGGTGCACAGGTGCTGATGTCACAGAAGCCATTGTGACCCGCAGGGCCAAGCCACCTATCAAAGGACACTGGGCTCAGGACAGGTGTCAGTGCGACCTGGTGAGGTGAGGAGAGCACACGGGAGGGATGGGGCTGGTGCGGGGCTGCCAGGGGAGCAGGGGGACCCCATATAGAACATCTCTGGGGTGGTGCCACAAGCTCAGCCACCTCTTGCTTCTCCCTCACAGTGACCAGAAGAGCACATCGTAGAGATATCCCAGCGCTGCTGGAACAGTTATTCTCCTAGTGCTCAACGCTGAGGTGCACCATGTCTGCAAGCACTGAGAGAGGTGAGAGCAAAGTGTCCCTCCCGCAGCCTGGCAGAGGGGCTGTGGGGACACTCAGTGTGGGGCCGAGAGTGGCAGAGGGGGAGGCTGGAGCTCCCCAAGTGCTCAGGGCAGGGCCCTCCCTTCCCTCAGCAAGCGGGAGCCAGGCTGGGCAGGGGGCAGATGCTGGGACCCTGTTGTGAGAGGGCTCGGAGGAAATGCTTTAACAAGTGCCTGAATCTTTAACAAGAAATTCTTTAACAAGTGCCTGTATCTTATCCAGCCTGTCCTGTTTAAGCGGCCACTGATCTACCCAGACGGGCTCTTCCATTTTCCACGTCAAGGGTATCACAGGCTTCTCTTCAGTGGCCGCACCTAAAAAGGCAATATCAAATGTGCTCCTAGTTAAGACAAAACATCCCGACCTAGTAAAGATACAGGCACTTGCATTATATATGGCCTGACAGACAGACATCGCCCATCAGAAAACCGCATTTGAAGGGGCTGCTGGCTTATCATTGGCAGGGACAATCCACCCACCCCTGCTATTGCTAATTGTGCTGGCTTAATAGGCCACGTAGATGCCCAATTTTGTCTCGCTATAATGGTGATGTCTGGTCCTGTATCTATCAACAGAGACGACTGTTTTTCCTCCCCCTGACAATTTTTAATAATGACTGATTCTCTGACACTGCCAAGTTAACTAATGCGGACCCCGTTGATCCAAACCCTCCTTCCCCCCATCAATGTCTGTGGCTTGCGGCACACAACTTTGGAATGGAACCGGTTGGGCAATTCTTTGCCCTTTTGGGATGAAAACAGGAGGCGAAGGAGTGTAGACCATAGCCCTTATTAGCCCTGTGTAATCCGAATCAATAAGTCCTGGGACAACAAAAATGCCCTGTTTCAAAAGAGAAGAACACCCAAGTAGCAATGCACTGAGGCCAGGACCCAGCAGCCCTTGATGTTAGTATCAATCACACCACCTGGGTATCAAGACACAAGTCTACGCCTTTTTCCACACCCACTCCAGCACTCCCTCGGGTGGCTGTGGAGTGGCGGTCCAAGCACCCTGATTTGCTGTCTGTGCACACAGGCGTTGCGTGCTCACGTGGAAGTTTCCCTGTTTGCGTCGACAATCCTGAGTATTGTGATTATCCTTGTGACAATTCACACAATACTTCCCAGTGGCTTGCTTAATGGCTTCCTCCTTGCAATCTTTCCTAAAATGGCCTTCCTTCCCGCACTTAAAACATCACTTCAATTTTAGCCCCATGAAGGGTTGCACTGCTGCCACGGCAGTAGACAAGCCTACAGCAGCCGCCGTGACTTGAGCTTTTTCTGCCCCCGTCATTTTTTCTACCGCTTCCAACACTGAAGAAGCTGAAGCACGCTTCGGTAGATGAGAGAGTGCTTTCTGCATTTTCTCATTGGCATTGTCATAAGCAAGAACGGCCATGAGTTCATCTTTCATAATATTGTCTAAATCTGGAGCAGTTTGTAAAGCTGTAACTAATCTGTCTATAAATTTTGCATAAGGCTCCCTGATTTTTTGAACCACTTTGGCATAGCTTTGTTTTACTCCCCCACTGGGCACAGAAGTCAAAGCGTTATAGGCTTTCTCCTGTGAAACCTGTAAAACCTCTATTGCAAACTGAGCCTGACAATCTCCTCGAGCATAGGGGCCCTCCCCAAGCAACATTTGGGTTGTTATGCCATGTAACAGATCACCCTGAGCGTGAGTTGCAAGAGTGACCTGATTACATGCATTCTGCCATGCGGTCCAAAAATGCAGTTGCTGCGATGGTGACAACAAAGTATTGGCTAACTGCCTACAGTCAGCAGGTGTCAATAGATTTGCAGTAAAGATGTGCTTCAAAAGAGCCTGAGTATAAGGAGAGTGCAGGCTATTTGACTGAATGGCTTGCCTAGCTTTCTTGATGACCTTCTAATCTAGAGGTTGCCACCCCCTCTGATCGTTATTAATGGTTACAACCAGAAAAGCTTGATTGATAATAAAACCATCCAATAACGCATCCCATATGATTCCCTTCCAGCGTACACCCCCCTCTCCTGACCCTCCCCCATTACTCAGGATTCTCTGAGATCTCCCCTCCCCCAACCATTTCCCCAAAGGGGGTGTAGGTAAGTCAGGTAAGGAGAGGGGTCCCTAAGCCCTCGGGGAAGTAAGGAGGACAAGGTGGGGGTTGGTTCACAGTCTTGGGTTCCGACGGTTGCATCCGCACTTCTCGCAGCTCCTGTCACACCTTCTCCAAGCGCCGCTCGAGGTCTCGCAGGTCACAGTCTCCGCGTCCTTGTAGCACATCCTTAACTAGGCAAACACTCTCGGTCTCCTAGTTGCCAGATTTATCTGCTCCCTCCTTGGATTGCTCCCACATTGGTTCGTCCGTCGACTCAGGCAGGAGAGGGTAAATGGATTGAACTGCCAGTAGCAGAAGCGGTGGTGCCTGTGTGGGTGCTGGGGTCGTGAGGCAGAGGTGAAGGCAGGGCCAGACATTCATCTGCCCCCTCCCCTGCCCGTGTCGCCTGCAATTGCTGCCAAGTTTGCAGCTGTGGCAGAGCTTGTGGCTGTGGCAGAGCTTGGGGCTGTGGCAGAGCTTGGGGCTGTGGCAGAGCTTGGGGCTGTGGCAGAGCTTGCAGCAGCCGTGGAGCTTGCAGCCACGGGGGTAATTGAACAGGCACTCCCAGTATTCCCGGCATTGGGGGTGCACCAAGAAGAGAAGGAGTGGCAGGGCTAGCTATCTGTGGCCCTAGTGCGACAAACGCCGTTTGAATAACCTCCTGCTCTCCTTTTAACTCCTTGAGTGAATCGTTTACCAAGTGCCATGTTGGTGCCAACTTAGCAGCCTCCTTTGAACCCCTCGAAACCTCCTTCCATGGGATGTCTCCTAGTTCTTCTCAGAGAACAACCTCAAATAGATTGTTACAGTCCTTAAAATGGTTACGTTGCTTTGCCCAGCATAATAACTGCTATAGAGTATGATTATCATAGTTTATCTCTCTCATGGAGATAATATTTTTGAGAAGTTTCACTGCTGCCTCTTCCGTTTTGGACATGGTAGCCCCCATTTCTCCTCGACAGCCTGGGTAGCCCGTTCCAGGTTTTTCACCTAGTGCTAGGATTTCCTTTAAAATATGGGCTCACCGCAGCCCCTGGGGTCCTGCAGAGCATATCTTCCAGTGCTGGGGTCAGCACTCCGACAGACAGCTTCCTCTCTCCCCTCATCCAAACTTCACACTGCGGTGTCTTCAGCAACGATTCAGTGAGAATCCCTGGTCCCTGTTTGGGTGCCACTTGTCGCGAGAGCACTCGGAGGCAATGCCAGTACAACCAATATGATTGAAAAGCAAGTCTCGTTTATTCACCTCCATAACGGTGCTTATATACATTCAAGCATGTTACTAAATATAGGACATTCAGTGACTGGTCATCATGTGGTTATCACACTCCTGACAGTTAAGCTAATTGGTTAAAGGCTACTGTCCATGCCTATGTTGAGCCATCCAGACTTAAATATTTTGCTCTTGCCAGCTCTCTGTTATCTTGTTTGCTACACAGCTAATCTGCCTTGTATTCTCCGTGCCAAGGTCAGTTCTTTAACACCCTCCTGGACATGGCTCGTTTAGTACAAGTCTGTTTTCCTGGGAAAACCACACAGGACCCCCCTGCCTGCAATGTCCCCTCCTCTCCAAGACTTGGAGAGCCCTGCCCCTCAGCCACCTGAGCAGGGACAGAGCAGGTCCCGGGGACAGTCACTCAGTCACTTCCCCTGGCCCCTCAGAGCTGCTCATTCCCAATGACATTTGCTCTCTCCCCTCCAGTGTGCATGCTGTGTGGCCGACCAGAGAGTGACCTCTCCATCTACGGTCCCATTCTGGAGGGACATGGGATCTCTGCCCATACCTATTGCCTGGTGAGTTACCCTGGGGCTCCCTCTGGCTTTCCAGCAGGCATTCCCTGCCTCGTTCTCCTCAGCAACTCCTTGTCTTCTCCCTTCTGCAGCTGTTTGCCAACAGCCTCTTTGAGCATGGCATTGAGAGAGGACGAGGACGATGGGATTTTCCCGTTGAAAATATTCAAAGTGTAATTGAGGAAGCAGCACAAATGGTGAGGACCTAACAAAACCAGGAAGATTTGTGCCAGGAGATGCTTGAAAAAGCTTAGCGTAAACCCCAGGAAAGAAATCCCAGACTTGAGGCTGCCACTGATGGGGGCTGCTCTGCTCTTTCCAGCGCTGCTTTTTTTGTGGTGAGAACGGGGCTACCATCACCTGCCGGGAGAGTGGATGTGACCGCAGCTTCCATCTCCCCTGTGCCAGGGAGGGTGAATGCATCACCCAGTTCTTCCCTCCATACAGGTATCTCTGCTCCCTTGCTCCCCTCCTCCCAGGAAGAACCCAGCACTGCTCACCTCCCATTGCTATGCTCTCCCCCCCCCCCCAGGTCCTTCTGCTGGGAGCACCGCCCAGAGGTGGCAGTGGAGGTGACCCCAGAGGAAAACACCAGCTGCATCATCTGCATGGAGCCTGTGGGAGAGAGACAGTCCTACAGCACCATGGTGTGCCCTGCATGCAGAAATGCATGGTTCCACAGGAGCTGCATCCAGGTAGGAGCCGTTCCCTCACCTCTGCAGCACAGCAGGCTCTCAGCAGCTCCAGGGCCTCACTCAGGCTCCTTCTGCTTCTCCTACAGGAGAACGCAATCCATGCTGGTATTGTGTTTTTTGTGTGCCCGGCCTGCAGAGAAAGGGATCTGTTCCTCCTGGAAATGCTCTCTCTGGGAATCCTGGTCCCATTAAGGTTGGTGTCCTTCTGCACAGCTCACAAGTCTCACTGTGCTGTGCCAGGGGCTGTCCCAGCAGTCCTGGCCATCCCCTGAGTCTGGGCATTAGCTTCCTGGAGGACTGGAAAAGGGGGCAGCAGGGGAAGAGAAGGGATGCCTTGAACCTGGTCTATGCTGGGGCAGCAGGGACTCATCAGTTTTCCTTTCTGCATTAGTCTGCCATCGTGGATCACCAGTGCTCCTGCAGAACTGGAGGAGAGGCACAGCCGTTGTGATGCCAGGGAGTGCCTTTGTCCAGGAGGCAGGGAGCAGGTGGAGGAAGAAGGGTAAGTTGCCAAAGCTGCACCCTGGGGCTCTCTGCAGGATCTCTGTCTCACCAAGGGCAGAAAGCAGAAGGATGGAGAACAAGAGCTATGATGGACAATTCCTCTGCTATGGACACTTTGTCCTCACAGTCATCAACCCATTTGCTTCCCCAGGCCCTGGCAACTGCTCCTGTGCTGCTCCTGTGCTGCCGAGGGCACCCACAGAGCCTGCTCCAGTTTGGGGGACAGCACAACCAGCTGGCAGTGCACCGGCTGTGCTGGCCCAAGCACCGGTAAGAGACAAAGCCACCGAGTGCCCCTCTGGGCAAAGGCAGAGCCCAGGCTGGGCTTAGCAGAGCCTTTGTGCTTCAGGAGGGCTGGGGATCCCGCTCTGGGCTGCCCTGAGGCCTGAGGAACCATTCCCTTGACTTTCCTGCTTCCCCTTACAGCTTCCAGCATCACCTCAGAGCTCGGTGGCTCCAGCTCCCCAGGCCAGGAGGCAGCAGGGGCCTCCAGCAGCTCCACAGTGCTGGAGAGCAGTGCCACAGCAGCAGGGAGAGCTGAGAGCAGCTCCTCCAGCCAAGCAGCAGCGGGGCTGACCCACAGCCCTCCTGCCCCTGAGAGCAGGAGCGAGGGCTCCAGCAGGCAGCTCCCATCAGGGGCCTCCACACGCTCCCCAGCGCTCCCGAGCGGCCGCCGCTCCACTCCCCCGGGGCCTCTGCAGGTGCGAGATCGCTCTGCTACTCCACGTCGGGCCCAAAATCCCCACGGCCAGACGAGACAACGCCGTGGCCGGAGCCACTCAGCAGCACTGTGGGCTGAGAGCAGTGAGAGCAGCTCCCCCGGCCAGGCAGCACCAGAGCCCTCCAGCCCATCTCCAGCACTCCAGAGCGGCCGCCGCTCCAGGCGTTCTGGGCCTGTAGGGGTGCAAGATCGCTCCCTATCGGGACGTCGGGCTCAAAATCCCCGCAGCCGGCCCAGACGAGGCCGTGGCCGGAGCCGCACAGCAGCACCGAGGGCTCCGAGCCGGTCCCGCAGCCAGGCAGCAGCAGGGCCCTCCCGCAGCTCCACAGCGACCGCCAGCGGCCGCCGCTCCAGGAGTGCTGGGCCCGTACGGGTGCGAGATGGCTCTCATTCGCGACGTGGGGCCCAAAGATCATACAGCCGGCACAGATAACACCTCGGCAGGAGCTGCATAGCAGCACGGAGGGCTGAGAGCAGCAACTACAACACAGCAGGAATGGGGACGTCCCAAAAATCCGTACAGTGGCCAAGGCAATGAAAGACATAACATTCTGTCCCTGATGGCCTTCAACCAGTTATTTATTATATGTTATTACATGTTATTATATCCGTTAACCCCTGCGCTGGCAGATTCCACGGTCATGTCTTTACTTCCTCCTCCGTCTCTCACTTTCTCCAGGGGCAGCGTTAGGGCCTCTGTCCAGAACATGGCTTCTCCCCAGGGCTTGGCTGCCCCACTTTCCGCCTTGTGGGCTGGCCTTGACCGCCTGCCCAGCGCTTCGGGTACCTCTGGACCCGGACTGTGCACTCTTTCCTCGGGAGAAGTTCACACTCACCCTCAGCCCCGGGAGCCTCTGCCCCTGCCCCTGGGGCGCGGCCCGGCTCGGCCTCGTCGGTGTCACCGCCCATCTCCCCGGCATCGGGGTCTGCACCCGTCCATTTGGCCTGCCACTGGTGGCAGCAACCCTACGGACTACAAACCCAGGCGGCAACGGTGGCCTTCGTCCCGGGGAGGGCAAGAGGGAGGCATGGCCGCTGAGACGACCAAAGCAAAGCCTCGGCTGGGGCTGCCCCATGGTGGGCGCTTCGGCAGGGCCTCCCCGGGGAACGCAGCCTCGGCCCCGGCTCCTGCCGGCAGGATCCCCCCTCGCAAGGAGTCGCCAAGCTACCTCGATGCCCGGGCTCCCCTCCTGGCAGCACCGGCACCCCCGGCCCCGCAGCCCCGCTGTCACCAGCCACGGGCAGCAGGAGAAGGAGATCGAGGCCGAGGGGGAGCCAGCACGGCGCCATGAGCCGCTTCGGCCCCGGGCGGGAGGGCGAGGCCCACGCTGCCGCCTCAGGGCAGAAAGAGCGGGAAACCGCCTGGCTGAGACCGTGGCTCCTGAGGTGAAGCGCTGGTCCGGGGAGCGGCTCTAGCGCCTTGCCTGAGCCAGAGCGGGGCCGAGCTCGGAGCTGCAGTGTTTCCCCAGCCCACCCTACGCGGATGGGCTATGTCCTCTGCCGGCCTCCTCAGCTTCAGCCCTGACCAGTCCGCCTAGCCCAGTTCCTGTTCCTCAACAAGATGGCCGCCGCACCCACGGAAGGCTTCCTTCTTGCGTTTTAAGCCAAGAAATATTTCTTCGTAAAAGCTGCCAGGCCCAGCTGAGGAATTCCTTCTTTTAAGGCTCAGGAGTGTCGGGTCAGTACCTGTTCCTGAGGGCTTGAGTCCCCTCAGATGTGCTTGAGAGCAAAAAAACTCCACGGCAGGGTAACCTTAGCCAGTCCTCCTTCAGAGACTTTTGCAGAAAAAGTCTTTGCCTTGCAGAAGCTCAGGTCTGTTAGGATATGACATTGGTAGAGCAACTGAGAGGCTTGTGCAAGTTTCTTCCACTGAGAATTCCTTGTTACTTTTGTCATCTAAACCAGAGCTTACATGGCAAGTCACTGACTGGGGAAACACTGCTAAGAAAGCTGAAAGCTTTGGTCTTGAAGGGGACAAGGTAAAGGATATATGATCAAATGCAAATAGCCAAAGTACTGAGTAGTAGATGAAGAAAAACTGTTTTTCTGAGGTTCTGCTCTTTTTGTTTTCTTCTCTTTGCCCTTTAAAACTTGTGTGTTGTGTTTTAATTTTGGATTTCTGTCTTCAGAGTTCATTTTGTGTTGCAGAAATCTGAAAACAGGTATTAAAATTCTTTACTTCCTCTCACATAATTCTCTGGCCAACTTGAAAAGGTAACAGGGTCTTTATCTTTGAAAGCCATGAGACCAGAATCAGTTTTTAAATATCTTGGTGTGTTATGCTGCTTTGTGAAGACCTGAAAGTCAAGCGGGCTTTGTTTTGTGGTGCGTGATCTTTCCCTCCCTGCCAAGAGTATGTCCTTCTAGCTGTAATGCCATGTTTTCGCAGCATATTAATTTTTTCAGGACACTTTGTTGGGCATTAAACTAAGAAAAGTACATCAGAGTTGCAAATCAGAAAGGAGCGAAAATGCCAGGCACCTGCTGTCAACCCTTCTGACTTTACTGGAGTTTGTACAGCTGCACATTTCAACATGTGCAGATTTTCATGCAAGGTGAAGAAGCAGTCAGCTAAATTCTATGTCATTTTTACCATAAAAAGGAACATGTCTGTACCTGTTTGCCAGGACAGAATATGTTATGCAGTGGCACATTAATAGAAAATCCTTTTTTTAGTGAAACTGCGCTTCTGCATAGATCAGCATTGATGCTTACACAAAATGGCTGACTTGGTTTGCTGTCGATCTGTGCTTGCCTGGAATCTAAACATTCAGATTCCTCAGGTTCTTGCAATATATTAAATATATATATTAATATATTAAAGGCTGCTGTCTCCAGTCCCTCTATTAAATGTATGTGGGTGGCCAAAGGAATACGTGATTGCTTTTTGAAAAGATTTTTACATATTTACGAAGTTATGAAGGTTGCGCATTTTGATGCCTTTTAAAAGTAGAAGGTTTTTTCACCCCAGTCTGTCTGCCATATTTGACGATATTGCAAACATGAATGTTTAGTAATCTTTCTTCTGTCTTCCCTTTCACCCCCTTTGCCTTTTGACACAGCTGTTCTGTGGCTGACAGCTCCTGACGGGGGTGCCATCTGCACGCCTCTTCCCATCCCGCAGGCAGGAGCTGGAGCTGGAGCTGGAGCTGGAGCTGGAGCAGGAGCAGGAGCAGGAGCTGGAGCTGGAGCTGGAGCTGGAGCTGGAGCTGGAGCTGGAGCTGGAGCTGGAGCAGGAACAGGAACAGGAGCAGGAGCAGGAGCAGCCGCCGGGATCAGCCCGGGGAGGATGGGAGAAGGCAGGGAGCACAAACGCGACGTCGTACATCATCCCACTCGCTCTTTCGCTGGCACAAGTTTTTCATAAGGGCTGTGTTTATCCATCTTGTAGGTTCTGCTTAGCTCTGGGTTTTCTCCGGATCAGAGAGTTCTCACTGCCGGGTGATTCTGCTGCCTGTATTTTGGCGTAGCCAGTTCTATACTTGTGCAGTCTGCTCACACTGTTTTTGTGGGTAAAACAACGTGCCTGCCTTTCAGCAAGCTGCGGAGATTCTAGGTATGCGTGCACACAAGGTAGTGAACTAACTTCTTTGGATTGACAGTTGTGTTTTCTGAACGTGAGTCAGCAGCTATCAGCTGTCTGATGCTAACCACATCAGAGCCTAACAGATGCCTGCTGTTTGTTTTTTCCTCCTTCCTGCTGTTTGTTTTTTCCAGCTGTTACACTGATAGGGTGTTGCCTGTGCTTTCAGACCTTGTAGCATAGGGGAGGAGGGTGTGAAAGATGGTGACAAAACAAGGAGGAAAAAGAAGAGACCATTTGCTTCCAGAAGGAAAACCCAGCTCCTTGTTACGCAATAGCTGACTGTTTTTCTCTCCCACCTTATGTCACTTTTCCACATATGTGCTCTCCTGCTCTTCCCCAGGCAGCTCCATGTGTGAAGCACCTTGGGAGAATGATTTGAGCAGCATGGCATTTCAGGAACAGCTGTGGAAGCCACCACTAGCCATCTCTCTGCTGAAGACAGGTGCTGTTTTCAAGCAGCATTTCATTACTGCAGGTATATCCATTCTGTAGGATCTAAAAATAGCTTGTTCAGCTTGTGAGAGAGGGTGTTCTCCCTAAAGGTCCTCAGACTCTGAGGCTGTGCCATGTGTTCAGAAGGGCTGTCACTGTTAGCTTTAATCCAACTGGACTGAATACAGCAGTACTCAAACAGGAACAGAGTTCAGTGTGGGCATAACAAGTGTCCAGGCTTCCCAAGAGGCTTTGGAAACATTAAACAGCAACAACTGCCCTGACCTCGCTGCAACAGCCATTTTACTGCACCATAGCATAGTAACATGACTTTCTGATGTATGCAGAGTGAGAATGTCATTTAGACCTTTAGGATTTAAATTTGTGAGGGCTCTGGTCATGCTACTGAAATACTCAGCTACGTGTTTGTGTATCCAGCACAGTAGCTGAATGTAGTTACTGAATGAAACAGCGTGTAGTTTTATTTCCTTGGAAACAGGTAAAATGCATTAGCATAAAACCTGAGTGAAAACTTGTTTTAGCCTGCATTTGCTGCTGACTAATGGCCTGCTTGCTGGTGGCTAATACAGGGCAGCTGTATTTTTTATTGGGAGTGATATTATCCTGTGTCCAAGCCCTATGTATGTATGTTACCTTTGAAAAGCAAAAGTATTATCCAGCTTCTTCAAACGATGTTACTGTGTTTAGAGGAACATCTCCTTGTCCGAAGAGATGGTAGTAAACATGCATGTAGTTACCCTGTGTCCAATGAAAGATCAGGTGGCAAATCTTAACCACAGAAGTGGTTTCAGCAAATTAATTTTACATTGCACCATCAGTTTCCATGACTGAACTGAGAAGTGGTAACTTTTTATAACCAGTCAACTTGTTTTCATCCAAGGCAGGTAAGTGTTGAAATGAGTATTTCACTCAGAAATATTGAAGCAGTGCCTTAAAAACAAACCAAACCCAAAAGCAAACAAACAAAACTTGTTATGATGGTGGTTAACAGTCTATAGGCATTACTGCTGAGCAAAAATGAAAATTTATTAGTATTTAATTTGTTTGTACAAATTAGTATATTTGAGTTTGATCCATTTGCAGTTGAGAATGGCAAGTCTTAGACCCAGATGTAACAAAACAAATTTCTAAAAATTCCTACCAGGAGACTTTGGCTTTTTTTTTTTTTTTTTTTTGTTAACTAGCAATCAAGTACTCTCTGAATTCAAACATGCCCAGAATCTTAGTGTAGATAATTGCTATCTAGAGGGTCCTTGTTTTAAACATCTGATCATAGAAATGGTATTCTCAAGTGGGAGATGACTATGGTAAGATTCATATAATAAATCTGCATTTGTTCATTATATTCCAGGAACTTTGGACACGTTGGCTAATATGACCAGCAGTATTTGGTAGGGTTTTTTGTTGTTTTGTTTCTTTTCAGAGGAAGTATGAACGTATAAAGTAAAAACTCATAGGAATGATAAGCAATAAGCAGCTGTAATTGTGGGGCTAAGTGCATTTTGTTGTGTGTTAAAAGTTTAGGAGGATTACATTGCTAGCAAGAAGAGCAGCTGATCTGTGTGGCAGTTACACAAGTGGCAGGTGTGTGCTATGTATGTTTTAAAATCTGATTGCCTACTAGAATTCTGGTAGGGAGATAAAGGTCTAGCTCCTTGATTTTTTTAAATTTTTTTTTTTTTAAATTTTATTCTCCCCTTCCTCCAGTTTGCCTATAGCAGCACAAAGGCAAACTGAGCTGTGGGAAGAGTGGTAATTTACAACCTTTCAGTGTCCAAAAAAAGAAACGAGAAGGGCAACTGCATGACCTGCTGCTTAGAGCTCATGTTTGTTCCCTTTCTTCTCTCACTAGCCTGATGTGCTGGGGTCCTCTCCCCTGGGGGCAGCTCTACAGCCAGCAGTGGAGCCCCTCAGCTCTGGGGTCAGGCTGGGGACAGAGCTATGCCAGTGGAACCAGGCTGGCACAGTCACAGTTGCTAGTGCACTGCTGAGTAGATAGCACCAAATGATTGATTGCTGAGTCAAAGGAGTTTTGGTGGGTTTTTTGGTGGGTTTTTTGGTGTCTTTAAAGGACTCTGTTATTCGGCATGGAAAGTTTAACTTCCCACCCATACTAGCACCCTTCTCTTCCATGTATTTGTCACATTTTCTCTTAGTAGTTACAATGCAGTGCATCTGGAACAGCAGATAATGAACCTTTCTTGCACAGCTTTCATCTCTTAAAGGAATAAATGGATGCTATTAGAAGATTCTTGATATTTGTCAGTACCTTTCCCATCAAGGTTGAATTTTCCTCATGTTTTTTAGGAAGCATTTACAGTGATTGAAACAGCTCCACTGGAATTACAACTGTTTTCAACATCAGCTTTATTAGACTGTGTGATTCAAGTGTTTCTGGTTTTCAGCTCTTGAGTGCTCCTTTAGAGTGAATGTATTTTGATATAAATTGAGTTTGTAAAATGATGGTCTAGGCAAACTTGGACACACACCCTTTCCCAATCTATTTTCTACCTACAGAACATACTGTATTTAACATTCAGAATATTTAAGACAATGCAATCCAACTTCTGTTCTTCCTTTTTTTTCCTGCTTTTATGTTAAATATAAATGCCATTTAGCTATCAGAATGATACAGCTGCTTTCCACAGTGATATCCTCTAGTATGTATCTTCTACAGAATATAATCCATTCCATCATTGTTCCTTAAAAGGACAAATTGGGGCCCCCTTTTAAGTACTCTTGAAGAATATTGTCAGTTAAAAGAGCAAAGGCATTTTTTGGGCATCTTTCTTTCAAGAAGGAAGAGTAAAGATTAAATTTTTGATTAAATCTTTGGCTTTTTAACCCTGACAGTTATACCATGTAGTTAAATGAAAACCCCCCAACTAACAGCTTCTCATGCCCTATTTGTTCTTATTTCTGCTTATACAAAATTTTAAATATTTTTCCCCTTAGAAAAAATTAATCTGCTTTTGAGATTAAATTGATATGTGAGATGCAGTAATTTAAATTAATTTACAAAGTCTGTATTTTCAATGAAGATGTTAATATGGGTTAGTGGGATATTGCTTTAAACTAAGGTACTTGATAGATGATTAGGGTAGTTCAGAACACACTGAAGTCAGTCTTCCTTAAAGTTAATGTTTAATTAGGCAGCCTATTTATTGTGTTTGCAGTTGTACTCAGAAATTACAATCCAGTTGTTTCACAGTGTAAGATAAAAGCAGTGTGAGGCTAAAACAGGCTTTACATGAGACAGCTCAAAAGCAGCTGAAGGAAAATTGTTCTGCAAAAAGTAGTTCTTGGGAAGTTAAGCACTGTACTCACAGCCTACACAGTATGTAAAGGGGCAAATGTACCAGATGCTGAGACAGTCCTCTGGGTGAAAGTAGTGAGTATAGGCTCATAAATACTTTTTAGAAGGAAACAAGTACCCATTGAGCTAAATATATTTTCTTGATTTTGTTTTTCTTGAGGGAAGTTGAGGATTCATTTTTATACATGAACTTAAAATGGGCTCCTATTCCACAAAGGAGATGTACCTTCCTTCTTACATTTCATCCTGCTTCCCCCCATCCCCACCCCCACCCAGAGGGCTCTTAACCACAAATTAAATGACAGGTTGTGACTGAACTGTTTAACTAAATGAAAACAAAACAATTGTGACTTCATTCTTGGTGCTCCTTACAGCACCATGCTAAACAGTGCATGCTACAATAGTACAGCCCCATACTGCAAGGAAATCAAGGTAAAGTTACTTGTCCAATACAACAGGAAAGTAATGGTTCATGTATTTGTCAAAAACAATAACTTTTTGTGTTGGATGAAAATAACACACAATTGTTTGAGGAAAAACTAACGTCTCATCACAGCACGGAATTTTAGGCAGCAGGCAATCTACTTTTTATATTATTGTTGAAATAAGATATCTTTGGCCTCTGTTTCATGCTTTACAACTGGATTCTGTCTTCCAAAGTGCAGGAAGTTCGTGGGGGAGTTTGCAGGCAGAAGCAGCTGAGGCATGTTCCAGCATTCCCTCCTCTGGCTGTCCTGGGGGTGCAGTAGGAAGCAGGAGGGTTCGGTGAAGCTGCTGCACTGATTGGCTGTTTCTGTTTCGGTATGTCACCACCTTCTGTGTTGGTTGGGTTTTTTGTGTGGTTTTTGTTTTGGTTTTGTTTGGTTTTTTTCCATTTGTGGAGTTCAAATCACGTAATCAAAACCACAAACACAACTGCCAAGGAAGCAAAATCCTGCTGGCTGTTTTGCATGAGGCAGAACTGCAGAATTCAGCCTACTGGTAACCTTATGTTTCTACACACAGCTGTGTTATGCCCCTAGCCTGTATGGTTGCAAAATCCAGAAAATATATCTTGCAGCTTCCATGTGTTATTGTCTCCCATGACAAAAGGGCTTGTGACTTCTAGGCCAATTACTTTTTTGCAGTTGGAGAATAATTTTCATATTCACTACAAATGAATCAGGTTCTAGTGTTGGAGATGTAAGTCCCACTTGCTGCTGAAACCTGTGTGCAGGGTCTTTCACATTCATGTTTTTGAAGGTGACACTTAGAGCTGTAAAAATGATATTATTGGACCTAAATTAAACAGACATCCTTATCAATTTACTATTTTTTAATTATAAGTGGAGGGTTTTGACTGTAGTTTGGCTGCTTACTTGGGATCATTCACTTTAATATTTTTTTATGATCAAAGTATATTACTGAATCCCATGGTCTGCTCAGGGCTTGCTCAAGTCTATCAATTCTCAGAACACTGAAGTTATTTTTATTAAGTTTCTGGGTTTTGTTCAGCATTACTCTGTATTAGATTACGAGCTGGAGAGGTTAGTATGTTAGCTTTTCCAATTCATATCTTAGGTAGCAGGTATTTTTGCATCACTTTTCCCTGGGTTAGGGCACCCCCTTGATTTCTAATAAAAATAGTTAATGCTGAGATGGGAGGGATTTTTAGACCCTCAGGTACAGTCTGGTCAGTGCTGATTTTAATACATAGGTTACACAAAAAGGGATTTTTTTTTTTCTAATTTTTTTTTTTTTTTTAATCCCCAAAACCTTTAAGGGTATTTCAGTTGTGAACTGATGGCTTCTTTTCTTTGCCTCTCCCTGGTCTCTCTGCTCACCATCTTACAACGATCACACAGTTTTAAAAGGTTTTTATTGGGCAGCACACCAGCAGGAATTTAAATGACGTTCTGTTGCTTTGGAAGTGAGAACTAATGTAACAGAAATTTGCATGGCTTCACATGAAGTGCCTGGAGATTGTAGTTTTCTGCCTGCATGCGGCTTAATTTTAAGGAGTTGTATGTTTTCAGGCAAACTTGTTACTTTCCCTGTTAGCTTGGGGGGGTGGGTCCTTGGGTATTCTAATTCAGTACAGCTGCCTCTGCTCCAACAGGGAGTGGAGTTACCACGTGTGGTAGGAGCAGGCAGAGTTTGTGTAGCAACAGCTCTCCCAGCCAATTGGCAGAGCTGCCAGAGGTACAGTGGAAGCATTTGTAGCACTCCCTCTGCTTTTATTTTTAATATGCTCTTTCCTCATCCCTCCCCCCACTGCGGGCGTAAGGTGACATCCTAAAGTTTTCATCCTGGTTTCTGTGATAGGACATGGTTTAACCCAGCATTTTTTTGTTGTATGGTTTAGCTGTGACCTATATCTGCCAAGAAAGGGTTCTGCACTTTGTTTTCCTCTGCCTGTCTGTAAACTAGCCTGCAGTGCAGCTAAGTACAATGCCTGAATGTCCATGTATGCTTTTTTTTCTAGAGGACTTAGGAGACAGTGAACAAAATTTATTAGCACTTACTGCTGTTTCCCAACATCCTTTTGGATTAGCAAGGCTACAGCAAGGGGAGCACTACAAAGCTACTGCACCCAGCACAGCATAACTCGTGCTGCACTGTGGACTGCTGAATAAGTCAGTTAACACTGATATTAGGGAGGGAGTTTCTTCTGCTGAGATGGGAGGGGGTTGGGCAGCTAATGCAGGTGGTACAGACTGGTAGCTTTGCACTGTAAGGATGAGAGAGGTTAAGAATTAATGCAAGTCAGAAAAGTTAGTACTGAGGAACTGAGCTCTGCTCCCACCTGCCAGGTATTGAAGACAGCTGGATGCACTGAATTGTATGAATACAGAAAAAAGGGGATCTTTGAATCTTCCATCCACTACTCTGTGTTTTGAAACAGTCTTTTATGTAAAATAAATTATCATTTGCTAGGCAGATTGGTAATTGTTCACCTCTTCTTCCATCTCCAGCTCATTTATCAGGTTTGACAATCTGGCAGCAAGCTCTGTTTTTGCTTTGGTAACCAAGTTCAGCCTACAGCACCAGCAGTTGGGTTGCAGGGGAGAGACACGTGGTATGTCTTTAAATGACAGGTTCTTAAACACAGAGGCCTTTTGTGCTGCTGAGTAATTTGACCTGCTGCTTCTGACAAGTCCCTGAATTCAGCTTTATGGTATTTAATATTCCACAGTCTTCTTTGCATTTGTTTTTAAAATTTTGCCCAAAGACAAAAATGATGCCCTGTTGCTCAGTGTCAGACTTGGAGGTAATTGAGAATGGTGATCTGTGATCACAGGACAGAATATGGTAGATCTGGGAAATGAGCAGTCCCCTTTCTAAAAGGTAAGCTCCTTGAAAGATTATGTTTGGTGTTTCAAGTGCTTATCTGAAGAAAGGTAGAACGTTACTTTGTATGAAAGGTCAGTATTAAATCTGATAATTTTTTTAAAATCAAGAATGTAGTATTATGAGGTAAGTCAGTCCTTTGCTATTTTGATTTTGTAGCAAAAAATGTGCAGATGTTGAACTTAACTTTCATTTTCATGAGTACAGCAGTTGTGTGAGTTTGGCTTTTTTCCTCCTGAATGCCCACTAAGAGTGCTTTTGTAAGGCTACAGTTTTATCTGTGTTGTTGCAGTTCTCATAAAGCAAGCTGGGACATGGGCTGTATGCTGAGCACTCACTGAATGACACCTGTAAAGAGTGCTCTGGATTTTCCTCCCAAGGAAAGGCACAGTAGAGTCCAGTTTGGAAGAAGTCATTCAGTGGGGAGATGTAACCACATGTGATTTATGAATGCTCCATAGTGCACACATAGCCACAGAACACAGCTAGAAAGGAATCTGTTAGAGATGCAAGTGCTGTAAACCACTCATCGGTCTATTAGTTAAAAGTGACATTGATATTAAATAATTAATAACACATTCGGGTGCCACGTAATGACAACTGTACATGAGGGAGTTACACAAATTTTCTTGAACAACAAAGTGAAACTAGCCTTTAAAACTAGCTTTCTAGCCTAGCATCAATAGTGATGGTGTCATATCTCAGTAGTATTTAATTATAACATTTTTCTGGTAGATGTGGTAGGTTGTTAGGTTTGCTCTTCCAACTGCTGTGTATTTGACTCCCATACTGTGTATTACTACGACATGTAGATGACTGTACATGTATATTGCTCTTTAGGAAGTGCAGTAGATAGCTGGACATTCAGGAAAGCTCATTGGCCAATAAATCATTCCTTCTAACTATTAGTTCATGTCAGGAGAAGAATTTCTGTCAAGAAACACAAAACTTTGGCGTAATGGGGGGTGGGAATACGACATTGGCTCTCTTACTTTCATTATTGAAAGAAAATTACTATTAATAAAATAAACAAAAATCTGAAAATTAGGATATCATTTTGTAGATAGACCATAGGCCATGAAATGTGCAGGTGTCCTGCTTTGTCTCTCCCTGTCCAGTTCTACTTTCAGTGTAAGGAGACACTAGACAGCTCCACAGCATGCTCAGAGAAAAATGCTGCACAGGTCAGACCTGCTTGTTGTGTTCAGTTGTCCTGTGCTTTGCTAATGATCTGTCAGGCTTTGCATGCTAATTGAATAAATCAGATGAGGCTGAAATGGTAGCTACAGTGGCACATGAACCTGAGCTGATTGTTCATGACAGAGACCATCAGAAAGGTCAGTATATTACTCATATCCTACTCTGGACCATCAACATGAAATAATTCTAGCCTGGTAAGAACAGTGTCTCAGGTGTGTTGGCAAGCTGACGTTGACTGAAGTAGTATTACTGACATCACAGGCATACAAATCTAATCTCTTAGTGGTATAAAAGAATAGCAAAGGAGAGTGGAGGCTGGTAAATTAAATTATTGTACATTAGCTTTGAGATAAGCTTTGGCAGACCAGGATTTTAACTCCTTTTGTTCCTGTTAACCTCTTTCTCTCTTCCGTACTTTAAAGTTCATGAGAAACTGTTCAAGTAATTTCTAACTCTAATTTGTGTTTGAATAGCTGTAATGAATTTTCAGTACTTAGTTGTTCATATTAAAGAATGTGAATTCTGCCACTGCAAATCCAAGATAAATTTTGACAAGCTGCAGTGATTGGGTAAGTAGAGGGTTTGTTTGCAATCTAAATGTCTTCACTATCAGCCTTAGAAATGGTATGTGTTACTGCTCTTACATACCATTTTCTTGTCAGGCAGAAATTAGGAGGTCATGTGACCTCATCTATTTTGTGTTCAAGATTTTATGATACCTTGGTGTAGTTCCGTAAGTGTATCTTGTAGAAAGTTCATTAAACCACATTTTAATGACACTCATTAAGAACTCTTTGGCCTTCCATGAAGATAACTCCTCATCAGTGATGAGAAACCTCGTTAGCAGGAACCCCCTAATAAGACCTTAATGCAGTTAAAGCTGAAAAATTCTCTGGCTTTCAGGTTTAGGTTGTTTTGAGTTTTTGTTTGTTTATTGCAATTGAAAGATAGAAAATTTCAGTATTCTTACTTCATCTGAAAGCTGGAGATCTCTATAATGTTGAATTACAAACCGAGATCTTTAAAGAGAATGTCACCTATTGAATCACCAATAACTTTTCTTAACACAAATTACGTGCATTCCTTTTTATTCTTGGAAAGCAGTTTGACTTCTCTCCTTCTCTAGCTTGGTTTTGCATGTAACATAGAGTAATGGGATATAAGACATTACTTTTTGGGTTTTTTTAATTCCTTTTCTTGGGTTGGCTCTCATCTGTGCCATTAATACAAGGAACAAACTGCAGCCACCGTGGAGAGGAAGCACAGACAGCAGAGCAGCCATTGATTTTAATACCTTCTTCATAAGGTTTTCAGATTAAGCTTTCTCTGTGAAATGCTAGTCAAAGATGCACATGTGCAGTCTGAAGTTCTTTTCTAGCCCATCTTTAGAAAAACCTTAAATTGGAATTAAAAAAAATAGCTACAACCCTTCCAAGAAAGATCTATTGAGCATAAGCAAGGCTGATTCTGACATTTCTTGAAGAGGGCTCTGGGGTTTGATTTTTATTTTTTTCCCTAGGTTAAAAGCATATGTTTCCTGTTACAGATTCACATAGGTTTTGTCTCCTAAGTACCTTCTAAACAGACTCCTCTCTTGCCATGTGTGTGATTTGTAATATCTGCACCACATAAGCAAAGTGACTGATAAATTATGATCCTTTTATGTCTTAATGAAGATAATCATGGATGCTGCCATATTCTACAGTTTCATTGGGAATATGCAACATTCTAAGTATGCATGATAGATGTTTTGTACTGCCAAGAAGAGGAGAGATGGCAAAGCATAAGAAACAAGATTATATGTTAGTCACTGTTTTCAATTCTGATTTAATAGAAATTTGGGGCTGACTTGGCAATTAAAAAAATCCTAAAATTATGTTATCTGGTCACAGCTGCTGGAGAGAGTGGGCAAAGTGTGTTGTCAAATGGAACAGCCTCATTTACCTTTGGCTAAGACAGTCTTGATACCATAAAGGTAATGGTAGGTAGTAAAAAAAACTACCTTTGAAAGCTACCTGTGAAAAAACAACATTGCCTAATACACTGAAATGTAATTAAAAACTAACTTGTAATTAAAAAAAAAAATAATTATTTCCAACCTCCCAGACTACAATCTGGAAAAAATGAAATATATGACCCACTCAGTAGAGCAAGAGTGGAGACAGCAGCTTGCCTCCCTAGCAGGGTGGTGCCACAGTACTGCTTCTGCATTTGTGCTAACAGGCTTGGTCAGAAGGTGGGTGGGATCTTCTCTTTAAGTCCAGTGAAGTAGGTGAAATAACTCATTTCTGAAAACCCCAGTGTTGGTTTGATTGTCTGCTTAATCTTATTGTCCTGTTCTAGTAGATAATTAACTGAAGCTGTAATACGGAGTTTTGAAGGAGTTGGTTGCTTTGTCTGATGCCTGAAATGACAACCACTGTGGATGCTCATCTCCTGCTGAACTTCTCAGCTGTGGTGAATCTGTTTGGTGAATCTTCCAAACATGATGCTCTTGTTTGTAAACCTTTGTAACCTAGAACAACTGAACTGACGCTGTGAGGTAGTATTTTACATGTCTTGCATAACATTTTTGAATTCAAAGATATGCATTGGTTGTTGGGTTGTTTTTTGTTTTTTGTTTTTAGATTTTGTAGTTTTGCTATTTTGGATAATATTTCTGCTTAGTAGATACAAAGATTTTTTTTTTATTGATAAGAGCCAATTCAAGATTTTTGTGTTTGGTCTTAGAAGAGGAGCAAGAGTAAAATGCTGAAATATTCTGTTATTAGAAAAGTTTTCCTTTTTATTCTTGGAAAACAGTTTGACTGATCTCCTTCTCCTCTCCCCTGAAGTTTCTGATCTTCATAAATAACATTCTAACATAATTGCTGTTGTTGTTTCAAAATCTCTTCCAGGCACGAGTCTGGAATTTTGTTATGATCTCTTGTTATAAGATAAAAGCTGTAGTGGGATGTGACAGTGGGAAATAAATTAAACAGTGCTCAGAGGTCTATTTTCAGCTTCAGTAAGTGCACCAGAAACTTCTATTTTAAGCTTCTGATTCTCAAGAAACCGAACAAGTCAAGGGAAAAAGTATCAACTGTGGATGTTGGACACAAAGTGTTGCAGGTCTGTAGCCAAGATGAATGTGGGATGGGTTGGTATCTGTCTCCTTTGGACACTTCAGCCAGTCATTTACACATACTTTCAAAGTTAGTTGCCATTGGTGACTTTCTTCTTTTGTTGAGGATCCAGGCATGAGAATGTCACTAGTAAATCAATGCCTTTACCTAGCATGCCAGGTCTTGCAGCACTGCAGTTGTGTTGTGTCTGGCTTCTAGTGGCTGTAAACTGAGCAGATCAACACTGTAGCCTTGGCAGCAGGAGGAATTTTTAAGGCATCTCTCTCCTGCAGGTGTTCAGTGGACTTCAGTGCTTACCTGCCCTCCTTAGGTTCTCTTTTTTCATTTCTGTTTTTTTCCACTTGTTTCCCATCTCAACCTTTAAGCAAAATGTTAAAAAACTCAAACCAACCCAAACAAACCTTCACAACAAAAACAAAAAACCCACCAACAAACAGAAAACCTCAGCCCTGTATATATCAATAGCATTCCTATTGCTTAGTTAAGAAAATAGTTATTAGGATTAAATGGTCCATCCTTTGCAATCTTAGGTCTCTGGGGTTTTTTAGCTGCTCACATAAAAAAGTAAATATTTTCTGTACAAAGAGAGAAGTCACCAACCTTGGCCTCTTAAAAGATGACATGAAGTTTGCAGTTTTGTTTGGTTGTCATAGGTACTGCAACTATTTCATACCAGAATTCTCCCTGTTTAAGTAAGAGCTTATTATAAAGACAAGTCAGTTTACTGTGTCCTGCCACCCTGACAAACCACTGATAATAGTCTCAGTGATTGACAAAAAAATGAGCTACTATGGAAAATGAACAGATTTTCTGGTATGAGCAGGTTGTCAGCCTTGTTGAAATAGCAATCTGAAACAAGAAGGGTTATTCTGGCTATTTATTTCACAAATACATGGCCTAGATTTTGATGAGCTGAACCTGATGATGCTGGCATTTAAGAAACAGTGACATTCAGAACTCAGTGGAAATACTTGGAGAGGGGAATCCCTCCTCCACAGAAATATGCAAATACTGTTGTAGTTTATTTCATAGAATCATAGCATGGCTGGGATTGGAAAGGGTCTTAAAGATCCTCCTTAAAGGTCCTTAAAAATTCCAACCCCCTGCATGGGCAGGGACACCTCCCACAGCCCAGGGTGCTCCCAGCCCCATCCAACCTGGCCTGAGACACTGCCAGGGATGGGGCAGCCACAACTTCCTTGGGCAATCTGTGCAAGTGTCTTGCCACCCTCACAGGAAAAAGTTGGGCTTTATAAATGTCTAACTTAAATCTTCCCTCTTCAAGAGCCCAAGTTCTCTTCTGCATTACGTGAAAGCTTTAACATGTCTTGTAAAGCCTCAGACTGCAATGTTGATTAAACTTTTGAGATACTTTCAAGGATTCTGTGGAATGTGAGTTGTTCTAGGTCTGACTAAATTTGTTTTTAAAGCTGTATTCCAGACATTAAATACATTATTTGTTGAAATGCTGACTTTTGTGCTGCTGATAAATGGTAAGATACCAAAATTAAACATGTAACAGTTGCTCGTGATGTCTCATTTCAGATGAATTAGGTTAGTAGGGAAATCTTCAGTCATACCCTCTTCTGCACTGCACTTTCTTGCTCTTTTACTTGCACAGAGACAGTAGAAACTAAGCTTAAGACTTGATGATGCCAAGAGGTGCATGTGTGCCTTGCATGTTCCTTGTGCTCATCTGACCACATGATCAGCAAGCCAGTCCCAATCTCCTAATCCAGCAGCAAGTCTTTTTTGGTTAATTCTTGTTCTGTGAGAAGAGTTGATTTGGGTCATAGTGCTCTCAGGTGCCTCAAGAAGTGTAAGAGGAGTATGTAGCTGGAAAAGGGTTAAGACAAGGGGGAAGGAGAGAAAGAAGGCAGGCTGGTTTGCAGTTTTCACTACTTAACAACAAGCTTCCAGGTGTTTGTATTTTCTGCATATATTTATTATGCTGCATACCTGGAGGAGTATATATAGAAGGAGCTGTACAAAATTATCCATGTTCCCCTGGCATCTTCTCTGCTTCCTTCCTTAGGGTCCCACACCACTGCATGAGAGATTTGCTTTGTGTTGTTCTGCTAAGGGCAGTAAGCTACATGAAAACTTACTCAGAGGCAGTGTGACTGTGTTTTTCAGTGATATTCCAAGAATTTTCAGTTTTCCACATCATCTTTGTGGTGAGTCTTGTTAATTTTGTTTCAAATGTTTAGATGTCTACAGGAAGCATTTTCTATTCGGAAATTTACAGTTAAAAAACTGGTAGGTTGAGTGGTCTGAGGTGTGGTAGTGAGTTTGTTTTGTTTACCTGCCTTGAGCTGATTGTCCTGGGCTGGGTTCTCTTCCTTACAGTTTGCTTTGTTCTCATCTCCATCTCATTTGCATCTCATCTCATCTTCGAATGTACATTTTAGTAATACTGAGGTTGCCAGTAAGGTGACACATCACTGAAAAGCTAAATGTGTTTGTACTTTCTAAACAATGACAATTACTGAAATACATGACAATATAAGTTTGGTTTATATGTTAAGCTTGTAAGAAAAACTGCTTTTAGTTAACAAATAGTCAGAGAAAATAGAAACTGGTGAATTCTATCCCTTAACTGGAGAGAAAACAGTAAGAAACTATACACACATATGGGATTTAGGACCTGCTGTGGTGTCTGAGATCACTGTTCTTTATTCAGAAGAATAATTTAGGTTTATGTAATTAGAAATTGAATTGCTGCATTTTGGAAAATTTAATTTTCTAGCTTCATGTCCTTGTTAGGAGAGAATTCACTATTTATCTACAGTTAATTCAACATTGCCAGGGATATACATGAGGCTGGAATTCCAGATGATGGAAGAGTCTGGATTATTTGAGTCCTGTGTGTTGTAATCCATACCTTCTGAGCACAGTTTAGCCATGGAAGCAGGAGAGCTGTGTGAGGTGTGTGTGTGCACTCCTGTGTCTAAGCTGCCAGGGTTCTCTCTGGTGTGGTAACTCACAGCCTGGGTTAGTTGTTGGTGAATAACTGTAATCTTGAATTTCAACCAGCTCTTCTAAATTATCTGGTTTATATGGTGACAGGGAAGGGGATCACATGTCTGTAAACTAAATGAAGCGCATTAGTTCCTCATGCATAATAAAACCAACAACAACAAAAATACAAGGGAGAATAATAGATGCTTGCAAACTTTATTGGTTTAGGGTTTTATATTTTTGGCAAGTTGCTGTTACTTTTTCATTATTGTTACTATTTTTAGTTAAAAAACTTTTTTTGACTGCGGAGGTGTTTGAACAGATCAGGTAGAATTAATTTAATTTCTTACTCTCAGAACTGAATTAATGTGTAGCCCCAAAATATTAACAGAAATGCACAAAATCTAGAACTTCAGTCTACTGTATTTCTTTATTTCATTTATAGTCTATATGATTTTTGAAACAGGGAGATTAATTCTCTTTTGTAACAGGCTCAAATTAACATTTTGTGCTTTTTAAAAAAATTAAATTCAACTTTAACCCTGAAAATTGGAATGATTGAGGCAGTGGTTGCTATGGAAATGTTCATTTGATACATAAAGCTGTAACTGGATGTTTGTTTCCTCAGATTTGCAGCTTCTCCTAATCTTCTCACCACTGTTAACTGCTGCCTTTTTGCAAGGCATCCAGAAGGATGAGGTGAGTGCTAGCTCCCAGCAAAATGAACTAGTAGATAAGCTTTATAATTTGATTTGTTGATCTGAGCTAACTTGTCTGAATTTTTGCCTGAATGATAAGATAGTGCTTGCATGAAGTAGTCTGCTGGCTCTGTGGCAGAACCCTGGCAGAGGGGCAGATGGCAAGTTGAGCTGGTTAAAGTTGTCTTCCAGTTTGGTTCACCCTTGCACAAGATAAACAGCCACTTGCTTTAGTGTTTCAGGACAAGGGCTGTTCTTATATCTTGTTTTATAGTACATTTATTACCAGGCTTTTATACCTAGCTAAAGCATGTTTTATGGTAGTCTGAGCCAGACTACACCCTTAGCACTGCCTGTTTTAACCATTGGGGAGCCCCTGTTCCTTGGAGGTGAGGGAGTGAGATGGGGGACATGTTTTGGGTTGTGTGAAGCACTGCACTTCTGGGAACATGCACATTTTTATTTTGACAATTGGGACAGTAGGGGTTACAGCTCAGGAAGATGATCTGTATGTGAATGTTTTATACTGACTTCAGCTCACCACAAATTGCCAGTCTCTTTCCTGGCCATCGATGGATGATTTTTCTTTTTTCCTTTTTGAGAAGGAGTACTGTACCTGGTTTGCAGTTTCAGGCTTGAGGTTTTACAGCACATAGCATGATGGAAGATTCCTGTCTCTCCTGCCACAAAAATGAATAAAGCAAGCTCAGGTGCTTACCTAATCAGTGAGTGCATGTGTAATCCATATGGTAGAGAGGCACACAATTTTTTAAAAACAGAGATGTTGTTTTTTTAAAATCAGTGGACACAATTAGAAAAACTTGAGTCTCTCCACCTCTAACTCCCTCAACCTTACCAGTCTTAAATAAAAGCAGTGTACTTCAAAGTTAAATAAAAGCTGAGAAGAAATCCAAGTTGACTTGAGAGATAAATTTGATATGTACTTGTCAGGCCATCTCATGAAGATAAATCAGGCTGACAGAAATGGTAGTAAGATGACTGTGTCTAAAAGTGGCCAGAGGAAAGCAAAGCCTGTCAAATATGAACAAGATGGTTTAGGAAAAAAAAAATGGATTTTTTTGATGTAGTACACTGTTATTTGCAAGCAACTATTTATTATAAAACTTGTCTCTGAACTTGAGTTTTGTTATTCCTGCTGAAATGTGGCTGGAGGATTATATGCTGATCTGGATGAAGCAGGGAGGTTCTGGAGGGTGTATGTGTTGTGTGAGAGAGGCCAGAGGTGGCTGGTAGCAGGTCAGTAGGCCCATGCTCTGCATTGTGTTTGAAACAAAATATGGAACCAAGGAGGCTTAAATGTGCTGTGTTCTAAACACATACTTTTGAGGAACTGAAATAAAAGATGTGGTTGTAGAAGTTAATCAGTGTGGAAGAGAACTCTGCAAAGAAGTTACTTTGGTGTCCTGAATACCAAGAATTAGTTTTGGAGGAAAGAAGTGTCTACACCTTTCTTTAGGAACTTGTACTGCATCTTTGTGGTGAAGCCAGAACAGAGACACTATAAACCACTTTCACTGGAAAAGGAAGCTACCAGGTTTTAAGGAACATGATCCTTATGGGATGTTATCCTATCAAGATTTTTTCCTGCATCATAACTGTTGAGACAAAAGTTTCAAGCATTTTTTTTTTTAATCTGCTGCACCTATAGTTCAGGTTTAAGATTCATTATTTATGTTGTGATGACTAATGTAAAATCCAGGCCTAATCTTTGGAGAAGTGGTTCTGTTTGGACAGTTCCAAATAAGCAGGAATGCTCTGTAATAGAATGCACTTCATTGCTGGACAACTAAACCAGGAGTCTTGTATTAACTGGGATGTGTCTTTCAGAAAGAACTTAGTATCACCTTTATCTTGTGAAGCTCTTTGGTTAATTGGCACAGTATTTCTTAACTGTTGTCTTAACTGACAGAGCTGAAAGTTTTTGCATAGAATAGAGTTGATAACCTTTGGAAAACTTACAGCTAATCCATATTGAAGTAATTCTACAGTCCCAAAGAATGAGAAGTTTAATGCTGGTGTAATGTTAAATAATCCTGTTGATGTTCTTGAGAAGTAATGTGTGTTATATAGACATGAACACGGGTAGTTATCAGCTGCTATTCCCTTTGAGTATTAAATTTGGAGCTTTAAGTTGGCACCTCATTTAAGTATTTCTCCAGCTTTTTCAAAGCTGATGGCTTCCAACTAGAAACTTAGACAAGTCTGTGATAAGGGAGAGTCACTAGAGACATTGTGAGCAGTCTTTATGACATCATAAGGTGTTTGTTTTAGAAGTACAGTAATCATGACAACTGTCAAAGTACAACTGAGTTGGCAAAACACTTTTTCTACTTTTACTTTGTCATAACTGCAATACAGCATATGAATATTTAGAATTATCACATCCATGATATAACTGAAGTATATTCACAACGAGGCGTCTCAAGACACTCTGTAACTCAGGATGGAATTTAAAGGAGCTACTAGTCATAAATATGTCCACACATTTTAGATAGTGATTTCATAAAAGCTATTACTGTCTGTAGTGCTAAAGTATTTACCCACTGGCATATAATTCTGGCCAGGAAAGGCAAACTTTTCTGTAAATTACTTGCCATGAGCCAATCTAAACAAGATTGTTGTGCACACATCAGAAAGTATGGAAGCTGATGGCGTGGTCTTGCTGAAGACATTCATCTACATTTTTATACTTGTTAAAAAAAGTGTGTGTCTGAAGCATGTGTTGAACCTAATACATTAGTCTGGAGAGGAGTGCTTGGGACAGGATGACAAATGGTCTGTCAGTACAGCTGACAGTCACTCAACTCTTGTTTGCAGGGTGCCATGTGGTCAGTTGTAGAGAGCTTGTCCTTTTGCAGACTGAAGTTCTTTTTCCTGCTGGGAGAAATCCACTTCTCTGCAGATCTCCCAAGAGTGGATTTTGGCCAGATTTCATGAGCCAAGGCCAACTTTGACAGTGCTGCAGGCTCCTCTAACAAGTTAGGTAAATGAGTTTTTCTGGCTCTCTACTGGAATGAAAGCCAGGAAGACAAAATACAGATGCTTAAACACATATGTATAAGCATATCCTTATTTTTTTTTTCATTCCTAGCTATATGTGTAAGTGCTCAGTAAGGTAGCAGAAAGTTAAACTGTTCTGTTCCCTAAACTTCAAAGACTTTAGTGGTATTATTCCATATAGTAAATTTTATTAGATGTATCCTTTTCATGTATCTATCCAAACAGATACTATTTTGTACTCACTACTTATAATTTGGCACCTTTTACTGGCTTTAAAAGATGGCAAAACCAATTACACCATACTTTTGAAACTATAAGGAATTACTTATATTGGGGAAAAATAGAGGTCTGTGGAGCATATCAAAGCTGGTGGGGGTTATGCAGCTGTTTTTCTCCTAATGTTAACATATTAGGTTACAGGAATCTTTCCACTTAATTGAGCAAACACAAGAGAGTATTTATGTAACTGAAGATCTGCAACTGTCAGTAGAATTAATTAGGAGAGGAATAATTAGACAAATAGTAGTGTCCAAATGGTCCCAATAGAAAAATGTATTCCAATCCCAATGTAAATCTCATTAATGTTGTTATTTGTGATGAGCTGTGCCTTTTGCAGTACTATAAAGGGGGGCAATTGTGGAAGGATCTCAGTGGGGTGTTAGCTTGGGTATGAAGCAGAAACAATATCAAGGTTTTAAGCTGTCTGGTCTTGTTATTGTCACTTAGTCATAGATGCAGCTCCACTATCTGCTTAAAAGCTTTCCTTGATTTGATCAGCCACTTTATAGTGAAATAGGTACTAAGGAGAAAATTTCAGGTTAGTCCTTGTTACAGGATTGTTGCTTCATGTATCAGAAGCAGGTGGTCTCCTATGCCAAGCAGATAACTGAGTAAGAAGTGAGACAAATTAAGCTTATTTCAGATACTTTTGTTCAAATTGAGTCATTACTGGTTCAAAGAATGGAAATGTTATTGACCATATTATCCAACCTTTCATTATAATATTACTCTCACAGTGGAAGAGGACAGGTTAATTCATGTGGTGTCATACTGACAGTGGCTGTCCTAGGAAGCAGTCTGTCTGGCTCCCAGTCTGTAGTAGCAAGGTCTGGCATATGGTCAGAGAGGGGCAATACCACAGCTGTGGTTCTCCAGGGGAATATGAGGGTGGGTGCTATAACACAGAAATTGAGTTTTCCCTCTTACTCCCTTGGTTTGCCACCTGATAATATTCTTTAGCTCTGTTACAAAATACTGTACAGCATTTCTCTCTACAGTACTATACAATACATGGTGCATTTCTCAAGCTTATTTCATAAGTATATTGGAATGGCATACAAGATTAAAAAAGATAATATCTTTTGTCAAAACCAGAGCATTTCACAATCACTCAGAGATTCCATCTTGAGAAAGAGGTATTATTTCCTCTGGAATAACCTCTTCCATGCCTTCCATCTGAGGCACGGAGGGGCTAAGGGAGCTGTTTAAGAATCACAAATACAATCTGAAGCATCTCTAGCAACAGAAGTTCTCTCATACAACTCCAGTTTCTAACCAAATAGGACTAATGGCCTTCATTTCTCTACCAGTGAGCTATGGTGCTGTCCTGATTTGGACTGTTAAGATGTTTAGTTTGTTTTTTAATCAAAATGAGCTAACAGCTGAGCAGTGCATGATGTAGTAAGTTAATTTTATTTTCAGTGATGAGTAAACTAATCAATGTCAAAATGTTCTAGACTGACAACTCTGGAAAGCTGGTGCCTCTGTCACAGTGAAAGTTTACAACAGCAGTTGTGAGCTTTTTGTGTGTCTGGACTGCCCATGAGCTATAGTTCCTGATGTCTTGAACTTGCTTTCCAGTTGTGCTAGCAGATCTGGATGAATACCAGGTAAGCAGACCTCTTATCCATGTGCATTTTTTAAAATGTGACCATAAAATATTCACTAATTGTAGATTCCCAGGGCCATGTTGAGACACATATCTCTTCCTTAGTGAAAAGACAGATATCCAAGTGAGATTTTTGTTATTCATACTGTAGACAGTGTGTATGAGAACAAGGTGCAGGAAAGATGAAAATAGTTGTCTGACCATGTTGTTGAACATGGCCTAGATGAGAGGCAAGGCTCTGCACTTTACTGACCAGACCATAATACCTGAAAATGAGGGATTCCAGTTTCTTCTAGTGCCCTGAATTTCATGCTCTTTCTTAGCTCACCATTTGCAGTGTCAATGGCAAAATCATTTGGATGCTTTCTAAACACAGCCCTTTTGTACTCCTGTCCAGAATTTCTAGGAGGGGGTACAAAATGAGCAAGAATGAATGAGCAAGAATGGTGTCTGAAAGGCCTTGGCTGCTCTGCACACCCCAGAGCAGTAGTTTAAGGTGTGCAACATCTGCAGCAGTGACATCCACTTTGAGGAGCACTGAACACCTGCACTAGGGACACAGCAGTGTGCAGCAACTCTGATAAAACAAAAATAAAAACTGCAAACACTGCAGTTACAGAAGGATTGCTTCTCTCTGCCATGCTCTTTAACAAAACATGTGAATGCATTATGCTGTGGAAGCATGACTAAGGCCAGTACTTAAAGAACTTGTGAGACTTAGTGGCACAAAGATCTTTTCACAACTAGCATATATTGAACGTGGATTTTGCATCACACTTGTACATAAAAGCACAAGTGAGACAAAACTGTGCTGCTGAACTTGTCAAGACTATTGGAATCCTAGAAATCTGGGAGAAATAAAAAGTAAACCTGAAGCCCATCCAGAGAAACAAGCAGAAAACCTTTTTCTTTGTGTGCTTTTTTCTCTTGCCAGAAGGAAAACTCTTTCTGAAGCATTCAAACAATAGCCCAAAGTAAATTCTCATACTTCTTTCTAGGCACTTTGGTTTTTTTACTAATATTCAGAAGTATTTCAAAGAAGAATCCAGGCTAATGCAAGGACAGCAAGAATGAGTTTTGAATAATGGGAAAGTGGAAATAATATATGACAGAATGAGAGTCAGAATCAGAAATAAACAGGCAATAGAAAGTTAGTGCTGGAGTGCACTTCCCAGTACTTCAGAACATATTAACAGCTCGTGGGAAGTATAGTGAAACATAAGTAGAACTCTCCTCTGTTGTGTCTCAGCTGGTAAGCATCCTCCCTACATCCCTCCTGGGTCTGTGTTCTGCTTTGTCTTTTTCAGTACTAAATCAAAGAATAAAAATCAGGTCCAACTTGTTGATCCATTTCTAGTGTAGAACTTTCATTTATTGGCTACCATTTTCTCATAAAATCACAGAAGAAAAAAACCCCTCAAAACTAAACCAAAAACCCACAGACAGAAAACCCAGTGGAGAGACTAATGGCTGAAAAATCAAGAAAAGGAGTGAAAATGAGGAAGTGAAAAACATGCAGGTTACTTCAGGAGAAGACTGAAGGAATGTGTTCAAAAGGTGACACTGATCACCAGTAATAGGAGTTACATTAAAAAAACCAAAACCAACCCTACCAAACATTAACAGATCTAGACATATTTGTGTGAGGCAAGTCAGGAGGTGAACTGGTGTACTTACCTCTTCTTACAGTTTGTATCTTGGCAAGAATCCCTGTGGTCTTAATTCAGCTGTAGGAAACTGTAGCTGTTTCTAAACCCTGGTGCTGTTCATAGAATCATAGAAGGATTCTATGAATGATACTTCCCAGTTTTGAGGCTCATAACTCTTCTTTAGCTGAACTTCACTGGGCTGTCTCCAGGGGTTAATGCTGAGGCCCTGCTTTTTGGGGAGCTGTTGTACTGAAGGGGCTCTTCAAGCAGTGTTTTCTTTATGTTATGAAATAAAATCTTGAGAGTGTGGCTTCAGCAGGCTCAGGGCTCCTCTGCTGTACTCTGGCTCCCCCATCCACTTTTTACAGCCCAGACAATTCATTCACAATTTACACAAGCCAAATTACTAATCAAAAACGTAATGACTTAAAAATGTAGCTCTTCCTGAGGTAGCTGGAGGACTGCTGGCTCATGGTGGCTCAGCCTTTCCACCCTGGACATCAAGAGAAAGGGTTCTGTTGGTAAAGAGAGAGGGTGCTGGGGAGCTGCCCTGGGACTTCCCAGAGGGGTTCCCTAGGGCAGCCAGGCTGAGCAGGATGGTTCCTTTCCAGCTTGGATTAACATCTAACTCAAAACTCAATCCAGGCCAAACCTGAGTTCTTATTAGAAGGCAATTTTTTTTTTTTAACATGATAACTTCTTTGTTTCTTGCTTTTAACTAGATTATGTCAAAGTTGTATTTGAACATATTAAAGTACTGTTGATACTTTTCCCTCCTCCTTTTCCTTTTCCCCACAGTAAAGGCTTGAGGATATTGTGAGTCAGCATGGGGACAGAATTGCTGTAGTCACAGGGGTGCAACTTGCTCATCCTGCCCATTCCTTACCTGTGCTGGGCCCTAGTGCCTCACTGCTGCCCAGTTTTTCTTATCTTAATCTTGTGTCTCTTAAAACACTTTAAAAAATACCTGATGGGGTCAGAAAGATGGACCCAGAAAATAGAAAGCAGGTGATTCTCTCAGAATTATGTGCAAACCCCATGCAAGTTGTTTTCTAATGCTAGAGACTGTGTTAGGGTTGTATTTGTGTTACAGATGTATTGTTTCCCTCAGAAAGAATGGATTCTGCATGTCACCACTGTCACTAGGCAAGCATCTACTCTGTGTGCCTGTTATCCACAGATGAAACAAAGCCTGCACCAGGCAGGTGTTGCCATCAGTCTCCTAAAGCTTCTCTGCATTCAGTGATGGGCATCATACAGACCTAGGGCTGGAGAAGTGCTTGTAACAGGTTTTGTTCTACTCTTTCTTCATCTTTCCCAGATAATGGGAACTTGTTACGCATTTCAAGTACATTTTGGAGAGGTTGTTTTTGGATGTTTGAAACTTTTAGCTTATCTTGGTTTTGGCCACTTTATTAATAAAAGCAAAGAGAGCAATAGTGTAAAGTTAAAGAGGATTAGAGATCAATAGTCTCTACTCCAAAAATTTACTTGGAGATCTTTTATGTAAGTCTAGCTAGTATTGCACTAATATGAATACAAATTCGTAGATTTAATAGATTTTTCTTTTAAATTAAGAAGCTGGTTTATTCAAAGATCTTGATTTAAAGAAGTTCTTCAGAGGAGCATAATCACAGAATGTTAGAGGTCAAATAGACCTCTGGAGATCATCTAGTCCAACCCCTCTGCCAGATATTTATTCATAGGTTTACTGAGCTACTGAAAGTAGTCAAGTATAGAAATCTTAAGTCTCCTTTCCTGTTATACTACTTCCCAATTTAGCCCTTTTGTAGTTTTTGGTATTTCTTTAATATGCAAACAATAATATTAAATGATGAAAACTATGTTGAAATAGAGACTGAGAGGTTGGGAATGTAATGAAAGTATAGAACTATTTCAAAAAGAAAAATCTAAACAAACATCAGAAGTTAGTTGTTTACTTTTTGAGAAACTAATATCCTGCACTCCTGTTTGTTTCCACAGCTTTCAGAAGTTAACAGGCCATGAAGGACAGGCCCAATGAGGGGCAGGAAAAGGCTGGGCAAGGTCTCACCTAGTCAGTCTCTACTTCCTAATCCTCTTCAAAAACCCAGCAAATTTTGGAGGACTAAATATAGAAGATGGAAAACTGTAGGTATACAGAGACAAACTCAGTCCTGACAAGTGTAGACACAGCTCCTACTCGGGCCTGCATTTAAGTCCAAGCTGAATTAGGTCCAAAGTGTTGGTGTAAGGCTGTGGTAAGCACCAGTGTAGACCTGTTTTGCATAAGGTTGGGGCTGCAAGACAGTACTAAAGTTTTTCTCTCCTACATAGCTGTGGGGAAATGGGTAATAGTTAAGTAGCCTTAGAATAGGTCCATTTTTGAACAGTTGTTGAATGTTTATAGTGCTTCCTGTATGAAGTATCTGGTGTGTTAAGTCACAAAACAGTAGAATGAGGGGGTGTAAATTTTAAAGTACTTCACACACAGACTTTATTCCTTGCCCCAGTAAGAGAGTATAGGTGCAGATTGTATCATTTGGTCTAACCAGACATTAGACAAATATGAAATGGCAGATCCATAAAGTAATAGGAACAGTTACCATAACATAAGTAGGTTTTGAGGAAGAATGAGGGGAACAAATAGTAGAAAGCAGGCAGATGTGTGCTTTCCTCTGGACAGCTTCTCTTGCTGTTCTTGTAGATCAAATACTGAACTGGGAGGACAATTGATCTAACCAATAATGTATTTCTAGTGTTCTTAAACTTTACTGTGTTGTAATTCACTTTCTTAATGGACAGCAAGTTCTGTTATTGCTGAAGTCAGAAATTTGATCATCTTATCCAAACAATTTGGAAGTGAAGCAGTTCCTTATTATGATGACCACCATGTCCTACTGTCCAGAGACCAAGGTTTGGTGTGTAGGAACTGCAAGGAGAAAAAGACAATGAAAGAGGAATAACAGGTGATTTTTAGGAACAAAAGGGGAATGGAGAAAGGAGAAGTTTGGAGTAGGAGGACACTAAAACATATGTAGTAATATCAACATAAGAAAGGGTTTCCAGAAAACAGAAATATAAGGAATCTCTTCTGATGGCAAGGGAGAAGGTTTGCTTGCACTTTTTTTAAGGCTGGATTTCTATGCCTAAAATGCCACAAGTTTAGAAGCCTTGCAGTTTTCTCTTGAAAGCTATGAGGTCCTGAAGGGGGCTGGGGGGACTTTCCCCTTTTAAGGTACCTCCACAAATGAAACACAAAATAAAAAATTATTATTAAATCAGTAATAAAAGCAAATTATTTTGGGAGTGTCCAACTCAAGCTTATTAAAAATTAATAATTTTATGCCTATAAAAGGAATGGGCAGCTTCTCTGGTACTAAATGCTACTATAGATGGATCAGATCTAAGGTGTGATATAAACCAAGTAATGAGCAGATTGAATAATTCACATTGATGCACTGTGTATATATATATATTACACTGAGAGGAAAGTGAGAAGTCATATTTTTAGTTGAAATGTTAAAGCTATTAAAATATTTTTTAATATCAGTCATGGATGCATATCACACTACTTTTCTGAAAAGAGAGATTAGCTGAAATTTTTCCATAATCTATTTACAAAATTGCACAAAGATTGTATTAGCAGACAGCTCCTGTAAGGATCAGGCCTTTTCCTGTGTGCTTATAAAGTTTAAAATAAAAAGTACTTTAATACAAGCTACAGAAGAGAACAACATTTTTTCAAATGTTTTGAAATATATATTGCCAATTTTTTTTTTAGCTGTGTCTTTCAAGGATTATGTTGTTGTGCGTGTCCTGTTACCTGCCCCTTTTAATAATTTTTTTTAAGCCAAGAAAAATGTAGAGATCTTAAAAGTATAGCACACCAGTTGTTTCTGTTTTGAAGAAGGAAAAATACACAGACTGACTGATGGCTGTATTAAAGAATGCAATATGAACTCAACCTGTGTATCAAAGAATCCACAAAAGAAAGCCCCAGATTTAGCTTTCAGTTTTAAGTGTATCTTCTATGTTGTTTTTCAGATAGTTATCAGTAAGGGATGAACTCATGGTGCAGAATTGTGATAAAAATGATGAAAATAATTCAGTTAACAAGACATAAGCCTATTGGAAAACAGGCTTCAATAGTCTTGCTGTTTAAAATGATGAATTTTATCTGGAACTGCAATAGGCACTGCATTTCTTCCACAATATGAGATTGTAGTAATATGACTGTAATACAATAGGAAAATGCCACTCTCCATCATTTTTTTTTCTTCCCTGAAGGCTTATCAAATCATTATAAAACAGTTTTGCTGTTCGTTGTGTGTATTAATTAGGAGTACCAGGGAGCAGTTAAGATGTTATTTTTCTTTCTGCCTTTTTTTAACATTTGGAAGCAAGTACATTTATTTGTTTACAAATGGATGAATTTAGTTTTACATTGTTACATATAAACTGTCAAATGTAACTTGACACCTGCATTCAGTTAACCACAGGAAGTTTTCTGCTTGGCAAATACTGCAACATTTGAAATATTCCTACCTTCCTGTTTTATCTATTTTAAAATTACACATAGTTACATTTTGTTTAGATATGTTGTTGGCAGCTGTTGTGTAAAAAGGGATGATGTTTAATTCATTGCAATTGATCTAGTGAAAAATTAATTCATAAATGAAGCAACTTTTGTTTACATTAATTAATCTCAGTTATAAGTCAACCTTTCTAGGTACAAGACATTTTCAAGTTCAAGCCTCCTGTAGCTTTACAAGACAAAAGAGAAAGATTAAATTTATGTATAATGATTTTGAGATAGTATCATGTAGAGCAGCTTACTGAAAGGCTGCAAGAGGAGCTGCAACCCTTTCAATAATTCTGTGCAGATCAGAGGGTTGATCAGGGCGAGGAAGAGATGATTAGGCTGGAAGTCTTCAGAAAAGAGACAGTTTGGGATGTGGCAGAGGCTATGAAACCATTCATGAGATTAGATAAAGAGATGTTCAGCACCTCTCCTAATCCAGGGACTTTGGAGACATCACATAAACCCAGCAGAGTCAGGCCAAGTTCTGATGCAGTACATGGTAGGCTCCTCAAGGTTAGTCCAAAGGATATTAAAGGCCTGTTTGTGTTGGGAGAGTGAAGTGGTACATGGAAGAGAAATGAGCTGGGGATTGCTTAGTGCAGGAAGTGCACCTTGGAAGGTTCCTTGGGATGCTAATAGTTACAGTTTGAAAGGACATCTGGGGAAAGTGTTGTGTATTTGTAATTTGTGCCTTACACTTCCTCCTTCTTACAGACTGATATGGCAATGTTACAGGCAGTGTGCTAGGCCAGCTTTTTGGTCTGGCTGGACTGGACTGATCTCACTTTTCTATGTTATGTCCTTAATTTGGCACATAGGAAAGGCTGTGACCTCGAAGTAGATTTTTTAATGTTTGTTTGTTTGTTTTTCTGTGTAGAAAGAGTGTTGGACACTTGAACCATAGTAAACACAGTAAGACAAAGTAGATGTCACATAGTTAGGTTGGAACCATCTGTTCCCTGTACCTGTTGACAGATTCCATGCTTAATATGTGTGCTCTAGATAGACAGGGGATAACTTCATTGTGCAGGACCAGTACCTAAGTCACTTGGTAAACCTGACCCTGCTCCATCCAAGTCTGTACTGAGAATCCTGTGGAAACTAATTACATAAATACAGGAGACAATTTTCTCTCCAGTGTTTCTCAAAATGGGAAGGGAGCATGCTAATCTAAGAGAGGCATTCAGAAAAGGCATGGAAGCAGGTCTAGATATGGAAGCAGCACAGCTCTGCTTGCATGATTTCTGCTTTTAAGGCTAATTAGGGACAGGAACTGAACGACTGAGTTCATTTCTGGAGAGAAAAGGGTTGAGCAAGATCATTAGGAAATGCTGGCCTAGGCAGATCTCTGTGATAGTAACAAAGATGAAAAACTCTACTTTGTGCCTTTAATTTGGCAGCAGATAGCACTGACTCATTTGTTAAGGGTAGATGACTTAAATTTTTTTTCCAGTGCCTTGACTTTTGCAGGAACCCTTGAAATAACAAAGTAAGGATATTACCATGATAATGGTGATTTGAGACCTCCTACTTTTACTGAAGCAAAGAAAGATCATTCGCTCAGTTTCCAGCTGGACTGGGCTCTCCAGTGGAGTGTGCAGGGATATTGGTAGGAGAGTACTGCACCACTTTCTTGTTTGAAACTGCTTAACCTGACTGATATGCTTGGGCATGCCAAAAGGAGGCTTTTTTTTTTTTTTAACTGGCAGAAGTTGCTGACTTCTGTTTAAAAGAGCTGTTCTGGAGCTTGGCATTTTCATTATTTTGAATAAACTTTTGTTTAAATTGTTGCTATTAAATAGAGTATTCATCTTCTGGAAAACAAATTTAACTGGGTGGGAATAATCCTGCTAGACAGTGTATTTATTTATTTCAGTCTAAATCTGTTGCTGCAAGATTTCAAGTTTCTTTTCCTAAAGAAACACTAGGAGGATGGGTAGAGACAGAAGAAAAACATAGATAAAATTTTTATTCTGAATTAATTGCACAGGAATGGTAGTTGCATCAAACGTTTGATTTTTTTTTTTTTTTTCCCCACTACTTGTCATGATAGAAGATCATTACTATTAAAGATAATACGAAATGGAAAAGTATTTGTTGCACTTCAGGTGGAAGCTTTTCTTGGCATAATTTTTTACTTCTCTTGTTTCACAGCTAAAACTAGCATGACATAGTTGGGTATGATGGAGCAGTACTACAGTCCTGAGTGATTGTATGTTGCATCCCAGTTTGATTGAAGAAACACAGAATTAAGGTAGCTTCAGTCCCACCATCTCAAATAAACATTATTGGTATGTGTTCTTTACTTTGAATTTCCACTGGCCTTTTCACTTCACTCTGGTTGCTTCTCAGAATGGAAATCCTGTGTGCAGGCTTGGAGGGAACTGGTGAATTAGGTGCAGTCCCTTGAGACCACAAGTTTCTTTACAGGAGAGACTGTCAAGGAGGATTCTCCAGGACTTGCACTTTGTATTTCATTTCCTACACACCACAAAACTTTCCCTTAAAGCTATCTCTGAACATTTGTCCAAAAGAACTAAATTAACTAAGTCTGCAGGAAGGGCTCTGCAATGTCTTCACTTCCTTCAAGAGCTGGGAATGTGCTTATGGTGCATCATGAACTTTGGCAGGTCTACATGGTAGTACTATTTCTAGTTCTGTCAGGAATACGAAACAAGTGCAGTTCCCAGAATCCTGTTAGAATTTGTGTCTAGGTTCTAGACTCCTTTCCCTCTTTTTCTGAAAGTATATCTTATTTTCTTAAACCTGATGTTGTTAACATTATTCAGTTTAATCCTGTTGTTATGGTCTTCGAGGCACTGGGAAGATCTCCTGAAAGTTTCTTTCTTTAGAGCTGGATGACTGGTGAGTTGAAGGTGTGGTTTGCAGTTGGGATTCCTTATTTTTCTTCTTGAGAACCTGCTTACATTTCTTAAGCAAAACCTTTATATTTCATTTTATTGAGACTGAGTAAGAAAAATATTTTCAGAGGCTGTATGGAAAGGTAGAACACAGTGTCACCATCTCATACACTAGCATAACTATATGCATGTGGGAAATGATCAGGGAAGTAGAGAGGGAGAGAAAGGAGATGACTTGAAGATAAAGTAGGAGTTGGTAAATCTGTCAAAGTAGCACTGTATATGTATATTTGGCTTGTTAATTAGTGCTGGTCTAATTTATGTTGATATGTGTGTGAAAACAACTACATGATTAGCAAGTCACATTCTAAGATGTTATCTACAGGGTGATGTGAAACTACTGAAATCTTTGCAAAACTTTACATTGCTTTTTCAAGACAAATTTGGGCTTTGTTTTGTTTTCTGTATGGTAAAAAAGAATCTTCTGATCCATCAAAAAAGCCTAGGAGTGAATTTTACTAGCATATTTACTAGATTTTGTCTTGAAAAGAAGAGCTAAGAAATGCTAACCAGAGACATTTGAATGTAATTGAAACATATGACAGCAAAATGGTCACTCGTATTACAGCAACTCTTTGTTACACCACATTTGAACTGAACATCCTCAGACCCATTAGAGATGCATTGTTGGAAATGAGGGGTAACTGAGGGGCAGTTTTCTTCCAATCATGGTTTGGTTTTTTTTTAGAGTGAATGGGATTGAAAACCTTCCAAGCTGTTCCTCAACAAAAAGTAATGCTTCTGCCTTGATGGAGTTTTCAAACAATTATGCACACATAAAAACTGCTTATCTACATGCTCAGCAAAATATGCTGAAGTTTTAATATTGGATAATAAAAGGGAAATTCTCATTTTCTCAAATAAGTTTACCAAATCTTGTCATTCTGTGGACAGTCTGGCCATAAAAATAATATAAAAAAGTTACAGCAGATCCTTTGTGTTGTGTCAGTGTCACCTCTTAAGCCCTTGCCTCTCCTCCTATTGCCCCTGAACTTCCAAGTGGTTCATATGTATTTTATAAGTGACTTTCAACTGTATTCCTAACAAAATTCAGTGTTTTAATGACTTGATATAAAAGGTTCTGATAATTAAATCTGTTAAACTCAATCTCTATAGTAAATCTATTTAAAAAGTAAAAAGAGGTGGAAATATGTCTAAAAATATTGCTTTTTTACAAGCCTTTACCTAAGGTTTTATCATGTCCATACATTTTGGTGTGCCTCATAGGATAGGCATGTTTCCTTATTGATTCTTCTCCTTCTACAAATGCCAGTGTTCAGTGTGTCACTGGAATACAATCTGATGGATTACAATGACAATCAATCCAATAACTCACTAAAGCAAAACATAGGCTTCAAGAATTCCAAATATGAAATAACTGGGTCCAAAGATAGCGTTGACCAGTTTGAGAACTATTCATGTGGTTTTGTGATCTGCTTCAACACCTGTGTGTATGAATCAGAGATTTGAGACAGTGGCACAAGGAACAGTAGGAAGCAGATGATACACATGTGAAATTTGCCACTGTAAAATTTGAGAAGGTGAGCAAGTTTGTTGGCCACTGGGTTGATTAGTGATCTTCTGAAGTAAGAGTTTTTGGTTTCTTTTCCCAGCTTTGATGCTGACTAACTTTCTTTTGAATTTAAGCTTTTGCAAAGTGCTTTCAAAGTTAATACTAGGTATTATTTATGGTTGCATCCTTTACAAAGCAGGTGATTTCTGAGCACTTGATGAAATTTGTAGCTCAAGTGATAAAGGAACAAAACAGAAAAAACAAAACAAAACCAAATAAACTTATTCTAAGTAATAGAAGGAACACACCAAGAAGAGGTCTTTAAGAGAACAGGGTGTTGCAGATGAGACATGGTTAATTCCCTAAGAGTTACAGTGAGAACGTGAGTATGAGAGCATGGAGATGAAGGGCAATAATGTGGATTCCTCAGTGAAACTGTTGTATCAGCTTTGCTTAGTGTGTGGCCAAGTACATCTATGATTCAGCTCTGTACTGACTCCAAGGAGAAAAGGGGAATCCCATGTGTGTCACCTTTCTTTCCCTCCTTCCCCCCTGAGTGCTGAACAGGGTGGTGGTGGAGGCTGCAAGGAGTCAATGGGGATGGACACACTGGGAGAAGGGGCAAGGTTTGGTGCCATAAGGTGTACGTAGGGGTTTGGCACAAATAACTCATTCATGGCAAATCACACTGGCTAGTGGTGAGAACACTGGGCTCACTTTCAAGATGCAGAATATCTCTGTAATTCTGTCAGGCATTCTGTGAGCTGTTATTACCTCCCTGTGCTGTTCTATTAATTTACACTCCTGCTCTGCTTTGCTTGTATTGAAGCAGATCTGTATTATGATGCAAATTCACCAGCAGTACTACAGAACGAAGGCCAAGTTTGAAGTAAGTGTTGGTGAGTTTTTTTCATACTTGTTTGAGTAGCCAGTCTGGAAAAAAAGAGAAGAAATGGTGCATTCAAACCATTGATTTAACATGTTACTACAGACCTAGATTCATTAATAAAATACAAGCCTGTTGAAGACTGAATCTTGGCAGTTTTTTGGGTGCAAACTTAGGTTTCATTTACCTGCATGAGAGGTTTATACTTGTACCTCTCTCTAGAAAACAGCTTCCCACTGAGTAAAATTCCCAGTATAGCCTTGGTTTTACTGCAGATTTCCTATTGTTGCCAGTAATAGCTATGTTTTGCATCTCACAAGTTGACTGCATTGCCTAAAGTTTATATGTATAGATCATATAGCTATTTCTTAATAAAATAAACATTGTGTTAATGTGTTCAGCAGCTCTGTTTCTTAGGAAGAGTGAACAAAGTGGTGACCTTGGACATTTCATAGGATTACAACTGAGGTACTAGAAATCTCAAATATTTTGCCTTAAAATGCAGTTTCCTTTGTAAGGATGATGATTAACTTCTGTCTTTGTAATTCTAAAGGGTATTATCTGCAAGTCAGCATCACACCTTCCATTTGTTCTGGCATATGAGCACAGCTGTACTCTGATTTCACAGGCATGCACTGAAGCAGGGGCAGCAACTTTCCCACCACTCCAGGCTGCATACACCAGGTCTGTAGGTGGTGGTACTGCACAGGGCATCTGACAGTCCTCAGGGAGCTAGAGAGAAAAGGAGAAATTACTCAAAAATTACTAGAAAAATTCCTCAATTGTCTGTGCAGACCCAGGGGTCCTATAGTTATGCTGGAGTAGAAGGTAAGAAAGGCCCTCTAGACCTGAGGCCCTGTGCTGTCTCCAGGCTGGGGACACCACCAGTTAGTGCTCTGCCTGTGGATATCTCATCACTAATTTATCTAATCCTGTTTCAGACCAGTTGATACAATTTGCCCCTATCTTCTCCTGTGGCAACAAGTTCCAGGAATGTGTTACGTGGTGTATAAAGTGCTTTAACTGTTTCAAGCCAATCTTCTGGTAACTGGAATTGATGCCTCCTAGTTCTGCTCTTCAGGGGTTTGGTGAGTTTCGTATTTACCTCTTCTGCTGCCTTCATGGTGGGTACAAACCAAAACCATCCTAATTGTCTCTGGAGAACGTGGTTCAGCTGGTAGGCAGCTGCATTCTTTGGTGTGCAGAGGCCCTTTAAATCTCTTTCTAGACATTTCTCTCTCTGCTGTAGCTGGTAAAATAGGAATAAACCCCTGCTGTCATAAATACCAGGCAGCCATGAAAACGTTCCCCTTACAGCAGAAAACCTGCACAGTGGTGCAATCATGTCCAAAGTGCCACTCGGCTCGGATTGCATTCCTGAAAAGAATGGGAGCAGAGCTGCAGAATCCAAGGTGTGATGTTTGCCTTCCCCCTCTGCAAGCACAGATACCCCCCCAACCCCACCCGTGGGGCTGGCAGGGCCTGGGCAGAGCTTTCCCACTCCTCGAACCCCAGGACCACTTGGAAGTGTTTGTTTCCATGTTGTCTTCTCTCTCCGACATATTCCCTCCCCCTCAAAACCACTGGCAGCCCCCTCCCCTCAGCGGTGCCTTTCGGGCCCCCTTCCTCAGCTGCCTCTTCCTGGCCTGGCTTCTCCTCGCACCGATAATAAATCGACTTTTCCCTAGGAAACTAGAAACGGGAGAGCGCCAGGAACGCCTGAAACTTTTCCGCGACGATTTTGGACGTAAACAGGCCGCGGAGCAGCCATTCCACCCCCCCCCCACAACCCCAATTCCCCATGGCAGAGGGAAGGCCGAAGCCCACCCCCCCCCCTCCACCCCGCCCCATGGGCTCCTTGGCCCGGCCCCTCGCTGTCCCCTCCGTCCCAGTCTCCCCAGTAAGGACACTGGTTGCCCCGGCGCCCTTCCCCTGCCCCCTCCCAACAAAGCGCGGTGGACGCCAAGCTGGCCTGCAGAAAAGTTCCATTTATTGACAAGGGAGGTTTGGGGGTGTCCCCCCCCCTCAAGTTTACACACACGCGTTTATAAAACCAGCCACCCCCCTGACAAAAACGCAAAGGGGTGGCTGAAAAATAAATAAACCTCTCCACCCCCCCTCCCCCCGAGGCAGAAAGGCTTCGCTGAGTTCTCACACCCCCCCGAACCCCCCCAAGGGGCAGCCGGACCGGCGCGTCCCTCACAGCGCCCGTCAGGCGATCCTGCTGCAGAATTCATGGAAGTCTCTCTCCATGAAGAGCTCGCTCTCCATCACATCGTCCTCGGAAGGGAAATACTGCTGGCTCTCCTCCTGCGGGGGCCCCGCGGCCGCACAGCTCCCGGTACCGCTGGGTCCGGGCGGGGGTCCGGTCTCTCCGGCGCACTCCATCAGCGCCCCGCGGGCGTTCTCCAGCACCCCCAAGTAGGAGTCCATATCCAGCGGGTCCATCTCGCAGTCCGACCCGCCGCTTTCGGTGCCCACCGAGTCCGAACGCAGGTGCATGAGCTGGTATTTCTCCCGCATCAGGAACTGGTTGGTGTTGCGGGGCGCCCGCATGCCCGGCGCCCGCCGGCCCAGGACATTGACGGGCCGCAGGGAGAGCAGCACCCGGGGCCGGGCGGGCCGGTGGCAGCGGCGGAAGGCGCGGCAGTACTGCTGCTGCTGTTGTTGGGAGTGCTGGAAGTGGCTGTGCGTGCGGCTGCCCAGCAGCTTCCGTGAGACGCCGGGGTGCCTTCCCCGCCGCCCGGGGGGCCAGCGCGACCGGCTGCCGCCCCGCCGGGGCTCGCCGCCCTTTAGTGGAGGCGGGAAGGAGCCTCCCGGCACCCCCTCGCCGCGAGCGGGCTCCCAGGATCCGCTCCCGCACACCATCAGCTCCGCGCGTCGCAACATCGCGGCCCCTCGCTCTCACATGCTCCTCGACGCCGGGAGAGTTGCCGGGACACCCCCGTCGAACAAATCCAGCGCCGTCGCCTCCCCGATGCGCCTTCTCTCCCCCTTCCCCCCCGGGCTAACCGGACGGTTCCCAAGAGCCCTGCGGCGTCCCCGCTGGCGGGGGCCTCCCCGGGCGCCTCTACCTTTTCACGATCCGCTCTGTTTTTTTCTTGAGCGGAGCCCGTTTACAGCGCATAGCCTGGCTGAAGGGCTGCGGGCTGGGGAGCAGCTTGACCGGCTCCAAGCTGCCGCCTCGGAGAGATGGTCTCGCCTACTCCCTGACCGGCCGCTACTCGGCTGTCAGCGCTTCGCCAGGGGACGGCGGGCCGGGACAAGGCCCGGGATGGGAGGGAGCGAGGGGAGGGTGCGGGGAAGGCACTGAGCCACGGCGCCTGCACACCACCTGCACCGCCCGCCGCCCCACACCGACTAACGGCAAGCGCCGACACAACCCCTATTTATCTCATCCGGCGCAGTCCAACTGCCACAGAGCAGAGGGGAGGAAGCGCGGCCGCTCCAGAGCGAGCTTCTCCTCTCCAAACCTCGCTCTCCGTGCCCGATGAGCCCGGGTGCTCGGCGCTGCGACGATCCGGGCCGTGCCGGGCCGCGCGCTGGCGTCTCCCGGGTTAATGCCGGGATCGTTCCTCCCGTCCGGCATTTTGGTTTGGCTCGGGGCTCCGGGAGTAAGATGTTGTTCATCCCTTATTCACGAACAGCTTTTGCGTGCAGTTCCCTGCGCAAGCGCGGTTGCTCTCGTCTCTGTTGCAGTGGCAGTACGTAAACTGCTTAAGGTGCCCGTGAGGTAGAGAGCGGTGCTGGAGCTGGGTGGGTGTAATGGCTCCGGGTAGAGCCGGTACGCAGCGAGGGTGCGGGGAAGAAAGGGGCGTCCCGGGTCGGTATCAGTCCGGGACCTGTGACCAAGTGCTGTGTTTTGTGCCAGCGCCTCTGTTCCCCGTAACTCCTGACTAGAGCCTGCGTGACTGAGGTCTTCCCGCCCGCAGCCCACAAAATGGTGCCCGGGCCTGAGCGAGAGGGGGGATGGAGCCTTCACCCCTCACAGCGCGGGGAGGGGAAGCGTTCACCCCCGTCACGGCGAGAACCGCTCCGGCGGGCCGCCCGCCGCACACCTCGGTGCGGTGGGGTTTCTGCTCCGATCCGGTGGCGGGGCGGGAAGAGCATCGCCTGAGCGGCGGTGACAAACGGCACAGCCCCGGCGGCGGGAGGAGAGGAGAGGAGAGGGAGGCCCGGTCCCGCCATGCAGGCGCTGAGGCCCAGGGCCGGCCTGTACCGGTGAAAGCCGGGGTGTGAGGAGGGATGAGCTGGTGGTTAGCTGGAGGGAAAGGGAGGCCTGTCTTGAGTCTCTCACGGGGTAGTTTTTTTCCCTTTAACCTTTCCAGGTGAACCGATGCTTTTTAAACACTATTTTGTGGAAAATTAGAGCCAATACATCAGTTTGGGGGTCATTCTAGTTACTCATGCTGGGCTTTTGAGTACAAAGCTACAAAATTCTACTTTTCAAATCCATTTTTTTGTTGTTGCTCTGTGTGTAACTACTGCGTTACTAAGTATGACACTCCTATTCACTCCTTCCTTATAGTCAGTTTGTGAAGAACGAGCTCTCTGTTCTGACCCAAATGGTTCAGTTGAAGGCTGTGCATGAGTAAGGATGGTGCAGGACTTTCATGTAGATAACACTTCATAATTATTTACTAGTGAAGAGCAAAGAAGTATAAAATATACCAGGAGAAGGTGAAAATCTGGATATGTGGTAACAACAGTCAACATTGCCATCTGCAAATTGTAAGCATTTGTCTGTATTTCATTGCTTAAAAGTGCATATTAAGCAGTGTTTGGTTTAAATTACTTTCAGAGGTAGTAAAGTATCCTGTTTAAAAGTCATCTGGCCTTATCACTTATATTTTTTACAAACTGAAGTCTAACATGGCAGGAGTAGGTGCTGGAGCAAGCACAAGTTATTGTTGTCTAAAAAATGCAGTCTCTCTAAGCTGAAGGAATGTGAAAGCAGGGGGAGGCTGCAGTACTTTTAAAGTTGCTGAAGTGTATATTTATAAAGAAATAGCTCAAAATACCCTGAACCTGTTGGGGATTTTTTTTTTCCAGTAAGCTTGGGGAAAAAAAGTTCTAACTAAACAGAAGCCACTGTTAAATTAAAGGCTTCCTGAAAGTAGTATCTGCCCGCATAGTGAAGAGAACTGGGTGTGGAAAATGTCCATAATGTCAAGATGAGTAAAATCTCTGAGTTGCTCTTTCCTGCAGTTTCTTCCTCTTGTACCTACTGTCTTCAATCTTTAATCACTTTTATTAGATTTTCTTAATGAAAAAAACGCAACAGAAACACCAAAACGTGAGAAAATAAAACTCTGTGTTGCAGGAATGCTGCATCAGGTGGTAGAATTCGTGTCCTTTCAGTTCTGAGTTGACACAGGCCTTCTCATAGCTCTTAGCTGCATCAGAAAGCAGCATGGATTAAACATGGATTAAACAGATTTCTGCCACTTCCAACTTCCCTCCTGGACACAGAACATCCCAAATCCACACAGGCATGAATCCCTACATCGTGTTTGTATCCAGCTCCTGCCAAGAAGGTGTGCTCAGTCTTTTCCTGTCTGCTTAGTCTGCCCTCAGTTCATGTTTTCTGTGTTGTTTTTTCTAAGTTTGATGCAAATGGAGTTCCCCTTTTAGCTATTCTAGACTGATGTATGAAATTCTGTGTAGAAAATAGTCTTGTGCTTATTTGTGCAGGTGAGGATTCCATTTGCCGTGGCACTCTTCCCTTCTGGATGTGTCCCTCACCACAGACTGCCACACTGCCCTGAACCAGTGAGTTGCTCTTGTACCTAGCCCTGAAAATCAAAGTTAAATGCTAGCTTTTATTCATTACCCACATTTGTATTATTTTGCAAGCTTTAAGACCAGTTGTAAATCATTACATGGTGGCAGTTGAACTATTCAGGTCATTGATATGAATTTATTCCCCACTGTCTGTATTGCCAAGGGGCGCAGGTGTGCTGATGTGCAGTCTTCATCACCTCCCTGGCTTATGTTCATTTTTTTCACTGTCAAGAGCCTTTCCACAGCTGTTTTCAGCACTTTCTGTAGGTGGAAGATGTTTTGTATTTCCCCCATGCTGTGGTTTTCTTTAGCCTGTGGGAACCCACCTACAGGTTTATTCTAGTTGGAATGCAGTGGTAGAGAAGGGGAACTTGGATTTAAACTCTGAAGAACTGATACCTTATGAGTATTTCTTTAATTCTTTAATTTCTTTAAGTTCAAGTTTCCAAGGTGTGTGTTAGGTGGAATCTACTGACCACCTGTAGCATCCATCCCATTCCTGCAGGAAGCCCAGAGCTCCCATTGGGGCTTTTGCTCTCAGCTGAAGACTGAATTCCCCCAGGGATCAGTGTTGGGCCCAGTCCTGTTTAATATCTTAATTGATGATTTAGATGAGGAGATTGAGTCCATCATCAGCAGATTTGCAGATGACACCAAGCTGGGGGGGAGTGTGGATCAGCTGGAAGGCAGGAGGGCTCTGCAGAGGGACCTGGACAGGCTGGAGAGTTGGGCTGATTCCAATGGGATGAGGTTCAACACAACAACCCCATGGGGAGCTCCAGGCTGGGCACAGAGTGGCTGAGAGCAGCCAGGCAGAGAGGGACCTGGGAGTCTGGATTGCCAGGAAGCTGAACAGGAGCCAGCAGTGTGCCCAGGTGGCCAAGAAGGCCAATGGCATCCTGGCCTGGATCAGGAACAGCGTGGCCAGCAGGTCCAGGGAAGGGATTCTGCCCCTGTACTCAGCCCTGGTGAGGCCACAGCTTGAGTCCTGTGTCCAGTTCTGGGCCCCTCAGGTCAGGAAGGAGATTGAGGTCCTGGAGCAGGTCCAAAGGAGGGCAACCAGGCTGGGGAAGGGATCCAGCACAAGTCCTGTGAGGAGAGGCTGAGGGAGCTGGGGGTGTTCAGCCTGGAGAAGAGGAGGCTCAGGGGAGACCTCATCACTCTCTACAACTCCCTGAAAGGAGGCTGGAGCCAGGGGGGGGTTGGGCTCTTTTCCCAGGCAACTTTCAACCAGACAAGAGGGCATGGTCTCAAGTTGTGCCAGGGGAAGTTTAGGTTGGATATTAGAAAGAATTTCTTCACAGAGAGGGTGATCAGCCATTGGAATGGGCTGCCCAGGGAAGTAGTGGATTCTCCATCCCTGGAGATATTTCAAAAGAGCCTGGATGTGGCACTCAGTGCCATGGGCTGGGAACCACAGGGGGAGTGGATCAAGGGTTGGACTTGATGATCTCTGAGGTCCCTTCCAACCCAGCCCATTCTATGAAGTCTCTCCTGAACCCCGAGTTCAAGTCCACTCAATAAGATTTTTAAAGTTTTTCTGTGTCTGTGAGGGAATTCCCGTGGCCTGGGGAAGCCGTTTTCACTGCCCGTGTCCCAAAGCCAGAACCCCACGCAGAGGGAACCCAAGCAGAGGAGTCCCCCAGCTGGCACCGCCGTTCTGAAAAGCCATTTCAGTTTGGGAAGGACATGTCAGCCCTTAAGGACCCAGCGGTCCCGGTTCCGGTCCGGTTCTGTTCCCCGCCAATGCTGAGGCGCGGCGGGAGGCCGGGCGGGGTTTCCCGGTCTGCCCTTCCCCGCAGAGCGGCCTGGCCATTAAGAAGCCGCCTTATTGCCGGCTGAGTGTGCCGCGCTCTGATTGGCTGCCGCCGCCGGGGATGTCTGCCGGCGTTTCCTCTCATGCTTTCCCGGGCGCGGTTGCATCATTGCGGGCCGAGTGGTTCTGAGGTGAGTGGCGGCGGAACCGGCCCGGCCCGGAGCTCGGGGCCGCTCTCCCGAGGCCTCCCGCATCCCGGCAGCTGAGGGGAATGTCCGTGAGGCGGGGGCTGGGGCGGAACCGGAGCCCCCTGAGGCCTTGCGGGGGTTTCGGGGGCGTTTCCTGCAGGCGCCGGAGCTGGGGGTTGCATTAGGATGTGGCAGCCTAGGATGTATCCCAGAAAACCGGCGACTCGGAGAATGGGTACCGGTCCCGCTGCCCCGCAGTGCCTTGTGGCCCGGGTGGTGCCTCTGCTGTCACCGCCCCGAGCTTTGCGACACCTTCACCGGGAAATGGCCAGGCTGGCTGCTCTCCTGCTGGGGTTTGAGGTTACTAGCGCCTATTCAGGCGTTGTATTCTGTTCCTCTTGTTTGCATATAAGATATTTTACTCGGTAGATTTCCTTGGGTGTTGCACAGATTATTTTCTTTTCCTAGAATTTAATGATTTAATCAAGTAGATGCTTAATAAAGGTTTGCCAGTTTCCATATTGGAGTTTTGAAAACAGCCATCGAGGCTTAATTTCAGTGATTAGTTGAAGAACCTAAGACACTGCAGTGTGTGATATATCCTAAGCATTACACATCATCTTTCTAATAGAGGAAAAACTTTTGAGGAAGGCAAACTTGATTATGGTAGCTCTGATGCTTTTTGTATCTCAGTCATCAAAAAATGTTGGCTCCCCTGCTCTCCGAGAGCCTCTGGAAATGGATAAAATGATATTTTTTCAGTTTTGTTGGTTGCATGCTTGGGGAGGTGACTGTCAGATATCAGCAGAATTTAGTTGGCCTGTAACAGCAGCTTTTTGCTATCTCAGTGGGCAGTAGGTTCTTGTTTGTTTATCTTTTTAAAATATGTGATTGAAGAGTGTTTCAAAATAACCTAGATATTTTTTTGCACACTGACAAATTGTGCACATTTACTCAGGGTAGCATGAGGGCAACAGAAAATTGGCTCAAGACATAATAAGATATAGGATAAATCTGAGTTACTGCCTAGTATGAAATATCTTTGTGTCTAAACATAGTGTTAGTTGATCAGTCTGTTCACTGTTTTAGCAATCTTTTCAGTGACTTTTCAGCATAAGGAAACATTTCTTTTGGGAGGGATGAGTGGGCTGTTGTCTGTATATGCAGTGTTTCATCTTGGGATAAACTTGAGATGCTTTTCCTAGCCCATCCTCAGGCTCTGCTTGAGTAGACACCATTTATCTGGTTAGAAATTAGAAACCCTCACTTCCTTGTTTCTCAGTTTAGTTTTCTGATCTGCTCTCTTTGGGGCTCTAGCTATTTGTGGGTTTATATAAAGTGCTAGTTAGAGTAGGGTGTGATTATTCAGTTCAGAAAGATTTTAAAGATAGTTGTGCATGGTTGGTTTGCTTTTGCTCGTCCATTCTCAGGTTAGATGAGTGCTGCACTTTCATTCCCTATATAAGGCATTAGCACAAGATTATTCAGAAGCAATGTTGTGTAGGTTGGCATAGTGTTTCCATCCATCCTTCCTTTTATATTGCACTTAGTTGTTTCCACCTGTTCTAGAAGCAAATGATTTGATTATCAAATAGCTGAGAATATCATTACCCCAGAAATCATTCTATCTCAAAGCTCAGTACCTGAAAAGGCAGCCATGGGGAACCAATTCTGTGTGTGTTTAAAACATTGCATTGCTTAACTTTCAGGGTAGGCATCTTCAGATGGAGGAAGGAGGCTGCTTAAAAATCTTAATATGCAGAAATCCACACTTTAACTTGCTTTTATGATTTTAATGCTTGTTTATTTTTTCTTCTAGATAAGAACCTCAGCATAAGTTTGAGACTGCTGTAATACAATCTACAAACTCTGACACTTTTCCTGTTGAATGTTATCTTTTAGAAAAAGTGAGTGTACTTAAAAAAAGAAATATTCATTACTGGTGCATTGTCTTAACACTCTTTATCAGCACAAAATGAGTGAGAAACAAGAAACCCCTTGTGTCTGTTAATCTGCATGTAAATTTGGAGTCTTGTCCAAAAGTTTTGTTTTATCAGATGTGTTTGTGTAATAATTTCTGTACATCATTGGTAGGGTTTTCACTTGGTCTGTCTTCAAAATTATAAGGTGTCTGTGAGATTTTTTTTCTCATTTAAGATACCTAGATTGTTTATAGTAATGAACTTTGTTGTTGTGTGTGGAATTATTCCTATCTGTCTATTAGCTGCTAAAGCATTTCCTGAACTATTTTTTTGCTTTTTGCTCATCTGAGGTTGAGCCATAGCGAGATTTTAAATGTGGTTTGTCTTTTGAAGTCAATCTGTTTCAAATTCTGTTCTGTAACTTGAAAGAACTGACTTGTATTGACTGTTACACACGGATTCTCATCAGTGATATTATTTATTTATTTATTTATTTATTTATTTTCCTCCTCCTAATTCTGACATAATAAACTTTGGTCAGAGTGTGTATGAATTTGTGCCCTGTGGTTACTGGACACTGGTTTGTGCATGCAGTGCTTCAGTTGATAGAAATGGGCCAAAAGTGATACTGTGATTTATGCATGGAGTCTGTGATGTGTGAGCAGCTTCCATAGCCCGGTCACAGGCACAGGCCAAACCTTAAACCCCTGTTTCATTTATTAGATGATAGGGACTTGACAGCTGGGCCCATTGCTGAAATCTTTGAGGTTATCCCTAAATTGTGAAGGCTGAGCTTGAGGCCTTGGGATCTGCACATTTGACTTGGATCAAGTCAGCTGGCTTGTAGGAAATAAGCTTTGAATTGTTTTGTCATCTCCCTTGTCTCTCTGACTGTAATCTTGGGGCTGAGATTGAAGTACTGAGAAATGGCATGGCCTAACCAGTGCTTTGTTGGGTGCTTTTGGATAGGATAATAAAAAGTCTTTTGTAGGTTGCATGTGCTGTAACTTGCTGTCCTAAGACTGGTTGTTACCTGTTTAAGAATACATCCAGTCTGCCTCTGTGTGTTCCTTATCAGATCCTGTGTCACCTGTGGATCAGGTTGTGGGTTTCTCAACAAATTTCTTGAGTTATTTGATTGTCTGGGTTTATCAGTGCAGAGAATGAGTTGTCATTTATACAAAAAAAGTATGAATGGTGGAAGCTTTCTGTAGGTTTCATTTTGAGACACTTTTTTTGGCTGTGTGTTCAATCATTGAAATTAAATATCTGTGGTGTTCTGGGTTGCATTTAGGTAAATGATTTGGAATTTCAGGGCTACCAAGCAGAATGTCAGCTGTAACTTCAAAGTGTTGCTTTTGCTTATGATAGGTATTTAATTAAACTTCAGTCAAGAGACTTTCTCCTAGTGCCATTCCTTTTTTTTTTTTTTCTACAACACTTAGCAAAACTTGAGGCTAACAGTGTTCACCTTGTTCTGGTGCTAAGGAGCAGCAGCACTGAAGTCAGAGGTGGAAGAACCTGTTCATCTCTGCAGTCATCTGTTATAAATTCCATAACTAGCTTTCTTTTGTTATGGAATTTCTTTTTTAAGTATTCAGAGCTTTTGCTTACTGTTTGCTTGTAGCATTGCATTGAAATTTGCATTTTGGTAGCTGGTGTGGAGCATCAGGCAGCCCTGCTGTCTGTTTCTAATGATGCTGAGAATTTTCTTCTCTATGTTGCAGAGAAAGCTGCAGTGATTTTCATTGAGTTATCCAGAACTAAAGAATGGGTTTGGACTGTGGTGGCCCTTTCCAAACCCACCAGATAAAAAAGACCTTCAGCAAATGGCTGACAATAAATAACCCCTTGTGGCATAGTGCTGTCATACTTTTATAATGAAAAAAAAATTAACATTTAGTAGTTTTGCCAGAATCCAGGAAGTTAGATCTTTTACAAGATGCATAGCTGAGGTTTTTGAGCTCTTTTCTTGCCTGCTTGTTTGAATTTTTTTTCACGTTTAGCTTTCATTGCACTGTGCTTCAGCTGTGTGATCTGCAGCCTGGGTGGTGGTAGGTGTATCTGGGATTGGGGGCCTAGCTAGGTGGAAAAATGCTGGTTAAGCATTTAAATGGTAGCAATATATGCACAGTAAAAAGGAGCTTGTTTTTCACTAGTTTGTTTAGTTCCTGCACATAAAGTCAGTCTTGCTTGTTCACAGATTGATTCTGAAAAGTCAGTCTGGACATGAAAACTTTTCCTAAAAAAAAACCCAACAAAATTGCAACCAAAAAATAATTTACCCTTTCACTGTTATCTATAGGAAACAAAAATAAAAGCGTAAAGAAAAATTGTCATGGTTGAGTGAATGGAGAATCCTTTTCCTCTTACAAAACTGGCACTAGTCTGTCAAAATTATTATATTTTTGTAGAATATAGTGCTTGTTTCCATGTTTACACTTTGAAAAACTGGCACGTCGTTTGGTCATATGGATTTGTGCAAGACAAATTGTATTTGTCAAGTAATTTTTTTCTCACTTCTGTTCAATATGTATTTTCTTTTCTCTGTGTGGTTGTTGCTTGGAAAGAATGGTTCAGCAAGTTCCAGAAAACATAAATTTTCCAAATGAGGAAGAGAAGATATTGGAGCTCTGGAAAAAACTTGATTGTTTCCAGGAATGCCTAAAGCAATCAAAGAATAGACCAAGGTAAGAATGTGCCAAAAGTTGTAGCAGCTGTGTGTGAAAATGCAAGGTTGGCTTAGCTGTAATATTTTTTTTTTTTAGTTGGGTTCTGTTAGCAGCAGCTGTTCCCTTTGCAGATAGGAGTCTTGGCTAATGTTGCTGCCATGTCAGATACCATTTATATTTCACTCAGGGAAGAATCAACAGTGTACACACAGTAGTAATAAACCTGTAATGTCTTGCTTAGTGGGCTTTTAAAAGAAATATGCAGGTAAGGATGGAAAAGTCTTTCTGATGTCTGCCAGCTGTGCATCAGAATGCTGTGCAGCAGCAGCAGAACTACTTACCGTAGTAATCGTGGTGGAACCAGCAATCAGTAGGAACTGAGGGAGTTCAAATGTTCCCTTTAGCCCCACTGCCAGCATGATACCTGTGCTGACTGATACTGGAAGAGGGAGAAATTAGCATTGTCCTTTTCAAGATTTTGTGCTCAGTTTTGAATTAAGAATGTTGCTCTGTATTGTAGGTTTAACTTCTATGATGGCCCTCCATTTGCTACTGGGCTGCCACACTATGGCCACATCCTGGCAGGAACCATTAAAGATATAGTAACCAGATTTGCTCATCAGAGTGGTTTTCATGTTGACAGAAGATTTGGCTGGGATTGTCATGGCTTACCTGTGGTACGTGTAATAAATCTGCTTACAGATCTCTCTCTTGGTTCTTCTTTCCATGCCATTACCTGCTTATCCATCAGGTTTCTAATGCTCTTATTATTGCTCTTATGCTCTTTGTTGCTAAAAAAGAAAAGGAGTTTATTTTTCCAGTATGTTGCTCTGGCTTTTGCATGTGTGGTGATTTGAGGTGCTTCCCACTGGTCACCTGCTCTTCTCCAAGCATTCTGTTCATTGTTAGAAGCATGTATTTATTTGGTACATATTTTGGAAAGTATTTTTTTCTTCTTCTAAAGCTAGAAAAGAAACAATTACATCAGGGTATCCTTTGAAATACCTGCTTAGTTCTGCTGCAGTGTTCAGGAAATCTTGAAAAGATAAAGGAGGCCCTTTAGTTTCATTAGAATGCATAGAACATAATTCAACTATCCAAAGAAAACCTGAAATCTTTCATGACAGTGTGGGATTTTTATCTGGTTGTTTCCATTGCTTCCAGGAATATGAGATTGACAAGACCTTAGGTATTAAAGGGCCGGAGGATGTGGCAAAGATGGGGATTGAAGAGTACAACAACCAGTGCAGAGGAATAGTGATGAGGTACGCGAAGGAATGGGAGGTGAGTGAAGGCTCAGTCCATGTTCTGCTCTCTGTTTCTCATTGTACGTGTGCAGCAGTTTCTCAGCTGGGGCAAACTTCATCCTTCTGTCTCTTCTATTAAGTACATAAATCTGGTGCCTTCAACAACCATGTTTCTCACTGGTGATCCTGAAGGAGGAGTAAAAATAACAGTGCTGTGGCTCAGCCCAGGGAGACTGCTGTAATGTCAAGAAGGTTACTTTAAGGTGACCTGGAGCTCAGAGTGTCTTAACTAAACACATGGAACAGTTGGTAGATATACTGAACAAATAATCTCTTTCTTTGTGTCTCATCTTGTAGAGAAAACTGAAACTGAGATCTGACTTCAGTTTTCAAATGGAACCAATAAAGCACATGAATTTTAACCTCCCTGCTTTTCTGCCCACCCTACCCTTTTGATTTTTTTAAATACCACAGTGCAGAACTGTGGCTTGTATTCCTAGAAGAGCAGAAGTTCTAGTACCTGTTTTGTTTTGTTTTTTTGTCAGAATGGTATGAGTAAACCCTCAATAACCCTCAAACCCTCAAGCTCTCTTCCAAGAGAACATTGGTCTAAACTTTGTATTCCATGCATCTAGTGGTAATGAATGTATTAATCTGTGCAGTCCAGTGTGAGGTTGGAGAGCTGTTCCAAGTGGATGGGTTAGATGTTTTCTTGAGATGCACAGTGTTTTTTCTAACTCTTAATAATATTTGTCCCATGACTAGAACCTGATGCTTCTTATTTTTGTCCTTAGCAATGTGGCCAGAATAAAGTACACTTAGCCCAGCAGTTTGTATTTACTGTCAGTCTGCTGTGTCTGTGAAGGGGTCGTTCTCTTCTGTGGCTTTCTGGAGCTGAGGGCCTGGATGCTTTCTGAGCTGTGCTCCTGTATTACAGTGGCAGCATATAACAGCAAATGCCAAAGGAAGAATGGCAGAACAAGCCATACTTTTCCAGCCTTTCTGGCACAGGGCCATTTTAGGCCAAAGGATTTAATTGTTTTTTTTTCCCCAAGCTTATGACCCTAATATTTTTTCCCCCTTATTTATTTCTCTAGACATATTTTGAATCAGATGGCCTCTAAACAGTCTGTATCAAGGCATTCCTATACATGAAGAACTGTAGCTCTTGTATAATATGGTTTCCACTAAACCTTTATCTTCACCATTTCTTTTTCTAGGCAGACTAACCTTAATGCTTCAGTTTTTCCTCCCTCAGAAGCTTTTCTACCTCATTGCAATCCTCTGTGTTCTGTAGCCCTCCTATATTTCTTTTGACTGAAAGAGCTGTTTCTTATTTGAGCATCTCTTGCCTCTTACTTCTGGGAGTATTTTGAAGTTATGGCCAGTATCCAAAGAAACTACAGCTGCCTTTGTTAGAATAGCTGGCATCAATCTAAGCAAGTAGCTGGATGAAAAACACAGAGTTTGTTTTTTCAAATATACAGTTATTCATCTGTATTCTGAAATTCTGTATTTCAAAAGTATTGTCAATGAATCCTTGTTGCTTTTATAAAGGAAAAGATTCATGCTTGTTCATGTGTTGTTTTACATAGCTGTGCCTTTTAACTTGCTGTGTCTACAGCAACTGGTGTTTTTGCAGTGTGGATTAGTCCAGTCTGTCTTTTGGATAATAATTGAATGTTGTGATTTTTGGGCATAAACTTGTGCATGTATATATGTGTATATCTGCATACAGACATATTTTAGATTATTAATAAAATAATTAATTTAAATAAGTTATTTGTGATTTGGCTCTTAATTAAAATACTTTTGGATAGTGTTAGGAGAGGAATTCCCAACATTCCTGTTAGAGGTGCTATTTATTTTCTGTCTGAAGTGGCTACCAAATATTTGAACCTTATGAAAAAATAAGAAAGGTTCCATGGATGTGCAGGATCTTTTAGTGCTGAGACCAAACATAGAGCTCTGACTTTGTGGGTCCATGTACTAATCAGTCCTAGGCTTTGGACCTTAAGAGTGGAACATCAGAGTGACTTAAAGACTGGAATCAAAACTAATAATTCAAGATATTTCTGATCTATAAATTGGCATTTCAGAAGTGATTTCAGGAGCTCAGGTGTTATGTGAATATATAGAGGTGAGAGAATTCATTTGCTATGTTTTCACTTCACTAGTCTGACATTAAGTATGGGCCATGTCTAACAGGTGTCTCTGAGCTTGGTTATTTGCAGAGCAGAGAGTTCTGGTAGCTGTGAAATCAGCAGGAGAGGACCCCTTCTCCAACTGAATCCCATGGCTGGCTTATTACTCAGGAGTTTTCATATTCTGTGCCCATGGATGTGACCATAATCTGTCCCAAGACAGGGACTAACACCTGTCAGTCTTGTCTTTGCCAGGTCTGTCACAGCTTTGGAAAGTCAAAGGAAGCAGTTGGCCCTGAAATAGTTTTGATAACTCCTTGTGACATATCAGTTTCTGTCAGCATTTCTTTGTCTTCGAATTACATCATGTTTTCATAAAACTGAAAGCTGATAGACTCTGTGTGCTGGATTTTTACTGTCTCTGCAATGAGTATTTTAAAAATAGAAACAAGACCACTGAAATCAAAATCAGTTCTCAGACATTTGAACCTCAGCTGAACCTTGAAATGATCCAAAATTTCCATTTCAGTTTAGTAGTTTCAGACATGTTCATCTGTTGTGTCACCTTGTTTTTAAACAACTGTTTTCATGATTTGTTGAAATGCACTCTTTGGAACTCTTGTCAGACTAAAATATTTCATAGATATGTTCCATTCATATGGGACAAGCAGTATAGTTAAAGATCGAGTTATTTTACAGAATAAGTATTGGAAATGTAACCTGAGCTTTTAATGTTAACATGCCTTTCAATCTCTGTTTCTTGACAGTTCAATGTTACCAGATTAGGACGCTGGATTGATTTTAAAAATGACTATAAAACTCTTTATCCTGAGTTCATGGAGTCTGTGTGGTAAGTTAATTTACATACATTGCATACATACTGTATGAATTTGAAATGTGAAGAGGACTTCAGTTATTTTAAACATGTTGGTCCAGAGCTGTTTTGAAACATGCCAAATTTGGATAAACAGCAGACAAAATAATTAAGGTGATGTGAAATGTCTTTATGTTGAAGGAAGGGAATAAATTAACCCACTTAGTTCTTCAGGATAGGAAGGCTTTTCAAAATGAAGTAAAACAGTCCTGCTTTTAGTGAGCCCTGAAATCTCACTGTTCCATTTCAATGTAAAAGCAGTTCTGAAGGTGTACTAAGTTATGCCTTGCTTGGTTTAGAAAATTACATTAGATCTCTACAGTTCTTCACACTATCAGCTGCAAATGGGCAAACTATCCAGACTCAGTTTAGCACTTAACCTCTTCAAGCTTGAAATTAGAGGCTGGGAATCTGCTGTTATCTTTTTTTTGGCAGCATAGTTTGACAGCTGTCTTGGACTCCTGGTGCAGAGCTTAGTAAAATTTTGGGTATTTTGGCAACGTATTCAGGGTGACTGTTGGAAATGCAAAAGATGAGGCAACCTTATGGCTTAAAGATAATTGAATTGACCTAAAAGAGTGAAGAAATGACAGTATTGAGTCTTTCATTACAAAGTGATTTTCTGGGAGAGGTTTAGCAGAGAATACGCTGACAAAAAGCCATTGAAAAGCAACTTATACGCGTATTAAAGTATTATTTGTTTTCTTTAGTTTTACTCATAACCTTTAGTTAGTTACATATAGTTATGATAGAGGATTAGCACAAATGTCTAGATGGCACTGAAGCTGTTGGTTGTAGAGGGCTGAAGTGCCAGGAAGTTCCTAGTAAGCACTGAAAGACACTGGGAAGGGAGCAGCTGTTTTATTTATCTGAAGACACCCTGAAAAATGATAAAGCTAAGACTGACAAGAAACCTTTTGTCATAAAAATACTTGGTAGCACCTTAAAGCCTGTTTAACTGGCATCTTCCAAGGACCATGTGGAAAAAAAAAAAAGACTTGAACTGGCCACAGTGGTGTTCTCAACAGCCCCAGCCTTTTCTCTTGTTTTGTGTTTTGTTTTCCTTTGGAAGAAAGCTTAGTCTTTCACATGGCTTACAGAGGTTACCTGCTCTAATGCTTGCCTTGGATACAGAGTCTAAAATACAAAAATGGAATCTGAAATTTGTGTGGTTTGAGATTTCAGGAAGTATGCAGGCACATAAGTTTTTAATTTTGTACTTTTTTGCTTCCTGGTTTTATTAATTTTCTGTGTAGTCATGTAACGAAAATTTTTTTAAAGTTGATTTTCTGGAGTGTCTTCCAGGTGCTGGAGAGGCAAGTGTCAGTGCTACTGCCAGCTTATTCTCACAGGAGGTGGAAGCAGGCACAGAGTGGATGGAGGAGGGGGATGGGAAAGGAATGCAGGATGCCTGTTTCAAGGCTAAGGGGGAGAGTGCTTAAAGAGAGCACTGTCACTGCAATTACAGTAAATAAATCAGATCATTACCAAGGCAATCATCACACTGAAAACTTTTGTGTGCATTTTATGGTCATTAGGCATGTTCATTTGAGTGGTAGGTTTTGGTATGATTCTCCAACAATTTATTTGGGTGTTTTTAATAAGACTTCCTTTTGAAGTTGAAAAGCAAGTTCTAAAACTTTAGTGTCCAGCTAAGTACAAAGAAAAGAGAACCACAAAATAAGTTCTGCATTATCTGTTACCTGGTGACCATACTGGCCTGTCTGGTATTCTTAGCTTTTTTGGAGGGTTTTTTGTTTGCTTTGTTCTGCTTCTGGCAGTAGAATGTTTCTCTTAAGGCCATAAAAAGAAAAAGATAATAATTAGGGTAGTGACCATTGATTTTGTGGTTAAAATATGGTAAGTATTTTGTCTTAAGTCTTCTAATCAGCTGAATGTATCAGTCTGAATTTTTGCTTGAGTGGGTTTTTAGGTATTCGGGTGTTTTTGTTGGTGTTTGGTGTTGGTTTTTGGTTTTGTTTTTTTTTTTTGTTGTTGCTAGCTCTTCCCTAAATGTTTGCAGTTCTCAACTAGAATTTCTAGGTTTCTGTGGAATGTGAGGTTTTCATCCATGATACTTGTGTTGAGTTCAGTAGAATCACAGAATTGTCAGGGTTGTCAGGTCCATCTCTAAGTCCCTCCTGCCTGCTATGGACAGGGACATCTCCCACTAGATGAGGTTGAATGGGCTAGTAAGCTAACATAATACTTCTAATGCTGTTTGTAGTGCTGGCTGATTTTATCCAAATTATTTATACTTGAAGTAGTTTAGGACTCAGGCACCAAATACATAGTTTATCAATTTATTTCTTTTTTGAGATAAAGTACAAGTTCAGGAAGCTAGAGAGCACTCTGATTTTATTTTAAGTTTGTTGGAAATGGCTGCTTTTGTAAGCCTTTTGGTGCTGTGCCATATAATGGCTGATAGAGAAGAATTAATTTTCACCCTGCTGAATTCTGACTTGAAATTTCATCCAGTGATAAAATTGTAGCATACTGGCAGAATTTTTGAGAGGAGCACTGAATTTTGGTGTAATGGAGTGGTGAGTGTAGTTGTTTCTCATGTGAAGTTTTAGCTAAGTCTTCACGTCTTAAATAACTTAAGTAGAACTCTTACAAGTTCTACAGAATTAGAACCTGAATCCATCCTGCAGCCAGCCTGAATCTCGGTGAAAATATGTACTTCACTTCAAAAAGTACAATGAGAATGATGTTCTTGAGCTGGCATGGAAAATACGTACAGTATGTTCTTCCTTTTCACTTTTTTACAGCTTGTGAGTTGGATACAGTGAAATTAAGAGCAGTGATGTGATCTAAGCTTTTTGCAGGTCTGCATTGGTCTGAAAGAAGTATTTGAGATTTGGGGTGGAAAAAAAAAACCAAACTCCAAAATATTTAGTGAATAGTTGTCTGCAATGCTGGCTTGTTTCATAGTTCTCAGGCTGTGAGTTGGTGCCTCAAGAACAGTTCTCCCTGGCCACTGAGGAAACTGAAGTGCTGAAGGGAGGAGAAGAATAGCTCTGTGGTCAGAGTTGTGGCATGTTTGGGAGTCTGCTGACCTAGGGGTCTTGATTGCCTTCTTGGCACAACTTCCAGGGTGAGTTAAACAGCTTTCTATCACCATCTAATGGCTGCATTTCCAAATTGCAGTCTGAGCGTGGTTCAGTTTCAGAAACATTCCAGAAGCTCCTCTGTGTGTTGTAAAACTCTTGTATGCTGTGAAACCACAGGTGGCAGAGGCACCTTTTGGCTACTTGTGTGGCTTAAGAAGATAATCATAGAATCCTTTCGTGGTAACACTAGATAGTGGCTGGAGGGAGAAAGAAAACCATTCCTAGTTGTGGTTGAAGGACTGGTACTTAGTTTGAGATCATTGCTGTATACTGCTGAGAACTGCACTGCAGATGCAGTATGGAGCTCCCTTTGGAGATGAGGCTATTCATCCCTTTCTGTCTCACCTACATCAAACCTATCTTGGCTGTTCCAGATTCAGTTTTAGGTTTGTTATTAAGTGGGGACCTCTTGTTCCTTCCTTTCCAGATGTGGCCCTGGGCCTCAGAGCCCTGCTCTTTCATGTTCAGTGGTGGCTGCAGGCTGAGTGTGCCACTTTTAGGCTGCAGCTAAAGAGGTTGTAGGTAGCTCCTGAAACTGGAACATTTGCCTTGAGTGGCTTGATTACCTGTGTGTTGCTTTGCTTCTGTTTGGGCATGAAGTTTTTTTCATACTCCTGTGTTTTAAAGATGATTTGTCACTAATGTGGGGGTTTATCTGACAGTCCTTGGTGAGAAGGTGAATGGGGACTCCCCCTTGAGAGGAAGACTGGTTTGTTGTAAAGATCAAAGCAACTAGAGTGTTATGTTGTTTTGTTTTGTTTTCTGCATAAGTTGTTTTCTGACTTTGTTTTTCTCCATGTGGAGTTTATCCAGTGGTAAAGCAGAATGATTTCAGAACAGATCTCTAGGTCCTGATAGGAAACACTATGGCATTTTATGTATTCCATGACTCTTTCAAGATTAATAGAGAGAGATTTTTCATAAGAAATCTGTTTTGTCCCTTAGAAAATAGAAATAGCTGTCTGTATTTTGTTCTCATACTTTATTGTTTTGTGCATTTAGTGCTCTAGTCCCCTTCTTATCTTCTTACCATTCCACTTGTTTTTTTATCTCCTTACCTGTATTTTGAAGGAGGAAAACACTTAAATCTTACTCAGTTGGATGCTCTTTGGGGTAAGTCTAGGAGAAGTTTTAAATATTTAAAAATTTTCTGCTATATGGGTATTTTGGACTTGTGGCTTGATCACACACAGTGCTCCAAAGATTATATCAGGAAATCCTCTTTATTTTTGCTACTTGAGATCTTGAAGGGTAGACCTGGAACAGAGTGATCTGTATATATACACTGGAATTTTAAAGTTTTCACTGGCAGTTGAACATAAGATTTGTCAGCTTCTGTTCCTATGATTCCTATGCCCCAGCACAAATGCTTCCCCTGTCTTTCTTATGAAGGTGTCTTTCAAAGCTACCATTCTTGATGGGAGCTGTGTTATTGGACTTAGTATTCCTCTTATTTCATGCTTTTTTTTTTTTTTTTTTACTTGCATCTAGTGTTGTTTGAGTACTTTTTTGTGGGTCTCATTTTTACCCCTGTGCTTTTGGTTTTGCACATTGATTTTTATTTTATTTCCTCTTGTCTTTCAAACAGTGCTCATGTGTCACAGGAGAACCTTATTCTTGGAAATTTCTGCTGCTTATGATGCTGTTTGTATGCAGTCTGCTTACTGAACTGTGTAGATGACAGGAACTCTTGCATCCTGTGTTGTTTGTGATTATTTTTTAAGTCTTCAGACACTGCTAAATTGGCATTTTATCTTGACATGAACTGATACTAGGGCACAGGGCAATAATTTTGTTTGTTTTCTATGCTACTGTGGCTGTTGTAATCATATCCTTCTAGATTCCACTGCTGTGATGTTTTGCCCACCTTACTTTTTAGTCTGTTGGGAAGGGAGTTTACAATTCTTGGTGGATTTTTTGTTTGTTTTTGGTTGGTTTTCATTATAAAGAAGGAGGGGAAAGCATTTCATATGAGCTTGAAAGTAATTTCTTATTGCTAGTAGTGAATACTTTCATTTTCTGGAAATCTAGGAGTTTCCAAACTCTTAGAAAACACTTAGCTTCTGAGTCATTGCAAATAGAACCACTTGATCACTTGAAATCACTTGATAGCCCAGAGAAATGGCATTCAGAACTGGGGAAGCTTTCTATGGTCCATCCCTTCTGTTCACTATGAAGTGAATATGTGTGCTTGAAGATGGCAACGTGATTTTTCCATCTGCTAGAGGGTACTGTGGGATGTTGGATTTTGTGGGGGATGTCAAGGGTGTTTCACTTGTTTATGCAATATCTTTTGAAAGCAAAAACTCTCTTTGTAGGAGTTCTGTTGTGTCCATGTGGTGTTTGCATGGTGTGCATGTGAACAGTGTATACTGTAGCAAAGCTCTAGTTTTTTGAAAGGAAAAAGGAGAGAGTAACTCACAGTGTTGGTTACTGTTTGGGCTCAAACCCATTGTGCCAACCCCTCATGACACTTTAGGGATAACAAATGTGATAACAATATTCAGCTTGTCATGCTTTTTAGAAGTTAAAACTATCTGCATCTTTAGGGACCAGGTTCTCTGTTCATAAGTGGCTGAAGTATGCATCTTAGGTTCACCTTTTGCCTAACCAATTTTCTTGAGTAAAGGAGGAGGTAAGTGCTGATCCTACAGCTAAGAGGATGCAACTGAAGTTGTTTACACTTGAGGAGAAGTGTAGGAAAATAGGTGGACAAGGTTTGATCTCTAACATCTGTGAGTAAGCTTTGCCTTTTTGTCAGAAAAGAGCTCTGTGGTTCTTACAGCTTATTTTTTTCAGCAAGGACTGCTGTTTCAATTTTGGCTCACAAACCTGGAGCCTCTTTCTCACAAATTGTCAACCTTTTTCTAACATGAGGGTTAAAGCATGTTTTGATGCATTATTGTCCGTAATCATGTGTTGAATTTTTAAGCAAAGCATGTTGCCCACCTGTAAGTAACTCTCACTGATACAAGTCTGTAGAAGCAGCTTTAGCAGCTGCTTTGAAGTAGTGGTGCTAGCAGGAAGCTTTTTGGGTATCATCTGTACACTTTGTTCACACAATAACTGTTCTCAGAAGCCTTTTTGTTCTGGAAGCCATTCAGGTGTTTTTCAAGATAACAGAAGAGCTTTTTGTTGTGTTAATAAGGAATATTGCATCTGCTTATGTTGGGAATTGATGTCAGAGAGTAGAGGTTATGATAAACAGGCTGTCATGAACTGTAGTGAGAGCTCTGAAGAGTGCTGTGGTTTCAAAGTTTGTATTTTGGCTCAGAAGTGGAACAACTGTGGAGCCCTTGGTTTGCAATAGGGCAGGATTACCACAAGAGGGAGATGCTGGCTTGGATTTTTAAGTTGCTTCATCTAGTGTTCACCTTTCCTGAAGTTTACAGTTATATTTACAGCTGAATTAAATATTCAGTGTTTTCTGAGTAATTTTCTTCTATGCTCTTAGTAGGCAGTGCTCTTCAGAAAGGAGAGAGAAAGTGGAGCTTTTTTTCCATAGATATTTTAGTTAACTGGTTTTGAAAGGCAAGTAGAACACCTTCAGTATCAATGCTGTCACTTGTCACAGTCTGCATTAATTATGCTCTGAGATGGTTAGCATATATTTAAAATATGATGGGGTTTTTAAACATCTATGACAACTTCTGCAATGAGCCATCTCAAATGTATATGCTGAAAGCTGATGAAACTATTCACAAATCTTTTTTAAATATATTTTTTATTATTTTTTAAATAAAAGACATGGTTTAAGTTGATACAGTCTCTGTTGTGAAACATGCCTGCACTGCTATGTTTTGAATTTGAGTTAAGGGTCAGGCAGCTACTGCTTGCCTGTGGGTGACATTAATTTCTTTCCCCAAGTGCCATTTGAGCTGCGTGTGAAAGGTAAGGCACCTTTGCTGGAGTGCACAACTCTGAAAGACTTCAGGGTTTGGCTTCTTCATGGCAGAGCTTTGTGCTGCTCAGGTTCTTTTAGCCTTTATCCACCGTTAAGTTCAGATTATTTAATTTTCTTCATGCTAGTGACCACTCAAAGAAAATTCTGTGCTTTTTACTAGAGGCCTATGAATTAATCTGAGTGAACTTCATGTCTTCACCGTATGAGTCTGTTTTTCCCAACTGTCTGATCTGCAGGATAATAATTACTCTGATAAAGATACTGTATGACTTCCATGACAACCAGTGTGTATGTTTTGATAGAAATCAGTGCAGTAATCTACTGGATTTTGTCTTGTAGATTAGGATTTTGAAATATAGAAGGCAAGACATTAACCTAAGTACAGGTCCAGATTCACAAGCAAAAAATGACAGCCTGCAGAAAAAAGTGCTGCTTCCTGGGATGAGGTTGGTTGCTTAGCAATGAGCTATGGATGTGGAAAGGAACCCAGAAAAGTCATCAGGGTGGTTTGAAAACATAGTTTGAGGAAAGGAGTTTTTAAAGTTGGCAGTATTTAACAGTTTGGATTTGGAATTTGAAATGACCAGACTGCAGAATATCTGTTTTTTGAGTTGAATTTGACATGATTATTTTAAGGCTTGCCCTCTCCTGCCTTGATTTTTAAAGCAGCCATTCTGCAGACTGTACCATTAAGCATGCAAGTCAGAGAGACCTGATGAGCTGAAAAATGTTGATAATCCTTTAGCAAACCCTGCAGTATTTACAAAAAAAACCGTGGGCTCTAGGCTTTTGTCCATCATGTGGGCAATTGATTGATGAATTGCTGTGTGAAGTAAATTTCTCTTCTAGCATTTGATTATCTTGAGCATTGAGTCAATTTGTCATGTAATATTTTGTGCTGTCTCTGACAAAAACATGTAAGGATCCAAATATGCTCCAGGCTCTACTGAAGAATTAAAGATTGCTGTGAAATTCTGGTCTTGAACAGGAACAGAGTCCAGGGTGAGAAGAGCTCTAATAGAGCAGAATATTACTGTAAATCCTGAGACCATAGAACTAAATCTGTTAATTTGCATAGTTAGCTGTGCTGCCTTGTGAAAAATGCTTTTCAGATGGTCAGGATGTACTTGGGCTTGGTTGCAGGTATCTGTAACCTGTATCTGCCTCTCTTAAGCAGGATTGTTTGCTGTAGTGGGTGCTTAAGCTCCTGTGATAAGTGAGCAGCCATGTCAATACATGTTTTCTCTCTAAATTATGACTGATATAATATCTTATATTTCAGGTGGTCTTTGTATTAAAAAGATCCAAGAAATATTAATCAGCAATACAAATTTGTGTTTCATCTAAATAGAATCATAGTTGGAATCAAAGGCTATGTTCTGTGCAGCCAGTGCATGGAAAACCAAGCTGGCAGAATTGACTAAGCTAAAAATAACCCAGAAATACAGTTGCAATTAATTTATCTCTTTCCTTATGACTTCTAAATACTGCTATTCTGTGTTCCTTGTTTACTTCCAGGTGGGTTTTCAAGCAGCTGTATGACAAAGGGCTGGTGTATAGAGGTGTTAAGGTCATGCCTTTCTCAACTGCATGCAACACCCCACTGTCAAACTTTGAGTCCCATCAGAACTACAAGGTAAGTCAGTATGTGTCTACATTATATATTCAGTCAGATTTCTCTGTCTTCAGTTTGGATGTGGAAATCTTTACTATTTTTTGGTGATACGTAAGTATTACTAAACTTCAAATTGATAGTAAAATCTTAGCAAAATACAATAAAAACTAACCCATTTACCTGTATTTATTTGGATCAGTGGATCTCAGGCTTCTTCCCTGTTCTTTTTGGTTAATTCTTACAGATACATAAAGTACATACTCTGTGTTATTCTAGTAAATTACTCTCATTTCTTCATGGGCACTTAGGATGAATATTACACTGTTTTGGCCTTCTGTGGTAAATACTTAAAGCAGAGCTGCAGTTCTTGCTGTCCCTGCAGATCTGAAAAGAAGAAAGTCTTTGGCAGAGCTGAAGTCTTCTGTGAGGGAATGAATAATTGTCAAAGGCTATGGTTGGTTGTAGGCACAGGAGCATAATAGCACTTCTAAGCATCATTAATTTAGATTGGGAAATAATAGATGATTTTCCTAATGTAATGCATGGTATACTGTTTTATAATATGTTCCTTTAAAAGTAGGTATAGTGGGTGCAGCTTCTCATTTGCAACAAAACTGTGTTCACATATGTGAAGGCAGAACTTGTGTCCTAGTCTTCAAATTTAATGCTGGTTTGTGGACAGAACTTTTGTATTCTTTCTAATCCCCCTCCCAGCTTCCATATCCTTATATCATAAATCTTTCACTTGGGTTGTTGCAGCAGAGAGCTAGCACAAATTGTACATCTGGTCTTTTTTACATCTTGCCTAGAAAAAGACCAATTTGCTGGCCAAAAGTCATGTTTTTAAAATGAATGTCTAAATGGACTTGTAGTACAAGACAGTCCACAGATACCAGACCATTAAATATTGCTGAGGAGTGTTTGACTATGTTGAAGAACAAAGGTTTTGTGATTTAAGGTGAGACCTGCAAAGATATATCCATGTTTGTGGCTGACTGATAAGTGGAATAATTACTTGTACATATTAACTGATATTTCATATAAGCTCAGATTAATGAGCTTTTTGTAGAACAAAGACTGGGTGGTTTCATTCTGTGTTTTTTTGTTTGTTTTTTCTGTGTGTGTGTGTGTGCACTCCTTTTCCATGGAGCAAAGCTCTTTTCTTGAGTCTTAATGAATTATTTAGATGTTGATTTTTACTCTAGAACCAGCAGAGTCTGTGTGGGGTGTGCTGTTTTACCACTTCATGCAGAAATTATCTTGTTTGTCTGCTAGAGGTGGTATTTGGAGCCTGAAATGTTGAGGGTCTGACCTGACATGGTTTATTCTTGGCAAGACCAGTTGTTTCTGGGTGTAAGGCAGCTGTTGTATTTCTCACTGTGGAAAGCAGGCTTTGGCTGCTGCCTATGAATCCTGTGACAATCAGGACACAAATCATGAGAAACAGGGCACAAGAAGCATGTTTAGAAACTGAGTTTGGTGTCTAATGTATACTTGAGTCAACTATGTCAGCAGCTGGTATTATATTGAAGAAGTTCTGTGCTCATATGAAATCAGGCATAATTCAGCAATGAAGACATTTCACAACTGGCAGGGCAGCCTGGATGCTTGGTTTTTTGTTTTTTTTTTTTTTTTTTTTTTTTTTGTGGCTTGCTAGCTGTTTTTATCTACCTGGTCAACTCAGTGTTGAAGAAAGTGAAGGAAATAGCCTTCAGTGTTGTTGAGCTATTGGTAGGGACAGAACTGTAACTGTAGCTTGATTTTTGCTTGGTATTGAGCACTATTCCAGAGTTATGTAATATTTATGTTTGACTGCACCAGATGTTCACAGAAAATTCCCTCTGGAGCAGCCCTTAGCTCAGACACAAATAGCAGCCTGTCCCATGATGCTGGACAGAAACCAGAGAGCCTTGTGTGGGACACTGAGAGGTTGCAGGGCCTGCCCATGTGTAGGGTCTGTGTGCATGGCACCTGTTTGTATGTGGCATTTAAAATTAATAGTGAAAATGTCGTTTGCAAGATTAGACTTGCTTTTTCAGCCTTGCTTTTCATAATACGTGAAGTGACTGAATAGGATTTTAATTGTGTGCAAGAAAAACCTGTTCTCAGGGGATTCTTTTGGCTGATTTGAAGGCAAAGTTTTATAGAGCAGCTGGCAAAGCTTTCTTTGCCTTAATTTTTTTTTTTTTTACTCTTCAATATTGTTGTTCTCTTGTTTCCAAGTACCCTGTTTTTCCCTTGTTAACACATCATCTTAAGATTGCATCTTGTTAAGTGATGGCTGTTCTTCCTACTCCCTGACTCTAGAGGAAATGGTGGGAAAAGGCTTTGTCTAGCAGTATTGGAGAAACTGATGTTTTTCTTGACAGTTCAGATTGATATTGTAAACTTTTAAAATGGGATTATAAGAAACATTTAAGGGAACTGGCACTCATTGGCAACCAATGAGTTGCCAACCCAAAATTGCCCTGCTAACCTGAATTTTTAACCCTGTGACTTTGTTGGACTGACAGTTTGCACTGCCACAGTGCAGGAACATTATAACTGGTGTTCTCTTCAAACTTTATGCTGCTGCTTCTCTTCTGCTACTGAAGTAATGAAGCAGTCTAGGTGCAAGATAGGTTTTGGTAGAGGGCAGTGATAGTTACTACTTCTGTGATTTGTATTTTCTTATTAATACATGCACTCAACCTTCCTCTCCATTTTTTTTTCCCCTTTGTTTTTTATCTTGGTTTTAAGGATGTTCAAGATCCTTCAGTGATTGTGAGCTTTCCACTGGATGAGGATGCAAGTGTTTCTCTTGTTGCTTGGACCACTACTCCTTGGACCTTGCCTAGTAATTTGGCCCTTTGTGTTAATCCAGAATTGCAGTATGTAAAACTGAGAGGCAAGTGTTAACTAAAGATGACATATAATGAACACTTCTTTTTATAGTGTCTGTGAATATGTACTTATATTTTGTATTTAGAGTGTTTTACACTAACTTTATAGCACTTTGCTGGGGTTGGATCAGTATTATTTTGAATGATGAGATTTACTTCCTATGTGGCTGATGATTTCCAGCTCTTGTGCTCTTTTTATTTTACATGCAGTATGAAGACTGTTACCTAGAAAATATAGGTAGCTGAAACATAGAACAAGATGAACTATTTTATCTGTGTTCTTAAAAGTCATGCTGTATTTGAGAGACAGGGAAGTGTGACTTTTTTTTTTCCCCAACTTCTTTCTTGGCGCTCAAACTTAAGAGCAAATTACTACTACACATCAGCTAAGTTGCAGTAACTGGACATTTTTGTACTCTTAACCCGTAACAAATCCAAGATGTCATAGACTTGTCTCCAACCTGATTGAAATGTGGTTCCTTAGCACAAGTGTAAGGTGAGGTACAGACTGTGATTTCCAATATAAGAGTCTGACCAGGTGCCTTGGCTTGCTCATGGACCACTTGGTTGTACCTGGCTGAGTTGTAACACGGGTTTTCCTCCTCCTCTTTTTGTTTGAAAAGTGTTTGCTAAGTGTCTGTAGGGGGAAGAACTAGCTGAAAACCAGTGGTTGATCAGCAGGATTATTCTGGGCTGTTTTGTAGCTAATAATATATCATCTTGCATGAATTGAAAGGTTTCATAATGGTGCAAATAAGGGTATGAAATAGAGATTTATGTAACTTTTTGTTTTATTTTACATTCTAGATAATGCCACAGGAAAGATTTACATTTTGATGGAATCCAGGCTGATAGCACTGTACAAATCTGACAGTGAATATGAGATACTTGACAGGCAAGTATATAAATTATTACAGACTTGTTAGCTTCCAGTATTTTTATAGAAAAGAAACTACATGTTTCAAAAAGTTGGATTTTGCAGTTATCTAAAGATGGATTTCCCTCCATGGTGATACTTTGTGTGTCTTGAAAAAACCAAAGAAGAGAGATAAATTTACTAGAACAAATCAGTCTTGTACATGAAGATATGAAGAGAATGAAAATTTCATTGGATCATTGTATTTCAGTGGGACAAAAAAGGTCCCTTAATCCTTCCTACTTTAAAAGTCTCAAAAAAACCTGGAGATTGTCCAGATACTGAACATGTAAACATTATGTAAATACTTAAAGGCAAATGGACAAAAGAAAAACCATTGTCTTTGACAAGCAAATACTGCTCCTGTAGGATTGTCTAAGTTACACAGTCAGTGGCAGTTAATGCTTTCTGAAGAATGCTTATTCATCTTAATTTAGTGGAAAAATATTAATAAGACAAACATCTCTTAAATTCTATGTATAAAACATCAACCTCTTAAAGAGGTAAAATATAATTAGTATTTATTTGCTTGCTTTATTCAGTCCCATGCAGTGGGTAAAAATCAAACCAGCCAAACCCAACAGACAAACAGAAAAAAACCCCAACAAAATCCCCACACAATACAAAACCACAATAAAGCAAAAAAAAATTGAAGATTAGAAAATTTTTTGAGAATGACAACCCTTCTTCACTGGCATCACTTTATTTTTATTTTTTGGCTTTTTTACCAAGCAGTTGAAAGCTTTCCATGTAAAAAACATTTTAAAAAGGAGGATACAGCTTATTTCAGTTATGCAGTTATATCTAGTCACTGAAATAGGGGAGTGTAGAACTAGAATGCTTGCTGAAGATGTTGTCTATTCTGATGCCTCATACTGTGACAGCTGAGTTCTGAGTTACTGAGACAGTAATTTGTATTTTTTATTTCTGCATTGATTTCTGTTCCCCTCTTCTCCTCCCAACTGAGTTTTCTTCATCTGTCACGCTCTAGCAATTTAAGCTGGACTCAATTTATAAAGATGATTTTTAGTGCTCTCATTCTTCAGGGCTGACAGAACTTCTGATACCCAGTTTTTTTTCTTCCCTTAAGAGTCATCAGTAAAACCATTGAATAACATCAGTGTTATGATAGTCTCTGCCAGGATACCACAGGAAATTTTCTTTCAGCCTGATACTAGGTTAACAAACACTCTTTTCCTCAAAGTGGTTGTGGGTCCATGTAAATGTAGTGTCACCCTTTCTAACATTAAGACTTAAATCTACTTGCTTGCTATGTAAGCTGGTTCATCTGCCTAAAAAGAAATCTTTTGGCTTGGTGGGACTTGTTTTTGACAAATTGATATTATATGTTCTTCAGCACTTCATATTTTAAAAAACATTCAGTCACTTAAAGTTGAATCAGGTTGTTATTCTAGTCTGACTAGTTTTCAGGTCCATCAGTATTCCATTTCTCTCTTGAAGGATACATACTATATTCCTTTCCAGTCTTGTGAAAATGTCTTCATGGCTAAAAATCAACAGTTCTACCAAAGCCACTCTATTTTCTTAAATACTTTAAAATTCCTTTAGACTTGAAAAAAGTAAGGTAGGTCTTTCGTTTTTCTTTTGGTTCCAAGGTTTCTTTTAATGCAATATTGCCAGGTAATTTCAGCCTCGTTGCAGTTGTTCTGTGTCCAGGAATGCATTGCATGTTTTTGCCTTTTTTGGTGTAGTGCTTCTATCAGAACTGTGAGCTACCTGCTCTGCTCTTTAGGATGATGGTACACAGGTTTCAGTTGTCATTGTTTATGCCCTGTGTTTCTTCTGTCTCTGGATATTTTTCTTGTTACCTCTCTGTGCCTATACGTAAGACTGCTAGGAATTTTAATTCTCCTTCCAGAGCAGTATATTTTTATTCTTTCTGTGTTAGGACTACAGTATTCTCAAGGTGGTATCTGTTTTTTGGCCATGCTCCATTTTTTATGTTTTGTAATAATTTAGTTCCCTCAGATGTTAAATGTGAGGTAATAATTGAATGGATTTTGTAAAGATTGATATTTATGAGTAGCTAAGTTCATGGAAATGAACTTTCTTGTTTCTGCTCTTTGCTTTTTTGTTTCTTTAGCTCACTTTTAAATTCTCAGGCAGTTAGGTACTTGAGGGAGAAATTCTTGATACTTGTTCTATACCAGGTGGCAGACCTAGATAGGGAATGATCTTATTGAAAATTTTCTCTATCTGAAGTCATCTGAACTTCCTAAGTTTTGTCAGCCTTCCCATTTTCCTTCAAACCTGATTCTTCTCTCCTTCTCCTCCCAGATGCAGATGGTAGGTTTTTGGTGAGAGCGAATGAGAATACGTTGTTCTTTCACTGATGAAATAGCTGCCATCCCTGTCAGAACAGTGTTGGCTGCATTGCACAACTTGATTGGTTTGGGGATATTACCCTACTTTTGGCCATTGATTGGCTTGTTGCTTTATTTAGTAGTGGTACAAGTGAAATCATTGATGAACATTGTTCTCTCCTGTTTGTTACATTTCAATCTGTTTGCATGTTAAGCACTAAATTTCTTGAGTTTTTTCCACTGCTCTTTCTTTCTGGATTCTAGAGAACTTGGCTTGAAATTCTGCTTGAGTTCCTTTCTGTGCTTTGAGAGTTCCCCACTTTGAAGTAGTCAAGTGTTTTATGGTTTGACTGTTATTTTGGATCAAGAACAGTGTAGGGAAAGACTACAGCTGTGACCCATTGAGAAGGCTGTCTCATTAGTTGAAAAATAACTTCATCAAACCTTTTCCTGAAATGGATGATTTAAACACTTTAAGGAGAGTTCTGAGCAGTGAATCCCAACCTGATCCCTGCCTTTGTCAGTCAGAAGCCTGAAGAGAGCCAGATCTCCAGGCTCTGTCTCTGTCTTGTATTTCTTGTCTGGCTTAGCTGGTTCTTCAGTCTGTCTTATTTGTGTTGGATCTTTCTCTGAGACACCTGTGGAGAGATTGGGTGCCCAGTTTTAGAATAAGGAATGAGACATCCAGACTTGAAACAGCACTACCCTGTATTGCAGTCTCTGTGCATGGAACTTGTAGGTGTTGGGATCAGTGTATTCAGTGCTGTTGAACACGGTGAGCTTATAGAGCTTTGTCATTATGAATATTAAATTGAAATTGTCTTTTATCCTCTTTGCCCAGCTTTACCAAAAATTGATTGTTATTAATGCTTAATTTCTGTATTGGTTACAATGATTACTTGATTGAAAGATTGTCAGATGCAAGTGTTCCTCTCAACATTTGGCAGAGATGCATTAAGACATATAGTTTTTGTTTTAAGTTCTGATTGCTAAAGAGTTGTAGAAATGAGATGCAAACTATTGAGAAAATACTTTTTTCTTTGTCTTATGAAGTCAAATTCTGTTAGGGGCAGGGAAAAGGGAAATAGAAAACACAGCATTGCTACCAGCTGACTAAGCAATTTCCAAGTTGTTAATTCAGTTCATGTAAATCCTTCTCCTCAGGTTTCCTGGCATTGTTCTTAAAGGCAAGAAATATAAACCAATCTTTGAGTATTTTATTCAGGTAAGGTGAACGTGTTTGGTGTTTAATACAGGATGCAAAATAAAAGCAATTCTCATTATTCCATGTTTATATTGTACAAATCTTTTGTCCAGATTGAATTAAAGTATTTTGAAACCTATTGAAAGGTTCAAAAACAAAGTTGACTTTTAAAAAATATTTTTCTCTTAGGTTTTAAATACACTTGGAGTAACAATTCAGTGATAAATAATAACTAGATTGCATATTGAAGAGAAATTTCCAATATGCATGAATAAACAGACATGGTTCTCTTACCTTTTCATCTACTAAGCTTCTGTTGCCTGCCTGTTGAATCCACAAACACTGTATTCATAACAATGTGACTTTGACCATGGATAACAGTCACAGACATACAGTGTTTTTCACTGGATTTAAAAGCCTTTGCTAAAATAACTGCTGATATAACTGGCTTTTATGGATACCCTCCTGTGCAGCATTTAAGCACTGTCTAAGTCTAGTGTAGTTAATAGCACCATTGATGATAGTAGAGTATATAGCAATAATAGAGTGGGTAAAAAACCTACATGTTTTTTTCAAAAAAATTCTGATTTAAAAATGGATTAAATTTTTCAAAGAGTTGAAGTGGATTACAGTACTGCTGGGCAAGCAGCTGTTAACTCCCATGAGAGATTTGGTAATTTTTGGCTACCATCTGCTCTGAAGCATGTGCTCATGTCAGCAAAGGTGAGAAAACCTCTGTAGGAAGCAGGATCTCTAGAGAAAGGTCAAACACAGCTGAATCTGAAAAACAGGACTGCAAGCGTAAAGGTTGGGAATGGATAATTTTTTTGAATCCTGCTGTACTTCTAAGGAGCAGATGGGCATCTGCCTTTTTTTTTTTTTTAGAATGGATGTCTTATCTCAAAATATCCCCTCTTCAGAACAAGCCAAGTCTAATATTTTCTAACATACTGGGTTTGACTTCGATTGCAATAATTTTTTTTTTACTACTTTAATATTAAGGAGTAAAAATTATATACTATATATTATTTTTCATTATGTATATAATGAACCCACTGAAAATTGGCAGTTCTTTTCATGTGAAATTTTTTTCTTGTGGTGGTTTTTTTTTTTGTTTTTTTACCATCTTCTCATTCTCTGGAGGAAGTAAAGAGAATATATGGGCTATAAAAGCAAATTTGTGTTTTAAAATTAGAAGGTATAGTGGACATACAGAAATGCCCAGAGACTTCTGTATATAGGATCCCAGTAGCATTCTTGGTTGTATCCTTACAGGAGTGTATTAACTGTCTGTTAAGCAGAGAACTGTGAAGATCTGTGGCTTGAAGAATAATTGACTCTGAGGCCTTCTGGAGAGGTCTTAATCACATTTGTCACTTTTTAAATGAAGTACACAATTTCTTAGCTATGGGAAATTATTTAATAATGTTAGGAATGCCACATTTTGTGTCACTTACTCTTGATGCAGTTCATTATTTGCATGGGTGTCTAGTGCCTCTTCCAAGTTCTTAAGACTTCTGTTTTGCTTTGTGTATACATTTATATGGAAAACAAATTCTTGTGTTGCAGTGCAAAGATAGAGGTGCCTTTACTGTGGTGGTAGACAATTATGTCAAGGAGGAGGAAGGCACAGGTGTTGTACACCAGGCCCCCTATTTTGGTGCTGTGAGTATGAACTATGTCTCTGTAAAGTTATTTTATTCCAACACACATTGCTTGGCTTTGCAGCTCCTGGGGACCATCTGACAGGGTGACTATGATATTTAACAAACCTCCCATTTACTACTTACAAATGTAATAATACCATGTAGCATTGTATTCTAATGAGTCCTTGTCCTTTGTGTGCTAGACTGAAGATTGTAGGTGTCCCTTGATTTGCTTGTTGCTGTGGTATGTGAAATGAACTCGCCACCTTATCTTCCGAGTGTCATTGATGGGAGCTTTCTCTAAGTCTAAATTTGCAGCTTTAAGAAGAAATGATCTGTTGTATTAGTAGTCAAAACTGGCTGTGCTAAGTGTTAATTCAGTGCTCCTCTTCAGTGTTTCAATGTCATTACTCATTGGGCTTTTAGAGAATGAAAAAGTGCTTTGACTACGTTTGTACTGAGACTTTATCCCTTGGTGTGAAAGGGATTTTGTTGCACTCTATTCTCTTTTCCTGTCCTTATTGTCCTTTCTCTGTCTATTCTTCTGAAGGTTAAGAGGGATAATTTTTCATGGATTTAATCTTTTCAGTTTTTAGACACATGAATTAAATGGACTCGTTTGGACTCATTGTCCTTTTTGTATGGTGTCCTGTCTCCAGCCATTATCCAAAGATGCCCTCAAAAAACTTCCAGTAGAGCTGCCAGTGCCTAGCAATTAGCAAGCCCTTGACCACGAGCTCTGTCATCATATCCAGAAATTGTTGGCATTAGTAATAGGCCTCTTTGTATTCATATAAAATATCCCATCCTTTTCTGTCTTTTTTTTTCCTGAGTTTTTCTGAAGGGTGCATCCATTGTGATGGTGTTTCCCTTGTCAAGATATGAAAAAATGTCCCAGCTTTTAATACAGCTGTGAATAAATAAAAATAAAACTGGACTGTATGTTATCAGTTAGTAAATCCATGGTGGCTGGTAAAGTGTCTTAAGGATTATAAAGCTTATAGCTCTACTTGCACCTCACACACTTAATGGATCTCAATCTTTCAAAGCCTTGATGGAGGGGTTAGGGAGCAGCCTTGATTTCAAGTCAGGAGCTCTTGTTGTAGGAGATGAAATTGAGGCAGGCAATAGGCTGCTAAGAGAGAAGCAGCTCTGGAAGAAACTTTCCCTTGGCCTGCTGTCTTGTTCTGTTGTGTATTTGCGTAATACAGTTTAGTTGTTGGAAACTGTTGAAAAGCCTGACTGGATAGTTAGAGCAGGGATTATTTGCCCTCTTTTTATCAGATTTTGTTACAAGCCCACAGAGATTTGTGTAAACATGGGGGGCTGGGGAGGAATAACTTTTGTCACTTGCTCCTGGGAAGTCAGCAATTACCTTTAAACCAATTTTTTTAACAAACCATAAGAGCATCAGCTTAATGCATTGCTATGAAAAAAAATGCATATAATATTTGTGTGAGAAAAAACTGCACTAACATCACCACCAAAACTTGTGTTCATTAGCTAAAGAGCAGATTGACTTCAAAATGCATGAAGCCCAGACTTGAGTCAACTGGCTATGCTGCCTTTAGAGGGAAATTTCATAGTGTACATTGCCCTTAATGCTACTACCTTTTTATTCTGGGATGCATGTAGTTCAGTTTTTGCAGCCCACTGATTATTTTTGTCCAGAAATGCTTGCAAAAGGTCTGGTTTAGGTTCAGGAATTCATGGTATAGTAGGTAGAACACTTGAGTGTTCCATGTAATGGCATTAAATGTTTGCTGTTGGACATGCTTAGATGTGAAAGGGATAGAATTCATGGTTGTAGGCAGGACTGGCTTGCTAAGTAATTGACTTCTTTGCAACTTGCTTTATTGTCATGTTGCAGGTGAATAGGACAGGGTCAGAGGAGAAGAAATAAAGCACAGTCCTTCACAGGCAGTGTCTTACCTTGTCTCACTCTATCCCTTCCCCTCAATATAAGCTATTCTGGTTGATAAATGTAGATGGAATTAAAATTCTACTTGGTAATGCATATTCCTCATTCTTTTTTTGTTTTGCTGATAGCTTAGAAATATACCCTTTTCCAACAAAATTTAAAGTGAAAATGCGTATTCATTTAGTATCAGGATATGAAGTTCCCTTGTCTTATGTGATGCTTTTGCCAAATGCAAGCTGCATAAATCAGAGCACTATCAGTTCAAAAGACATCAGAGTTAAAGCTCAGAGAACAAGACAAACCTGTATTAAAAACTCTGTAGACTCATGGTACCCCCAGATTAACATGACAGTAAAATTCAGCCGCTCAGGTATTTCATCAAATGTGGATATATCTACAGTCAGCTTACAAAGCCTTAGCAAGATCTTAATTTGCACACAAGCCCTATTGTGCCTGCTGTGACTGAGTCACAGGAGTTTCATAGCTATGTTTCTGTTGCACTTTCTTTTTAGTAAATTGCAAAAGTATACTTGATATTTGTTACCCTACGCAGAAGGTAAACCTTTTGACTAAACCTTTTGACTCCCATGTTTTGTTTTGTTATTTTGTTGTATTTTTAAATTTCAGATAAAAAGGCTTTGTGTTCTCATCAGGAAGCTCTTTAATAGCTTTTGTTTCATTCATTTGGTATATTACAACTTTTATTTGTAATCTTTTGAGAGATTTAATCATGGCAGAGGGGTACAAAAGTGAGCACTGACTTTTCTCCTGAAAGAACTGAAAGATGTCTTAGCTTTCCAGTGGCACTTTTTGCTTGTGGATTACTGTATGTGCCTGAGTATATTCTTGGTTTGTGGTTACTGGAGCAAATCTTCACTAAATCAAATGGCAGGTCAGCCTGGAAAATTTTTACATTCAAATTAGAGTTCTTCAAAGGAAAGGAGCTCACTTGGTAGAAAACCAAAATAGCAAAGCCCTTTATATATATCATCAGCTCCATCACTGATGCAAATCGGACTGAACCACCTCATGACCTGTGAAGTGGAAGGTTTGTTATTATGTTCTAGCTGGCTTGTGAGCATGCCAAGCTTTGTAGTCTCTGCTGGCTGCTTCTTCAAAGCCTTTTACAAGTCACTGCCAAATCAGGGTTGATGTTACTTGTGTCATCTGGCCTACATTTTAAACACTGCAGTATCCTTGCTGTATCTCAGCAATAAGAGCTGATGAAAGGTAACCATTCTCATGGGCTTATCTCAGTTAATCTATGACTTAAGAAGCTGGTTGACCCAGTGGAGGCTGAATAATCATGAGGGCTGTCTACAGCTGCTGGAGAGAGGAAAGAGGCTATGGTCTACAGTAAATGAGTGTTGTAGCTGCAGAGGTTTTTCATTTCTTTGTGTAGTGCCTTGGTACATGGAGTACCCAACTTCACTGTCGCTATGGATTAGTTTCATCCTTGTAAAAAATGTCCTGTGGATCAATTGGCAACATGTTAGATGGGGCTTTGAGGGAGCTGGTAACTGCAGAGACCAGTGGGTAGGGTTGGAAGTGCAGGATGCTGGCCACAGAAGGGATCTAGAAACCCTGCTCTGTCACTCTGCAGTTGCCTTACCTGTGTTGGTTGTATCTAGGCAAAGAGAATTCAGCTGGCTCTGGGACATTTGCTTGTTAATAGTCCTGCTTCTGGTGTGATCTCCTTGATGAAAGTGTACAAATTGCTTTAGAGCACAGCTCCTGTGAAATAGCTGCTGCCTTTTACAAAAGGTCAATGAGCTCCATGCCCAGAGGAGGGCAACACTTCAATGCTGCCAGTTCTCGTGGGCAAGGTTGCTGCAGGTTCTGTTTCATGCCACACAAAACTTCAGTTTTTGTTCCCATAGTGTGGGGTTCGTCCCTTTTGTCAGAGCAGTGATACAGGAACCTCGGAGCAATCTGACTTGATGCAGCCTTCAGCAGGGCCCATTTCTGTGAGGAAAATGAAGTGATTCTCTGAATGTGCTGAGTCTCCTTATCTGTTCTTCCTCCACCCCCAAGAATGTTCTTTTTCCTTAAGGCAAGAAAGTGAAAAATCTGGACTGATAATAGATTGAGATACAGATTTTCTTTGACTTCAGGCTTGAAATAAAAAAATCTGAAGTTTTCTATTACCTTTATAGTTTAATATTTTATAAGATACCACTGTTGTTCAGTTATATCCATGAAAGTCTGAAGACCCTCTTTTTTTTTTTTTTTCCTCACTGCTACAGTAAGTTAACAATTTAAATAGAGGCTCGCCAGGAAAATAAACTGTGATGATGTCCATGTGTGCTTCTTGGTCAGTAGTGTTGCCTGTGGGCCAAGAAAGATTGCAAAATACAGATTTGAAGGCTTTGGATCATTAAGACATTCAGAAAATGATGTTTCTTAGGTGGAGTTCGAGAATTAGTTTGATTAAAACATCCTGTCTGTTGAAAACCACCCTGCAGGCTTGTGTGCTTGACAGACATAGTCTCTGGCTGGTGCCAAGGGCATGACATGGGGGTTGTCAGTTCCTTTACTGTGCAGTAGTAGCCTGATGCTCATGATGACATGTATGTACACACATAAAATGTATGTTTATATGCATATATCTGTATATTTGGGATTAATGAAGGCTGAATCTTTTGCTGTTATTGTTTTTCACATTTTTCTATTTAATATTTGATTTATTTTTCCAGGGATGGATACTTTAACCAGTACTTTGTTATTCTATAACTTGGCAACTATCTTTTTTGTAGGATGATTACAGAGTCTGCATGGATTTTAATATTATTCAAAAAGATTCTGTGCCTGTTTGTCCTGTTGATGCGTCAGGGTGCTTCACAGCAGAAGTGATTGACTTTGCTGGGCAGTATGTGAAGGTCAGTGTTCTTGGAGAAAGTAAACTACTGTTTTATTCAAGCTAAATTTTCTAAATGATAGAAGTGTTCCTCCTGAGTGGCTTGTCTTCAATGTGTCTTTACTATCTGGAAAAATAAAACCTGCAAATGCTTATTACAGTATCTGAAAAATAAAGAATTTGAAACTGAAGTAATACTGTGTATATAGCAGTGAAAGGGACAAGGAGTATCTTCTGTTTGCATCTACTGCAGAAAGACTCTCACTTTTCCCTTGTTTCCTATGGAAATGTTATGTATGCAGTGTGCAGAGGCCTGCTTTACCTCTGGATGACTTCTGAATTCACAGATGTCATCATTAAGTTCATACCATCCAGTTGGTGTAACATGACTTCTCAGAGGGGAGAAATCCAGCCATTTTTCCCACGTGTGGGATGTGTTGCAATGCAAATTTACTTGCCAATAGATGCAAGAGGATCCCCCACAGAACTCCAGATTGCTACAGGCACAAATCCATAGAAAGGAGTGCTACCTTAATTCTATGTGCTAAGAACACAAACTGGTTTTAGTTGCTTTCCTGCTGGTCCAGTTTCATAGCAAAGTATGTTCCGGTAAATGCAATTTACTTGAAAAAGACTTAAAAATCTTGTATTGCTTTTGAATGCAAACAGCTGTCGTTGCTTCCTGCTATATATTAAGGCAAATAAAAGAACAATGGAGGCTACACGTTTATCTTCTTGCTGGTAGGAATCTAAACTTAAGGCTCTTGGAATATATTCTTATGATGCTGAATTCTTAGCTTATGAATATTGCTGTATCATAAATCTGTGTATGTTCTTTTTTTCCCCTTTCTTAATGCCACATTGACACTTGTTTGTTCAGTAGTTTGTCTTGAATTATTAACATACAACTTCACTTCCATCTTAGGAAGTAAATCCTTTTTAGTTAGCAAGGAATTGTAAAAGATGCATCAGCTTCTGTAACTGTAGTCGCATTGGAGCAATGTGTTGTAGTGAAATCTAAATATTAGGTAAGAAGCACTGTGTGGCTTCCTGGCCAAAATCAGAAGACTCAGTAAAAGATAAAAAATGTTATTTAATATCTGGTTTCTATTAGTGTTGCAAAAAAAATTAATTTCATATACAGTTGTGTGTATGTGGGAACAGTCGAGGGCAAAAAGGGACTGATGCTGTGTGCTAGGATTTGAGGAGCAAATAACTTTTTGCATTCAGTGTTTTACAGTGCTTCTGCAGTAAATGTATGCATTGCATAGAAGCTTTGTGTGTGTGTGTGTGAACACTGGATTATCTGTAGGTGTTTACTAGTTGTAGCTTGCTGAAATAGGGAACTCTCGTATTCCAAGGAAAATTTTTGTTCTGTCTTTTTAGGATGCAGATAAAAACATCATTAAATTACTGAAAGAGAAAGGCAGACTGGTTCACAGCAGTAGTTTCAAGCACAGCTATCCCTTCTGCTGGAGGTAAGGAAAGAAGGTGCATGTGGCTTTAAGATTGAGGCTTCTAACTGAGTCAGGATTGTCTCATTTTTCCTCTCCCTTGACCTACTTAACTTTTTTAACAAGACTCGAAGAAATAATCAAGAATATTGAATTAGGAGAGCTCCAGTTTTTGCTTTGAAAAGAAGTAATTTTTTTTCTCATAAATATGATGAAGTGTAGTGTTGAAAATTTTTTTTATTGTGCTTTTACATCCATGTTTTTATAGTTTGAACTCCCTCTTTCTTAGTGTTGTGTTCTGTTAACTACCTTTTGAAGATAAGTCTGAGAATGTTAATTTTCTTAACAGCTGAGTACTGCGTAGCAGAAAAGGATGTTTTGGAACCATTTGAATTCTATCCAAATAAGTGTATCACAGAATGTCTTTATATGTTTTTCTTTAAAGTTTCCATGTTTTGGGTAAATAGCTGTGTTACAGAGGATGAAAGAGGGCTCCATGGGCTTCAGTGTCATAAGCTAATGTAAGAAGTCTTTTTTTATGAGAAGTACAGGCTTTACAAACTTAATCTAGAAATAAAGGTTTTTTTATTAGTGTCCTCTCTGGTTTTAAATCTATTGCAAAATAGAGAAAAAAAATCATAGAGCAATGTCGATTTAAAAAAAAAAACAAACTTCAGTAATCTTTTAGTGGGAATATTGCTGAGCTCTCTTACTACAAGCAAAACCACAGTTCAGTAAAATATCTAATTGCATATCTGCAGTGACTTGAGCATTTGAAGTCATGTCTGTGTGTGCAGCACATGGACTGAAATGACTGTGATAAAAGCTTTTCTCTCTGCCTGGCTCTAGTGCTACCAGGTGAAATGTTTTAGTAGTGTGCATTTATCTTTCATCTATAGCAAGAATAGCCTTTATTTGCTTAAACAGCATGATTGGTTTGTTTCTAACAGCTACATAGAGAAAGAAGAGAAATTATCCTTGACAATTTGGGACACTTTTTGAAAAGTGGCAGCCCAAAACCAACCAATGCTTATTTTTTTCTTGTGTAGCAATTCAGATGTACAGTCATGGCCTTCTGAGACAAACCAGTAATGTAAAAATGCTGATTCTGTAGAACATACTTAATCCTGCCACTCTGTTGACATTTTTGTTGATTGATGATAAATTGCAGGCAGTAAAATTATCTGGTGGGAAGAACAGAATAATGGATTCTTCTTGAAAAGCTCATTTCACTGCCATCAGAAATCAAACCATAATTGGAGTATTCTAAAAGTAGAATAGTTCTTAACTTTGAATATAGTTAGAAGTTATTTTGATTATTGTAAGAAAACTTTGAAATCAGACCTGTACTTGATGCACTACTGTTCATGCTTTTCCCTGAAATATTCTCCTATTCTGATATGTATTAATTTTCTATCAACTAAACGTGTTAAAATCCGAGAGAGGAAAACAGTAATGACTTAGTAAATCCACAGTAGATAGTCCAGTTGGAAGTCCTCTTCATTGGAATTGCTCAAAACCACTCTTTGTAGATGTGAGATTTTGAGAGTCTGTGGTCTAGGCAGCAATTTAACCAATCTGAAAGGCAGCAAGGATGCCTCACATGACAGCTGGAGGTCTGTGCCAGCTACTGTGTACTGCTCTATTGTTAATAAACATTGTGGGGAAGCTCTACCACTGACAGAGCTTTGTCTTTTCCAAACCAGTGGATGCAGAACAAAAAGAGGTTCTTTAGTAGCACATGGTCAGTTGTCATTTGTTTCCCATTTTATGAGAAAATTGAATCAGATTTTAACTTGTTTGAAACAGCTCTGCTGTCCAGAACAGGTCTGAGAAAACTACTGGTGGTGTGTAGTGTCCTCAGAGGATGGACTTTCCAATCTTCATCTTTTCAAGTATAAAGATTGCTTTTCAGAGAATGCTCATTGGTGGCACTGCAAAGGGACTAACAATTTTCTCAGATAATTTGGTTTCTCTGATAACAACTCTAAGGGGTGTATTTCTTAGGGGATCAAAACATCATTCAGTTGAAACAGGAGAATGTTTAGGGAGGAATTTTGTAAGCATCAGTCTCTGATTTAAGGTCTCTCTGGGTGTTTTTTCCCTTGTATTGATAAAAACCACAACCCATTAATGGATGTTTCTTGTTTTATTCTAGAGCAAAGAATTAAATCTGGTTTCTTCAACCTTCTCACCAGTCATGAGTGTCAGAAATGTGTAAAATGTTACTGGTTGGGCAGATTTTCAGCATATTGTTCTTTTTTTGTCTCCCGCTGAGTTGATGCTTGGCAGTACAGCTAGAGAAAAGTATTCATGAAAACTGTGCCAGCTCCCACTCCTTACTACCTTCATGTAGGTGGAAGCAGTGTTCTGTGGGTGCTTTGGAATAGTTATCAAGTATTATAAACTTACAATGAGAGGTTGAAAGCCTGGGAAGTGATGGCAGCTTCATCTTCTTGTCTGTTTCGTAGATCCTTTGTGTCTGAAGCTACTTTTGCACTGAAGTGTGTCTTCCATCAGCCCCATCTGTCAGGTGCTTACTCCTGGTAGAAGTTGGGTACCAGTTTGTTCCAGCATTCTTACTGCAATATGTTAAGAGCATGTGAGAAACTGCTATTATCAGGTTCTATTCTTTTTTTTTTTCCAGTAGCTCAAGATCATCTGTGTAGTGACAAATCATCATTCTCCAGCACAGCTAAAACAAGAAGCTCAGTGAAACTAAAATGCTTCTGGAGTACCTTGTAGCATGCAGAATACTTCCTTTTTAATGTGATCTTGCTGCTGCTCTATGAGGGCTTAACTGAGCTGTTCCTGATTTTAGATTTTTTAACTTAAATTTGAGAAGCAGAACCCCCTAGGTTAGTACACTTGTATTTAATAGCTGGAGCACTGCTACATTTTTATTGCTTTTGGTTCTTACCATTTCCTGTAAGGTTATGGACACTGTAACTCTTAAAGTTAGCATCCACACAGATTGAAGTGTATCACAGTTAAAAGGAAGTATCTTCTGAAATACAGTATTAAGAGAAGTGATCTGTTTTTTCTGGGATTTATGCAATGTGAGCTGCACTTTTTTACAGCTGAACAGGCTTTGCTGTGGGTTTCTTTTCTTTTGTTGATTTAGGCAGGTGTACCTTTAGGAGGTGCCTCCACAGTAGCAATTTTAATTTACAACATAATCTCCAGAAGTTTGTGCATTTCAAATGAGTCCTTGCTATGGGCATAAGTAAAATGAATTAAATTTTTAAGATGGGCTGTTTACACTAAGCTTCATGTAGAAAATAATAGTGTTTTCTCAGGGTCTTTGCTTGCAAATTATTGTTGAGCAAGAGTATTTTCAAGTTCTGAGGCAAAGTGACTCAAATATGGTAAGAAACTTTGTGGGATGGATTGACACTAAGGGAGAATGAGCTGCTTGTCCCAGTGTTCTTGAAGCTGCTCTGTACCCATAGATGGATTTAGGGCTCAGTCTCCCTTTACAAGTTGGAATAATGGAAAGGGTGTGAAGGATTAGAAATGTCTGAACTCTCCTTGCAGTGCCTTTTACACACTCTTTTGGTTATTGCATCCTTCAGAATGATGCATGGGGCTTGATCAGTCTCTCAAGAACTTACATAGCTATGTTATGGAACTGACAAATAAGAAACTGAGTTGAGACACAATGCAGAAAGATGCTTAAAGATGTTAATTTCACTAGGTAATTTAGGGAATTTATCAGGCCATACTCTGTTTTATGGTGTTCCCATTTCTAAGCAATCCCCAGTTCTGAATCTGCTTCTACCTTGTATGGGTGTCCTGTGACTTTCATTGAATGTTGAAGTAAGTAATATACAAGATGTCTTTAACTTTTTACTTTTATATGTTTCTCTTTCCTTCTGGAATGGGGCACTCTCAGTTAGCCCTGGGTGCTGTTACTTCATCTTTATGATTTATTATTATTTTTAAATATATAGATAATATAAACATGGCATAATGTTTTCTATCTTCAGATTGATGTACACATGAATAAGACACAGTATGAACCAACGCAGAAGTCTTAAATAGACTCAGTACTTACTGAATTTCATATTAATGTAATATGTAGGAACAGTAGTTTCACTGTTCTCATTATTTCTCATAGAAATGACAACTTGCTGGGTTTGCAGGATTTTAAATTATTTTTGTAAGGATTTGATTTTAAAAGAGTTGCTCACGTGAGTGTAAGTTTGTATAACTTGAAGAAAAAACAACACAAACCCCAACATTTGAGTGTGATAATATTTCAGGAACCACAATTAATTTGATATGTTCAAAGGAACTGTCATGTATGAAAAGACATTTTAAAGTGTATTTTATAAATCATGTAGAACTGAAAATGTTTTTGTTTTGGTTTGCTCCCTTCCTCACCACCTTCCCTGAAAGGTCAGATACTCCGTTGATATACAAAGCTGTGCCGAGCTGGTTTGTGAGAGTGGAGCACATGGTGGAGAAGCTGCTGGAGAATAACGCCCAATGCTACTGGTAATGTCTCCTGCATGTCATTTGTTTCTTGGTCTGAGTTTGGGTGGTGGAGTGTGTGTGGCAGAACTCTGCAAAGCTCTTACTTCACTGTGCACTAACTTCATATCTCCATTCTGCCTTGCTGCGCCGATGTTACTGGAAGAGGGCTGCTAATCAGTTTTCAACAGTGTTTAATCTCAGGTTTCACAAATGTGCCTCAAACTGTTAAAGCAAAGGGATAGTCTTCCTGGCATGAACAGAGGTAACCTGCTTACTGCATATCAGCCCAGTGGTTCAACATGTTTGTGCACTTCTCCTTCCTTGTGTTGAGAAAATGCCCTTTGCTTGTATAAAATCCCAATGAGAAATATCTTCTAGGGTGTGAGGTTGAATATATACGAATAATTTACAGTGGAAGACATTATATGTTCATTAAAAGTATCCTCAAATCATGTTATACAAACCTGAGAAATTGAACATGAGGGAAACTGTAAAGGAAAATCAAAGTGTGAAAGTGTGGCAGTGCATAGTTAAGCCTTCTAAGATGTCCATTAGAGAGAATTTGGCAGGTAAACTCTGGATATTTATTATTCCAAATTAAACTACTATTTAGATGTTGTTTTTTTCTTTTTGTCTAATTATTACAGATAAGAGTGATTACTTTGCCATAGGTGCATTTGGAAAAAAAAACAAAACAAAAAATCTACATCACCCCCACACTCCTCCCAAAAAATCCCATCCCCCCAGCTTGTGCAATAGTTGTAAGTAAACTCACTTTCAGAGGTTTAAATAATTTTTTTTTCTACTAGTGGTAAACGTATATTTAAATGCCTACTGGGAATGTGAAATTTATGTAGAAAATAACATTTAAGATCTAGATCATTTAAATACACTATTAAATTATCTGTAAAAGAGAACTATAAGCAGTAGTAGCTATTTTGAGTCAGTCATGGGTTTATGATGCATTAGTAACAAAAGGACCCAGTCTTCTCTACCTATATAACCTTTGTCTCCCTTCCTGTCATAAATAACTTGTGCCTGGGAAGCTGAGACCAGTTAAGAAAAATGTAGAGATGGTTATTCTGTCCTTTGTTATGAAGACTGCACAAGAATTGGGTTCCACCACTTTGTGTCTCTGCTTAGGAACTGAAATGGTGCTAAAGAAGATGACTCAACTTTCAGTGAACAAATACAGCTTATGCTGTGTTTTTTCATGGGCAGTTGTTGGCAATTAAATTATCCTTGAGCAGCTTTTGCATAACTGCTTACGTGGTACAAGCACTGTAAATGTTGAAATATGTGGGCAAAGTAGTGATACAGACTGTCCAAAACTGCTGCAGTGTTGGCTTGCTATTACCACATGCCTGGTCTGGATATGTAAGATCTTGTAGATTAAGTTTTTGCTTCATGTTTTCCATAACGGAACATACTGTGATCCTGCTTCGGAGGGAAAAAAAATAATCTGGAGAGGGGGTGAAAGTGTTTGTTCTTGGCTTTAATTAGCTTTCTCAAGATGCTTTTACTGTTTTGATGACTGACAGTAGACCCGCATACTTAATTTTCACATGAACAGCAGAAAAATGTAACAATCCTATTAAGGAACTGTTGAATGGCTAAGATAGTTTTGCTTTTCCACAAGCAAAGCTTCAAGAAGCAGCTGCTAAGGGACCTCCACTCATCCAGTAGACAGAAAGAATTAGTAAACAGCTTGAACCCTCTCTCATCTACATGTTTGAGTTCTAAATGGTGCTTTTTCTAAGTGTTGAGTTCTGAGCGTACAAGTGGGATCAAATGTGAGGGCTGTCATTGCAAAGGGAGAGCAGGCCTCTGTATTAACTGGTAATATTCATCAGGAGTGGAATTAATGTAACCATTTGTCCTTTTGGCAATTCTTGAGTCTCAGCATAATTCTGTCATTGACCATAAGACTGATTTGTCTCAAAGCAGTACATAGAGATTTTTCAGAATCTTTTTGCAGAGAATGTGGCCACAAGTAGAGCTATATTATCACTAAATGATTAATAAAATTATATGAATCTATATTTGCCATATGTGATTTTGTAATTACTAGTTTGAATACTCAGTGTCTTCTGTTACATAAAGATGGCTTTTAAAATCTAGGTTTTTTAAAAAAGAAACAGGCATTACTTCTAAGGCTTTCTTCCTGTGTTCTCCAGTGATGTCTGTTTTGTTTAAGGTGTAATTTCTCAGGCTGGGGCTGAGAATGCTGGCCTTCTGCAGTATGCATTTATTTAAATGTTTGGGACTGCATCCTTCTCAAAACCTACTTTTTTGCTTTGGAGGAGACTTGATCTCTGAAAGAGTCACAGAAATAATACCCATCTTTTAAAAAATTCTATCTTTGGACTCTCTGGGGCTTCAGCATGTCCTGAAAACGAGAAGATTGGGGATAAATGCATTTCAGACTATATTAACCTTTGCAAAATGAGTTTGACTACATTGCTTTTTTTATTCCTATAAATGACTGATAGGTATATTGTCCCTTAAGAATAGTTGCACTCTTTATAGGTATCTTTTTTTATTAAATAGATTAAACATAGTTGGACAACCTTTGCAACCTGATTGCATATTTAATTAGTTTTTTAATGAATTAGCCTACTGGTAAAGCCATAGTTATTCAAAGTATATTAAATCCAGCGATTGTTTTCATTTTTCAAAATTAACTTCACTTTAATTTTCAAGAATGATGACATGAGATAATGTGCCAGCATTCTTGTAAAACCAAAACAAAAAAACCCAAACCTATCTTCTTTCTCCCAACCTTTTTTTCATTGGAGTGGAAAGCAGCTTGTGCTGGATGTTGCCAAAAATGTAGAATTGGAAGAGTATTTAAGAGTCTGTGTTTCAGTCTTCAAGATACTTTACTGAGTATTTTCTTCACCACACAAAATGGCAGGAGAGATTATTAAAAAATAAATAAAAGATAACTTGTATTCTGAATTCAGACAACCTACTGCTGTGGTCCTTGAGCTAGAGGGGCAAATTCAGCTGCTGTTCTGTTCAGGGCTGTCAGAACTTGGTTTCCTGTTATGTCAGTATGGAGAGACAAATGCAGCACCAAAGCTGATGTAAGTTGTCTGGATTTCAACCTTCGTTGTTCATCTTACAGAATAATTTGTTGAAAGAGTGTTTTGTGTGTAACTGCAGACAAGCAACCAGGGCCATGCTTTAGATTCTGTTGTACAAAGTAGGACTACTTCCAGTTATCAACAGTTCAAAGCTGGTATAAACAACAAATTCACAAGTTACTGTGAAGAGTAAATTAGTGCAATTTGTACTTAATTTCTGAACTATGCTCATGCTTCTGGCAGTGCATGTAACACTCTTATACTTGCACATCAGTAGAAGAGGTGCTGTAGACTGTACAGTTTGTGTTTAAATATGAGCTTTGAACTGTTTATTTTTTAAAAACCTGCTTTGCTTCTGCTTGCAGTAACTCCTACAAGATTTATGTGCAACGAAGATTCTAGTGTTAGAGAACAGTTTTGCCATTGTTTACACAAGATGAATAATGCCAAGCATAGTGGAAAAATGAGCATCAGTGGAAGGAAAGTGATGGAAGACAATAATGGACTTCAAAGAAACAAAGCTTTGTTCTTGTGACGTCTTGGCACTGAGAAATTGAAGCATTGTTGTAAAGAGCTCTGATGTATAGGTTTTTAGTTAAAGGTATCCTTTTTTTGACTTTTATCACTTAAACTGTTAGTTCCCATTTGAAAGGATCACACAGAGCATATCTGACAGGCCTTTTTGCTAGAGTTGAGTTTTCTGGATTACAAAGTATAAATACAGAATGCACCCAGTTCCAGCTGTTCCTGCATAAATGCTGCAAAACCAAGTGTTTTTGTCATGTGCATCAAGCATACTGATCTTTTGAGAAACTTTTAATTTTGGTCTTTCTAATCTTCCACCAGCCACCTGCTTTGCTGAGCAGCAAACTGCCTCCCACCTTTTGAAAGACCTGATCATAAGTTATGCCTATCTTGTGATGCAGAGCCCATCTGCAATAGAAAGCAAAAGCTTGTTCCTACAAAACATGTATTTTTTATGCAGATGAGAAATCTGACTCTGAGCAGAGGGAACAGAATTTTGAGTCATAACAGAATTATAAAACAATGGAGAAATATCAGTTACCGAGTCCATTGTTTTCCTTTTTTTTTTTTTCCTTTTAAGGTTATCTCACAGCCTGTTTTCTTTCCTAGTTTGGCATTAATAAATACATTTCATCTCATCTGAACAGTTTTAAATGCATCATGTGCGTGTGGGAGGATTCTTTTTTTTTTTTTTTTCCTCGTATGTGATTGCAATTTTCACTCTTCGTTTTGAATCATCAGTCACACTGGTTTTAGTCAGGAAAGGGGAATACATACAATGTTTTCTCTCCAGCAGCAGCTGGGACGTGCACAGCAACGTGCAGTCAGTAGGTGGCAACATTTCCCGAGGAAAAAATCAAACTGGTGTCATTGCCTGCAGTAGGAAGGTGGAAAAAAAATTTGCTGCAGGGTTAGCCTTGTGTTTGTCTAATTTAGAGCAGCGTCCGTCAGAAGATTTTATTACAGGCTGTATTCAGATGCAGTTGAGGATTAGAAGTGAATTTTGAGGCTTGTGCCAATTGATTTTGATGGCTTGTGCTCTGCTACATCCTAATTTTGCTGTTTCCTCCCAAAGCCTTTTGAGTAGAGACTGACAGTTATGAACTGAATGCAGCAGATATCCTTTCAGTCCCTGTGGATGCTCATCAAAACCTTGTTCTTTGGTTCAAGTAGCAGTTTACTAAATAAAGACTCCAAATGTCAGTTCACTAAGCAATGACAGTACCTTGTTCTTAGGTAAATCTATTTGCATATGCAGCATGTTGAATGGCTGCCACCCTTATAGGATTGCAAATATATCTGAATCAAAATAACTCTGACATGGTAATGCTGTTTAAAAGTACTTTGTAACTATAAATGTTGGAATATTTGAAAGGAGACTGTGCAGAAAGAAGAAAAGCAAAAGCTTAGTTTCTCACTGGTTTCAGGATGCGGGGATTTTTGCCATCATTGGTAAGATTAAGAATTTTAATAGCAATTAGCGTGGTGTCAGGGTCACGCAATTATAATATCTCAGGATTTTATTATGATGAGTGTATCTGGAAGCTGGAGGTTAAGGCTTCACTTAATCTTGAGTTGTCAGCCAGCTGCAGGCTGCTGACAGCAGGGTTGTGATGCAGTCTGCAGCAGCATTGCAGTCTCACGCCAAAGTGTTTGTTGCTATGGGAACCTGGATAAAACAGCAAAGACAAACATTGCTGTATCAGAATGATTGGCAGCACTATTCATTTAGCAAATGCAAGCTGTGTATAAGGAGAAAATTCTCTTGCAGTGGTAGAGGCAACCAGGACGTGTGTGGGGTGTGTGGCTGTGCACTATTCTAAGAAGCTTTTGTGAAGAGAGGAGGAGAAAGGGTCTCTGCTGCAGTGGAAATTCTGTGTGCTTTGCAAACACCTGACCTTTCCTCTCTCCCCCTTTCTTCTCTTCCTCCTCCCCCAGTGTTTAATTAGGTCCCTGATATGAATTGGTGCTAATTAAAGTGTCATAAGGGCATGAGTAGTTGCTTATTTTATCTCCTTGAATTAAAAACCATTAAAAATCAATTTGAGGGCATGTGGAAGGAGGCTTGTCGTTAGAGTAAATTAACATAATGTAATTTTAGACTTTGTCTTCGAAGGATTGGTTAATATTTAAGAAGAAAAGCAAATTCTAAACCTAAAACAAAAAATCAGATGCTGTGCTGTGAATTTAAAAGTCTGCACACAGTTTAATGATGTAGGATATCTATTTAATCAGCTTTGATTTTGCTGTTACAACTCGCTTATCTTTCCAGATGTGATTCCTGATTTCAGGTGTCATGTCAAATTACCAACTCTCCAAATGAAAGGGTAGATCTTCTGAGAACCAAACATGCCAGATGCTGTATGCTAATCTGATATTAGATTTCCCAGTTCACACTGGTTAAGGCAATGCTTTGTTTATTGGCTTTATATCAGAACTCTGTTGGGACTGTTTTTGAAATAATTAATAAGCTAAGAGCTTCCTTCAGTTAGTAATTCTGAAGTAAATTTTATGCAATACATAAAGTGTCTGTGGTTTTTCAAAGAATGTCCTGAATAGCTGATGAGAATGATGATGAAGAGTGAGAAAGGGTTATTATATCTTTATGTAACATCTTAACAGCTTTTAATGGCAAATTGGTGATAGAAGATGTGAGGCTCTTGCTGTGGCAATATTTGACAGCTGTTTTCAGCAGTGATATTTGTGTTTACAGAAAAGAGGGACAGTAGTGCTTGGAAACAGAAGTCCTACATCCTGTGGTGAGCCAACTCCCAGAGTCATCCAGAGCACATCCGAGCTTTGAAATGGAACAAGTTGAATTCACTATTTGCAATTGTGTTATGTGCACAAGAGGGGGACTTCAAAACACATGTGCAGAAAAGGAATAGATAAAGTAATCTGTTTATATGTTTCTTTCTGCATTATGTAACAATTTTTTTATGCCTTGCACATCTCTCTTCTGGAGACAAGAGTCAAAAATCAAATAGACTGGTTTTAATTGATGGTGTTCCTTGAGTATCAATTGATAGTGGGCAGACACTGGGTCAGCAGCTGTGGTAACTTACTGTTAGTGCACCCATTTGTGCTCTGGGATTGAAGAAGGTCACTGATTTGCTGTTTTCTAATCCATGTCCATGTTACTTGAGTGACTTGGATGCTGAGGAGTACATAGGCATTGAAGGCAATTCAGTTTCTGTTGTGATAAGCTAATAAATGTTGTTAAAGGACTAGCTGTAGTTCTGCTCTTTATGGGGTTTCTTTCCTGTCCGAAGGAATTTTTATTTTAGCCAAGATGTAGGTGAGTAGCTCCCGAGAAAGGATGTGAGAATTCACTGTACAGAGGTCTTAGTAATGCTTGAATTTAGCAAAACTCCAAATATGCTTCAAAAAATAAGAACAAAAGTAGGATCCAAAAATGGATGTACAAATTTGGAGCAATTTAATAATTTTCATTTGTAGCTTGTTCTGATTGAGGTTTTGATATTAGGAGAGTGAGATGGAAATTAGCAGTCAAACAGGTTGAAACTGATGCACTTTGATTCCAAATCCTTCTAATGTATGATTTGACAAATCAGTATTAATTCCTTTGTGTTCTGAAGTTCAGTTCCCTGAACTTCTCAACTGATGAAATGAAGCTTATTTAGTACACTGTCCTGGGTGCCAAGAAAGTAGAAATAGCTGCTCTCCCACACTGTTCTACAGGCATGAATCAAGAGGTTCCCAACCTGCCAAGACAGCAGTCTCTTTAACCTTGCTAAATGTTTGAGAAAGAAGTATAAAAAACTATCTGTGTCATTTTGCAGAGAAATGTGAAGGTCAAACCCAACACAAATTGTAGGCTGGCTGGGAAAATAAAAATAGTGTTTTGAGAAGCACAGTTTTAGGAGCTGCAGCACTGGTTGCCTTGCTTGTCACACCCAACTGCAAACTCAGTGGTCACCAGCATGAAACTGAAGGGGATTTGTTCCAGATACCTGGTTAAACATGAGTACTAGTGTATGGGAAAGGGCTTTTATTTTCATATACCTTTGTCTTGTAAAATAGGAAAATTTATGTGGGTGGGCTTGCTTTTGTTTTTGTCTTGTTTAATTCTTTTCAGAGCTTCTCAATAACCATGCTCTGAGGACAGTTTTGATGCACAGATGTCAGTGTCTGGCAAATTGTGCAGCCCTTGACTTTCAGGGGACTGTTCCAGCTTTTGGGCTTAGGCAAGCAGTGTTTAACACAGCCCAAAATTTTCTGAAAGCTACGGACCACCATCATTAGTGATTCATGCTTTTATTGCAGTCTTATCAATGTCACAGGTCTGTTTGCAATGCACTTAGGAATACAGATGAAAAAATTAACGGGATTATGAAGGACACCATGGGCTGGTAGATGAAATGTGTTATTGTCTAGTTTCATAGTGAGACAGGTTTTTCAGTTACTTCACAGGAGAAGAGGAAGCATTCCCCAGGCTGCCCTCATCCTCCTTAATTGTTTTAAAGCTTTCTGCAAACTTAAGAAATCACTATTTTCGGTAGAGGGAAGAGTAAAATTCCCTAATTAGTAACATATACCTATGGCAGGATGTTATCTCTGTTAAAATTTTGCAAGAGAAGTACCAAAAGAATTATTTAAGAGGACAGGATTAAAAAGAAATGGAAAAAACCATACAGAAACACTAACCTGGAGTTGGTATAACATAATGATCAGGTATTAGTAAAAACACTTTTGAGAATGCTCTGTTCTGTCATAGTGAAATATTTAAATAGAGGGTGCTACTGATAATTTTTTTTCTTTTTTCTTATGCTGTGTAGGTAAGTCGGATCTGTCAGACTGAGATATCCATAGGCAAATTTAATGAGACTAAAGAAAAGGAGCAGGCAGTAGTCTTGAACTTCATGACTGGCAAGGCTGGTCTCTGCTGCAGAAACTTCCTCTAGCTTCCCAGCTGGAGGCTGGATCTGCTCTTGGGTATCTGGATAGCTTGTATGGGCAGCATCTGTATGGTGGTAGGAACCAGTTGTTTTAAGTCACAGTTTGAGTGATACAGGCTCTTATTTGATGGCTATGTCCATGTTATTTCTGTGTCATACCTCTTAAGTGCCATAAATCATTGTTGCAGATGGAGTTCCTGGTAGATGAAGTCGTTTGTGTTTTATGTTCCACTAAAAATTGGCAGCAGGGTCAGACAGTTTTACCAGAAGAGGTAAATTATATGCTTTTATAGCTCAGAGAGAGAGGTCACGCCCCCATACATTTTTGTGGTTAATGTCCACTTTGGGGATAAAATTAATTTTTCATGCATGTGTTGAGAAGGCAGGGTTGAAACTCTTAGCATTTTAATGTCATTGGGGGATTGTTTCAGCCTTTAGCTATGTTAAATGGGACTAATAATTTCAGCTAATCAGTGTCTAACAACTTCTGAAAAATGGAAACTAGTTTAGGAGTGAAGTAAAGAGAAGTTTTCCACATTAGTGGAATGTTAGCAAATGCTAATGATCTTTGAACAGTTTCCACTTGTGTTTGGAGAGAGGGTCTCTTAAGGTCACCACAAAAAGTTAATAGTAATGAGTTCCACTCTAAAACAAATAGCAAAAGCCTCTATACTTCTCTAAATTTAAAATGAGGGATACAGATGTCATGTGAAACATTAGTCACTGACTTTGTTTTAAATTTTTTATATTACATTTTTGCTTAAGAAATGTTACAGAACTAAACCTTGAAGCCAAAAGTGTATCTGGACAGGACTAGTGAAGCTGTGGAACTTCAAGCTGGTGTCTTTTAACAGAAATTTTTATCCACCTCAGACTATCTTCAGATCTTCAAATAGTGTCATCGTGGGTAAAACGTTTTCAAAAGACAGTAGCTTTCATTTTTATCAGTAGATTTTTTGGGGGATGCTCACATTTACTTCTTAAATCTCCTCCTACTGGCCAAATCCACCTTAAATGTATCCTATGAATCCATTCTTTTATTTTTCTCTAATGAATTCTTTAGTTTTTATCACTCTTGGGGCTGATCTGTGATTAGATGGCATTCTTCTTATTCTTCAGAAAAATATCTTCGATAGACAACCAAGAGCTCTGACAAGAGAAGAAAGAAGGGACTAAACGTTTTCTTTAGTTTGGCTGCTCCTTTTGTTAGGATCACAGGGTCTCTAAAGCCAGGTCATACTTTGGGAAGGGTCCTTCTAGTTGTACTGGAAAAACAAACCCAGAAAAACTTGCCATGGTTTGCTCAGTAAAATTGTAGAGTTATTTGTATTCTTGTTCATTCACAGTTACTGTGAATCTGTGACACAATCTCAAGGTTATTTATCCTATGTGTTTCATTTAGTCTTCTAAAATTCACCTTTAGGCATGAAAAGGGTACATTGTTGACATCAAATCCCATTGCTTTTTCTTATCTGCTATATTTATTATAATATATGTATATATATTTATTACAATTCATGTGCTAGTTGTGTCAATAGTTAACTATTTGTTTACATCTTAAGAGAAAACAATTGGTTTCTAATCGAGCCATAAAGCCATTTGTCATACCCAGGATACTTGCTAGGCATCAAACTCTGTTAATATTTGAGCTCCAAGACACTTTCATATGATGAAAATTTGTCTTTAACATCCCTCAGAGATAGTACTTCTCAGAATGAGTTTTTAGTAAGCATTGATATGTTTTTGTGTTTGGTGGAGGTGGTGGTTTTGTTTTTTAATGGGAGAATTGAAAGGGGAGATGATAAACAGTATGAAAAAGCTTTTTTGTGGGATATTTCAACTTGGGGTTTCTTTATTCTCCAAGCCTACAGGTAACATGCAGATACCTGGATGCCCATGTATATTGCAAAGTGCCCTTTTGAAATTTTGTAATTTCATTCAGCTCAAAATCAGTCACTGGTATTGTATCTGTTTATAAAATAAAGCAGTAATATTCTTACCTACACTTAGCCATAATCCTCCAATGCTGGACTGTCCTAAGGATTTTTTATATTCTTTCATTCTTAATCTATTGTATGTTGCACATATTTTTACTGGGTTATTTTAGAGTAAAATAAATATGGTAGTTTTCACTAATAAAGCTTCTGTGAAGATGAAGGAGAGACAGACGAAAAGTTACATCTTTGGTGGCAGGTCTGTAGGCCTCGTACTAGCCAGGGCTCTAACAGAAACGTGCAGTGTGCTGAAATGGACTTGTTTTGTGGATGAAATAAAGTACAGCCATTCTTACTAGCTTTCTTTTCAGTGGAATGTTGTGCTAAAAGAATACTTCTCTTATTTTTGGAACAGGGTTCCAGATTTTGTGAGGGAGAAGCGTTTTGGGAACTGGCTTAAAGATGCACGAGATTGGGCCATATCTAGAAACCGGTACTGGGGAACACCCATCCCTTTGTGGGTCAGTGAGGATTTTGAAGAGGTGAGTGGGGAAAACCAAGTTTTGTAGTTGACAGAAAAGCCTATCTGTATCTCTAAGACAAAAGAACCCCCATATCTGTATGTGTTGTTTGCTTATTTTGATAGCCTGTTATATTTTTGGCTGCCACAGTCTTAAGTTCTACTAATGTTTTAATAGTATATGTATCATAGGTGATGGATTTGTGCATGGATTTGTGTGTCCCTACACGTTTTCTTTACTTTTGCTTGAAAATGGCAAGGAATTTTTCTTGTTTTTTAAATTAGAATTAATTTTATTTTTCCTGAAAGAATATACAGTGATGGTCGATCTGATAGAAATAAAAATGCAACGAGACAGTGGCAAGGAAGACTTTTTTTTTTTTTTCTCTCTTTCAGCCTCTTATTAAAATTCTGACGCTCAGTTACTTTGAACCAAAAGAATTGCTGAAGGCTTAAAAGCAAGACCACCATATTAGACCAGTGAAAATATACACTTGTAGGGCTACAAACGTGAATGTAACAGACTGTAAAAATGTGACTCTAGTGGAATGATGAAAGTGTATAATGGGAATGCTGGAAATAAAGGGGCTTTTAACTTGTAAGGTACCCTGCATACCATTGGTGGCATGAAGCTAACTGCACAGTGAATGCAGTTTTAGTGACTGCTGTTTCCTAAATGTCAGAACACCCAAGTTTTAAAACTGCTTCTGAAGGTAGTTTTGTTTTTCTGCGTGGGTTAGTTCCAGTAGGTACATCTGATAAGTGCTGCTTCATGCTTGGCAATAGGAAATTCTCATCAGTGTCAAGATATCCAGGGAAGGTAAATAGTGATGGCAGCACTGCAAGCTTTTGTTTTTATCTCCCTTGATTTGAGGAAGTGTTACTTTTGTTGTAGATGTGGAAGACCTGAAACAGAAGAGCATATACAAGAGGAGTATTTGACTACCTTTAGCTGCACTGTTGCTTTGCTGTGCACTATAAAGCATGTTTTAGAGATACTGGGGGAGCAAGGGAGTTGCTCCTTCCACTTGAGATTTAAGTTTCTAAGAAAGTCTTGGCATTTGTGTTCTGTTCTGTGCTATGAGTGTGTTTGTAAATTACTGGGAGAGCAAGTGCTTCTGTCTCTTAGAGCAGTTAAATTATAACATTTATTCAGAATTTTTAGATATAAACTCTCAGCCTTCAGACTAAACTTAAAGTCCCTTGTTTGATATAACAGGTTTTTTAGATAGAGAAAAGGCTTTCAGTTTTGTGCTGACGTATTTCCAGACTTCATTCTACAGCTGAAAAAGATTGTGGAAAGATTACATTACTCCCAGTCCTTGCCTCTAATAATATTTAATTTTCTGTCCCAATGGCTTTATTCCTGTGTGTACAGGGTTCTTTGCTTTTTAAGGTTCTATTTGTTTGGTTTTTAATAACCGTGTGATGTCTAGCTTGAAATACTGACCTTTCCTTTGAAATTAGCTGCAAATATTTCTTGGGACATGGTGTTCTGAATAATAATAGGAATACCAACAGGTCTGTTGTTTTTATCCATAGATGTTGTATACTTCTGTTTGCACTCAAGTCAATGTCATGTTTCAGTAGTCCAGTATACCTTCTGGACCATGCTAAATTTCAAGTCAGGGTTTTTTTAATATTCACTATCTATTTATGCATGCAGGATGTAGCATAAAAGCCCAAAACCCCTGAAGTAATGTGGAGCCTAAGGCGTAAGTGACATCTGCTCTTGGAGAAATATCAACTCAAAATTTCTGTAGTTTTAGAGCATCCTCGTGCTGTATGAGATTGCAGAGCCTTCATATCTTGTTCTCAAAAATAGACTTTGTCACCTGCAATTATACTGCACATATTAAATTCTGGAGAAGTAATAACAGATCCTTATTTAATATACACTAAGGTGAATTAATTGTTACTGAAGTGAGTTTTATTAGGAATCAATATCTGGGTTTCCCCAGTTTACTTTTCGCTTCTGTTTGGCATAATTATCAGGTAGAGATAAATAATGGAAGTTAAATTTTGAAGCTTGTGTTTATTGCCACATTTTTGCAGAAGATTTTCCATTCTTGAATCTCAGTAATTTACTGAAGTGAAGGAACACATCTCATTTGGATTAGATAATAATATTTTTTGTATCACCCAAGCTGGTAAAGCAGGCAGAGATTAATTTTATAGGAGTTGCATACAAATTATATTAACTATTCAGTGATGTTATGAAAATTCTGATTGTTTCATTGTTTGCCACTTGTGTCACCTTACCCTCCACTGGTTTTAGTGAACCCAGTCTTGAGTAAGATTTGGAATGAGAGGACCCTGACTGTGCTCTCCTGAAGGGTGAGCAAACTTCTTTAGTCTGTTTCCACTCTGCTTTGAGGCTGTGTTAAGAATCGTACTTCTAGCTGACCTTAGCAGTCATTTGTTTTTCTAATTACTATTCAGAACATGCATTCTAAAAATCCCAGAATTTCTCACTTATACCCTGAAACACTGCATGGACTTTTCTTTCTGTGAACAGTCATCACTCTTTAATTATAGGTACTTAAAAGACCTAAAATTATAAATCAATGATAGCAAACGTTTGTACTTAATTTGTGCGGAACTATGTCACAGGAACATTGAGATCCACAAATGCTGCTGGATGGCTTTATTCTTCTGTTTACATGGATAATCCTGGATATAATGCTAATGTTAATTTTGTTAAGGGTATTTTACCTTGACCTCTGATTTCACATTATGTCTCAGTGATGCTCAGTCCCAGCCTAGATATTTCAGTCTTTGCTGTCCACTAGCACATGTTGATACAGCTGGTTTTGTAGTTGATGTGGCAAAAAAATAAAGCAGAGGAGGAACAAGTGACTGGGGAAGGGGCCAGGCTACTGGAGTAGTCATTGCTTTTGAAGAAATGTAATTGAAGACTTTGCTTTGATTTGAGAGCATGAAGCAGGTTTTTTTTCTTGCACAAATGAATGGGTGTGACATAATGAGGGATCAGATTTGAGCATCTGCTTCTGTATTGTTCTCTTGCCTTTCAGTATATAATAATCTACCCTTGGGGGAACATCTGACTAACTTGGACAGAGGCAGTTGTTTGCTGGTCACACCTGCATTCCTCTGGTGCTTGCTAGGTTTTCCATGTGGATTGGGAGTTATTTCTCCTGTGAATGGATTCTGCTGTGTGCAGTTCTGTAAATGCATCCAAGATTCAGAATCTCACTTGAGTAGTGAAATGCTTGCTTCAAAAATCAACAACTTTTAACCCAGAGCATAGTGTGAAGGTATGTTCAAATATATAGGTTAGCAAAGATAAGTAAACAGTGTATGTGAGGGTATTTTGTACCTGTACTGCTAATAATACCTTTTCTTTTGGTAGCAGTGCTGAACTCAGCACCTGCTGCCTCCTCACTTGAGCTTGTATGGCTGCTCCTGGGGGCATGCAGTGAATGAAGAACAGATCTAGGTTAAAAATAGTTTGTTGATACAGGTGTATTTTTAACTGGGATCAATCCCTCAGTACAGACTAGTGTACTTGATTTTCATAAACATTGTACTGCTTCCCTTTCTACAGAAAAATAAGGTAAATAGACAAGCATTGAAAAAATTAGATTTCCAAAGTACTTTACCCCCAAAAGATGGTGATTGATGCAGATGCAGATCAGCCTGGGAAAATTGTGGCTTAAAAACCAAATCACACTGAGTTTCTATTTCTGTAATTCCTAAATTTTTTTGGAATTAAATACACCAAAACCTTTTGGTCAGTCACAGTTACTGTGTGTATGCATATGCATATATTTAAGACTAGCTCCAAGAATTGACCAGTACTCTTACTTATTGTAATCTAAGAGCAAACTATAAAGTTACACAGCTTCTCTGCTTTGGCACATTTAATTCCTTCCCTGTCAGATCAATCAAAACCAAATTTTTTCATGGTAATTCTGAATTGTGCTGTTAGCATGTTGGACTGGAGGGCCAAAATCCAGATCTTTAGTGCAGCTTGTGGCTTGTGAATCCTGCAGATGAGAGAGGGCCACAGGGCTCTGGGAGGGATAAACTTGCTTAAAATGTAAAATGAAGAAAGTTTTGCTTTTTTCCTTCAGTCCTACATAGAATTTCTCCGTATCGTTTGTTTCATCAACAATTCATGGTGTTGATGTAAGTGTATTGCTGAAACTTTTTGCTTTCTCATGTGTTGATGCAATAAAATGAAGAGAATTCTGTACCTTTCATAACAGCCACTTTGCTAGCTGTGACGCTTTATTTCTCACTTTAAATAAGATGCCATTAATCTGTGCAGTTTAGCATACTTGGGCTGGAACACTTACACACAATTATGAGCACTTTAGCTGCTTACTTTAGCTTCAGAAGAGAAACCCATGATCTGAAAGTCCTATCTGTTTAAAGGCAGGATCACCGAATTTTCTGAAGTGATGGTGTTGTGGGTTGTTTGAAAACAAACAAACAAACACAGACAAGAAATCCCAGCCCTTTTTGATACCTGGAGAATATCCTACTTCATTCAGTTCTCCAGCTATTCTGGCATTATTTGTTTTGAATCAGGGCAGTGGGCTCTAAAATAAATTGCTGTTTTGTTAGTTTGAAAAAAGGGACCTTGCACAAAATTTTTTGTTGTAGTTCAGCTTTATCAGCTACATCAGAAGACACTGAGTCACCTACAAATCTCCTGTCTAATATTATAAGGGATTGCTAGGGATTGCAAATAACTGACTAAATTTTTTGAGTATCTCTTACAGGTAGTTTGTATTGGTTCAATAGCAGAATTGGAGGAGCTGTCTGGAGTGAAAGTCACTGATCTCCATCGAGAAAGGTTGGCCATAGAGACTATTAACTCATTCCTAAAAACAGTTGAGCAGACATAAAAATTACTGGTTTTCTTTGCCCAAACTCTGTGAAACAGAAAAGAGTAAGAGGACATTAAATTAACATGTATAAGTTTTCCTTTCTCCTGTCTTGGACACTGTTAATAAAAAAAATTAATCTCTAAAGAAGCTTTGAAATATAAAAATTGCTAAAGGAAATGCTGACAATTTTGAGGAATCATTAAAATTAACCCCCAAACTCTAGTCATACTTAATGTGCAATCAGAATGTTAACCTTTTTTGTGCTAATTCTAGGGTTTTTTTGTTTAGAATTTGTCAATCCTTTTCTTTCCCATAGCATTGACCACCTAACTATCCCTTCACGCTGTGGCAAGGGCTCGCTGCGCCGGGTCGGTGAAGTTTTTGATTGCTGGTTTGAGAGTGGCAGCATGCCTTATGCACAAGTCCATTATCCATTTGAAAACAAAAAAGAACTTGAAGATGCTTTCCCTGCTGACTTCATTGCTGAAGGCATTGACCAAACTCGAGGATGGTAATTTTCTGCCACTTTGTTATGTGATATTACTGCCTTGCATCTAACACTATTACATGTGTGTGGTTCTTTAATATTGTAGAGATCAGTAAGTGTATGATTTAAAAAATTTTTTTAAAAATTTTCTCACTAAAAGGCAAGGTATTCTAAAGCTTAGTGCCAAAAATGTTGCAGAAAGGCAACATATTAATAAGCAGTCTTCCTGACCCTCATGAAAAACATTTCTAGGTAATAGGGCAGGTCTTTGGGCTGCTCAGGAGAAATCTCAGCAACTGAAATACCACAGAACTTTCAGTTATCTGCTTGAAACAGAACAGCAATTGAGTCAGCTAAACTGGAAGTCAGTGTTTTGAAGAGCTGAAGCCAATGTATAGGCTTGTAACTCTTGCCCCCTAGAATTTGAATTTTTGGGTTAAAATTTGTGGCGAAAAAGAAATTTGTCAAACCTCCTGTTGGTAAGATCTGACATGAACCATATTTTCTAAGTATAATCTTTATCTGCTTTTTTGATTCCTCTCTGGTCAAATGCTCTTCAGTCATTGATGAAATATTTTCTCTGAGCTCAGATTTTCTCTGAGTAATGTTCTCATACATACATGTATGCACACATACACATAGTTTTAGCTTTGGCATTTTTAAGTGTTTATTCTCTTTTTAAAGCTTGAGGTTGGCTGTGAGAATTGACAGATTTTTAAGATGAATTTTTCTGTTTGCTTGATTAGTACATTTTACTATGTACAAGTTAGAATTCTTCCACCCAGCTGAGCTATTAATACTAATAAACTAAATTCCCTTGGAGCATAATTGCCACCTAAGGGCTTTAAAAGTAATAATACTAGTGATTCTGTGTGTTACTATTTCCGTAACTTTGCTCATTATGCCCAAAAAAGGAGAGTTAAAAACTTAGTTTCCTCTCTTAGTTTTTCTCTCTGAGAAAACAGAGCAAAAAAACCAAACCAGCAACAAAAGAAAAAATTGTGGGGGTGTTGTGTAGTGTTTTTTAGTAAAGGAGACAAATGAAAGAACACATGATAAAAACATGTAAAAGACATGGTCAGAAACTCATTTTCTTCGTGTAATATTTTATAAAGATAAAAGAGCATTGACTGGAATTGCCAAAAAATGAAAATGAGAGAGCAAAGGCTCAGATGTTTGTGTTTAAGGTTTTTTTTAAGAATGCTAAAAATGAGGAATTTTTAGAAAATGGGAATTTACCAGGCACGTTTTTGTGTACAGAGTTCATGAAATGACAGTGCAAGTTAATAAAGGGAATTTGTATCCTACAGTGTGAACTGAGGTAATTTGGAGAGTTAAAAGCCTGTCTGAGAGTTGTCATCAAAAGCATCAGAGTTGTCATTACTGCATTTATAAACCTTTACAGAGCTTTGGACCCTTAAGTGTCAGAGTAATGCTTTTACACTCATAGGCAGCTTTTGGACAGAAACTACTTTGGAATATACAGGTGAAGTGTTGGATTTTTTAATTTGTTTTCACTGAAGAGTTTCTGCACTGAAGCTTCATGCAAATTACCTGGTTCTGAGGCACAGTCTCCTGTGTTTTATTCTAAATGAATTAGCTTTTGTGTAATGAACCGCTCTTTTAAGGTTGCTAAGCATTCATCATTGTGATACTCATTTTTAACCAGGAAAGCTGTGTCTCACCTTTCAATTGTTTCCTTTAAAATAATTACTATCCATGCAGTTACAGAAGCTGCTTGGTAAAGGTTCTGACTCCTGAGTATGAAGTAACCACATCATCTGGCACCTCCATTTAATTTTGCAGATACCATTGTATACTGAGATTCTGAACAATGTGTTCCTGTGCTTGCTCCAGCAGGGATTTCTTCAGTGTCCTAGAGAGTTTATAGAATTATTGTAAACACATCAAACTGGGTGGGGACAAACCCCCTGCTGGCCTTTGCTGTGGGGAGCACTACAGTCTTGTATTTTCCAGTGATGGAAAGGACATGCAGACTTACCTTGATATATTTAGAAAGCCAAGTTTATGTTGCTGCTTGTTTCAGGTTCTACACTTTGCTGGTGCTGTCCACTGCTCTTTTTGGAAGGCCTCCTTTCAAGAACGTAATTGTGAATGGCCTCGTTCTTGCCAGGTTTGTGTGTTTGTTAGTGAACAAATTTTTGTTTCCTGAACAAGTTTTTAGCCAAACAACACTGCATACAAGAATCTGCAAATTGTGAATTAAATCAGAAGTGGACTTCACAGCTCTTAGGGCTTGTCAGAATGATAGCAGTGTTACAGGAGGTAAGAGGCACCTGAGAGCATTATATATCCCGGCTTGCACTTGTTATATATAGCTTGCACTATATATCCAGTTGCACTTGTTTATTTCCAGCAGATTTAGTCCTTCCTAAAGAGAGAAAATGAATAACAAGTCTATATAGGAAAGGGTAGGAAATAAGTGATACTTGATATGCAGTGTAAAGGGTATTATAGCTATTGGCTGAGATGCAATTTTAAATAAGTTGATTAGATTTGTTTCCCTTTATTTTCAAAACTAGCTTTGCCAGTTGCTGGACAGACTGATCCAAAAGAAGTGCATCTTCCCTCCATTTTTGTAGAAAAGAGATTTTCTGCTTGGATTTTTAACATACGAGCCTCTTGAATTTTTGTTGTTTTTTTTTCAGTTGCTTTCATGGGTTCAGCAGTCGTACTGAAATGATATGCTAATACATTTAATGTTAATACATTATAACATTAATGCATGTTAATACATCTTCATGTCTATGCTACCAAGTACATAGTAGGTCAGAAAATCAAGCTAGATTTGGAGGACCTTTTAAAAATCCATTTATTACAAGAATTCTGGAAATTTATGCCTGCATTCTTCTATTTTCTAGTGATGGACAAAAAATGAGCAAAAGGAAGAAGAATTATCCTGATCCAATGAATATTGTAAATAGTTATGGAGCTGATGCACTAAGGTAGGATTTTTAAAATTAATTTTGTGTTAGCTTTCTGTTCATAGCAAACATGTACTTGGAGGGCTGCTTATGGGCTTTTGATGATTTTAGAAACTTCTAGACCACTGTGGCAGCCAAATATCTGAAAGAGTGGATGACTCAAAAGAACTGGTAGTATACTGAATGCCTGGACTTTCCATGCCCTCATCTTATCTTCAAGGCTGGTAACAGCCAAAGCTGACGTGCTGACTGGAGGCCCTTTGTCAGAAAATGTGTGTCCAGTTTGCAGCCAGCACTGCTTGCAATTGGAGCTAATCATCTGAGTTGACACAGTGAAAATTTGAATAAAATCTCTGAGAAGAATAAAATTAGTTGACTCTTCAGTCATTATGCTGGGTGAGGATTACAGTATAATGCACAGAAATGTTTTTTTGCTGCTTATACTATACTTTTTCTAAAGGAAGTGTTTATTTTTTGTTGTAAAAGTATGCAATATGTACTAAATAGCAGTGAAACTAGAGAAGCTGAAGTGAAGCAGCCTAGTATGTATATATAAATTGTCCTGGTGAAACAGAAGTTAAACACAGATCAAGTGTTTCATTAAAATTATACCAACGTATAAATGTAATTATGCAGTTCATAATTGGTTCTTCAGCTAGATGAACTTACTATGTGTATGAAGTGGTACCTTAAGGTAAGGGTACAAAGAAGACATTTTAATAGCTGCATGAGTACACTACTTACACTTATCTCAAGAGCCCTGTAATTCTTGCTATACACAAGAAAACCTTATTACTACCACACACATTGAATTGTAAGTTACAATGATACAGGATAATGATTGGGCTGAATAAAAGCTTAGGGTTTTTTTTTTATTTTATTTTGTTTGTTTGTCTTGATTATGTTTAGGCTTTTTGCTTATTTGAGAAAGGTTCTGTATAATTGTTTGTCCTTTGCTTGTTCTACATAATTTCTTAAAAATACGGATGTGAAGCTCCTTATTCTTTCATACTTCAGCATTTTAATATTTACAGTGGAGAATTGGGTGGCTTTCTTAAATTTAATCAATATTGTTCATTAAAAATTATTCAGGTGCATTAGCAGAATAACAGTGGATTGGTAGCTGAGACAATATGAGTGAAAAGGGCTGAAGTCACTCAGATTTTTAAATTGCAGGTGATGTTTCAGCTGGAAGAAATGTGCCTTTTTTTGTAGAACGAACCCAAAAATCTCAAGTACCAGAAGTTACACTTCCATTATTTGTCATTTTTATGTTTCTTAGAAGCTAATACACTTTTCTGCCTCTCTGCTCATTCCTTAATCTCACGTTTATTTATATGTACACCCACATAGAGAGTAAAAAGCATTGTAGACGAGGTTCATTTATGGAAGGAGCTCTGTGATTCAGTTGTCTCTGCTTATTCACTGAAGTGCTTGATGTGTTCTTTTTATAGAAAAAGCTACAACTCTTTTTTTCCTCCTTTGCACTGTTTCCCTTTAGAATTTCTTTAGTTTTTCCAGAACTTTCCAGTATGGTTTTTTTTTAATGACAGCTTTGAAGTATTCTCAGCAGTAGCTTTGATAAATAGATCAGCACAAAATGTAAGTTGTTTAAATGAATGTGGAATTGAGTGGAAAGGGCAAAGAGAAGAAATATCAGCACAGTTAACTTTAACAATCCCACTTCAGACGAGCTGAAGTTTGAATCCTGTGTGTAAGCTGTAAAAATTGTCCAAAACATTTCAGTACTTGTAAGATGTATGATTTGGGCTGGATAAGTGTAAAACTTGAAGTATGTCCAAAGGAGAATTTACTGGTCGTAATATTTACAAGTCCTTTGCTTTCCTGTGTCCTGAGGTGAGCATTGCTGTTAGAAGTGTTGTGTTGCTTCTCTCAATCTGTTCTTAAAAATGTAGAAGAAATAACAATGCCACAGAAGATTGTTTTAGGGAGATTGAGAGGATGTTGCTTTGGTTCTCCTACATTGTTAGAAAACCTAATAGTGCTGGTTTGTTTTGAGGAAAGTTTTATTTTTTAAGTATTGTGTTCTTGTTTTGCAGGTTATACCTGATCAATTCTCCTGTGGTGAGAGCAGAAAATCTGAGATTTAAGGAAGAAGGAGTAAGGGACATCTTGAAGGATGTCTTTCTGCCCTGGTACAATGCGTATCGCTTTCTTGTGCAGAATGTTCAGATCCTGCAACATAAGGTACAGATCTCCTGAGGAGAGGGGAAGGGGCTTTGTACATTTTTCTCTATTAGAGTGAAATAGTACCACAGAGCAATTTAGATTGGAAGAGACCTCAGGAGGTCATCTGAGCTTTTACATCCTTGTTCGGTGCAAGGCTGACTTCAAAATTGAATCAGGCGGTGAATGCTTGCTGTTAATTTCTGTGTTATTTGCAATTTGTACCCTGTTTTGTAAAGCTGATCACCCTGCTTATTTCTCTTCCTGACCAAACATTATTATATAGGAAGGAGTGGAAGGCGGGGGGCTGTCAAGATATAACAACTGTCATTTCTCAAATTAGGGTGTTCTCAGTTCCTTTTATTTGGGATAAATGCTATTGCATTCATGCTGTAGCAATTAGAGAACAAGATAGGGACTTCCAGTTTGTGGGGTCAATGCATACGAAGCAATTATCTGCTGCTACTTGCCTTACTGAGAAGCCCAGTTAAAAACCAGGAACTGCTTGTGCTTGAGGGAATCCTTCTGAAATGTCCACAGTAAGCTTTGCTGGTTTTCTAGTAACTGTCCTACCAGTGTTTGTGTCATAGCTTAGAGACAGCAGGGGTCACAGGCACTGCTTTGGCTGCTCTCACTGCTTTTTCTTTGCTGTGGAGTCAGGCGTGGCTACACCACAGGCAGGATGCTGACAGAGGATGGCATCTGGGCTGCAAATTCCCTTGCACTGAGAGCATTGCTTAATAGCATCAGATTTAACACAAATAGAACTGCAAATGAGTAATGAAAAGAAAGTTATTTTCAGTAGTGTCTGCTGTGACAATTTCTCAAGCTAACTCATTTACTGTAACTTTAATTATGAATATGCATAAAAATGTTTAAATTGGGAATACTTGGTACTGAATACATTACCCACAGCAAGAAGATTCCCTTCTGTAACATGACAGTTAATTTTTTAGATATAAATTTAAATGCAACAGGGAAAAAAAAAGGATGAAATTAAATGGAAAGGAAGATAAGTGATCTGCAACAGTGCTTTAGACTTGTAGATTACATTTGAAGTCTATTAAAAAACTCTGGATGGGGGACATGAATTTCCACACTTTCATAATGAAAGGAAGAATAAATTTTTTCTTACAGAAATTTTTCATTTAATTTGAAAATTTTATGTGTACATTATATAGCTTCTGTTCAAACTGATTTCAATCTTTCAGCTGAGTGATAGGTTACCACTTCATGCACAGTGTACATGACATTACAGTAGCAGCTCAGTCACTTTGCAGAGCTGCCATTTGTAGCAATAAAGGCTGCTGACTTTAAGAAATAGCAAATAGCTGACATAAATAAATGGTTTTATCTTTTCAGTAACCCCTTTTGGGGAGCATGTCTGGTAACTTCAGAACCTAGTATTTAATGAATATTTTCTCAGGATCCCTAGACATCTTTCATTAGACAAACTTATTCATTGCCCCCCCAGATTATTTCAGTTTTTCCTGTTTGAACTTTGAATTATCTGCCATGTGCTTTGAAGCTTTTTGCTGTAATCTCATTGAATCCTGCAAGATCAGCTAGGGTGTGGGGATGAAAGACCCCAGTGGAAAATCCAAGGACTTAAGTGGATAGTTTTGGTAATTCAGCAGACGTAATTTGTCTTTCTAAGTAGACAGTGAAATCATTCTTATGCACCATATTGGGCAAAAGAACGTGCTATTGGAGGTGGTAGGGCTTAAATTAGATTTCATATGCAGGCTTAAACAACTGTTTCATTGAATTCTGCTTCTTGCAAGAGAGAAACTACAATCACAGTGTCCTGGTTTAATTTTATGCTTACTGTAATTATCACAGTAACTGTAGTTGCTTAAGTGAGTGCTGACCTCGCAGTGGGACTACTGCACTTCTGGGTGTGCAGATGCATTTCTTTCCTAAGATTTTTCTCCTTTGTACTAAGTAAGTGGATGCATAATTACTGGGTTGAATAATCAGATTTCTCGTATGGACTCTTAAGGAAGTCCACAGACTCTTAAAGCCGGATGTTAAATACTGTTTATAAGTCTGAAAAAAAAAATAATAAAAAAGCACCCTGTTCTGAAGAAGATTGTACCTATGGAGAGGAGCCAGACTGTATGCTCTGATAAGTGTACTTACTTGTGGTCTGTCTTGCAGTGCTGTACAGCATCAGCAAAGGGTTATGAAATTTTTGTGATGGATGCTAACGTGGGTATTCTAGAAAGCAACAAAGTGCACTGTTTGCACGTTGGGTGACTAGAAATTCCTCCTGGTTTTTTCAGTGGGGATTGCTACCCTCTTCCATGTTTTTTCATCTGTTGAAATTGTCACATACCCTTTAAAAGAATTGCTTTGTTTATGTGCCCTTTCTCCCAACAGAATTCATCTTCATAGTACATTTCTTGTAAATGCTTCAGATCCTCCTAGATGAAAGAGCTATGTAAATCCAAGAGTCCTTCCCTGTATCTGGAAGCTATGACTTGTGCTGCCAACAGGGAAAGAACAGCTGCATACTGTTGTGTGCTGTACTACTTTTTGTCTGTTTTAACAGATCCAAACAACTGGCCTCCTTTGGAGTTGAAGGTACAGGGTGGTGAAATCAAGAGCAGTGGGACTCAGGTTCTCCTTAGCTATTTCTCTTATATGCATATTTTGGAAATTTAATGTTCTCTGGTAGGAAACAAGTGCAAACAGTAAAGGTGACAAAGTGTTAGTGGCTGCTGAGTGGATTGATACAGAGGTTTCAATGTATACCCTTATGACTTACACAGTGTGTTTTTTTGTTTTTATGTTAATGATAGGATGAGGGAAGAGAATTCCTTTACAACGAGAACACAGTTAAGGAGAGCAATAACATCATGGATAAATGGATTCTTTCTTTCACCCAGTCACTCATTCAGTTCTTCAAAGCTGAAATGGCAGGTATGCACCTTTGGTTGGTTGTATGTATGGGTGTTTAATTTTTGATCAGAGGACTTGTCTGTTCATCCAGAGGTTTCCAGATTCCACATAAGATTCTACAGTTCAAATAAAAGAAAGGAGATTTTAACCAGCTCCCATAATACGTGGGAATGCTGCTTTCCTGGGTGTTAATACAGATCTTGCTATGCTTGATGGAGATTTCAAAAACAGATGAGGCGTTTTTTGTTTTTGTTTTTTTGTCACAGCTAATCCTATGAGCTCAGTGTTTTAGGTTGTTGCTGTAACAACATCTTCTGCACTGCTTGGAGCAATTAATAATATTGCAATAGCAACAAAACACTGAAAATTAAGCCAAATAGAATTTGGGAAAGCTGTAAAGAAGAGAGATGAAATGGGCAGCGCTCTTTTCAGCTAAAAAAAAAGGAAAAATAATTTTTAGAGGTACCTGAGATTGAGGAGTAAATTTTCCCCTGCACAAATCTGTGGACAGGGTTTCTTTTTAGTGATTCTGAGAGTGTGTACAGCAGGACAGAATAGCACTAGGATATAGCATGGCTGTAAAAAGATGTTCTCCTGGTTTTCCTTAATACATGTTGGGTTTTTTCATCAATGTTCTTGTTGTATTAAGAGAATATTAATTGTAAAGAGAAGGTGCTGCAAGAGTCCCCTAAAGTAGTTAATCTTGACCAGTAAGCATAAAGACTTGCAATGAAGCCAGAATGGGATTTTAAAAGGTTTTGGTGCCTCAGAGGGTGCTAGAAACCTGGATATCAGAAAGAAGGTGGCTTTTGCCATTGTATACCCTGTTTATGAATAAACAAACCCCACCCCACCTCATGCCCACGATCTTAAGCTGCACTCTGAAAAAGTTTTAGAACTTTAGAAAGCTTTTTTTTTACTCTTCAGATGTACTTGGGGTTGGGGAAAGGAAGTATTAGTGGTGTAGTTAGACAGTGAGGAAATGGCTGAATGCCAGATCTGAGTTGGAGGACACAGTCATCTCTTATGGTTCCCCTCTTAGACCTGCCTGCTCTCTAGCACCAAGACCACTAAGATGCATTTATTTTGCTACAGCAGATAAAGCAGGTCACTTTGGTAATAACAAAATTCACATGAGGTCATCTAAGAACATTTAATTAAAGGAAGAAAGAATCCTCAAGCTACCAAAGTAGGAATAGGATAAAAGCTGTCAGCAGCTGATGAAAATGCAGCCTCTTCCTAGAACTTTTATCTTGGAAATTTGGTGGTGGTGTGTGTTGAGTTTCCTGTGTTGCCAAGTGGAAGTATGCAGAGCTGTGCAAGTTTAGATGCATTTAAAGAAGAAAAATATTTTGAGGGACAGTGGAAAGTTAATTTGTGAACGTGTACCTGAGATCTCTGATTACTGCATAGTTGAAACAGAAATAGTGTTTGCAAGATGATGATCATGGAGGCAGAAACTTGAATTCTCTACTCTGTATTTCTAAGAGGAAGATGAAGCTGCTGAAAAGGGATGTGTCAGCTGACATCCTTATAGAGAAAGAAGGTGCTTCAAAGCAAAGGAAAAAAACCTTGGAAAATGACAATTTAAAACTAGTATTGATATTAAATGTTACTGACTTGTGCTAGATGAAGATAACATGATGTGCTCATTGAGTGAGTGACACATCTTGTTTGGAAGTGATTAAGAAGCATGATTTTTCAATTTATTTTTCTACATAGTCTGATTCAGTCAGACAGATAATGAGATGCACTAAGTTTGTATACTGTGATGTGATACTCCCATTTTAGTTCCTGTAAAAAAAAGTCATTTGAGGTTTTCAAGAAAGACTTCCTATTCCATATGATTTGTTGTAGGAAAGACATCAGGAAGAGGCAAGGGGAGGTTATCATAGCAACTGATAACCTCAAATGATGGATAAAGGAGATAAATACATTGCACAAACTTCATTGTAGAAGCCAAGCTTTTGAAAATAATAATGATGAAAAAATAAATGCAGAAGATGTAGATAGGGCATGTTGGGAGAAAAATTAAATTCTTGGGTTCACCAGGTAATGACATACAACTCTTGGTACCTGCAACATGCATTAAAAAATGTTGTCTCTGCCATGTCAAAAACATAGGTGAGGCATGGATGCTGAGGGCATATTTGGGCACTGTCTGTCGAAGAAGTGGCCCAGTCTGCTCCGTAATGGGCTCTTTCTGCTCCTGGGAGTGTGATTGTCAGTAAGAACAGAGCATTTGGAAACTCAAGATGGCCAAAAGGCACCACTAGCCTGAAAAATGTTGCAGTTCAGCTTGGCATCTACCATTTAACCAAGTGTATTTTGTAGTGGAGCTAAATTTTACACCAGTTGCCTACCTCTTGAAAAATGTTGGCATTAGGTAAAACTTATGTTAATTCTGCCCCAGTTTCTCCTAGCAGCTTGAATAGCCAGCAGTATTTCAGCTGAAATGGAGTCCCTGTCAGTGCAGTATTGAGCTCACTTGAATAGGCTTTGATGGGGAAGGGGAGTGTGCCTGTGCTCACTCCAAACTCAGGATGCCTTAGAGAGCCTAGAAGAACTTGGGAAAGGTCTAACCCTGGTGTGGGGGGGAGCTTTTGACTTCCTAGAACATACATCTTTGGAGAAAGGGAGATGACATGAAACAGAAAGCAGTGTCAATTCCATTACTGATGGAAAAGTTACCTGCACTGAGGCAATACACCTCTGTATTTGTAAGAAGGTTTTTGCTGTTGTGTGTTAACCCTTGTTTAATGTGTGCCCAGAACTGGAGCTGCAGATGGGCTCTCTTCAGACGTGCTGCAAGTCAGGGAGATGTGGACCAGGAACCTTTTCAGCACCAGCAGTAATTTAGCTTCACTGTGGTAGTAACAACCTTATCCAAATGGGTTATTAGCTGATGAGTAGTAGTAAAGTTTTTCCACTAAATCATCATCTTATATGATGGAAACTTTGGGGATTTGGGCCCCTTGGTGAATAAGACAAGTAGTAAAAGTTGGAAAGGTGTTATGGAAAGCAATAGGGCAAACAGTCATCTGTGTTTTAAGGGCAGATTAAAATTCTTTATTTAAAACCAGTAAGTCTCGTTATGCTTTTTTTTTTTTTTTTTTTTTTTAAAAAAGCAAGCTGTTATTTTACAAGGCAACTTTTTTCATTACGACTGCAATCTGTGTGTGCACATTTCCTTTTTCCTTGAGTCATGAAAAAGTAAGATTTCACCATTTGGTTTATGACCTGGGTTTCCAGCTTTTGAGAGGAGAACGTGTGTTTCCATGCTAACTTGAATCTCTTTTTAAAGATACATTATCCCTGAAAGATGGGGCTGGGCTTGAGGTCTTTTGTTTGGTTTCAACCAGTCTCCTAACTGGAGATAACATGCAGCTAGAGGAGAGCTGGGAATTTTTTAGGAATACAAATTCTCACATAAATAATGCTTTCCCTGCCATGGCAAGAATCTTGAGCATTTCCTTTTTAGGTTTAAATACTAGTACTCTGCCTTTATAAAGACTTCTATTTTAGAAAATGGAATGGAAAGCATGGTGGAGCTTTTAGAGTGAAGATCCATTTTATTCAGTAGCTGCTTGATTAATGAAACTGATTCAGAGTAGAGATCACAAAGCTCTTTGCTTTTAGAAAAGCTCTAGAGAGGATTTTCCTTAAAAAACCAAGTCCTGTTTAAGGTCCCTCATTACCCCCACGCCCTCTCCAATTCTGTCATGAGCACCTGAAACTGGTTTTGCTGGTTGCATGGTGATGCCTGTGATGACCTCCTTTTTCATGTTGGCAGTCCTCCATGCTTTTAAGTTGTACAGAACTTGAAAATACCAGGATGTTTATCTTCTTACCCCTTCAGGCTTGCTGTTACTTTTAGAATCTTTTAGCCTACTGTGTTACATAAAAAAATAATTAAGACTGCAATTAATTCAGGGAGAATTGGCTGAAATAGGTGTTTTATTTTAAATATGGCAAATAAAAAATAGAAAATGTTGGCATTAATTAATACAATTTTACTCTGCTTCTACAATAATTCTTTAGACTTCTAGAGACTTGGCTGTATTTACAGCATGTGCAAATCTAGGATTTGCCAAATCCCTTGCGATTAATGGTCTCTTATCCACTATCCTCTTTACGAGTCAGATAAAAGCATAAGGCTCCCATAATGCATGTTTGTGTAGGATTAGGGAAGCAGTTTGGTGATAGATGTGTTTCTCTGGAAGCATGAGAATTGATGACGTGCAATTTTAAAAGACAGTTTTAACTTAATAGTATGGCTAATGACTTTTTAGACCTTCCTAACATACATGCTTCTGCTCAAGTTTTATGCTTAACACCAGAAGTGCAAATGATAATGTGTTTTCTTAAGAGAGGAGCTTGATAAAGAGGACAAATCTTAACTACAGTAAGCATTTTCCTTTCTAGCTTACAGGCTGTACACTGTAGTCCCTCGATTAGTGAAGTTTGTTGATATTCTGACCAACTGGTATGTTAGAATGAATCGCAGAAGACTCAAGGTGGGTACCTACTTCTGTGATCCTGCACTGTAAAGAAAATCCTAGTGGGCTGTGGTAAATGCATGCATAGCTGCTTTATGGTGTTAGACAAAATCTTTATGCAGCATTTGAGATCATATCAGTTTGTACCTTGTAATGGCCATGAGATGTTAACTTTTTATTCCTTCTCTTTATTTCATGAGAAAAACCAAGCAAACAAAATGCCCACTAATTCTGCTTCACTTGCTGGGTGAGACTGAGCAAGTTGAATAAAGTTTTTAAAAACAGTTTGTTGCTTTACCATAGGAAATTTTAAAATTTTATTGAAGTGTAGCTACTGTTTCTAAAATGACAGTTGTTTTCTTGCCAAATTCTTCGAATAGGGCGAAAATGGAACTGAAGACTGCATTATGGCCTTGGAAACCTTATTTAGGGTTTTGTTCTCCATGTGCAGACTTATGGTAAGGGAATTTCATCCCACTTTTGGTATTTTTAATATAGGTAATTAAAAGCATGCATCTCTGGGGATATAGAAACTGAACATAGGGAGAAAAACCCCATACTGCTGCTGATGCACGTGACACAGTTCATTTTCCACCTTCTCTTTTATTTGCCTGTCTGCCCCATGCAACTATAAAGAAGGCTAATTTCACCTGCTTTTTAGTAGACTGATTTCTTATCTGTTGCCCAAAAGTAACATGAATAAATACCAGGAAGGAGGTGAATAAGTAGTAGCAATTTCATTGTTTATTTCAGTCTATGTTTTGAACATGAACAATTCTGCATTGACGATGCTGTTTAAGCATTATTTTCACTAAACCCTCTTTATGCAATTTATAAGCATTACTGATTCATAATATACAAACACTAAAGAAAAGATGATGATTGAATGCAACATTACAGGCACCATATACTCCATTTATCACTGAGCTGATGTACCAGAATCTGAAGACACTTATTGATCCAGCCTCAGTTCAGGAAAAGAACACTGAAAGCATCCACTACCTCATGCTTCCCCAAACAAGGTAATAGAAAGCTGTTATGTGGCAAAGTGGAGTTTTGGGTTGGTTGGGCTTTAGTTGGTTGGTTCTGGGGTTTGGTTTGTTTCTTTTCTTTTCACAGAACATGCTCCTTCACTTATTTGTGTTTAAAATGGTTTTGCATAAGAAGCAAAAAAGCTTAAGCTTTGATTATAAGAATATTCCTTTGCCTCAGGAAGAATTTTTGTGTGATAGTTAATGTATGCTTTCATATAAGCAAAAAAAAAGCTTAAGTTTTGATTGAGCTCTGATTAATACTAGTCTCCTGGCTGTAGAAGAACATTTCATTAGGACTACACTTTACACTCCACTCTTAATGTTGTTAGCTGGGAATTCTCCCTCCATGTTTAGGCAGTACACTTGTGCTGTAGGGACTGTAGATAGGAGTTGGAAAGGGGTTAGAAGGGGTCTATTTTTCTATCTCAGCATGTTTTCTTTTTCTGACGTGCAGTATCCTTTTTACTCTTCAAAATGTGTGCTGGCTAGAAGCTATGATGCCTACCTATGAAGGGCCCAGAAGGATTATAAAGCTTACCTGTGGGCCCTACATGTGCAGGAATATGTGCATCCCCCACCTCTGGGGTTTCTTAGTGAATGCTGGTACCAAATCCCCTGTGGGATGGAATTATTGTTTTGTGTGGACCACATACAGAGCAAACAAAGAATTCTTCTGGCTTCAGATCAAGAAGTTAGACTGTTGTCCAGAGATTGCTGCTTCCTTATATGAAGATGCATCATACAAGAAAGAGCTTTCCAGGCAGATTATTTCTTTGGATGCTGATGAGCAAGGATTTCTTTTAAGTTTCCATGTGCCTCAAAACCATTTGGATCCGTGGTGGTTGTACTAGACATAGGCTTCTAGTTATCCATAGCATCAGCTCAGCCCCTGCAGCATGTGTGAAGTTGTTGTTTGGGTGTTTTTTGTCCAGCCAAAGGAGACACTACTATTGCAGCAGTCAGTTGCTCATTTGTGCCTCGGTGCTATGTCAGAGGGTTAAGTTAGTGCCTGCACTGCAGGCATCTGAACAGGAGATGCAAACTCCTTTTGCATTGTAGCTCAGTCTGAAAAGCCTCAAGGACAAAGGAGCTGACCTTGATGCGTTACATGCCAGTTTAAAACTTTAAACCTAGTAATGTTGTTTCTTTTATGTATATGGGCAGTATCTCCTTTGAGGAGGGTGTACATTCTTTCTCATAGCTTTAGTAATGAGGGTTATTGCAGTGAGGAGTTTGGGATTGACATAATGATGGTGCTGATTTTCTGTTCCCTAGGAAAATGCTTTAAAGAATATGTAATCAAGGAGTGCAAAACCTGTGGGTGAGCTATCAGAAATGGTTATCAGCTCCTACAGGATGGAGAAATGGAAGGACAGCAAGATATTTGAAGGAACTCAGTTCAGGCATGGGCATTTAAAAGCAGCTTAGTGACTTTATTCTTGTTAGTGCTAACTGACTTGCTGCTGCCTCATGCCATCATATGATGTGTTTGAGTGGCTTGTGGGACTTTCTTCTTTTTCATGTAATTTATTTTGATTTTTGTCTGCTACTAGTGTGTGTAATTTACTGGATTGCCTGTGCATCAATTGATACCTTGAGTTGCTAAGGCATTTTTCCTTGAATATTTTTCTGATGACTGCATAAGGACAATATTGGCAGTTAATAAAGAGACTTCTTAAAATGCAGAAAATACTATAACAATATATTGGGTGTGAATAGATAAAACTAAGGGACTCAGCCACTTTCACAGCTGACCTTTATCCAATACCTGTTACAAACCACACAGAGGTTTGACTTGGTTGATTAGTGTCTGAGCAGATTGATTGCATCAAATCCTGTGAATGTGCATGCAATCTATGAAGATGATTATAATTTTGTGGCTTCACGATGTTATTAAGTAATGGCAAATAATACTGAAATGCTGCCACATTATACTATTACATGAACCTTTCTGGGAGCAAAATCTCCTCTGTCACAAATTTCATGTTTCCAGATTTTTGCAGTACCATCCTGGAGGCTGAATTTTGGAAGAACTACACCTTCAGAGTAGATAATGGCAGCTTACTCAAAGCCACAGTGCAGAATATGGGGATATTTCTGTTTTAAGTTTTCCTTTACCAGCAGTTTTTGAGTTTTTTTTGGGGGGGACAAGCCTTACCAGGTGCATGGTTTTCATTCCAATACTTTCCCTACTAATATTACAGCAAAGACCTTCATTAATTTTATTCACAACTGTCATGGGAACCATGAAACTTGTGTGGTTTCAAAGGAGCTACTCAGTTTATGCAGCAACTCAAGAAATCAAGAAAGCCATATTTCTGAATTGTTGGCTGCCAGTACATTTGAAACAAGATGTGAATATCAGCATACTCAAAGGCAAAAAAAACCTCAACCCACCAATCCTGCCTTGACACAAAATGGAAGGGTGTCAAAATGGTGAGGTCAGGAGGGACTGTCTAAAACATCATGCTGAAATATACATTGAGATTCAATGAGTTGATTGCGTTCTAGGTATTTCATTGTCATCCTAAATATCCTATTTGTAATATCTCCTTGCATCTTTTATGGCATTATTGATGTAAATCTGAGTTTTATTGGATATTAATAGAATAGGTGGTATGACTCAGTCCATCATCTCCATCTTGTGAGAGCTGCTAACAAAAAATTATGTTAAAATAGTTTTTTGTTTGGTTTTTTGTTTCTTTGTTTTTTGGTTTTTGGTTTTTTTTAGCAACTGATTTCCTCATCTTCTGCACAAAAGAGAAGAAAAACCTGTTTGTTCGTTTTTCAAATTGTCCCAACCAGGGCATAATTGAGGCTCTAGTAGGAGTTCTCAGAGAAGGGAGTAAAATGTTTTCACTTTGCTCAGAGACAATGAAAATGAAGCAATATAATGTTTTTTTTTAATCCAGGGAGGATCTCATCGACAAAAAAATTGAAAATGCCGTTTCTTGTTTGCAGTCTGTTATTGAGCTTGGACGAGTAATCAGAGACAGAAAAACTATTCCAGTAAAGGTTAGAACTCTTTAAGACCTCTTATCAATACCTTGGAAATGTGCAATAACTTTAACTTTGGGATAAGCCTGGGAACACTGAATAATTTAAGTTTGAAATTGCAAACAGAATTCAACAATAAAATACTTCAAATGATACATAATAATCTGAAGTCCATTTTTCACTGGGAGGACAAAATTATCTGTTCTTTTGTTTGTTTTTTGGTCTCCCCAGTATCCTTTAAAAGAAGTAGTTGTTATTCATCAGGATCCAGAGGCTCTGGAAAACGTCAAGTCTTTAGAGAAGTACATACTTGAGGTAAGAACATCATGAACAAGATGCTTAACTGGGTTAGGTATTTTACTTAACTGAATAAATGAAAGAGACAATAACTCACTAAGGGAAACTAATCTGAAAGAGAATTGTAATGAGAGGGGATATCAGTTGGTACTGTGTAAAGAAACAAAGGTAAATGGGTAATGTTCTTAAGGCTGTCAAAACTGACCACAGAGAAGTTCTCTAATGGTTAAGTATTAATTTTAAATGTTCTTGATCAGGAAAAGGAAAAAACATTTCATGATTAAATGTAGGAGAGTGTGCAACTACATCTTGTTGTAGAGATGGACTGCAAACTTTGTGGTCCCCTTCAGTTAAAGGGCATTGAAACCAGTCTGGCAGCAGATGGGTTGCTGGAGAGAGAATTCCATGTAAGGGAAAATGAGGGACTGGTCAAGTTTTTCCAGGATGTTAAGATATAAAATGGCAAATAAAGAAGATATTAGTCCATATAATTTCTTACACTCATTAAGAGAGTACAGCAGTGGCATGCAGTGGCTCCTGCATGCCACTGCTGTACTCTCTTAATGTGTGTCCATTAGAGAAACACTAATTGTTCTACTTAATCTGGATAAAAGCCCCATCATTGAAAAGTAACTCAGATCTGTGAGTGTAACTTCCTGAAAGTGGATGCACTTTCTGCTTTTAGTCAGTCATGTATTGAAGGCACAAAGCCTATTGCTTTTTGATTGCTAGAATGTGCTTTTTTAGTCTATGTTCAATTAAATTTCATCACAAATAAACTTTATGCACATCTTCTTTCACTTCTGTGATGTACAAGAGAAATCAAACAGTAAGAGGGAATAATGAGGAGTGTTTCAGCCACAGTGATGAGCTGTAATGAGCCATGGTGTTCTGATTCAAAACGAAAAGAGAAGAAAGCTACCAAGTCAGTATTCCTTTGAAGGTGTTAGGGCCTTCAAAACATCTTGCAGATCAGTGATTTTTACCACTTAAAGCAGTCGTGATCATGCATTTGATGTCATGAGCTATGCTGTTCAGTGTTAGAAGCCTAGGGGTTTTATAATTACGTTGCTGAAGAGGCAGTTAGAGGGTATAATCTGTCCCTTATAGAACAGGAGGCCTTTTGGAACCACTCTGGAAGGCAGTGAAGGAAGAAGGAAGACTGGTTAAGCAACACTGTTCTTTCTGAGCAGTCTTCATTTCCTCTTGCTGCAGTAGTCTCTCATAGGGTGTTCAGTTTTCACCCAGATGTTTCATTGTGTTGCCTAGGGAGTTACTGATGACTTCATTTTTTGAAAGTGTGTATAATTTGGGGAGGAAAGAACTGCATAGTAATTGAACAGCAGCTCTTTGCTAAGGCAGCAGAATTCTAAAGGAACTGATTTGGTGTTGATACTGGGAAGAATGCATGCCTTAGACTTGACTATAAATTGGAGATTGCTTTATGACAGTAATTTTTGTGTATTAATCTGTGTTTATGTTCACTTGAATCTCCTCCTGATGCAGTCTTGTATTTGTCTGTGGCTCTTAACTCAGTGAGGCAGTATCCATGCCACCTTTGCTATCGACTGAGAACTGAAGGAGTGGTCTTACAAAACAAAATCACCTAGGTAGTTGTTCAAATGATCTTCTCCATTCAAGACCACCTGATAAAAAGGGTTTCTAGGGAGGAGAAATTAGCCTCATTGCAAAGACCCCATTAAAGAAGTTAAGGGCAATGTAATATAAAACCTAACAACTCCTCAGAATAGTGACTCACTTTGGAAATGCAAGAAATTTAATGTAGAAGTCTTAATACAGTTGCTGAATGGCTCTGAACTGCAAGCTCTGCCTTCTTGTGTTTTATCCTCTCAAGTCCAGTATTAGTAGTTTGAAACTATCTTGGTTTAAATGGGTGAAGAAAAAACCCAGCAATGTAGTTGTACATCTGCACAGCTTATGAAAGACTTGACTCCCCTCCTGTGATACCTGCCCCTTGAGCTCTGGGGTGCACTCTGCATCATCTGCTTAAGTCTGTCCTCTGCCTGTATTTTAACTGCTTGTGGCACACACACTAAAATCAGATTACTGTTAGACTTACATCTTCAGTTTCTCTGTATCCAAGTACAGTAATCAGGGGGGAAGTGTAGGGATTCTCCACAGTTTGGCATGATTCCTTTTCTTCAGCTCCATCCACAGAACTGAAGCTTTGAATCTGACACTGCAGAGGAACTGTGTCTCATTTCTGTCTTCAGGAAGTTCTTACTGTGTTGTAACACTGTGGGGTCTCCATACATCTTGGAGCTGATAGAATATAGGACAGGTGGGTTCAACAATCTGTCTTTAGTTAGGATTTCTGTTCAGTGGCTTCTGGATTGTTAAATAAAATGTATTTCTACTAATAACTGACCTTTGACCTTCCTGTCATCTTTCATTTGTCAGAATCTGTCCCTTTCCAGGTGGGTTTATATTGGTCCATGACAGAGTCAGTTCTGATGGCTGTATGTGATGCTAAGGTTACCATGCTTTACATTTAATGGACTTTTTTTCCTTCCTTAAGTGTTTGTAACATTTTGCATTCTCTAAAGCCAGTGAAATGGATCCTCAAACATAAGCGAAATAAGTTCTTTTAGAAAAAGTGGAGTGTCTTAAGTATCTTTTCCTTTGTTCATAAATGGCATGGCCCTTATCACACGCCTGTCCTTGCTAGGTTGAGGATTATTTATTCTTCTCAGGAAGGTATCCACAGAGGGCTCTGTCACAGTAGATTCAGTCAGATGCTCAAGGTTTAGTTCAAGTTGTCACTGGCAAGATCAGGTACTGTGCCTTGACAAAGAGAACAAAAATCTGCATCTGCCCAAGCAAGATAAACTCCCTTGTCTTGGTGAGGGCAAAGAGTCAGTCAAAGAATTTAAGAGGTGACTGAAGCAGCAGAAGACCTCTGAAATTAATTATATATTACTCCAGCAATATCATCTTTCCCCAGGCATAAATAACCATCTGAGGAAGGCTGCTAAAAATGCTGCTGGGGCAAGCACTGACTTAGGGAGTTATGGCTCAACACACAAAACTCACAGATTAGTGATGTCTGCTGCTTGCTTTTAGGTACCATGGGACTTAAATTCTTGTTTTGTAAAGTATTGTGCATTAAAAAATTTTAAGGAAAAAATCTGAATTGATTTGCAAGTGGAATTGTAAGACTTTTCTGTCTTGTTAACATATTAATTATTTCTCTTAGACTTGGCAGTTACACTGTTTCACTGCAGAATTATTGTTCTTAGTAATTTCAATACCCAGCTCTTTTCACTAGCAGAATTTTGTGAAATTGATGTTAGTGTCTATCATGTTATCTTGATCTGGAAACTGGATTTGTGGATTTCACAGAATCCAATTTTAAGGAAGATGAGTTTGCTTCCTGAAATTACTTCCAAAAAGATAGCTGACAAAATTTCCTGCTAAAGGTAACAAAGCAACATAAAAATTTGATAAATTCTTACAGAACTGATACAAAATTGTTTTAATTTATATTCATTTGCTAACATGAATAAAATTAAGCTTTTATGGGAATTAGTTAGATTAGTTCCAATAAACTCAAATACCTTCATGGGAGCACAAATTTAAACTACTGTCTATCATCCTATTTTTTTAATCTTAAAATTCAACAAGATGTTGCTGAAGCTTATTGTGTGTGTTTTATTGCATTTCATAGCAATCAATCTAGTTGTTTACTGGGATGGTTCAGAGCTAAAGGGGTCAACATACACAGGCAGGCTGGGTAGTAATACATGAGCTGTATTTGCAGCTTTGTTCATCGGTCACCTATATGTTCAGAGATACAATTATTGCAAAAAAATGTTTCTGTAGTAAATTTGCAGGTGCCAGAGGTAATCTGTGAGAAAAATTACATCACTTGATTTCATACAGTTGCTGACAAAACAATTTGAGAAATATACTTGTCAATTATTTGAAAATTTAATTCCTTGCTTTCTCAGAAGTAGCTGTAATCTGTGATCTGCAGTCTTACTCTATCATCAGAATATAGAAAATAACTGAAATAAATGGATTGTAATATTAGAACTGTCCAGAGTATAGACTTGCAGCTGTCATGCAAAAATGACCAGGCTCACAAAATTAAGTAAGTCCAGCAGAACACAGTTGCATTTTAGTTGTTAGGATTTGGGGCTTTTTACTACACCAGGCTTTTACTACACTGGCTTTCTAAATACTCCCACTGAAAGGCTTTCTTATAGTAAATTTTACTCTATAGGAGTAGATTCTATAGGAATCTTGTTTGCACCCAGTCTTTACAGATCCTTTAACTCCCCACCCCTGTGTATGGCTATAATAAAACAGGAAATTGACTTCAACAACTTCAAGGTCCACCAAAATTCCATAACATAAAAGGTGTTACAGTAATGTAGTAGATTGCATGGGCTGGAATAACTTGACATGTGAACTTGGGGTGATGTGTGCTCCTTTGGTATTTTCTTTCTTACAGGATTATGGAATCCATATTTATTTTCCATTTCAGAATGCTTGCTTAGAGAGCCCCAGCCAGCACTGACAATTCTTTCTCTGGTGTCAGAATTAAGCTCAGTTGGGTTACTGGTTGATCTGACCCTGGCTGGCACTTGGTATCAACTAAAGACCCTTGTACATAGGAGTGCCTGAATGTGCAGATGTTCAGCTGCAATGGGAAGGACTGTTTGCCTCTCTCTGTGTGTAGGGGATTTGAAAGTTGTGTCAGGGAGCTGATTTTGATTTACTGAGAAGCTAAGATTAAGAACTATTCTAAGGCAAAATTCTACACTGAGGCAGATAAAAACAAACCTAAGATATGGGCTTGCTTTTTTGAAGAATCAATCTGTTTTTATTATTAATAATGTATATACAAGAGTGGTTTTCTAATCTAGTTGGTGTAGAAAACTTGACCTGATTGAGTTGGCTTCTATGTAATTTATCTAATTAATCCCAAAGTCATCTTTAAATTTGTGCTGTTTTTTTGATAATTATTTCTTTTTGACGATGAGGTTGTCATTTACCACTTGTGGGCTCATTTCCAACAGCACCCCATTAAAACTGAATTTCTGAAGTAGGTGCTTTTCATTACATTTGCTGAAGGATGTCTTAACTAAATTTAGATTCTGTTGTATTCTTGGCTCCTCATGCCAGCAGGACTTCCTAGGGAATTAGACAGCAGCTCAGAGGTTGTATTTAAGCATTACTTCTCAGTCTAAATGTTTGGCTACTTGCTAGTCCTGTCATGCTGACACTACCATTTACTTCTGCTTCCTAAATGACTTGGTGCAGCATGATTGCCAAGTGCACCTGGTGATTCTGTATCATCTTGTTGTAAATTTTAACAGCCTTCCAGTGGAGTTATAAACACAAAATGCTTCAAGCATTGGGCAGTCTGACAGACAAAAACTGCCAAATTATAGTGAAGTGTGCTCCAGATGGGTGTAGGTTTGTACCCGTGGAAGAGTTACATGTTGGCAATTAAAACTCTCCAAGATTTGTCCCTAGTATGCTACAGCAAGAGTAAAGAGACTGAGAGTGTGTAAAACTGGAAATAGAAATATCAAGTCCTGCCTTGTGTGTGTTTCTTACTCAGCTCTACAGAGCAGGGAACAAGAAACTCTCTTGAAGGCACAAAATAAGGTTGAGAAACAGTGCTCTCATTTACAGGAGGTATAAAAAAATGTTACTACTTTTTTTTTTTTTAACAGTATGCATTATTAATACATTTTTTTATTGGACGGAATTAAATGTGGAGCAGAGAGGTTGCATTTTCAAATTTGACATTGTATGGTGTTCAGGTGGTGCAGTGAAGGTTTTGGGTGTTTTTAATGGCGGGTTTTATGTGTTTATGTGATGAGGAAAATATTTATAATTAACAATGTAATTAGGCTTAGTGGCTTAGACTCATGGCTCATCTAGCACCTTGTGCTGTCTCCTGCAATGTCAGAGTCTAGAGAAAGCACGAGCATCTGGCTCCTTTTTGCAGCAGATTCCTGACTATCAGCCTTCAGCTACTTTATTAAGGATATTGAAAGGCATGTGCCTGCAGATTGCCTTGAACTTCTTTTCAAGTCCCTAGTTTTAGAAGCTTAATTCCTATTTGGACTTGCTGGTAAGAGACAAAATGAGGCATATCCAGCCCAGAAAATTGTCAATTATAGTTTTCCGGCTAAATGCATACCAAAAAGAGCATTTCAGCAAAGTTTTTCTTTCTAGGTTTTGTCACACCATGTTGTAATGTCATCACAAAGACAGGAGTTTTATGTCTTCAGGCAGTTGTAGCAGTGGAGTAAAAAAGGCTTCTGAGTAGGGATCTGATTTGAGTTGAGAGTTGATTGGTGTCTTAGTAACAGAGGATGTCTACCTGAAGGCAGAAGAGGATAGGATCTCCTGCTGTAGGGCAGTTGGCACTGGTACTGGTTGGGTTTATTTGCTCTTGAAGTTTTGACAAATCACTTCATAGAGACAACCGTGTAAACAATTTCTAGCATGAAATTTAAAACTTCTCGAGTGCTGTGGCCCCTGGTTTTGTTCCCTTTCTGCAGTTGTCAGAGGTGGCTGGGTTTTAGCTTCATTTTTTTCTCTTTGTGTATTTTTATAGGAGCTTAATGTACGGCAAGTGACATTGTCTACAAATAAAGATAAATACGGAGTCCGTCTGAGAGCAGAACCAGATCACATGGTGCTTGGGAAGCGCTTGAAAGGTGCATTTAAGGTTGTCATGGCTGCAATCAAAGAGCTGAAGAGTGAGCAGCTGGAGAAATTCCAGGAGACAGGTACGTAGTGGTATAAACCCCTGAATGAGGGCAATTTTGACCACAAAAAATATCATCCAAAACCATTTGGCTCATCAGAAAAAAATCAAATAATTGCTCTTGGTCTGCGTAGATTAATCAAATATTTGCAGGACAGATGCAAAGTATTCCTGTGTTCTGAAGTGACTGCATTTGAGCGAGTTCTGCTGCCTACAGAGGTGCTTGTATGAAAAATCTGAATGTGGGGTAGTTCAGCTTTTCTTACTAGTGCTGAAGAGCTGTTTTAATTGTATTGCAGATATACTGCATTTCATGTATTTGTCTGATACTTGTTTAAAGCTTTTGGACATTTTTCTTTCCTTCTGATTGTAAGAGATGCTCTCCATCTGTCAATCCTGCAGGCAGCATTGTTGTAGAAGGACATGAACTTCATGGGGAAGATCTTCGCCTCATGTATACCTTTGATCAGGTTGCAGGAGGATCTGCCCAGTTTGAAGCTCATTCTGATGCCCAGGTATTCTGTTTGATATTTATTTAATTAATTAAGGGAGGAGTTCATCTAGAAATGGTATGAAAATAGTGAGGTGAAAGCTGGGGTGGCTTTTTTTGTTCAGGTAATTTAACAAAAATCCCAGGAGCTTATTTTTGGAATTTTGGAGATGTTAAAAGTACTCTCTTCAGTGTGGTATTTTGTAAGTGAGGAGGAGATCTATAAAAATGGACCTGAGTTTCTGAGACAGTTAATAGTAACATCTTTCAAGTTTGTCACCTGTTCAACTGTTGTCTGTGTGTTACCTCAGGTTTTAGTTCTGCTTGATGTTACCCCAGACCAGTCCATGGTGGATGAAGGAGTCGCCCGGGAAGTGATTAATCGGATCCAGAAGCTTCGCAAAAAGGTTGGTGAACCAGGATTTGGAAGAAGATACTTTAATTTACTTTTAGGAAGTCTTTGGCCTATATGCAGCAGAAACTGACCTTTTTGATTAAACATGAAGTGAAACTATGTATCATTTATCCTGATACATAGTTTTCTGATTGGACATAAATGATTACAAATAATTATTTTGACATTGCAATTCTACATTGCTAGGTAGCTAGAGTTGAACAGTGAGCTTGCCAGACATCCTCAGCCAACAAACTGACTGAACCCCCCTCTTGCTTTCCATCTTCAGCCACACAGCAGTGGCTCAGTCCCAGCTAAGCAGCTTGTAGTGAACTATTATGTTCTGTTCTGTCTCAGTTCTGGGGTGTTATGTCTGCTGGACTGCAGGGCTGAGACATTGAGCCTTGGGCTGCTAAAAGAAACAAACTTGTGCCTTAGCAAACTGCAGGAGATTTGTATATCTAAATTGTTCTCATCACACAAATGGTGCTGTCTGACCTTTATCTTAAAGCACTTTGAACCAAAGTAACTTGTCTCTACAATAGAAATTCAGAAAGCACTGCACTATGTTCATGCCAGGAAAGCATGGTCACTGTGGAGTTAATGACAAGTCTAAAAAGCCATTAATCTGAAGAGAACATTAAGTAATATTTAACTTGGTACAAAGAATTCCAAATATTTCAAAACCTACAAATTCAAAAAAACACACAAAAAACCCCTGTCCCACATCCTCTCATGCACATTGACATTGTACATAGAGACCATGTTGTTCAGTGATGGAATTTGGGATTTCCTACTTGACAGACTTGGTGGCAGTGCACTAGGGTTTGAATCTTTTTCAGACATACACCTTGAAGAAATCTTTCAAGAGCTCTAAATAAAATGTAGAGCAAATTTTCATGGGACATGTTTTTGGGAGAAGAGATCTCTACAGTTAGGACTGTCTGAATTTTCAGTATAAACATACATGAAATATAACAAATCTGTACCCAGATAGTTCTTAAATATATATAATAAATAAAACATAATATATATAATATATATAAATATATATATTTATATTTGTAAATATACACACACACACAAACTATACAGATTTGTATCTGCATAAAATAAAATTCTCTATTTTATCTGTATAACATAAAACCAGGAAGGAATATGGCCATTAAAACAATGAAAATAAAACTCATATGTTTAAGAAGTTATAAATTTACTGCTGCAATGACACAAAGTCATATTTTTTCCACGTAAATGAATATCAAAATACTTAGTCTTGCCTAAAAATTACCATGATGCTAACATGCATTTGTTCTGTCATTCCTTCATTCATACTGTTGTTACAAAAGTGAACATGTAGTAAGAAACACTAACAGATTCTGGACTCACAGTAACTGTTGTTGAGATGGCATGAGGGCAAAGCATTATTTTTAACAGATTTTAGAATTAATTTTTTCTAGTGCTGCTATTTTTTTCCCCATGAATCCATTATCTTACTTGAAGGAGAATTTGGCTATAATCCAGCATAAATAAGAACACCATTCAAATTAATTGCTCTTCTTCTGAACTATATTTTAGTATGCAAGTAGCTTGAAAACTTAAAATCCTGGTGACTGCCTTCCAAAAAAATACCTGAATGTCTTTGGACACATTTTGAGGCATTGAGACTACTCAGTATTAAGGAAATGTCACTGGCTGAGCAATTGTTGAATAAAAAGCTGAAGGTTTAATTTCAGGCTAATATGTAAAGGTTAGTAAAATTCTTGGCCATCAAGAAAAGTTTGCTAATAAATTTAGTAGGCTTTCAGCTCACTAGGGGCAATAAGTTGATAAAGCAAGCTGAAAGTAAGATATTTAGTGTAAGGTACACTTTTTGGTTTGTATTTTATGCAGAAAAAACCCGTTTCAAGCGTCTTTTAATGCCTTTCTGACAAAAGAACTGGTTTATTTCAAATTTTTTAATGTGGAAACTTGTAACAAATATCAGGTAAATAAGATCTTTTTTTCCTAAAAACTATCCTTCTTTTAGTTTGCATATGTAAAAGTCATCTTGCTGTCATTAATACCATGTTTGGTGTATCCTACAGCGAAATCTGGTTCCTACGGATGAGATCACGGTGTACTACAGATCACATCCAGAAGGTGACTACCTGGATACAGTTATTAAGGAACATATGGATTTCATTTTTGCAACAATAAAGGCTGCCCTGAAGCCTTACCCAGTGCCTACCTCTCAAGAAGTTCTCATCCAGGAAACAACCCAAGTGAGAAAGAAAAAGCATTGCTTGCATAGTTCATTTTGTTACCTGCTTTTAACTAATCAAAGTCCTTCATTTATGGAAAAATTCTACATCAGTATTTATTTGTGGCATATTGTGGATATTGTCTCATATTTATAAATGTCCGTGTTAATCCTTTTGGTTTAAAAAAAACCAGTTGGGTTCTGTATTTGTAGTATTTTTGAAAGTGAAGCTGCTTGGGTACCAAAATAAGTATTTTAGGTAGTTGGTTTTGTGAGCTTAATACACACAGTTACTTGTACTTCAATGAGTGCATTGTTTAGACAGCAAAGATATTGTTTTGTATTTATATTGGGGGTTTTTTGTTTGGTTTTTTTTCTTTGGTCGTTTTTTTTTTTAGGTAATTGTATTAGATATGTTCGAGGCTAAGTGCAGTTTTCCAGATTACTTATTCTTTCAACAGCAGATTCCAACTATCTGCTCTTTTTGTTTTCTTTGACTGTTCCTTTTGACATGTTTTGAGAATACTTTTCCCCTGGCTTTATCTTGTTATATTCAAAAGGCATTTGTAGGAAAATTTTGTATGAAAGAGTCTTCAATCTGAATGTTGTGCTTGACCAGAAAGAAAAAAAATTATGGTATGGCAAATGAGTTTCATTTACAGAATGGCTTGAGTGTCTGAATGTTAGGGAAAAAGAAAGGGTGTACTTATCCGTAGCACTATCAGTGTGTGTAAAAGAAATGTTTTATACTTATTAATTACATTTCTAAAGTTGTACAGATTTGAAACAAAGCACTGGTTTGATTTTTCGAAACCAGGCATTTAATTTAGTGACAAACTGGGAAACTGGTACTAAGTACTTATTTGATTGGGATACTGCTGATGTTAAGTCACCATCAAAACTGAATTAGAATGCAAAAGCAGATGGAAAAAAATGCACAGTGCTGGGAAACATTTACCTGCCTGCCTCTGGAATTGCCTAATACATCAGCTTTGATGTTGGTCACTGTGACTTCCATGCAAGTGTGCTTCCCCCCAGTATTACTTCTCTGTTTTCTATATTTTAATTTAGCAGATGCTAGTGAAGAAAAACATTGTGGAAAGCTGAAAGATGAGTTTATTGGGTTAGTTTTTAATAATCATGTCTACATAAAGACGAAATCTTGCCCTGACAGAAGGTGCTGGCTATTAGGTTGGATAGCTGTTGTCTGGATGTCAGCAAAAACCAGACATTCAGATTTCATAATAATGACCTTGTATGTAAACCAGAGGTTTGTGGCTGTGCCTTTGCACAGGTGTCAGATTTCAGACTGTGAAAACCTAAAAAGTTAAAGCTGAACTAAGACTGTATACGACAATATATCAGAATCATCTCAGGATGGACACAAAGCTGAGAGTGCCTACCTGTCAGCTTCACCTCTTGGGCATGGAGGTTTTTGCAAACAAAAACATTGGCAGGGAGCTATTGCGGGTTCCCTGTACCAAAGCTGTAGAGGGTACCTCTGGAAGAACTTTGTAAGTAAATGCAGAACTGTTTCTTAGTGTGCTTTAAGGAGTTTCCCTCATTACCACATGTTAACCTGTGGTCTTTGCCATGTGGGATGCCTTCTGCTCATTTAGATGGTTATTGTGCTTACAGACTCACTGTGTTTCTAAATTGTTAGTCACAGACTTTACAAAAGAGGTTGCAGAGAGATCAGATGACTGAGATTTTAGGGCAACTGTAAATATTCTTTAGAAGTTGCACTTTGTGGGATGTAGAGATGGATTGCTTGGAGTTCTGCTTGTCAAATTAGGAGCAGTGAATAAAAACATCTGAAATGAAAAAGCCCTTCTTTAGCAATCTGTTCAGTGTAGCAGTATGGCCTTTGCAGGAGAGTTGTGGGTAGCTGCAGCTGTGTGCAGTGAATGTCATTTGGTCCATGCCTGGGGTTAGTTGTCTTCATTGGTCACAACTCCCTTGCATTTTGTATGAGCAGTCCCAGATGTAAAGACTATGAAAATATGAATTCATGTTGAATTATGCATCAACTCTTTTGGATGTGGGGATTGATAAGTAAAGCAGCAAGGCCATAGGAAATGCTTTAGTGTGACCAGATTTAATGCACTTTCAGATCTAATGCAAGGTAAAATAATGAAGTGTGTAATGCTACATGTGAGTTCTTAACTGTGATGGGAACTTTGTACCAAATTTCTGGAAGTTACTAAAAGAGCTAACAGAAGTTTGCATGATGTTGAATGTATGGGAAGACTGGGACAACAAATGTAATGCAGTCTGTCTGTTCTGCAAGTATTTTGATATTGTTCAGGATCAGTGTATCTGTGAAAGTATCCTGTATGGGTTTTGGATACAAGGGCTCAACTATGAGCTCATCAGACTTGCTCTGAGAGATAGAAAAAAAGAAAATAATCAACGGTTGCTCAGCAAACCCTGTGAAGGAAAAGCAGCAACTTCCAAGTCGATTTTTAAGTGCAGGTAGAATTTGATAAAGTCAAAATGGGATTTGCTGATCCTTAGGTGACTTTCCCTAGTTTGTGATAGGAACTCAGCAAAGAGTGACACATCCAAGTGTGTTCACCCTTTGGACTCTGACTTTTCCAAAGGCTGTCTATAAATTTATAAAAGGCTTGGCTGAAAGAGCCACTTAGTATAAGTTGTTCATCAGAAGTTATTTCTCTATGATACTTGTGAAATTACAAATCTCAATTAGAGAGATTTTAGAGTGTTGTTTCTCTGGAAATGGGTGTAAGTGCAGGAGTAATTCCAGCCTGTACTTAGCTCAGGAAGAGACCTGGGCTTGGAAAAGCAGAGCCTGAAAGCTGTAGTTTAAAGCCTCTATAAAATGAGTCTTTTTCTGTAGTATTGCTACAGATTTCTCAAGCCTCTTCATCCTTTCTCTCATTTGCAAAGGAAGATGCTTGTTCTATTTCTTGCTGGGGTGTTGGGTATGTATTAATTGGTTCTCCAGTTGCTAGTGAGGAGATGTTCACAAATGCTGACAAGGCACCTTCTACCCTGATGTTCTCTTTTGCTCCTTGGAGACAAAATGAAGGTTTCTTCACACCAGGGTCTTGTCTTCAAGTACTCTGAATTAACTCTGGAAAAGGCTTTCTCTCTTAAATATATGCACCGTAGGATTTTATTTTGGAAGGCTGTCACCACTGTTCATCAGTTGTGAAAATCAGGCTGTTTATTCCACTTTGTTTTTCTTATGTGCTAAATACTGCAGTATCTCTAACATATATTAAAGATAAATTAATATTTGAAGCACTCTGAAGGAAGATGTGGCAAAAGTTGCTATTTTATTGTAAGTAATGTTTAGTATAACAAAGCAAATTCTAAATGTTTGTTTAAGGAAAATAATTTGTTTGTTTCATAACACAATGTTAAAGTAATCATAATGTTTCTCTTTCTTCAGCTGAAGGGATCAGAGCTTGAAATTACACTCCTCAGGGGTGGTTTGTGTCAGTCTGATGGTCCAGCCTGTGCCTATGTCAACCTCAAAGTTTGTGTCAATGGGACAGAGCAAGGTAGGGATGTATTGGGTTTCATTTGTCAGTGGTGATAAAATTTTGTTTCGAAAATGGTGTAGTAAATGTTGGAGCCACAAATCTGTTTGAAAGAGGGAGCAAATTCCCTTCCAATAGTAGCTTTAAGTACTTCTTGAAAATTAAGTTTATTGAAAGTAACAACAGTGTCCATTGTGTGGACCTGAGATTAAATCAGCAGGCATGCACATACATTGTGTATATTTTGCAGAGGGATTTTTTTAATGTAAATATCTTCATGGAGGTGTACAAACTCAGTATTTGTGCATGAACATTCAGCCACACAAGTGGGGTTGATAAGAACTTGTAGTACTATACAAGTTGGTAATACTCTTTCTGGGAAGAGGTACTGGTTTTGAGAAACTTAAATATAAAGTATAGAGCTGAAAAGAATACTTAAACTAGAGCATTTATTGGCAGCAAAAGATGTGTACAGAGTGGTATTGTTAAAAGTTTCACAGGGTTGATTTAATATATTAACAGGAGACAACTAAATCCACTCTGGATTGTTTTTCCTACATCTGTTTACAGTTTGTGTGTCAAAATAAGTGTGCCTTGTTTAACATGGTTACACAGCTACTTACAGAGTAATAATGGACAGAACTATACAGCTGGTGAACACCTCAGAGGGCATGCAGTCTGCCAGGTTTTCATCATAGTTCGTTTATTTCAGTGACATAAAATTGTGACTGCTTTGCTATAAACAAATATAACTTCTGTACTCTACATCTCAAGTGCTCTTGAGTCAGTTTCCCAATTTTCTTTCCACTTTTCATGTCTTAATAAAAAATTTGTGGGAGATGCAGTGTTGCCAGTTTGAACTTAGCTTAGAAACTGCCTGAAAGTAGTAAGAAAGGCATTAGTAAATCACTGAAATTTTGATGTTGCTTTCAAACTGCATTTTAATACCTTAATTTTGGTCTTAGATGGTGTTTTGCTGCTGGAAAATCCAAAAGGAGATAATGCCTTGAACTTCACTGGACTTGTAGATGCTGTCTCCCGCATTTTTGGTCTTAAAAATTCAAAACTGACAGTTTTTAATGGAAAAACAGGTAAATGGAGTATGACAAGGAAAATTGAAAGTCTTTTTAGCAGCAGTTAGGAGTTACGTATTGTATAATTTTTCTATATATATAAAAAATTGACAAGGAAATGCATTAGGAAGTATTCTGTTTTACAGTACTTAGCTTATGAGACTCTTTATAGTCACATCAAAATGTTTCCAAAAGCTGCTGCCAAATGATGCTCATCTCTTCTGTTATCTTTTTTCCACTGCAGTTCTCATCAGGACAGAACCTGATTTATTACAGAAAGTTATCCATTGGGTCCAGACAATGCTATATATTGATGGCAAACTGCCATCAGCCTTTGCATTGCTTTTTGGTTTGGTTTTTTTTTTTTACCCTGCCTGAGTAGGCAGAGTGACAGTTTCAATTGAATGCAAACTGCTATCTGTAGAGAGGGGGAAAATATGTTGCTTTTTCACCCTAGAGAAAATTGAGGATCTCTGCATGTCTTCTTTTCAGAAAAACCTATGGAATATTTTTGCATCTTTGTTACTTGTCTTTTGTTGACAGTTTTTCTAGAAGTTTTTTCTTGGGGGAGTTTCCTGCTGCATGTAATGTGCATTCCTTATTGTAGTAATGCCTTTTCCCAAGTTGTGCTCAACTGCACTGAATAGTTATATCAGGCAAAATGATTGTTCTCTGCTTTCAGTTATAGATGATTTATAGGAAATGCTGGATTCCTCAGTATCTGCCTCAGATTTCAATTATATTTTAAAGGAGGAAATAGTTTTCCTTGACATAATTTTCCAAATGTTAGTGATACACCTCATATCAGTGTGGTACATGCCTACAGAGGTGGGTAAATACTTCTACAATTCATTACAGTACAATTACTGCAATTCATTCAGTTCAATTATTAAGAAATGACCTGGGAAAGGCCAAGAAGAGTTGGGAAACTCATTAAGATTATGTGGAGTTTGACTCCTTATTTCTTTTGTTTTCTGCCACTTACACAAAAGGACAAAAGGATGCAGGATCAGTCTACTAAAGCTCATTTCCTAAAGGCAGTGGTAAAGCAAATCTTAACCTTCTCTCTTCGTCGAAGATTCTTTTCTGCAGTAGTAACAAAGGCTGTATTTCTTTCCTTTGCCTGTTGCTTTCGCTGTGTAGGTATCATTCAGGGACTTTCCATTTTAGTGTGCTGATTATAAGCTTTCATTCTTTCTAAGTGATATGGGGCAGGGTGTTTGGTTTTTCTTCCCTGCCTACTTATTAACAACATGAAAATTCCTTTCTAAAGATAAGATTATCCAATTCACTTTCTTTACAGTTTGGCAGAGGTCTTGAGTAAGTATTGTTCAGCATAAGGTAAAGCTCCATGGAGAGGCAGGGATGAAGGCATGTTCAAAGAAAATTCCTCTTAGGGCTGTTAAGAGAACAGACCCTGAATCCTTGGTGTTCAGTTCAGGTGCAGTTCCCTTCACTTAACTTCTCAGTCTTCACATGGGTAATGTGTATGTGGCTTAGTGGTAGTTCCAGGGACTCTTTAGGTGCTGCCTAATGGTGGCTCCAGGGGCTCCTTAGGTAAGGCAGGGGGTTGGTATCAGCTGCTCTGAGAGGAGCTGCAAAGAAAGGTCATGCACTCCAGACAAACTGTTGCTGAATTGTTCCCATGTGTGTTAATAAAATTGTGACCCAGTAAAACTGTATTTCTGGCTCCTTATTTTCCTTCCTGTGGTTTTTAGGGCTGTCCACTTTACTTGCAGTAATTTATTATCTTGTTTTCTAATTGTAATGAAGATTTACTTTGGATTGCACAATGGCACAAAATCAGGCAGTTCTTGTATATTAAGGCAGGCTAAAATATGTCTTGTCCTTCTTTTTCAGTGCAACTTTGAAGTAATGGGATAAACATTTCCTCCCCAGCAGAGTATGAGTGTATTTTGAGTAACTCAAAAGTACTGAGCAAGGCTCTGGGATTTGTACTAATCTTCAGAGACTGAGAACAGAATTTGTCTCTTCTTGAAATGATTTATTTTTTTATTTGAATTTTAAAAAAAGAAGTTGGGTTCAAGTTAGATGGTAAAAACAGCTGTCCATGCCTTTTTTTTTTTGCTTTAGGTTGCTGAAAAGCTGGAAACTTTCTGAACTTCTTAGGAATGCTTTTTGAGATATGCTCAGCTTTCATGGAAGTAACCCATATTGAAAAAGACCTAGTTTAACAAAAAAAAAAAAAGAAAGGAAAAAAGTTTATGGGAATAAATGAAGCTGTAAATCGTGTCAGGCTTTAAAAGGGGGAAGAGGAAAGAGAGGCAAAACTCCCCCTAAAAACATCTCAGTCCACATCTTATTTAATGTTTATTATTTTCAGATGGTAAAGTTCTATTCCTAGTGCTGTTTCCTCTCCAAGAGTATAAAAGGAATTTTTTTAATCTTTAATTTTTTAAAAGGCCATGAAGCTGTAAGGTAGCTTCGAAGAGTATTAGCTCTTATATCTCAGCTGCAGGAAGAACAGACTTCAAAAATTATTTTAATATTGATGAGCACTTGTAGTATCTGCTTGTTTTCAAGTGTATTGTTATAAATAAAGAAATGATGTTCTGTTTTTTGCTTGCTCTTACTTGAGGTTTGGATGAGCTGAATGTATTGACAGCCCTGCACACAAACTCTTCCTTGTGAAAATGTCATCAGTCCTGTAATGCACAATGCTAGATTTGTTAAATCACCATTATTGTAGCTGATGCCCTGTTGCCCTGTGTGGATCCACATAGATCCTGGCAACTGACTGGATGGCAACTGCTGCTGCCTCCCTTTCCATATCATGAAAGCTTGTTAATTCCTTCCCACTTTTTCTTTGAGTTATTTTCTTATTTTCCTGTAAGTAAAACCAAAAGCAAAGCTTCTTTGGGCAGATGGCAGATGGCCACGGTGATTTGAAAGTCTAAATTCTTGAAAACTGAATTCTAAAAGCAACAGTAAAGTTTTGCCTTTTTCTTTAAAGCTTTTATGTAAATGTTGATTATTAAAAGGTAGTGTTTTATAATTTTAGATACAAAGGTAGATATGTGAAGCCTTTATCCTCATAAATCTTACAAGCTGCCTTCTTACATTGCACTTTGATGTTTCGTGGCAGTTGGCAAAATATTGTAAGCTTGTATCCTGTGATTACTTTTCATCTTTTTTTGTTGGTTTGGGTTTGGGTTTGTTTGGGTTCTTTAGATTTTTAAGTTTACAAACATCCTTGGAAGTATGAGTGCCACTTCTGCCTCTATAAAATGCATTCAGCTAGATTAATGGAAAATAAGCCTTGTAAAGCTTGGTGACATGTGAGTAGGGCAGATAGGGGATGAAAACCTGCTAGAAAGAGATGACAGATGTGCCTGTTCTGTATGTACAGGCAGTGATTGATTCTTGCAAGAAATTAAATGTATTAATTCTTCCTGAATTTGGTCCTTGGAGTTCTTTTGTAGCTGCAAAAGCTTTATAGCAATGAGTGATGTTCTTTTTCTGTATCTATAATGTATTGCTTTCTAAAATCTCTGTGATAGGCAGGCAGCTGCTCATGTAGGTAGTGCAGAATGCAGCCTTACATATTTAATTTGTGTTGCAGAAACCTTATTAGCTTCTCATCTGAGAGCTTTTGGGGTGCTGCTATTACTTCTGAAATCCTTTGAGACATGGATCCTATTTTAGGTCTGATCTTTCACCATTTTGAAAATACACACAGCTGGAGTCATCTGCTGAATCATCAGCTATTGTTGACATTAAACACAAATATTTAATGTGCATCTATTAGTAATATCAATATTTTTCATGAGCTAACCAGCTTCTGATACTACACTTATTGTCATCTGAACTTTAATGAGGGGACTGTCCTGATGTTAGAGTTACAGCATATGCATATACATACAGATGTTACAGCATATCCAGTGCTGCTTCAGCTAGGGAGGTCAGGGGAGAGGCAAAGATCATTGGGCTTAATTTAATGTGATAAGAATGGTTGGATTAAGTGAGTAAGTTCTTGCTTGATTTAAGTTATGTGACTATCTTTATTGCACAAGTAATCGAGACTAATACGTGTAAGAAATGGTACATAGGAGCTAATTTCCACAACAGACAAAGTTCTTTATGTTAATAAGAAAGCAAAATATTTCTGCACAAATTCTGTTTTTCAAAATGGGGAAAGGCTCTTTCTTGAGCAAGGAATTGCAAAGAGGGAAATGCTTCTGCAGTGGAATCAGTAGTTGGAAAGCCTCATTGTCAGTGAATCCAGGGAGAACTGGACCTCCTCTTCCCTCTAATGGCCTGACTGCTCTCATTTTCTTTTCAGAACTGATAAACAAAACTGACTTGCTTAGCCTCAGTGGAAAGACTCTACATGTGACAACAGGGTCAGCACCTGCTCTGATCAGCTCTCCTGATGCTCTGCTCTGCCAGTATATCAACTTGCAGTTAATGAATGCAAAACCACAAGGTATGTAGGATACTGATCTCTCCTCATTTACAGCCACAGCTTTTTGTGGTGGAAGTTTTGGACACCATTGCTTACTGATGAAGATAAGTACATATTTTTTCATTGGCAGATGGTGATTTTGCTTGTTTTTCCTAGTATGTGCTTTCTACTAAGCTCATAGTGCTTATGTTTAGCTTTTCTCCTTCTGTTCAGAAAAGAAAAAGGAGGGCCACTTTGAGATAAGGGATGGCATTTAAACATGAGCCCTTCAGCATTGTTTTTCTGTTTCTGACCATCAGCTCACCTGTGCAACTTATTTTAACAGTCTAAAAGTGACTAAATGTTAAGAGGGAGCCAGCTCTTAACCAAGACCTTATACACAACCTATTAAATGTTTCTCAGTGCTATTCAAAAGCCAAATGAATTGCATTATTAACCTGATCAGGCATGTGCAGGTAATTACATGTGCCTGTAATTCTGTTTCACAGCTGGTAACTCTAACTTTTACTGTGAAACCCCCACTCCAATGAAAAAACTACATTGACAGTAACTGGTTTTGAATATCTGCTCTGGTATGACTCTTCTCTGGATTGGGTCTGTATGGAATCTTATTGATGCTTCTGGGAATCTACTTGGGCCCAAAAGGTTTTTTTAACTGAGGATTTGATCATGAGAAAGTGCTTTGTGAACTTCCCTAGTTGCTAGTGGTTTGTATGTCCTGTTGAAATACTGCATGTTTCCTAGTCTCCAGGTGGTCCTGTAAAGGATTCTGTAAACTTTTATTTTGTTTGTTACACCTTTAGTAATCACTTATACGTCACATTTTGTAATTCCTGAAGTTATTTTCTGAATTTCTTTGGCTGGTGTTGGTAATTACTGAGCACTATGAGCAATTAGAGATGAAATTGAAGAAGAATTCTTAAATTTCAATTTACCAAGACAAATAATATCATTGTGCTCCAGTGACCCATCTGTTTCTCTTTTTCAGAATGTCAGAAAGGAACAGTGGGAACTCTCCTAATGGAGAACCCAGTTGGTCAGAATGGATTAACATACCAAGGTCTTCTACATGAAACAGCAAAAGTTTTTGGTCTTAGAAGCAGGAGGCTAAAATTGTTCCTGGATGAAGCACAGACTCAGGGTAAGCACAAACTTTTGGTTTGCTTATGTGAGGATACTTGGAAGCTTTTGCTGAGGAGCAGCTCATGTAGCCTGAGATGCAGTTTAATTACTAAATGTACACTATTTATACATTGGTTTCTAATTTTGCCAAGTAGTTAAGTAATTAATAAAATTCTTTAACCACACAAAACACTTAGAAATTGAAAACAATGATGCCTTCCTTTTGCCAAGATGAGTTCTATATAAATTCCTTCCTTTTGAAATACAGAAGTTAGCCAGCAGTGTAAATAGTAGATACATGCTACTGTGACTAAGCAGAGAGAGGGAATCTGCTCCTAGAAGTAAGTCAGAAGTGTGTTTCAAGAATGTGTTAAAATTGCTCTTTCTGTAACATTCATAGCATTGTAACATTATGTTCTGTAACATTCATATCGTTGCATATATTGGGGTGTTTTCCTTCATTGTGGAAGAGAGGATGTGATCTGGGTACAGTAGGGCAGCTGCAATGCATTCAGAGTACCTGGGAAGCAGGAAGCTTTACCACAGTCACATATATAAAATATTAAAGAATCTTCTGAAACTACAGGTCAGTGGTGAGGCTTAGAAACAAGCATCTCTGATTGATGAGAAACATAACACTCAAGACATAGCCCTCGGCAGTGTACTTGGGCCTAAGAAAGTTTTGGGGCTTTGTTTGACAGATGGAAACTACCTGGTAAAAACAAACAAACAAGCAACAGGTATGTTTTGGTATATTCAGGAAAATTCAGCTCTTCAAATGAACTGATACGAAGTATTCTGTCTTCAGCTTATGGCAGTGGTCTGGTTTACAAGCTGTTTGGGGGAGGGATCTGTGACACTGAACTTACCCGTTAAGTTGCCTGTCTGGAAGTTGGACATCTTGTTTAAACTTGTTATCTAACCTTAGGATGGGCTGAATTCCCTCTGGAGCTGCCTGTCAGCTGATGAGCAGTGTGGCTTTCTAGTGCAGCTGGTGGAAACTGAGGTCACTGAGCTCTCTGCCTGGGCTGAAGGGATTCACTTAGAGTAGACTAGAGCAAGTAAGGTGTAGATCCTTTTGTTGTGGATTTGTGATGGTTTTTAAGTTTCATGAGACCTGAACTCTGTCTATTTAAAAGTAATTTTTGCAAGTAAAATTTAGATGAGACTTGCTAATGATAGTTTGAGCTAATACTAAAAATAAAGTGCTGAGTAGTTTTAACAAACACAGGAACCTGGAGAGTGTCATGTTTAGAATGGTGTAAAAACCAAGCAAATCAACTTCTTTTGCATACACAAAACATGGATTTATGGGTGAAACTTGATTGACTGAGAGTTTAGCCATTCAGGAGCAGCAGACATTATAAATACTTCTTTTTTGGTTTCTATCATTGTTACAGGGCACAAGAATTCACAGCAGCATATGACTTAGTTGAGATACTAAAATAACTGTTGTAGACAAGTTTTGAGCTTTGAAAGAGGGAAATAACCAGGAGAACATATAGCCTCTAAGTCTCAATTTAGGTAAGAATTTTTAAAATGCCCTTTCCCTAAAAGGGAAACCACTATAACATATTTTAGTATGAATTCTCTTGAACCACTTAAACTTTAAATAAAGTAATAATTCATGATGATGTGAAAGATCAGATTTGGTAACTCTTAAAAGGCTAAACCAGCTAGTTTGATCTTTTTGAGACTCAGAAGGTGGAGAACTTGGTCCTGGAGGCTTATTTGCATAGTTAAAAAGTTTGTGCCATATAGCTGTGCTTCTGTGAGCTCAGACTTCATTCTCACCATGCAGCACTTTTAATAGCATTTTTAATGGAATAAAGACCAAAACAGTCTTACTTTATCTTCAGATCTCTTTGTATGATAAAACACTGCATATAAAACAAATCTTTTGATTCCTCTGCAAAACATTAGTTAAATTAATGTTTATTTGTATTTTAGCAACTTTGTAATCCTCTAGTCACATTTATATCAATATAGTTCAAGGTCTCTTAATATAAGTTTGGTCTCTTCAATATTTTTTTATTCTAAAATTAAAAAATAAAATGTTTTATGTTAATCATTTGAAAGATTTAAAAATAAACCATGAATTGAAAGGTTGAGGCCTGTCTTTACAAAAAGAAAAATAAAATCACTTGGAGGAAAATGAGTTATCAATTTTGAAAATATTATTTTCATTAATGTTGTCAGGTACAGGCAGTTGGGCATCTGCTGTCTGTTGCACAAAAGCTTGCCAGCCTTTCAGAAACACATGTGGTTTTCACCCCCTTTTGGAGTACTGGGAAAACATTTAATAAATAAATGTCAAAGTGGTGACTTGCTTATTCATGAGACTGAAACACACGTTGGGGATGGAGGCAGTACCTCCTAATGTGTTACCATCAGTGCCTTGGCACAGAAAAGAGGCTGTCCTTACATTTTGATGATAGATCAGGTTTCCAATTTCCAATAGTAATTATTTTCTTAAATAATGGTAAATATAGTAGCTTAATGTAATTCCTAATTCTTCAGGATTTAAAAAATAATTTTTAAAATAATTGAGACCAGATTCATAGTTTATATGGCTGCTTCTGCAGACTAAAATAACTTTTTAACATACTGATACATCACTTTCATGCGGAGGGAAGGAAGTTTAATGAAGGAATAAAGCCCTAATTGCTGAATTGGATTATACCTCCACTCTTGTAGTTCTGTAAATGGGTTTTCAGAGCACTACACTGGAAGAGAACTCCTTAAAAATGGTACCATCATGATCCATAAGGGCTTCTTATTTCTTCAGTTAATAGAGGGCTTTTAAACTTTGGTGCAGGATATATCTGCTCAGTTTAAAAATTAAATATTTTTTAAAGAAAGATGGGAGCCTTAATGCTAGAAGGAGCATGCATACTGTTACATGGAAACACAACTCCTTGTCATTTCTAGAATCAGTTTTCACCCGGACATCACGTAACTGAAAACTAAACTGCTTTTACATTATATCCATGGATGCACTCCACAGCCTCTCCTCTCACCACACACACTGTGCCCTGGCTGCTCTCAGCTGGAGCTGAGTGTGTCAGAGCAGCAAGAAGATCAGACATCAGCCCTGTGACACACTACAGTACTCTACAAAATTGTTTGTACTGAAAAAAGCACCCAGCCCTTTGGCATGTTATTAATCTGTCATTTGTGCTAACACTAGTGCCAAATTTAAAATTATCTTTTATTTGCTTGTGTTGTCTATAGAGATTCTGGTGTGCAGAGTAACACTGGAACCCCCTGATACAGTTTTTTGCTTTGGTTTCAGTGAAAGTGTTTCTGGTTACCACTTCCAAGTTTCTCCCCAGTTTGAAGATTTTTCTACTAGAGATCTCTAGTGTTATTCAGATTGTTTGGAACATGGGGAGGTAAAGCTTTGTAACAAAAGGGATGTGCTCTGTTATTGAAGTAGTTTGCTACAGCTGATGGGTGCTGAGAATCACTGAGCTAGGGGGCATCTGCCTTCTTGGGCAAAATACTCTGCACAATGGCAGGAATAGTTACAGACATTCCCAGTTCCTACCAGCTTTGCAGGGTATGTTTTCTGTAGCTGCAGAGTCCAGTTACTCTGTGTTTGTGTTTCATAAATAATCATAAACGTTGAATAAGCTGGTTGGTAGTATAGTGTATCCTTAACAGAGGTTTGTTGATGAGCCTTTATCCTATTCCTGTTCCAAACCATATGCATATAGCTAGGAAAAGATTTAAGGAATCAAGCTGATATGGTATAAATTTCTTTTCATTGACAAGATTGCAATGTGAGTTTATCAGCAGATACAACTACAATCAATCCTTGTTTTATTTGTGAGAGCATGCAAATTTTATCCTGAGTTTTACACTCCTTCACAGATATTGTCTTCTATCAGGTGTAGAACACTAGAGGAGATGAGTCTGATCTCTCCAGTATGGCTTTTCTTATATAACATTTATAAGGGCCTCTGTTTTTCAGTGCATTGTGTTGTATTGTTGATACTGACTTCATATCAATACATTATAAATTAATTTTCTGAACTAGATAGTATTTTGTGGAGGTATAAACCTGGGAGCTGACACAGGCTTCAAAAAAATTCTTCTTTGTTAAGCTATAACAGTGTTTTCAACTCTAGCTGTGGCAATCCTGAGGTATGGTGGAGGGAGTTGGATGGAGGTATGGGTGGAGGGAGTAACAGGAGGGAGTTCTGAGCTGAGCAGTTTCTGTCCTAATCCTGTTTTGGTTGAATAAAGAAAATTAATGGAGAAGAAAAAAAATTGTTCCTAGTTTTACCTGTAAGCAAGAGCACTAACTGTGTTCTGTCTCTTGTTTTCTTGGTTCAGAGATCACAAAGGACATCTCCATGAAGAACCTGAATATGAAGACTGTCTATGTTCATGTTATACCCACCACAGCTGAATGTTAAGAATTCCATTTTTATGAAACTATGTAGACTTTAATCCACAAAAAAAAAAGAAGTCAAATTAAATTAGGATGCTTTCAGAGTAACATTCAGGTTGTGTATGGTACTTTTAACATCTCAGATTGCACACAGGATGTTTTCTACCAGTGCATGTCTAATATGCTGCTCTTTGGTTTTAAATACAATGTATTTTCATTATGTTACCTTGTTGATACTGTAAAAGCTGATCAGAAAAATATCAGAACTCCTTAACCTTAGATATCTATGCAGTAATTTGCCTGAAAGAAACAGAACTAGTACCTCAGGGATGCTGTTCTCTGCCTGTCCTTTATGCAGAGGGCATCCTTTGATTTTTCTAAACCATGGTTACCTATGAGGCTCTATGATATCTGCCATGTTATGGTAGCTTTGAAACATATTTAAGGGTTACCTGGGTTTGTTCATTCATACTAGCTGGATTTCCATGAAGTATGTAGCTGTTAATTTAAAATACTCCCTAATTTCAACAATTGGAACAATAAATTTGCTTCATATCCAAACTTGTGTTTCCCTGAGTTCAGATTAATTTGCTTCCTTATGTTTTCTACAGGAGATAATGCTTAGCACACAGCATAGAGAAACCTGTAATCTGAAAATGTCCATACTGAATGCCAGTGACTCTTTGGGCTGGGATAGTGACAGATATTGGGAATTTTGTTTGGTAAGGGTTTTGGGGGAGTGTTGTTTGCTTCGGTTTCTGATTTAAAAGCAGGTTTAGATTTAAATTAGTGTTGGGTTTTTAGTTTTTGTAGCAGTCAATATACCTTGCCAAATGTTTTAGTTTTAATTTGCACATCTGTAGGCAAATGAAATAACAGGCAACCTTCTTTGAAGATGTTTTTTTGTCAAGTTAACTTAAGCTAGAAACTTAAGCACACTGAAGTTTCACTGCATTTTGATAGTGTTGGTAATCAGTGTTGAAACTTGCTGTTGTAAAAACACTGAACTTGGAGATATACATGCCTGCAGCTGCCTTCTCTGCTTTGCCCTTATTAGCTTCCTGAGAACAAGATACATACACTGCAAACAAGAGTCTTAACAGAGCTAACATCCTGTAAGAATGGCTAAGTCTTGCTTAGCATGTTTTTCCATTGCTGTGTGGTTTTCTTTTTTACACTATCAATGCAAACCAAAGCTTTTTTGTGATAACTCTGTGTTAGTGGGAATAACTATAAATAAATGTTCTGTGTAACTGCTGTGCTCTAGTGGACTGTACCAAAATTGTAAGCACTCATTTGAAGTAAATCAAGTCTCTGTGGCACTAAGCTTACATACAATTATTTTTATCAGTAGTAAAAACGTCAGTGCCTGAACCTACTGAATAATTGGCCTGCTCAGTTAAATGAATATTGGACATTGCCCTCTGCCTTCCCTGTAAAACAGCTTGCCTATCTTTATTGTCGTAGTAACATGCAAATCAAATTTGTATTGGCTTTTTTTTTTTTTGTCACATTAAAATGTCCAGCTTATGTCTTCTGCAAAGGTGAGATGGCTGGTCCTAAACTGAGTAACTTTGCTTTATTACTTATGGAGAATAAATGAAGATAGCAATTATTATTGAGGTCAATCTGACTTCAATCTTAATGAGACCGTTTAAGGGATCTCCATCATTTGCATTTTTAAAGAGTTATTTGGGATTTAGCATTTTGTGTATGTGTGGGTCTTTTTATTTCTAAGGATGTTGGCTGGCCAAGTTTCATGGAAGGACTGCATTAGACTTTATATATATACATATACATACATATGTGTGTGTATGTATATATATATATATGTGTGTGTTTATATATATATATGTGTGTGTGTTTATATATATATATATGCTTTCCAGTGAATTAAAAGCCCAGCTGAGATCTGTGAATTCACTCTGAGTTACAAACAGAAGAAGATAATCCTCAACAGAACTTTTTTGCTTTTTTCAGATATATTTATAGCTGCTTAGCATAAAAAATAATCTGCCCTTGAGAGAAGAAACACTGTTAGATGAAGGTCACTAGAAGTCTCACACTTCATATGAGGTAGAGTTGAATTGGGTTTCCTGGATTTTATACCTCTGTGAAGATGTTTTGCAGAGTACTACTGCCTGTGGTACACTCTTAAAACAGACAAAGGCATGCTGATAAAACTTAGTCAGATTTAAATGACTTTACAGGAAAGGGATGAAGGGAAAACATTGCTGATAATTTGGTATGTGTCCCTTAGTTCTTCAAGACCTGTGCTAATGTCATAGGCTTTGAGACAAAGATAGCAGAAACCCAAAATTAGTCTGGTTCCTTTGTATGTGAGGCTACATGAAGGTTGCTTTATTAGCATCGGGACCCATTACCTGCTTCTCAGGGAGTGTTTATGGAATAATAGAGTTTCTATTGTACTCTGAGGAGCAATAAAAAAAGGGGATGATGATAAACTGCAAACTGGACATGAAGCATAGTTTTGGGGTTGGTGGTTTGTTTTTTTTCATCCTGTTTCACTACAACTCCATATGAAAACAGAAATCCTTAAATCTGTCTTTAGAGAAGAAAGAAATCCTCCGGTAAGATGTGTTTTTCTTTTCCAGATGAGGCTTGAGCTTAAAAATTAGAGAAGGAAGGCCTTTTCAGTAGGTGTGCTTGATCTGGAGGACATGCAGTATGAACTATGTTGTCTCTTTGTGTAGTTGGATTGTGCTTTTTTTCTAAGATATTTATCTTTAAGCTGAAATGGGTGTGTTGGCATAAAGATACGGTTGCTTGTTTCTTTCCCAGCTTATGGACTTAATTTCCAGGATCTGAAATAGTGTGTGGAGCTCAGTGGTGCTTCCTTTACCCCGCTTCACCTCAGCTTTCTTTCTTCACTGCATGCACTTTTCATTCTTCTTTTTTTCCATTTTCCTTTTCCTTTCCTTTTTGTGGGTTTTGTTGTTGTTTTTTACCTTGCTGTTTGTAGTTCCTCAGCTGTCACTTTCTGTCCACATTCTTACTCCTTCTGGGTTGTGATGGCTGGAACAGAAACAGAGGTGTGCTTCTGCATGCTCCAGTCTGATCATATCACAAGGATGGAAATGTGCATAAATGCTCTATCTGTCTTTGGTAGGATCAGTAAAAGCTGTCAGAGGGTAAAATTCAATATGCTTAGGATAGGTAATGGAAGAATGAGACCAGAATTATAATAGGACACTGATGAAAATGCTTCTGGGTCAGTTAACTTTACATCAACCTTCTGCATAAATAACATGTAATAAAAAAATAATTTTGTTGCAGAATTATACTCTAATTTTACTGCCACTCTGTTAGTTGGCTGTGATCTGTTTTCTCTACAATGTGCTGATAGTCAACATCAGGAACAAGCTGTGACCTATTTGGGTGAACTTGTGCTTTTCCTACCTTCATTCTTCATATTAATTTTTAGTATCCATTTTTATTATTCTGGATAATATCTGATCATAGCTTGAGAGAATTTGTCCCATGGGATCTTGATGTGGGGAATGTTTCCTGCTAATTTTTCTATTGAGGTTTTTTTAATGCACTTCTATAACCTCATCTGGGTTGGGCTAATAATAGTATTTTGGTTTGATGTGATGTTCTTCAAGATTTATGTACTTCAATTAGATTTCCTCTTAAATAGCTTGTTACACAAATTAGGTCCCAGACCACTGTTGTCTCTGCATAGAGAAAGACAGGCACTCATACAACTGTGATGCAGCATTTATTACACTCTGTAGGAGTTTGTATCCTGGAATTCTGATGCAGTCTGCTGACCTTCTGCTGTTGCCTTTCACCTGAGAGCAGTAGTACAGTGCACTGTATCTCAAACTCATTAAAATGTGTGCAGCATCCAGTCAGCTGCAAGTGCCGGACTCTGCTGAGCCAGGTTTTTGCTGCTGGGGAGTAGGCACTGTTACAGAATTGATCTGTTGTTACAGCAGTACCCAGAAATCATTGTGCTGTTGTTTAAAACAAAACTGGAGACATCCTTTCCCCTTGGACTCTCATTTCTCTTCCTTTTCTGAAGAACTTGTCTGAAGAACCCCTTGAATCTGTGGTGCCTGCCTGGGGATGAAAGTTTCAACCTTGGTTTGCTATCTGTACCATTTTTACCAGATAGGAACTGATTAGCTGACCCTAATTGGCACTCTGGGCAGCACTGTCAGCCAGAGGGCCTGGCATTGACCAAGACTGGTGACAGGATGACGTCTTTGTCAGGCCACACCGAGGTACACCAGCAAAGCTGCATGGACAAAACAGCAAAGGGGCTGTTTGTTCCCTTTCAGTCCAGTTTCTGTATTTCCTCACAATAAATCAACATAGGGGTGGTTCAGCTAGCTAGATACCATAGTAATTTTATTTCCTTTTTCAGTTGAATGTGCATAAGACAAAAACTTGCATTTCTGTTTTATTTTAATGCAGTAGAAAAGGAGTGATTGTTGGTTTTATTCTGCAAGTAACCTCCTTCCAGAGAGAAGACATGCTTTAAGGAGAGAGAAAAAAAATCAGTGCCTCCTCATAGAGTTGTACAGTGAGCAGCAGCTGATAAGCTGTACAGCCCTTCTGCAACTCAGAGTCTCCATTTTTCTGTCAGCAAGGTGGAGTCAAGGTATCTGTGGCATTACTGGTTAAGCACAAAGCAATTCTCCAGTTTGTCAAGTCTTTTTTTTTTTTTTTTATTAGCTCATTATATGATTTCTTGTGGGACAGGCTCTTGACACTGATTGAACAGATTGAAAAAAATAATGTATGCAACTGTGTAACAAAAGGTCAACTTCAAAATAGTCTCAAATGGTTTTCTTTAGTTTTCTTCTTTCAAAGATGGAACAAAAGAGTGAGCAGCACAGTGTCATCCATGCACAGAAGCAGCTTTACAGCACAAACTGTTTGCTGAGTTAATTCGACTTTTGCTGTGTTCTGAGTGATGGTTAACAGAGGTTGGGGGAGGGTGTGTCTTCAATTATCTAATGTTTTTTCCAGTTAAAATGTTTATGTAACCAAAATAATTACAGCTTTTATGTAATTGGGGGAGAAAAAAGGTTCCTATTGCAGTATGTGTGGGTATTTCAATTAATCTCCAGTCTTCATTCAAAGCTCTAATTAGGGGTCACAAAGCTCCTCAGAAGACTTCTAAAATTCCTTGTAGATACAGTTAGAATAAAATTATCCCTAAAGATATATTTTTTTTAAGACTTTCTTGGGCTATAGATAAGGGAATTCCATATACATTATCCTAATTTTGCAGCTGGTTCCACTTTTTACTGTTAAAAACATCGCAGTTGCCATCTCCAAAATAAGTTAAATGTACCTTGGCACTTAATATTTGCTAAATTGGAACAAGTCTTTGAACAATTTGATCAATTGTAGTGTACCTTGAGGAAAAATTTCCTTTTCAAATTGGCAGTTTTGCAAAGGTGAAAATTGTCAAAATTTAAGAGGTAGATCATGTGTTCTTTGATTACAAGTGCTGTTGACCCCCCAAATCTTGCAGTCTTTGGGATTTGGATTGCTTCTGGATATCATAGGCCAGGTGTTGCAGGTGGGAGGAGGGGAAGCTAGGAGCTGCATGGCAAATTTAGTTTAGATCTTACTCTGCAAATCTTGCTGATGGATGATAAACTCCAAACGAGGATGAAGGATCCTGAATATTCCTGAAGACAGTTGAATATTTTTAAAAATAAAAGGTAAGTTGCTCAATGTGTCAATTGAACAAAGCCAAAACTTCTTCAAAACCAAGAGCTTTACAGTCAAGGGAGATGCAACACATCAGTAATTAAGCATGAATTAATAATTTCATTCTCTTGCCAAACAACACAAGTCTAAAAAAAGCAAGCACTGGGCTGTATAAACAGGACTATTTGTAAAATGATGAAGTAATTTTCCCACTCAAGTACTGATAAGGCTCCTGCTGCAGCACTGTGCCCAATTTTGGGAGCCATGCTGTGAGGAAGATGCTGGAGGGAAGCCAGTGAGGAGAAGCAGGAATAAAACAAAAGTTGGTGAAACATGACCTGCAGGGCAACTTTGGAAAAACTGGTATGTTTAGTCTGAGAAGACTGAGGGTGAGATGTGACAAGTCGTCTAATAAATAGATCATAGTTGCAAAGAGAACAGTAATGAACTAGTTTTCAAGAGGGTTGAAATTAAATTGCAAGGGAATGGAGGCCACACATGAGGAAGAGTCTTCTTAGTGTAAGAATAATCTGCCCCTAGAATAGGTGGCCCAGGAATGTGACAGGATTTTCATCAAGGATGGGTTTAAGAAGGAGTTAGGAGAATGTCTTCAAGAAGTAGCTTGAATATAGGTTGTTCATCCTGGAGCTGGGGGTAAACCTTTCCAAGCTCTTTCTGACCCAGTTTCAAATTTCTGCCTACGGATGAGTTTTCAAAAAATTATTGATGTAGTTGAGATGCCTGTAATAATGTGTCCATTGTTCTTATGTCTGAACACCTCTGTGGCACCTTAGATTATTTCACTGCAGTTTATTTAATTTTGTATTTATCTGTATGCTAATGTCATCTGAAGGAAACATGACAACACTTTGTTTCATTTCTCATGAACGCTGCTTAGGTGAGTAAGCCCTGCATTTGAATATACAAAGTAAGCTATTCTGTGTATGGTGTATCAGCTATTAATGTACAAGCCATAGGCACTGGCAAATTTTGCTGGAAATATTTGTGTTACCTTCCAGAATCTGTCATGAAGCTGGTGTTAAGCAACTAACATCTAACTTGATCATCTTAGTCAAGGAATGAAGGTGACAATATTAAAGACATAGAATGGGGATTTAAAAACTGACAGCCCAGGTTATATTTATCTATTCACACAATGGCTACTTGCCCCAAAGGCAACAGAGGGGACAAACTCAGACTGGAACATTTAAGTTATTTTGCAATTCATTGGATTATACCACTAGTCTTGAGGATTTGGGAGAAGCCTACTCCTGATCTTAATTCTCAAAATGAATTAGCACAGAAAAATGTCCTTTTCCTGTTACCCTGTTATTAATGGTCTTTTTTCAAAGTGTTTTTCTCAGCTGCTTTGTCCTCTGTACAGTAGCATAAATTTAAAGTTAAAAAAAAGCTGGTAAATAGGCCTAAGAGTCTGTTTTCCCCACCCTAAAATAAAACCAAGGAAAATGTGAGTATCTCTTTGAAGAAAACAGTCAAAAGGCAGCCATGTAATGTCTCTTACACAGTGATAATGTGAAGATATTAGAACATCTATATTTGTGATGTTTCAAGTGGATTGATGGACAACACTGCAGTTAAGTCTTCTCTTTTAACTTATGTTCAGTGCTAGACTCTCTGGAATTTATGATACAGAGTTCTAATCTCAACTTCACTGAAGGGTTTCAATCTCTCCCACTCCACAGCTGAGTACGGCCACTTCCTGTGAATATGTGCTTTCATTTTTATAACTTCTGTACATTAGCCAAAAAACACTGGCTTTTTCAGGCTATACATAATCCAAATAGCTGTTTTCCTTCCCCCAAGAAACAAAGCACAGAACCAGTAACATTCATCACTGAAAAATGGAAAAATCTACAGAAAGTACAGCAAATGTAGACTTAATGATCTGTGCCAGAACGACATTTTTCTGGTGTTATCATCAAATACAAAATACACAGACAAAAGGCTTATAATGAATAACAGCAATCTTACCAAAACTAAGTTTGAGAAAATTGTTAAGTATTTAGCACTGGCCTCTATTCTTGTGTAAAATATTATTTTCAGCTGGTCTCTCTGGACACACAGGCCTATAGTCAAGGTGGATTTCTAAGCTGAAGTTGCACAGCACATCCTTAAGGTAAGGATCCCATAGCATTGCTTCCCTTTTCCATATTTCTCCGTGGTGGTACCCTGCACATTGCAACCTTGTGCTGCTTAACCTTGAGCTTGTTTCTGCAACTGGCTGCACAGCAGTTTTTCAGTCCTGCCCTTCTAGTCTCTCTTGTATGTATGAACACAAGGGGTTATTGGACTCAAAATTGTGTTTCTGAAGCAGGACACGTGTCTGTGCTGAACCTTAACATCATGAACGTGGTGACTGCTTCCAGGGGGTTTAAGTCTTAATAATTTTTTTTTATTTTTTTTTTCGCCATCACTGACACACTTTGAACTACTTAAGAATGGTAGTCATGTTACTTTGTTGCTTTCCAGAATATCATTTTGGAGCTCACAGTTCAATAATATTTATTATATATATATTTATATATTCTATACTTTTTATATATATTTATTATATAATTTATTGTAATATATTATTTACAATAATATATTTATATTTTTGGACATTAAGGATCAATTTGAAGACTTGGCTCTTGGTCTGTCCTGAGTTAATTCTTACTTTAAGATTCCTTTTGTGATGCGCATGAGTTGCTAAATGAAACTGTGATTTTAGTCATTAATTACATCATGTGTGTGTGGGGTGAACAGTGAAGTCACTGAGGGATAAAAAAAGCCAAACCCATGTTTTCTTTTAAGGCACATAATCCAATTTTTTGGTAGGTTTGCATTTTTAGAAGTTATTATATTAACTTGGAGCCTGTGGGTCTTGTCCTGCTTTCTACTTAGTTCAGTAGCAAAGTATCAATTCTGTCTGCTTCATTCCTCCCTAAGCTGCCATTCAGAGCCTGGCTCCAAATTAATCTTTTGTTACATGATGTCAAAACAAAAATAGAGAAACTGACCCAGGAACCACCACCAGCAGATTAATTCTTAAATATTTTCCATCATAATAGGGAGGAGGAAAAGAAAAGAAATGAAGCTGGAACAAAGCAGAAGATTTTAATGCAATTAGATTTAATGAAGAGAACGAGAAAGGAACAGTAACAGAGTACACATGGTTTTTCCTGCAAGATTGTCTCCTTAAGTAGATGGTTTGGGGTATTAAGAACCACAAGAGGTCAAAGTGATTTTCATTAAGACATAACGAGAGAGTTGGGGTTGTTCAGTCTGGTGAGGGGAAGGCTTCTGGGGGAGCTTAGGGCACTTTCCCATGCCTGAAGGGGCTACAGGAAAGTTGGGGAGGGACTTTGGACAAGGGCAGAGAGTGACAGGATGAGGAGGAACAGTTTCAAACTGAAAGAGATTTACATGAGATAGTGGGAAGAAATTGTCTGCTGTGAGGGTAGTGAGACAGTGGCACAGGTTTCCCAGAGAAGCTGTGGCTGCCTCCTCCCTGGAAGTGTTGAAGGCCAGGTTGGATGGGGCTTGGAGCAACTTGGTCCTGTGGTTGGTGTCCCAGGCCATGGCAGGGCTTTGGGGCTGGATGATCCCCTCCTACCCAAACCATTCTGTGATTCTGTAATACCCATTTTTATACACATTTGTGATAAGGTATAAAATACTGCCAACTTAAATCGATTTTGACATGGAATAAAAGCATCAGATTGAAAAAAAATGTATTATTCCCTTAAAAAGATTTATTCAAATATCTTGTTGGTAGCAGTTTTGTGTTACTGGTCTTGGCATTTTCCTGGATATTATCAGTAGAGGGCAGCTATGGTGGTACTTCTGTTTTCTGGGGTCATGGAGGCTGATAATATGGTAATCTTAATCTTGTGGTTATCTCAACAAAAGAAAGAATTTAATTCCACCTTGGGGCTCAAAGAAAAGGGCATAGCTGTAATGGTAACATCATTTTCTACCTGCTCATGTCCCTTACTACAATACTTCAAAACTGGTTTAGAGATTTTTACAGCCTTATTGAGTATATCCCCTAACCTGGGAAGTGGTCATACCAGTTAGTGTCAGCAATAGCTGAAATAATCATCTGAGCACAATTCTATTGCATAAAGTATATTTTTTTATTATTTAATTTTTTATATCAGTACCATAAAACTTGTATCAAAAGTCAAACGTGAACTTTAAAGGTATGATCTGTAATGATGAAGGCTGAATGCAAAAGATCATTTCAAATTAGAACTCAACCATTTTTGTCTTCTAAGATCAAGATCTGAGTTTCTGTCTTTCAAAAACAAAGCTGTACCAATATTTTCTGAAGATCTACTAGGCTGAACAGCTGTTGCATTTAAAGAATCCAGGGGACATTGCACAGAAAAAACTTCTTGAAGGAGAGTGATGACAGTTCCTCAGGATTAGGCAGCTCCTCAGGTCAGTATGAACTTAGTAAGGATTTGAGACAAGAACTGTGGTTGCTGGTATGTGTGCACCTGTCTGTCATTTATGGTTTTCTATTGTCGTTTTTCTAATAAAACTATTATATTAAAAAATCAGTTCCCCAGCTCATGTTTATTTAGCATGTTGAGCCACAGCAGTGTAATATCCTTCATGCCCCCATTCTTTGGAAAAAGATTCTTAGTAAATAAAACCTGGAGCTGATATACCTCTAACAGCTGAGGCTGAAACTCAGGCCCCAAAGTTCTCAGCAGAGCAGGGTTGAATTGGTGAAATAACTTCCTTATTTCTCAAGCAAAGAATATTTAATTGCTGACCTTGAAACTTACTAAAATTATCAAACTAAGTATGACTTTTTTTTCAGCTCCTTAGACTATTGTTTCTATTTCATCAATGGATAAACAAAAGCAACTCTTACCACTGTCCTCCTTGTAGAGCTGGTGAATTGGTACAGCATGGCACATAAGATCTTGAGCTGCTGTGTTTTCCATTGCTGCACAAGAACAGGAAACAAAGCATAAGATAAACCATATTTTTGTGTTGCTGTGTATTGCTGGAAACATAAGAGTTTATTCTACCCTTGGTATTACTGTTAAATTTCCTGTAATTTGCTTTCCTCTATGGCTAATAGGATAATCAAGGCCTGACTTTACAATGACATGAAACGTGGAAGAGCAAAAGTGAGCTGGAGGATGTAAGCATCATCATGGGCTTTCTGGAGAACTCAAGTTTGTATGCAGACCCAGAGACCAAGAGGGGTGGATGGGTTGGTTTCTCTCCCTCATTTCACCTCTTTCTGTCCCCCCCCTCCCATTTGCTCAACTGTAAAATGCTGAAATATTTCACAATTACTTTGACAAGAATTGATATGTAGAAACATTTGCATAGTCTTTGTTCATTCCTATGCAAAACATGATTTGCTGCTGTAGCTGTTGCTTGATGAGGTAGCATCTGAATATACGAGCACCACTTTTCCACAAGAAAAGAGGGAAGAAAGGAGGGTTTACTTGTCTTTACCCACTTAAAAGTTGAGTCATTTCCTATAAATACACTGAACATAATGAGGATTTAGGCATGAAACAGTCTGTACTAGCATTTTAAGAACCAATTTTGTATTTTTTTTACACTTGAAATACATGTCAGGCTAATCTTAGAATGCCTTTTAAAGCTTAGCAAGGTCAAATAAGTGCTTTGTGCACTGGAAGTTGTATTTAACTTTTCATTAACTTTTCAGTGTGCTAAAAAAAATGCATAGTTCATTTCCCTGCTGTTTTTTATGCAGCCATATGATAAATGAATTGGGGGAGGGGGAGAAAAGATGAGACTGAAGGTTTGTCATTCATGCATACCACTGAGAAAACACTACAGCTGCCGACCCCAGATGCACACCACTACATAGCTTCATTTTTATTCAGATCCCAGTAAGTTGTATAACTATAAAGAATATTAATTTGTACTAAGTACATCTACTCAATCACCCGCTTACAACTGTAGAACTTTGCAATAACTACTGCTTTAGTATAGACTTTCAGATTAATATATGACATTGCAGTTCATTAAAAGTAAGTAATGTTCATGCAAAGTCTGTGAAAAGTTTTAAGGAACTGCTGATATCTTTTTTGCTATGTTATATAAGATGGTTGCTGTGCCTTTGTGAGTTTACTGTTGGCTTGTATAATAAACCAGCCTTTTTTCAATCTTCACCCCTGTTAGCTGCTGTTAACAGAACAGTCTATCTTTGGTACCTCCATCCTGTGCAAACACCTAATTCCTTTCTTCATCCACAGAGAAAAGGAACAGTTGGCAGTAACCAGAGGTATTAGAGAGAAAATTTTTGTCATCTCAAACTGCTCCTTCCTGGAGAAAGCAAGCCATCAAATTGCAAACAGGAGATTTTATGAAAGGTTTGGGGATTAAAGGTTTTTAGCTTTACCATTCATCTCAGAACTGTTTTAGCAAGCCATTGTGGGAGGCCTGGCAGACCACTCACCAGGATCTTTTTAAACATTGTTTTCCAACATCCTCCAGATCATTCCTGCTGCTGAGATCCAAGGTTTCTAAACACATTTAGGACAGCTAGCTGCATGTAGTAACCTTTTTAGTTGCCATACTCAGGAAGCGTGGCATGTTAGACTGTTTTTTTCCTTCTGCTATTCAGTCAGAAAATCTTGTGTATTTTGGTCAGATATATAAATTGTAATGTAATACATAACAACAGTGTTTGTCTCATGAAGTAGTGTTTATAAGTAAGGACAGAATATGCATCAGCCCAGAAGCAATATCTGACTAGCAGATAAATATCATTTGCATAGGTGTTGCAGAGTAACCTTAAACATGCAAATACCATCCTAAGAGAATAACACTACTCCTAATGTCTTGTTTGTAGTAGGATATCACATAGGTGTACAAAAAAGTTTAAAATGTTTTTAAGAGATAACTATCTGAAATTTTCAGGAAGCGAGGGGCTAGGTGGGATATTTTTGTGCAGTATTGGTGTACTGTGTCAAACACTCTCCCCAAGGTAGTTGTGAGCCATTCAGCACCAGTGAGTCTTCAAGATAAGGTAGTATTTCCACCATAAACAAATCTGGAGAAACTCTGGTCACTCCAGAAAAGTATTTTAAAATAAAATTAATCTTTATGTTGATCCGTGACTAATAGAAAATTGTGTGGAAAGTTAGATTGAGAGGTACAGTGGTTTGGATGCTCTTTGTCAGTAAACTGTTGATAAGTTTGAAAGTTAAATAGAATCGTAGACAGGATGGTTTGAGTTGGAAGGGACCTTAAAGATCATCTACTTCCAATGCCCCTGCCATGAGCAGGCACACCTCCCACTAGACCTCCTTGCTCCAAGCCCCATCCAGCCTGGCCTTCAACACTTCAACACAACCTCCCTGGGCAGCTTGTTCCACTGTGTCACCAACCACCCTCACACTGAAGAATTTCTTCATAGTCTCTAAATCTCTCCTCTTCCACTTTAAAGCTATTAGCCCTTGTCCTATCACTCCATGCTCTTTTCAAAAAAGTCCCTTCCCAGCTTTCCTGAAGCCCCTGCAGGCACTGGAAGGTGCTCTAAAGCTTTCCAAGAGCCTTCTTTTCTCCAGGCTGAACAACCCCAACTCTCTCAACCTGTCTAATAGAGTGGTGCTCCAGTCCCCAGATCATCTTTGTGGCCCTCTGAAAAGTAAGAAAAAATCTTGTACTTTTTCCATCCATAATGTATTCTGTGTCCACCTTTTCCCCTTTTTGCTCTTTGTACTCATCACTAGAATCCTTGTCCAAGATCATTAGACAGATATATGGATTTCATTATAAAACAATCTAAGAGTTTAATCCTACTGAAGTGTCTAGTTTAGGTGCATAGTCACCTTAAATTGCTCTCCAGATAACAGAAAGATGCAAATAGTGAGGTCTTAGGAGACACAGAATGCCCTCTGGAGGTACTTATCTGTTTTCATTGGTTTATATATGTGTGTGTGTGTATAGATATAGATATGTATGTATGTACACACTCTAGAGCCCAGGAAGAATGCTCCAAGCTTCAGCATTGCTGTTCAGTATAATGCAATTAAACCTATGGAATCATGATGATATATTAACTGTGCAAGTAAGAATCTCATCTCCTCTCTTTCAAGAATTAAAGCCTGCAGGTGAGATCACACAAATGTTAGGCCACGCATGCTAAGAATATGAGCTGTCTTGCTGCCATTTTCCTGTGCCTTTAACCACACAAATGACTGAGGCAGCACTTCCTATCTGGCGTGCTGGTAATTGTGAGATTAATTTGCAAGTAGGCTTGCAGGTACCTGAGTCTGTCCATGCCTGACAGGAGTGCTTATATTCATCTCACCTCAGAGGTCGTTTGTAGTAATTGCTAAGGGATTCAAAGTGACTATTTATAGAGTACCTTGGAAAAATAAGTACTATATTCATTAGCAGAAGTTTTGGCCAGAAGCTAAAGAAGTGAAAAAGCAGACTTCAGTGCTGATAAATTGCAGAGCAGTCTAACAGCATTGTTAACTTCCTTTTGCAGTGACAGGGGTCTCCTGAGTGGATCCAAGGGCTTCCTGATTGTTTTTCCTGGCATCTATAATTTGAAGCAATCACTTACTTAAAATACATGTTGGCAGATTTGCCTTGCCCTTGTGCTGTTTTTTATTAAAGGTTTAAGTTTGAAAGGTAGGTGGGCTTCCCAACAAAATAGCACAAATATCATTAACAACCTTCAATCCAAAGAAGATATTTTAAAATGGTATTATTCTAAAAGCAGATAAATTACTTTTACCCAGTATAAATCTGGTATTTATACAATGACCAGTGGGGCCATGCCCAGGTTTTGTTTGCCTTGCTAAATCCAGTTTTATTTGCAATATGAACTCTATGTTATTGATAAATATTTTCTTTTAGAAACTTCGTAGTATTTTTTCTGGAAATTTCTACTGAAACCATTGATGACAACTAATAATTAAATCAATTATTCTGTTTCCCCTTGGGAAACTGCTGTAGAAACCAAGGGCTGACTTTTAAATACATAGGAATGTTGAGACAAGTTTGCCAACATTCAGCTTATTTTCCAGTACTGACCTTTAGATGCTGCTCTGTTTTTGCTGCTTTTTTGGATTTTATGCTTGCTTCTGGAATGACCCACCTCCCATATCCAAGGATTTAATTATCCTCCACATTCAGCATCTTTCTTATTAGCACTAAGGATTTTATGCAAACCATTGCCTCTTTTACCATATTTTTTTCTTAGAAAATGCAGTGAAACAGTTGAAATATCTGAAAGAACTGTGAGATTGCCATTATGACTACTGTCTTCAAAATACAGCTAAAACTTGTCTTCTTTTTCTTCTAAACTGCAAAATGACTGTGTTTTAACATTCACAGATTGACCATTCACTGTCTTCTGTTTCTAAACATCTGCAGTTTCCAGGGGTTTTACTTCAACACTGTGTCCCCTGCATTTTCCCTTGTGCTTTCTTGGGAGTAAAATATTTCATCAAAATATATAGGTTGTTCTTACAATTATGCTGTTCTTGTGATGCCAACTGATTTCTCACAGTAAGGGGAATATGTGTTGTATAGGAATCTGGATTTTTTTGAAGCAGACTTCCTGCATAACTTAAGGGGATTGTCTCATGCATTGCAAAAAGGTCTGAATATTGCACAAAGCTCTTTCTCACAGTGCATTCTATGCACATAAAAAAACTTTGTGACTGCTAATGAGTTCAGAGGTAAAAAAGTAATTTTGCCTCCATTTATGCACATGAATTCAGTAGATGACAACAAGCAGAGTCAGATTATACATCTGGCAAAGCAGCCTGTGGTCCTTTTAGAAAATACACAATCATAATATTACATTTATTCTCTTTGACATATTCTTATGTTTCTTTCTGTTGTGGTGGTTTTTGTGTAATCTGTTTGCAGACTTCTTGTTGTTTGATGTGTTTTCGTGTTTGTTTGTCTTAGAATACAAGTGTTGTGGATACCTCCATCAAACTCTAAATGCTGGAGAAGAAGGCCTATTATATATCATTTTGATTAAGTGCTTTTGAGTGCAAGAACATCAGCTTTATGCTGTTTAACACATTGCTTACTGTTTGAGAATTCAGTTTTGCCAGAAAAGCACCAGATTTATTTTGTAGAGGGTCAGTTGATGACTTTTAGTCAATCTAATTTTGAGCTAATGTCACTGATGCCAGTAGGGCCAGCACAGAAATTTTGTTCAGTCTGTGGTTTAAACCAGTTGCTTCTAACATCAGGTGGATGTTGAAGTCCCTCTAATTTTTGCATAGCTGAGGCTAGGCCATACCATGGTCATTTCATCTCAGTGAAATACAAGGTGTGCTTTGCACTTGACTATTTTTTGCTTTGATTCTAAATTAGAACTGAGAAAAAATGGCTGCAGAATATTCCAAAATATCTAATAGTCCTCTGGTTGGATTTAAAAAAAACAAACAAAAAAACAACCACCAAAAACCCCTCAAATAAAACAAACAGAAAAACAAAGCAAAGGGCAGATTTTTGTTATGTTCTCCTAGTCTTCTCCTGTAGTGCATATGACATTCAAATGTTAAATGCAGAAAGCAAGTTGCTCATGCTGACTGCTATAAAACACCATGGCCATGTCACAGAATGTGTTACTGTCACAGCCTTTGTCTGTCATTACTTTTGCTTTTCAAAACAATGAAGATTTAGGACTGAGTGGCTTTTCACTGAGAACTGTGATGTGAGGGTGTGAAATTACTGCAGGAGATTGCACTGGTGATTCACAGGGATATGCTTTCTGCTGTATCAGATGCTGGACTAATGCCATAGTTTGGTGGCATATGATACCATGGGAGTTTTTACTTACTAGCAAATAAGTCTGACTTTGAACATTCTGGTAATTAAATGTCCAAATTCCTGATAAAAGACTAGGACTTGATGGCTGTGAGTCAAAGATCATTCCTGGTCCTCATATTTCACTAAGCTTTGTACTGTTGTATAACAAGTCTTCGTACAAATTTTCTGCCTTCTTTGTAAAGAATGATGACAGGATTTATGATTGCACTTTGCTCTGTTAATCTACAAACAGCTACATTTTTGGCTTGTCCAGTACTTCAGTTTCATTCTTAGTGTTACCAGTTGGCAACCTTCAAAGGTAAACTCCTTAAGCTGCATAAGGGTTCCTCAGGATGGATGGTGATGAATATATATGATACAAAAACATCCCAGTTATATGCTTTAGTACATACACCTATTTTTGGAAGTTTCTTAAAGGATGCTGAAATATTAATAGGTTTTTCATTTTAACATAATACAACCAAACCATAAGTGGTTGAATTGGCATCCATTCTCCTCTTCTTATTGAAATTTCCTTTGAATTCTTCTTCCATTTTGTTTGTGTGGAAATTAAGCTCCAAGTTGTGATATTTATGTGAAGCTGAAACCTGAGAACTGCCTGACAAGTATCATTCACTCTTAGATTATTAAAACTGGAGGCAAGCATAGGGGCAAAATGTTTTGTGATTTCATGATCTCTTCTCCTTTACATTCTTTGACAAGGGAGATTACCTCCACTATGCATATATTCCTCCATTAACCAGGAAAATGAGGAAAAGTTTAAAGGAATACCTAAACCTCACCTTAGGTGAGAGAATGCGCAATGAGTTTCAGGAGAAACATAACATGAATAGCTCTCATCTCCAAAACATACTGTGTTAAATTATACTAGATTACTTGACATTGTTATTGTTAACTTCATACTTTACCTATACATAATAATCTGAGTTCCTGGAATTACTGCAGTAAAAGAAAGAGCTCCAAAGGAAAAAAAAAAAGAGACATGCTGAGCCTTCTTTAACATACTCTTAAAAAAAAAAACAAACAACACACAAACACAAAAACACAAGATAAAAGAAAAAAAAAAAAGAGAGAGAGAGGATAGTTTCTAAGACTAAGGATAGTTCTAAGACTCTCAGAAACTTAAGAAATTCTTTATGACCCTTTGCTTTGGGAAAAGATTATAGTGTGCAGAAGATATTAAAATGAAGAAAGGTGCCCTGTCATTCATTGCTTATCAAAAGTGATAAATGGTCAGGCACTTCTGCTATTTTACCATGATTTTAGAAAATCAGTGGTAGGGCTAAATATCTCAAGATGGAAGGGAGGCAAGAAAAGTAGTAAGTTACTTGTACTGCTCTTGTGTCATTAATCCCAGCTGCAGCAGCTGACCAGCTGTGAATGTTAGGATGTAAGAAATCATGTGCTTTGAGATTGTCCTTCAGTGTAGCATTTAAATCCTGAGCTCTGCACTGTGATCCTAAGTGTTTAACAGGTGTGGTGGTGTGTGTGGAATTTAATATTTTTAGGAAAACAGTCTGCAGGATGTGTAATGTTTTTATGCAGCATGGAATTATCAGCCAAATGTGTTTGCATGCAGCTAGTAAGAATGCACATCTAATGCCTTTCAAATGGTACTCTAATCATCTGCTTTAAATTATTAATAAGCACAACCTGAAAATAGCACCACATTTACCTAATGTTTGCATGATTATTTTTGTAAACATTTCATTCAGGATTACACTGCCACCTTTCTAAGCATTGTCAAAATAGAAATGTTGCTATTCCTAGTAACTGAACTTGGTGAGAAATACAAATCTGTGTGTTACTACAGAGTTTGTCTGAAAGCACTACAGAAATGGTCACAGCTTCTCCCTGTTTTAAGTAAGTTACAAATACTTTTAAAAGATGTGGAGGGATTTGTACTTCTGTTGGCTGTCCTACTTTTTCATTAAGTCCTTGCTGAGATAAGGTTAAGATGGGAATTTAAATGGTATTAAGGAAGAAGCCAAGATAGTAATCAGAATATAATTTACACTGTACCATCTCTCAAAAAACCAGGACTGGCCAGTGCTAGTCACCAATAAAAAGTGGTAGAAGATTTCCAGTTTTCCAGGTAAAAGGGTAGTGTTGTTCACTGTAGCAGTCTACAGGTGTAGAAATCATTTACATCAAACAAAAATCCATCCCATCTACCAAATATTTTTTTCTAGTCTTCAAATCGGCTCTATTTCACTTCAGCTTTGGAGAGATTTGGTAACTGGTTTTATCTCTAATGGTGAAAAGATGGTATGGCCCAACAGAATTGTTATAAAATCTAATTTAAATCTATGTGTAAAACCAGAAAGGTTCAGTTACATACCAAACTACTCTGACAATGTTTTCAAGATGCTATCCTCTTCTTGGCAATGTTGTGATGAAGCGGTCTTTTCAAATCTATGTTGAGGGGTTTTTAGATTAATGTTCTGGTACCAGAGAGTTAGTTCTTCAGTCTGTGAAGATACATAATCTGAAGATACATAATCTGTACCTCATATTTTGTTCATAAAGTGAAAATGTACATAGTTTTTTCCACAGGTCTTGTGCCTCAGGCAAAGACTCTCCGTTTCTCAGAACCAGGGTCAGGCCTTTCCGCTCCGATATTTCGAGAGTTCTGACTGAAAACCGTGAGAATTAGGAAGCAAACAACACCCTAAAACAAAGGCGGTGGTAAAACCCTCTCTGAGGCGGCTCACTCCGCGCTCACCTGCGCGCCTTCTCCGCGCGCTTCCCGCCGGTGCCCTGACATCTTGCGAGCGCCAGAGGAAAATTTTAAGTTAATCACCTGCTCAGTGTAAGCCTGGGGAAGGGGGGGGAGATCCCCATGGCCCCTCAGGACGCCCCTTCCCCGGCCCTCTTACCCTGGTCACCGCCCGGCCCTCCTTCGCGGGGCGCTCTGCCCTGAGGGGTGACCCGGGCGGGAAGCCAGGGCGGAGGGGCGCCCCCACCTCCGCTCTCCCCAGAGCCGCGGCGGAGCTGGGCGCGGCACCGGCCTCTCCCCGCTGAGGGGAGCCCCAGCCCTGCCGGGGGAGGAGAGGCTCCGCTGGGGCCGCTACCTCGGTGGAGAGGAGAGGAGAGGAGAGAGGCGCTGCCCGTCCCCCCCCTCCTCCCTCCCAGGGCTTCCCCGCTCGTCTCGGCCCCGCTAAGTCTGACGGAGCTCCGCCGCCGCCCACCGCAGCGCAGCGGCCCGGCGCAGGAGGGAGGCGCCGTGCGTGGCCCGACTCCCCCGGCCGCCGCCGCTGAGGGGACAGCGGCCGCTTCTGCGCTCCTGGCGGCTCCGCTCGCTGGCTCAGGTAGGAGCGGGAGCCCGGGGCGGACCGGCTCCGCCGGAGCGGGGAGGGGGGTGGGTGGGGAGCGGCGACCCCCGGGACTGCTCCGCGCTGAGGTGACCTTGAGGCGAGAGGGGCGGCGGGGGAGCGCTGCCTGGGGCGGCGGTGGCGGGAGCACGGCGGGACCAAGCCCGGAGGGCTGGCGGGGACAGTGGGGATGCGGTTGAAGGATGTTTTCTAGCGGTGAATGGAGACGGCGCTAAGGCGGGCTCGCTCTGCGGGACGGGGGTGCCGTGCGGCAGGAGGCTGCGCTGCCGCGGGGGAAATCCGCTTCACAGAACCCTTCGGTCTGGGTCCGCTTCGAGCCCGGAGGTTTCTGTATTGAGGGGAATAGGAGCGCTCTGCCGTGCCCGGCTCGGGGAGCCCGAGGGCAGGGAGCTGGGTGGCGGCAGGGAAGGAAGGGATGGAGGGGAAGCCGGCACTGGCTGTCCCCGGGCGGTGTCCGCAGCACCGCGGCAGCCCCAGCAACCCCGGGGCCGGGCTTCGGTCGTCAAGTTGCAGAGGGTGACGCTCTTCTTAGAAATATCTATTTGCGAGAGTTAGAAGGAGGTTTCAGCTCCTCAGCCCGGCTTGGGGGGAGGGAGAAGCCCCCCGGGACGGCATCGCCGCCGTGTCCACCCTGGTTCTGAGAAACGGAGAGTCTTTGCCTGAGGCACAAGACCTGTGGAAAAACCTATGTACATTGTCACTTTATGAACAAAATATGAGGTACAGATTATGTATCTTCAGATTATGTATCTTCACAGACTGAAGAACTAACTCTCTGGTACCAGAACATTAGTCTAAAAACCCCTCAACATAGATTTAAAAAGACCTGCGCCTTCGACTCAGCTCTGGTTCAGCGGGGTGGGGGCATTTTTCTTTTTCTTTTTCTTCTCCCCCGCCCCCCAGCCAGCCACACACACACTCGGGGATTTAAATACGTTTTACAAGCAGTATTTAAAGGCAGGCAGTGCAGCGTTAGGAGCAGCTCCGAGCCCGGGAGCAGGGGCTGCGGGAGGGAACTTCCCTCAGGTCAGGAGGAGCCCCTGGATCCCGGCTCAGGTGACTCCTGCAGTCCCCATCACCAACACCACCACACCACGGATGCCGTCAGAATGTGCCTTCCTATCCTCACTGAATATAATGGATAATTTTTCTAACCTTTTGATTTAAAGACCAGAAATATGAAAGAAGGAATATACTGTCTTGCGTTACGTGTCTTTGAAAAGCTTCTTGTGTTGTAGGTGGAGCAAACCCCTCTTTTACTTACTCAAACTGTCAAAAAGTTTGCTTCTTTCTGTGTATCTCTTGCTGATATTTTTTTGTTCGTATTCTTCTCCTTCTTATTGTTGTGTGGTTTTATCACGTTCCAGCAACACAACTGAATCCTGTACTAATACTTTCTTTACTTTCTTTTTCTTTAAAGCGTGTTTTGTGGTAAAGTGATATTTGAGAAGCATGGATACCAAGATAAGGTGCTGGGAAGATAGGCAAGCTGAAAGCAGTGGTGTAGAGTAGGACTTCACTGGTGAAATAAACTAAAATGTAAGTTTATAAACAGTGTGAAAGTCGACACTGCTGTAACTCAACTCCCAAAGACTAAAAAGAAATCTTCTAATGAATACTGATGCATTGGTGGTAGATACTGTGAGCCCTTACAGTTCTTTGTAAGTGAGTGGGACTTCATGCATGCCATCATGTCCCAGACAGCACCTTGGTTCTGATCCTCTCCACTCATCTACATGTCACTGATTGTCAAACAGAAATTGACATTTTCCTGACTTGTATGTGAAGAAGCAGTTGCTTGTGTATATCTGTGTATCTTGCTAATAAACCATTCCAGTAGTCTTTTTAATTACTTTATGATCTGATGGTGAGCTCCATTTTCCAAGTGGATGTTGATATAAATTCTACTTAAAGCAAAAGGATATGTATGAAATGTTAAGTGTCAATATTTACATGTTCACTTTAACATTTAATGGAATGAATGTTTTGTTTAATCTTATGGTGCTGGATATTATGTTACCTTTAATTCATATTTGATATGATGCCCAGTATCATCCTTTGCTCACATGCTGTAAATCCAGGACAACAACCTCTTGGCTATTCAGATTATCCAATGTGATACTGATCCAAATTTCTGCCCTTTCTCTCTGTCCAAGCCATATCTTCCAACCATCCAGTGGCCTGTTTCCTGATGAAGTAACATTTTATTGTTTTTGACAAGGTCCATGGGCAGATAAGGGGTATACCTGCACGGTGTCCTGTAATGCTATCATCTCAGTAGGATTCAGTTTGGAGGAGTGCCATGGGGAGAGGGAATGGACCATTTTAATAGGCACTGGGCTTGATTTGGTTCTCCTCAAACAGGCATTTTGAGTGTAATTTGAGATGCCTCAGGATACCCCTTCTGGCCTTTTACACTGCTTCAGGGGACTCTGAGTCTCCACTTTGTCCCATGCCATAAATCAGACACAACAGGACACCTCAGTGCTTAGTATATAACTAAGTATAGATTCTATTAGCTACCTCTCTGATATAACTAAGTCAAACCTGGTGCATTTGTCTGGTTCCTTGTCCTTTATTATCTAAGAATAAAGCACTGCAGATCACTTAGCACTTCAGCAATGTGACTAGAAAATAGGACTGTTTTTCTGAATATAGATAATCCTGTAGGTGGTAGAGTTTATATACATCAGCAAACCTGCCATATAACGATTATTTGTCCAAAACTTATAATAAACAGTTTAAAGTATATACAGTGGGATTAAAAAGAAAATTGTGATGCTCAAAATACTTTAAAACTTGCATCGTAACTTTAGAATGGGTGCAGGATAATGGTAGAGTTGAGGAAAAATATCATGAGTTGTCCATGAGGAAAAGCAGAGTAATTCTACAGGAATTAAGTAATTGTTGTAGTGAGAGTCTGATGGGAGATAATAGTGGAGGAGATAATAGGGAAAGGGAAGTATGTTTAGATTTAAACAAAATTGTGTGGCTGCTGAAATATAAACATTTACACAAAAGTCAATCTTTGTTGAAGGGATATGCATGTCAGATATACTTAAGAATTCTGTTTAAAAGCAAAGCTTACACATAGTACCTTGTGCAGTAAATATTTGCAATTCACAAAATTTCAAATGGAACTTCAGTGGTCTTTTGAAAGAAAAAAAATAAAATAGAACATAAATGCATAGTATTTTAAGAAAAGAAGTGACAAATGCAAAAAAATATTTTAAATTATCTGGAAAAAAAAATTAAAATCTTTTTGTCGAAGGAAAAGTGAGAATGGGCAAATCATATTTACATGGCTGAGGTACATGTTGGTGTCAGTATGTTCATGCCATATGCAGGAATACACGTTACAAAAGTATCAGTTAAATACAGAAGGCTTTTTTTTTTTCCTTTTTTTTGCCAAAGCGTACTCTGAAAAAAAGTTCAATCTTCCACAAATGGAGTTTTTTAGTAGTGAAGTATTTCAGACTTCCATTTTATAGGCTTGACCAACTCTTTCAAATTTGTTGCATCTAATATAGCATATCCTGGAGCTTTCCTGGGTGATCCCACACGTGTCAGCTGAGGCTCATATCTAAAGGTCATTGTGTAAGGCCTGCTTTTCACATATTTTGAACCTGACATTCAGAATTCTTGCATATTTTGTAATATATAAATAAAATAGCTGGTGCACTGCAGGGGCGCCCTCCTCACGCTGGAATGTAAACCAAAAAGGTTTTAAATGTTTCTTGGAGCCTGAGGTTGCTCTGTATTTAACACCTACAATAGGAAAAGCATTTTGGAGGGTTAGTTGCACCTTTAAGTGTGTGCATAAAAAAGAAATAATTTCTGAAGAGCCCATCTTTCTTCAATTTGAATGCTCAGGTAAGTGCCCTCAGAGCCTCAACCACAATTCTCTTACGGAGACTTTTTCATCTGCTTTCAGCTATTTCTCTTCTCTCATCTAAAGTCCTTGCATTGCTGCCAGATTTTTCAGTTTTCCCATTGCTCCTATCTCAAGGCCATATGTCCCAAGAACTGCTCAGTTTCCAGAAGCTGCTGTATTAGGAGTGCCAAATACTGGTGGAGGCTATGTTGTGGTGCAGTTTCTTCATGTCTGTGAAAGAGCAGCAGTGTACTAGGTACTACAGTTGTCATAACACAAGAACCTTTGTTTGCACAATGAATTTAGTAATTGTATAGTGGAATGCCTTTAAAAATTAATAGCACTGGGTTTTGCAGAACCAAAAGTGCTGGCTTGCTTTCCTTGGTGCCCCTGGTGAAGGAGGTGCTTTGTCATGCCTGCACGGAGCAGTCTGATTATGTATGCACTGAGTGTGTATGTGGAACTATCACATGGATTTGCAAACTCATCAAGGCAGGATTGATTTTAATTGTTGAAGGGACAGGACAGGAAGACTGAGACATGTTTGCCTCACTCACCAAACTTCACAGCAATTTGATCTTGGGTGTGCATTTCAAGTTTTGAAATTTTTTCTGTAGGATAAAACCCAGAATACTGAAGCTCTCTCTATTCTGTGTTTATATTCTTAAGATTAATAAGTCAGTAATTCCATAGTGTTTGGGGAATTACTGTGAGACCAATTTATTTGGTAACATGCTTAAAATAACTTACATTGAATTTCATGAAAAATATGTCTACTATAAAATCATCCAGCAGGAATGAAGATTTCTTAAAAATGTTGCAGCTGCTGAGGTCCTCTCCATATGACATACATCTCTTAAAATATTTGTAGGATTCAGGAATTTTCTGGTGAACTTTTTTTGGGTTAACAAAAACCTGTTGGTTTTTAGCTGTTGACTGTGGGGCTAATATTCCTTTTTGATACCTCATTATGAGCAGATAATTTTCATGTCTCTGGGTAGCTTACAGTGCAAAAGTCACAGTGTCACCTTGAATGTCTTTGCTGATCATAAATATTCTCTCCTGCTTGTTGAACAGCAGTTCTTCATCAGTGGAAATTATTTCCAGTAATGGGAAATCTTCCATCATGGAAGATATGATTTCATTCAATAGAACATACAAAATATGTCCATAAACTCTTTTTGTAACATTTTTATTATTTAAACAGGATAACGATCTTTATGAGGCTTGTAATAACAGAAAATCTGTTTACAGACAATGTTCTATATAACCAAAATTGGAAACTCCCAATAAGTTGATAATTTCCTAGGAAGTATTCTAATAGGTATCCCCAAATGTTTTAAAGAAGCAGTATGAAATTTATCATAATCACAGAGAAATATTCTTTGTTATCAGCAGATCACTTAGCAATTCTGTTGACAAAAATTGCTGAACCTTAGGGTAAATTTAGTGTATTAAGAAAAAATAATTCTTCTTTGTCCTCTGGGTAAATTGATATGTGCTGTCCTACAGTCACAGTAAAACAGTTGTTTTGAGAATAAACTTAGACAAGAAAAACTAATTGGTGGCAATATTAGATATATATGGTACTGTTTTGCAGCATTGAACCTTGTGGTCTTCAGTTCAAACGCAGTTTTAATGCATTGCTTTATTCTACAAAGTCTACATGTTCACCATAATTTTTATAATATGTGAAGTATTTTATAGGTTTAAATAAGTTTCTACAGACTAAAAATCTGGAATCAGACTAAAAATCAGACTAAAGGACTGGAATGATTTTAGGCCTATAAATAATAGAAAGTAATTATGTGGAGAAAAAATGTCAAAATTTTACCTGGAAAATATCTGTTCCATGCTGCTGGATTTTTTCTTTATTACAGTAAGTACTAAATGCCCCCCAAAAATGACAAAAAGTAGGCCCAGTTTTGGTTAAACGTGCAAATGACACAAGAGTCATTCTGGAAGAGGTAGAATGATTCTTGTTGAGAGGTTAAATATTCTGAAAAACTAATGTGTAGCAAGGCACTGTAGTCCTGCTGAGTCTGTGTCAAGCAGAGAATTTGAGAGTAATAGGAATAAGAAAATGCTTTTATGGTCTGTGAGGGCTTGGTGTTTATAAATTTGTTTCCTCCAGAAGATGTGGTATTATGTAGCTTTTTGAGTGACCCAACAGTGTTCCCTTCACATTTTTTCTTGACACTGCAAACATTTATTGCTGCTTAGCTAAATAAGATGACAAGACAGAGTTGCATTTACTGTGAACTTCATTGTGATCTCTTCTCTTCTCTTCTCTTCTCTTCTCTTCTCTTCTCTTCTCTTCTCTTCTCTTCTCTTCTCTTCTCTTGTCTCTCTCCTCTCTCTCCTCCTTCTTGTCTTAATTTTTTAAATTAATGTTTTGCAAGTTTCTGAAAAGTAGAGTAAAATAGGTTACTTCATGTGCAGCACTCCTGGTACACATCCTGGCATAACATACACTTTAAAAAAAAATACTATACCCTTTTTACTTCTAGTCTACAATGGCTGCTAAATCCCTTCCAGCAGAACTCAGCTTATCTCTATTTTGCATTTTGCTTGGTTTCTAGATTTGCATTTGGCCTGCTCGCAGGTTACTTTTCAACAAGTTTTTAAAGTATATTAAGATTTATTTTGAATTCTGATCTGTTCCACTAGTGAGCTGAATGTGGTATGAAACCTGCCTGTTACTTCACAAACATTTTTCTCTGCTGAAATTTGTCAATGTATACAGTCGGTGTGAGAGGTGTTCTTGCAGTGTGCCACATGAAACTGCATTCCAGTGACAGGGAATTTCAATGCTCACCTTTACTCCGTGCAGCAGTTAGTTTGTTTCTTAAGAAACCGTGGACCCGCTAAGCTGCAATTTCAGTCCCCTGGTAAAATGTGATTTCACATCAGTCCTTACCATCCTATGAAAATATCGTGTTGGATTTACTGAAAACCTTGGTGTAGACAGGATAAAGTGCCTATGGATGGGGGTTTCTTCCTTTAGTAGTCCAGTTACCATGTTGAAAAGGAAATTTCATTGGTTTGACATTTTGATCATTTTCAGGCACTTAATCCTTAGACTGCTTATGTGATGATTTAACTTGTTTCAGCATCTTCCTGGGAATAGAAGGGAGGTGGATTGCTTTGCAGTTTCTTCAGCCAGTGCATCTCTTTCTGAAGCTGCATACTATTTTTGCCTCTCCACAGTCCTTTGGGAACTTTGCTCTTCCTTTGTGCATTATTGAATGTAACAGCTAATGTTTGGGAATGGCTTTAGGTAATTCCCTAAGTACTCTGCAGTGAACTTCATACTTTTCTATCAAACTGAATATGGCTGGCTTCTTGTGATATTTTTTGTCCTTTTTTCTTCAGGCCTGTAGTCCTGTTGTCCTGGCAAGAATTGCTTTAAAATTTTTTTTTTTATTATTATTATTTTTTTTTTCTTATCATTATCCTTTAGATGTAGACATTAAAAGAATGTGAAGGAGGTACTAAAAACTTCAGCTTCCTCTTAACCATCTCTTATTTTCTCTCCTTTCCCATTGAACCCTAGAACTCTCCTTATCTTTGTCTCCTGCTTGCCTTTGCTGTATTTATAGATCTTTTCCTATTGCCTTTTTATGTCCCTCATTAGCTGTTGATCCTTTCGTGTGTTGGCCCATCTGGATCACACTGGAAATGTTTTGGCCATTCTTTCCTTCTTGTTCTTTGTTAAATGCTTTGGGTTTTCCTTTTGTACAATCTCTGCTGATAGTCTAAGCCTTTATAGTCTCTGCATCTGACAGTAACAGTCTCAGAATGTTTCCTATGTATTCCCTTTGCACTGAGATAATCTGTTGCACTATTTCACACAGGCTTTGTTGATAACAATGTTTTCCTGAACTCTGATCATCTCTTCAAGAGATGTTGCAAATAATTTGGTTGAGTTTGCTGAAGGTGCTGCCCTGAATTCCACTTCTTTTCGTGCTTCTTTCTCATCCTCCTTTCAACATTAGCGAATTCTCTTGATTTGTGGTAGTGCTTACTTGAAATGTGTTGCTGCCCTTAAAATCTCAGCCAGCCCTTTCCTGATAATCAGAATAAAATTCAGCTGCAGTTAGTAACATCTTCAATGTTCATATAACTTTCTAGCACTGTTCCACCTCCATAATATAACATTTCCTCTTCAAGGGAGCAGCATGAAAAGATGAAACCCACACATAGATGTGATGGCTAGAGCAGGGAATAAGGAAACTAAGACTGTGCTTTTATTTGGTTTTTTAGGGGATGTTTCCTACCTTCATACAAGTCGCTTGCCTTTGCTGGGTTGTTGAATCAGATTAATAATTAATCTGGTACATTTTGCACTTAACCTGCCCATTTCAAGCATTACTTCATCCCTATTGTAAAGGTACTGAGAACTTGGGATAGAAAATAGTGTTGGAAATGCAAAGCACTATTTGTATATTCAAGGTATTTCTAATGTTATTCAAAAAGAGTATTAAAGCCACTCCTTTTAGTAGGAGTGTTCTACTTATATACAAAAAACCCCAAGTGTCTTCTATGTGTGAAAACATCAGGTTTTTGGTGGTGATCTTGCAGGCACTGTTCTGAAAACCAGTGATTTTCAAGTAGAAGAACTTGTCTAGAACAGAATACCCTTTCAGTGAAAACTTCATCCTGCTCTAGGGAGGGAATATCACATTTATAACTTAGTGCTAAGTGTTGCATTCTTGTCAAGAGATCATTGCCAAGTAACATTTATGGCCTGATTGTCAAATAAGTTAAAGGTAACACAGTAGAAATATTTAGTGTATTAAGGGCAGGACTTTTAAAAAGGCTGGAGTGGAAGCCAAATGGAATTTTAAGTCCTGATGGCTTGCCAGTAGGATGTCTGCATCTAGAAGCTGGATGATTTTGAAAATTGCACTCTATATTGGTGAGTAATAGAGATCTTCCCACGGTAATGGTATAAAGGGCTTACAAGTTACCATTAATAATTCAACTGGAGATTATTGGAATCTGATTCAGGACCTCCTGAAAATGTGGAAAAGTTTCTCTCATTGATTTTAGTGGCTTTGGATTATGTTCTTAGGGCACTTCTATGACATAATGTACTTTTGGGGGATGATTTTGCCCCTACCCATCTAGGTAGGCAGAGCTGAAAACCTTAAGTTGTGTGAGGAAGAGATGATGGAGTCTTTGATGATGGTGTTTCTGTACCTCAGTGCAAGAAGGATCAGGCAAAGTAAGTTTCTGACAGCTTTCCATAGAAGCAGCTCAGTGGTGGATATCCTTGGGAAGGGAGAGGGAGCTGAATCATCCAGGCCAGCAGCAGAGCTCTGCCTTCCCAGCCTCCTGCCAGCAGCAGCCTCCCCTCTTACACACCACTGAGGAGCTGGCTGTTTGCATCACTCCTTCTCTTTCTTTGCCTTTTACTCTCTGCCTTTCCCCTTTTATTTTACTTCTCCTTGCATTTTCAAAAAATATCTGTATGAATCCTTTCCACTGAAACCATTTTAATTCCTAGAGAGTTTACTATTAGATATTGCTGTGGATGGAAACATGCCTTTTACAGCTGCTTTATATGAGAGATGTCAATTAAATCTACCAGTTTTATCCAGTCTGATTTTCAAGCATCCCAGCAGCACAGCACTGCCTTTGGATAACCTGTGTATAAATATGAAAAATAGAAGCCCCATATATATATTTGTGAGGGGCATACAATCTATAACAGGACAACAGTGAGTCACAATTATTTTTAATAAAGCATGCATAATGTATAGAGATTTTTAGGGCATTGTGGAATTTTTGTTATCAATATCTGTGAGAAGAGAGCGGTTAGTCAAAGACATGTGAGGCTATGTTCATTAACACTGAGAGAGGAGCTAATAGGTCCATATACTCTCCAGAGAGAGTATTTTTCTACATGAAAATATGGAGTAACTGGTGTTGAACTAGAGGTAATGTGGAGGGTTTTTTTTATCTTCTCACAACACCACTTGATGTCTTTTAGCAGCGTCCTGCTCAGTGACAGCAATGAACACGCAACACTATTGTCAAGTTGAAGAACATTCTGCTTCAGACATGACCCTGCCTGAATTTCTCTGTCTGCAGAACAGGGTGTTGCATGCTGAAGAATGCTTGGAGAAGTTAAAATGAACACTTACATGTGCATACATTAGTGTTTAGTTCCTATGTGAATGCTTTCCTCAGTATCAGGTGGGGGAAGTTTTTTCAACGTGTTAAATTTCTGACTTCATAACTTCCCTATGATTCAGCCTGATTTTTTTACTGTTTTGCATATTGATGTGTAAATATGGTGAAAAAAAATCTGAGATCAGTGGAGCTTATGATGTCCATTCTTATCTTAAATCTTATTTACGGAGAAATCTGTAGCCCTGATTTTTTTGCTTTGTGAGGGCAAGGTACACAGAAGGAAAAGCCATAGGATGACTTTAAGTGTTGAACAAAATAAAACAAGAGTGAAAAGCTTTCTATAAATAGAAGCATGGTCTCAGTGAAGTACTTAAGGATATGTCTAAATCCCTCCTTGTTCAACAAAGCACTTACATGTGCATTTGAATCCTGCTGAAATAAAGCATTAAACAACAGGCTTAAGTGCTTTGTTAAATTAGGGGCTGTATCTGCTCAGACAGACCCAGAGAGAAGGACAGTTTTCTTCACAGGAAAATGGTATTCTGTAAGATATAGTGGCACAATATTTTCTGTGAAGTTTTCTGTGAATTTGCACATTGTGCACTGACCAATAAACTTGGAGAACTGTTGGACATTGAAGTATTAGAGAGCAGCTGTGTTCTGATATTCCCAAAATTGTGTTCTTTTGTTATTTGCAAATTGGTCGGAGCTAATGATAACTTCTGTCTTTGTAAATTATGTATTATCCACTAAAGTGAATTTCCAATTTCTTAGTAAAACCAACTCAATGAGGATTTTCCTCATGACATCTGTGAAACAGTCTGTACTCAGGAATTCAAAATGTGGTACCTCAGCACTCCGGTAAGGAGTTCCCAGACATGTGTAAAGACCATTTTGGTTCTCACTTTCTGAGTTAGCTACCTAAGACTGCTTTCAAAGGTTTATTTTTTCTCAGACAATATTAAGGAGCTATTTTCTTAAAATTAAATCTAGTTAATAGTTTCAACTTTTCAGAGTATTGTTGCTTGTGAAACTATGCTACAGGGATCCTAACTATTGACAGCTGGTTTTAGTCATCTTGTTTCTGGAAAGGGTCTACATAACATTGCCAATGGTTGTGATTGCTGGCTGGATTGATCAGAAGGCAATCCTTTGACAGCATGTCTTGATCAGGATCAAATACCAAAAGTACAATGCATCTTGCTTTTTTATAACATGGACATACACAGCTAACTGGGCATCTTTTCATTTGTAGGAGGACAGAGGTATAAAACTTTCATTTCCATTGGGATGGAAACTTCAGTGTGTCACTCCCTTATCAGGAGTTCCAAGGCACAGTTGTGGCTTTTGAGAAACCTGACACCAATCCCTGCTTTGATGGTCAGTGGAGCTTTCACATCTCAGATCACTCAAAATTAATCAGACATAGGATTCCCCAAATGCTTTTTAGTATATTAGTTATCAGCAAGGAAACTTTTTCTTTGCAGTGGAGATCTGGGTGAAGCAGGTAAGTAGTGAGTAGTTGGACTGCTATTTAATGTTTTGACCAAAAAATATTTTGATGTTTTAGTGAAAAAAAATGCTCATGGGGATTGGGCAGACACATACGCCCTCACTTAGTTTGCTTCACTGCTTTTCTGTTGAACAAATCTCTATACCTGTTGTGTTTGCATTAAGTCTCTATCAAGGGAGGCAGACTATAAGAATGGTTAATTCCAATGTTATACTTTTGAGCTGATTAAAGAAATTCTAATCTGGATCTTTACCTAGGAATTTATAAAGGAGTTTCATAATTTAAACAAGATCAAGTCTATAAAGTCATAATAAGCTAATGTAAATCTCTCCACTGTAATAAAGTTGGAATATTTCAATTGTATAATTAAAAACACCCCTCTGTAAATATTTGAGGGCAAGTCCCTTGTTGCTTTACATCACGTTTGATTAGACCAGATATGGCTTTGAAAAAGTGCCATTTTGATCTGATTCAAAGGTCAGCAGTTAGGAATCATGGATATGTTGTAATGATCTCTTCCTCTGTGCTGCATTCAGCACTTCAAGTTACACAAAATGAGCTTTGTCTGTTTTGAACGTCATGAATGGCAGTTTCTGTAGCAAGAATCAAAACTTCTATTAGAAACAAGATCAAGATATGAAAATCAGGTTGTAGAATGACATATAACTTCCATTAAAATTAATGAAGTCATACTATGTGAGGTAATTAAGCAGGCTGGTAGATAAGAAACTAATGATCTGGTCTTCATGAAATATGTGGATTGAGAAACTTCCAATAGGATTTTGCTATGGAAATGACAGATTAGACTGGAAGTAAACTGACAAAGTGTGATGATCTAAAGTTGAAGTGTACCTGTGATGAAGCAAATCACTTTTGCAAAATACAGATCTCTATCAAACTTCTTCAAAACAAGTTCAGCATTTTTAATGAAATGTTTAGAAGCTGTTTTTTTAAGGTAATGTGATTAATATTTTAACTAGTCCAAAGATAGTGCCACAGGTGTTTAAGTCGTGCATCCAGAAGGAAAAATATTTTTGAGCTATATATCAAGTAGCACTACTGATCTTAATTACAAAAATCTTACAATTTTTAATTAAAAAAAAAAAAAAGCCTTCTATTAGGAAAAAACATCAATTTTTCAGAGGTAGGATTTTGGTGTGCTAGAGAATATGATCAGTAAAGTTGAACAAAGTGATCATAATTACTATATTACTATATAATTACTAAATATTTTTCTTAACTAAAGGAAAAAGTAGTGAGGAAACATAAGTCATAATTTCCTTTGCAATCCTTTCTGTGCTTTTTTCTGCAGAGAGCTTTCAGCAGATTTTAACCTAAGCAGGGCTTCATAAGATGGATGTGTTCTTTCTCCCTTCCTCCACCTCCTTGGGAAACTGAAATCAAATTGCATTGTGCAGCAGATTAGCAGTGAGTTGGGTAATCAACTGGCAGAGGCAGTGATGACCTGGGAGCCTGGTTATAAGCCCCCCAGTCCAGTACTTTGACTTTTTCCTAGCTGCTTCCTTTCTTTTTGAGATGACTGACAAGTGAATATGGAAACACATGTAGCAGCACATGCATAGCAATCTGAGAGTAAGATTTGTAATAAGGGAGAAAAAAATATTATCTTACAGCAATTAATGCTCTTATTCCAAATTCTTCCTGAAGGTGGAAGGCAGGGTTTCTTCAGGTTATCAGCTACGGTGTGTCTGATGGTCTCATGGTTTAATTTAATTGATGGTATCTTTTTGTATTCACTTTTTTCATTCTTATGCAGCAGGATCATAGACATTTAAAGGTATGGTAACAGTGGTCAAAGTATCTTTGTCTGGAGAAACTCATAATAGGTATGGGTTTTTTCCTTCTCTTTTTTTTTTCAGTCTGTTACCCAAGATGATTTTTAGCACCAGGAGCTGAGGGCTGGTAGGAACTGAAGTGTTTTGCAAGTTAGTCCAGATGAGCTAATCTTTGCTGTATTCATAGAAATAACAACACTTTATTAGTTATTGATGTGAATAACTTCTTGAGATCATTATAAGGTAAAGACAGCATACAATAAAAAATATACCTGATAAATACCTATTAATATGCATAATAATAGCACAGCTTTGTGACAAACAAGTAACTTCATATGTATGTAGAGCTCAGGATTTCAAGGAATGTTGGTGAAGTGCTTTCTATCTATAAATATTTGTGGAACCTTGGCAAGTGATAAAAATTGTAAGGCAGGCTGCAGCCTGAAGATTTGATCTTAGCAGTCACCAGTTGCTGTAGCAGAAATTAAAATCCATCATCATTTTGCAGGAAAAATTTTAAAATGCCCCAAGTTACTTAAAAAAAAAAATAACCCCCCAATTTTTCTTTTGCCTTGTTCCTCATTTTTGGCAGAAGTGATCTGATTAGGGTTTTTTCAATTTTCTGTTATTCAGTTTAATTGCTGGGCCAGTGACACTTGGCAATAATGTCTTGAAGATAATGCTGGGGTTGCTTTGAAAGCCAGTTCTGTGTTACAGGAGTCAGCATTAACACAGATGCATAAAATCCCTGGTGTAACATTGCCCTTTTAACGTTCCATCGAGAGCATAAAATAGCTTTTCAACACGCTGGGGCAGGAAGTGCATATAAAGTGGAGTTTTCAGTTGCCAGCAGGTCTACAGACACAGAATAATTTAATGAACTTGAGAAAAGTGGTTGGAAAGTATGTACTAAGTTTAAGTCTTGATATGCTCTGTGGTATCATTTTACTAGAACAGATTACAGAAATGAAGTAGTGGTATTCAGCATTTTTCTGTACTTTTTTACTTTTTCCCCCCTAAGAGCTCTTTCCTCTAGGAATTAAACCCAGGTTCTGTTAGATAAGCTCAAATTTAATAATCAAAGCACCATGAATGAAGCATTTTTGTCAGCTATGCTATTTTGAACTGCAGGGTAGTTATGGTGAGTAGAAAGTGAGGTTAGAATAAATCCTTCAAACAATAATTCTAATTGTAGACTTAAACTTAAGAAGATTCAGCTTTGCTGGAAGGCTAATTTAAAAAAATATTTGACAGATGCAAAAGACTTTGTAAAGAACAGGGTTATAAAATTAGGTATTCCCAGATTAGGATATTGTATTTTCCTCATGCTGTGAGAAATTTAGCACAATGTGGCTGTCTTCTTTGTCCTCTTGTGCTACAAATATGTATCTCTACAGACAGGAGAGTTCAGGGTATTCTGTATATTTTCACCGTGAAGAGTTTCAGGTCTAATATCTGTGTGAAGTGGATGAAAGCATAAGAAATTATGCATATTCCCAGAACTCTTTCAAAAGAGGATGCAGGGAAATCCTTGGCTCAGTTTGAAGCTACACACTCAGGTGCAGTGGAGTGGGTTTAGTGACTGTATTTCTCAGGATCCAGCTTTATCTCCCCTATCTTGCAGTACTGGAAACTGGAAGAAAATTAGCATTTGGAAAGTTAGGATTGAATAGGTCACAGGAGCTGACAGTGTTGCTACCTAAGGCAACTGGATCAGGGCAAAAGAAAATGCCTTAACCAAGATGAAATTTGTGGTATAAGGTGGGTGAAATTTTTTTTTTTTAAATCTCAATTCAGAACTTAGCTCAATTACTTGAAGTATTGAAACAAAAAATCACATCAAGGATGTTGAAAAAATTTCAACAATATTTTTATTGAATAATACTGCTAAGCAGAGACATAAGTAGTATGTATCAAAAACACATTCTCATTTCAAATGTCTTTTAGGAAACCTCAGAATATTGTTCTTCTGCCTACCCTGCTGCTGATGTGACCTTTTGTAGTTCCCATATAGAAGCAGAGGAGAAGACAAGTATTCAGGAATAGCAGGGTAGAAACACAACAGCTGAAGCTAAATGCAATTCTAAGCTAATGAGTATATATAAAAAATTGTCCATACATCTTAGTTCTAATGGTGATCATAATTGGAGTCCATTTAGATGCAGAGTCTGTTTCTCCTTCCCTAAGAAGCTCTTACAAGGAGTAGACATTATTTTCAATTTCTGCTTTTCTGTGTGCACTGTAGTTACCTTTAATTTTCAGTTAATTTCTTCTTTATTTAAGTGTTTTGAAAGATAAGCTATAAACATCTATAAAACATCTCTATAATAATAGAGACATTTTGCTGCTGTATAAATAAATGCTTTTGAATACAGGCACAAGAATTCTCTAAGGAGTTACTTGATTGTGTGTTTTAATTGTAAAATTAATTTTCTGTTGAGTAAGTGTAACTTGCTTGGAGATGCAACCAGGACAAACTTAAGACAGCTTTAGAGATTGTTTTAAATTCATCAAATGCTCTTAGCAAAACCGTGGTTTTGTTTAATACAGCTCTACACACATTGCTAATGCTATGTCAGTGATTCAATATGTTTCACAGTGTCATAATAAAATTTAGTTAATTTCAAGTTTTAAAATAAATGGTATGAATGGGAAGAGTAAGTCTGTATGAATGTATTCAGACAAGTCAAAAGCCTTATGAATTACAGTTGCTAGGACAGAACTGTGCTTTTTGAAGAGTTATCATCTATTATTTACTAACATTTCATACATGGAGGATTTAGAAAAGCCTAAAACCTTATGCATTCTGTCTCTCAGCTGATTTTCCTGTACTGTTTCATCTGTTTTTCTGTGCTCTTTGACTTGGCAAAGATAAGTGTGTGTGCATACAAACACAACATCATTTAATTACAAGTCCAAGTAAATGGTGAATATGTGCATGTACATAAACACACACATGCTGTCCTCAGTATCATTTAATTACCAGCCTGGGCAAACAATCTTTGTTTTCTGTATCCTAGGGCACAAAAGGAATGTTTCCTTTGTTTTGTTTGTTTTAGTGGCAGTTGGCTATTTCTCTGAAAGATGTAAATTCATATCTGACTACAGAATAGAAAAAAACCAGTAGAAGTGACTGTGAAAATTAGAAATACATTACACTTACTTGACATCTAAATATTTGGTAATGTGTGAAATTGTTTTGTGTGTCACCACTGCAGCTTGCTATCCTGTTTAACATTTGCATATACAGCATGAAAATTAAAAATTTGATCTGGCCTAGGTGCTGTAGAAAGACAATCAGTATTTATTCTGTGAACAAGGACACATACATTCATATGTGTGTACCTAGCTTTCTGTTTTTCTTATTAATTTTCAGTTTTTATATTTTTCTTACTAAGTTAGTAACTAAAGAGTTAATAACAGTAAATATAATTGAGCTCATATGAACTGGAATTAGCAGAATGCCTGCATTAGATAATGTTTAAGATGTTTTTAAAAGATTTTCTAACTGCCTCTAAGCATGTATACAAATTAAGCTGGAGGGAAGTGGTGCAGATGCTGAATTTCATACTAATTCATAAATAAAGTCTGTAACAGGCCTGTCTGTTGCCTAGTTCCTAAGGTGTTACTTTTATAAATTATTTAAGTTGTGTATAATAATTATTATCTTAATTTAATTGGACAGTGTATCTTTACAGCTGGTTGTAGGAAATTAGGCCTGAATATATTTGCTAAAATATTAAATCAGAAAAGTTGTAATAGATCTCAGAATTGAATATTTTGTTGTCTTTGATATCAGCTCCTCAGGAAGGAGAGAAAAACATACTGACAGGTCAGCATCTTACTAGCAAGGCATCATTATTTTATTTGCATCCCTGTTAACCTATTCACAATCCTGTTGCTGATTCTTCAGCAGAATATTGTTTAGACCATTCAAGTGGTTAAAGAGATCTCAGTTTACCAGTAAACAGATGTTTAAAGTAGAGAACTAAAAATAAGACTAGAAAATGATTGCTAATTGGCATCCTGTTGGTTGGCTCAGCAAGAGACTACTAAGACAGAAATAATATTTATGCAGTACCTGGGTACCACTGTAATAAAAATTAATAATGACTGAGCTGCTTTCTCATCCTTGGAAGTAGTCCCTCTACTTCTGGGTTGGAGGCATGTTTGTGAAACAGCTGCCCTCTGGGGTATACCTCTTCAGTAAGTAAGTAATAGACTTCAAGCTGCATAACCTTTTATACTCACTGAAATATTAATTATTTTCAATAATCCAAGCTATGCACAAAGGAGTCAAAGTACAAATGCTTATCGTTGAGGCAGGGAGGAGACTGTAAGAGAAGACCTCAGAAGTTGCTGTACAAATCAACCTCACTGGAACTCTTCTGTCTTTTTCCTAAGAATTTCCTTGGCCCATCCTTCTGTATGGCTAGGTAAAAGCATAGAGGCAGCTTTCCTCTCGATGGCATCAAAGACAGAGGAAGCTTCCTTTCAGGAACAGCAATACACAAACAAGGCAAGTTCTTCATTATAAAAATATTTTAATATAAAACATTAAATTGTCCAAAAAGAACTTCACTTCTATTTCAAAATGAGATTTTTTTTAATATTCTGAAACTTTTTCTCTCACATTTTTTCCAGCTTAGCCCCTTGGTCAAATATGACTTCAAATAATAGTAAGTTTTAGTCATGACCACCTTCTCCTACTCCTGCACTCCCTAGCTATCCCCAAGACACACTTAATTTTCCCTGGAGCTTACTGGCTGTATTATTACTGATTCTTCTGACTTCTGCAAAATGTTCCTCTGCTACCTGAATGTCATTTTGAGGAATGACATGCTCTTTACTGAGGTTTTCAATCGACTGCAGTTTGACTGACTTCTGAAGAAAACTCATTCCATTTACTTCCAGACTGCATGATAAGTGGTATGGACAAGACCCTCCCTAAGTACTGAAAGTAGGAAAATATAAGATGTCTATATTAATTTCTTCATATTCTAATTCTCAAACTGGATTAAAAATCCAAAGCATGTATTATTTTAGGCTCATCAAGAATGCACGCATACATAATTCAGAGCAGAACCTATACCAGTGGCTTTCATCTAAACTAAATGTAGCTATTCCTTCATCCAGGGCTTTTCCATCTGATTATTGCAGTAGCTGTGTATGCTCTTATAAGATGTATGTACATTTGTATATCTGAGTAGTTTTGAAAGCTTTTTGTTTGTTTCTTTTGCTGTAGCTGTTAGAAATTCTGCTATTGCAGACTTAGATTTAAATTATTTAACTTTGGAGGAAGTACTTAATGAGGAGCTGCTGAAATGAAATTTCAGACAGGGAGATACCAGTGTAGAGGATGAGAAAAGATGCAACATAAAGCTGTTAGTCATACCTCATGTACAGCAGTGACCATGTTGCTCAGTGGCAATTCCTGTCCTTTCCTCTGAAGACTTTCTGTGTATCTGTTAATCATCATTCCTGGGTTTAAATGCAAAGTCTCTGCTTTGATCTCCTTGCTCTCCCACAGCCCTGCCTATAGTAGCTGTTAGGCAGGCTTTTCATGGCCAAATATAATTTGTCAAAAAATCCAGAGAAAATGTCTGCCCACAAATGTCTTATTTGCATATTCATCTGTGCATCTTCCTGGCTCGGAGTTGGATTTTTTCTTTTCCTTCCATTAAAATCTTCTGCTTAGCAATGAGGTCATTGCAGCACTTTTCCTCTCTCTGTTTCTTCTGGAGAAGAATCACTGTGTAAATCACTGAAATGGCATCACTGATCGCTACAGTCTTGTAATATAGCTGCAACTCTAATAATGATTCATCTTTCGATCTCCTCAAGGACTCCAAATATGAAAGAAAGGAGAAATAGCTTGAATTATATAGAGAAAGTTTTGCTGTGAATTCTCAGCACTGCTTGGAGTCACCTGACTGTTGTGGATAATCTGTATTGTCTGCCATGGTTTTTTATTCAGCTATCCAACTAACTCTGTCTCCCAGTGATGCATGGGAAAAATAAGACCAGGGTTTTGCTGGTAGGTTCAGAACCTGCAGGTATGTTTTTACCTGTATATCAAAAACTATCCAAGAAAAAGAGGATTTTTTTTCCCAAAGGTGAGCCCTCAGAATAACAACATGGGATAACTGACTTATCCAGAAGATTGAATTAGAATTCTCTTCAGTAAATGTTTTTGTAAAAACCTCTAAGCCTAACAGAGAGGAGGAATAAATTCTAGCTTTCTCTATCAGATAATCCCCCAAATATTACTGTTAAAGGCCTGTATGATTATCTCTATGTTGGAAGGTAATAACAAACTAAGAGACTGGAGCAGCTGAATAGCCATCAAGGCAAGGCAGCAAGGACTGTGTAATTTTCACACACCTCATAATCAAACAAAATGGTAGCTGCCAAAAAAAAGTAGTGACACAGCTGTGGTGGGTATTCTCTGCTGAAACAACAGTTGCATTTGAGTGCTAACATACTTCTAGTTTTATAAGCATTTGAAATAACCATCTAATGTGCCACATGTTCAGAAGTAAGTTGTCTCCAAACCAGAACACCTATGAGACAGACTTAAAGACCTAAAATTCTCACAAGAGAAAAAGTTTTTAAAAAATGCAAATGTATTTCCCCATATTCCTCTGGCTGCTAACTGAAAAGAATCCGAACTTCCACTGTGAATAAAGGAGAGAGGGAGAGAACTGGATCTGAGGCAAACAAAAATGTTTTGGTGAAATAGGATTAGTTCTTAAATCTCAAAAAAGCTTGTGGAGTCATGCAAAATAGAAAAGAGAGGTTTAGCCTGCATAGAAACAGAATCACGAGTGCAATATCATTCAGACTTTCACTAATGACATTTGGTTGTTGTTGGAGACAAATCTTTGAGAAAAGTAGTACAGTATTTTTATAGACAAGGAGCTCAATTTCCTTAGATTCTCACAGTACATGAAATACAATTATTGCAAGGGGGATGGAATAGGAATATGGCAAATGCTCTTCTAATTTGGTGTATGTTTTCTTTAAACAGTGAGGGTTTTTTTGGGTTTTTGGTTTTTTTTAAGGGGAATGTGTTTTGTTTTGTGAGCTGTGCAGCATGTCTCTGCTAGAGTTTCACAAGTAGCTGTAAGAGAATGACAAGGCATAGGGAAAATTGTTGAAATCTACCATACCACAACACAGTTTAAAATATTTTATCCTGGAAGCAGTGGCTAGAGAGAATGAAATTTCCCTGACCCCTCATTTTCTTGCAGACCTCTTTGAATAACTGCCCACATCCCCAGTGTGTGGGGAAGGGCAGAGTCTTCATGGCCATCTAGTTTCCTCAGTGTTTTCAAAAACCCGAGGCTTGCTTGTAATGAAGTTTACTGCTTCAGCTCCTTCAGACAAGGCATAAAGAATTAATATTTCCTCTCCTGGGATAATGCTGCATTTCCAGATTCCTCAACACAAGTCAGATTGTCAGTCATGTTGGAACTGAATTAGAAAATGCATTCAAATATGGTAGACATCCAAGGAAGTTCAAGTGGCAAATCCCCTATGAAAAGGCTCTTAGAAAGTTCTGGTGCCACCCACATTGCCTCATTGCTGAGGATTTTGGCTGTTCTTGAAAGCACTCACATTATGTACAGGGTCAAAGATCAGATAAACTACAGGGTCAGTGTTACAGGTGTCAGAACAAGCATTTTGTTCCCTTTTTTGCACTTGAGCATTTTCCAGCAGAATCTGGCCAACCAACTACTACATTGCCTGGGTAGGGTTTGTGTGCTGTGCTTCAGGCTCCTCTCCAGCACCGTTCTGAAAAGATCCCTTTACATGAGTTGATCACAGTACTTTGAGATCTTTCAGGTGTGATGCTTCTAGGTATGTTTTGCAGTGCACACTCATCTTGGCTTTGGTCTCTCTTCTCTGTAATTTAGAGAAAGCAGAGGTAAAGTAGATGTATTTTGCTCTTTGTGTGATCCTGGTTCAAAGTGTGAGTGACTAAAGTTGTGACATGTCTGTCAAAACACGTCTCAGATTGGGTCCAGAAGACAGAAAAAATTTGGAGCTAATGAAAGAAATGAAGTAAGGAGCATTTTAAACTCATTTTGAATTTCTCATGTTGTTTTAATCAACATCACTATTGAGAAAAGGATGTTGTATTGCTGTGCACGGTTTTTGTAAATAAAATTTGTTTTCTTGGTATTAGTATATAGGAAGCCATCCTTCTCTGCAGCCTTCTTTAATGGAGGAGAAAAGTAAACCTCCTTAAATCACACTGTCCCATAAGCCAAATTGTGTATTAACCCCAAGGTGAAAAAATGGTATTAACAGGGCTGAATGCTTCCTCAGTACTCTTCCATAAGATTCTGTCATGCTTCTGGCAAGTGGGGGAATGATTCAGAACGATTCCTTTCCTTTGCCTAATAGGTTTTACTTGGCTTTAGTCCACTTCCAGTTTGATGGAAGTTCACATTAACAAAAATACTCCCTGTGTGCCTTCTCCTACACCCAGATACAATTTTCACTTGCACTGTCAAGGATTCAGCACCCATCAACAAGCATGTTTCTTATCCACACTTATTAATGTGAAAGAAATAATAATACACTGTGAATGTGGTAATTTTTTTTGTCCTAGAGCACTGTACCATGTTCTCCTAAACTATGTGAAGCTCCTATGCACAGTTTCTTATGGTTTTATAGTTCATCTCAAAAATCTCTGTTGTCTTGCCTTTGCCCTTGATGCTGAGGCAACACCTGGCCCATAGTGGATACAGTCATCTGAAACAGAACTCAGCAGGTCTCCCACCAGAGTCTTCTGAAACCCAGGCTAGCTTCTGCCTGACTCTGAATGCAGTCCAGGGAAGGGATTTGTCATTACCTGACAGCTTGTATCCACTGATACAAATTTTGTCAAATCTACATTTTAGGAGAGGGCTTGTTTCCGTTTTTTAGTAGAAACAAACTACAAATATAAAATAGATTGAATGCAAAGTGGATTGAGGCAGTATGGGTGAAAAGGGGGAAAATGTTTTATCAGGTTAATAATTCCTAAAGAAAAATTAAGTCAGCTTAAAGGAAATGGCTAGTGTGTTGTTAAATTAATATTTTATTTAAATTAGGTAATGCTACCAACTATAAATCACTTGGTGACTCTGCCTTGAACGTTTTTCTCTTTGGGTAGACATGACTGACTTCTAAAGACAGGAAAGGTTTATTTGCATTGATCCCACAGTACTGACCTCAAGCTAAGTGCCATCAGCTTTGAGTTTAATAGCATATATATAGATGGATTTCAGATGATTGATGTGAAGCTTTTTCATACCTTATAAATACTGCAGCTTTTCCTACTCTTCCTATGAGGAACACATTGGACTGTAATCTTTTTTTATATGAGTGACAGCTGCAAGTGCCAGTCAAAATGCCACTATTTGTTTTTTGGTTTTGTTTTTTAGTGAAAAAGTAACCTCATATTTCAATTATAAGTTACTCAATCTTGCCAGCTCTGGAGACCTGCTCTGTCTCAGGAGTCCTCCCTCTAACCCAGCCTGTGGAGTGGTGCACAAGGCAATATTTTCAGCTCAGCTTGGACTGTGCACAGATGCTGAAGGAAAAGATGTGTCTGTCCCCTTTCCTGGACTTTTCCCTTTTCTCTCTGCCTCCCCTGCTTGCACCATGTGGCCACGGGTGGATGCTGAACTTCAGAGGTACAGGGGGAGGTGTTTGGCTCTGCAACAGAGTTCAGGCACTTACCTCCTCTTAATTCTGGAGAGAAGGCATGGGTCAAAATGTGTTTAATCTGACCCTCAGACCAACAGCTGTGTGCTCAGCTGATCCCCCCAAAAACCCAACCCAAACAACCCAACAAAAACCAACCAACAAAAAACCCCAGTAATTAAGACACTGTAGAATTTTTCTATCCATCAAATTAAAAATGAAGCATGGCCAGCAATAGGAGCAGAGGGGAAGAAAGCTGCAGGCAGAGATGTAACAACTTTACATGTTGAAATTGCTGTCGTGGTGGCCTGGAATCAGAGGGGGATGCTCTCTGGTACCTCCTTTCAAAGGGAAAACAGGATATGGTTAGAGAGCAACAAACACTTCTGTCCCCATGCAGGCATCAGCTGGGGCCCTGAGCACCTGGAGGAGCCAGTGATAAATCAGGGAGTATCCTTCTCTGTGGGAGATTTGCTGATAGTTCCTCAGAACAGGACATTTGTCATTTTAGCCTGGTGAGGAGAAACTAACCTGGTGAGCTGTTGAGGCCTATCAGGTGAATAACTGATCAGAACATATTAAAAACAGCCTCTTTAAAAACCAGCACAGAAAAAACGAGAGCGCCTTTTTTATTAAATGGCTAGAGATTTCTTCACTACTACATGACCAAGCAGTTATTACCAGTTGTTTGTATCTGGCTTCTGAGGCAAGGTATCGTGATGAAAAATCAAAACAGCCCTAAATAATACAAATCAAAATGGTGAAAGAAGATTTTATTTCACTGAATGATCTAAACCAGGAAAAGAGGCTTGTTAATTTTTGCTCGCTGGTGTTTAAATCAATCACAGCTGACTTGAATTGGGTCAGAATTTCATCCACATTGCTTTTTCTTCTCCCATTTGTTGCTTGTTACTCGTTTGCAGTGCTTCTCAGCAACTGCTGCTATTATAAAGGTACTAACACCCAGCAAGGACCTAACCTCCTCTGTTGTAAAGCCCAGTGTTGCACGTCCATGTGCTTGGGTTACCAGAGGATAATTTACAGGGTCCTTTACAGGTCTAAAGAGGAGTGGCTGAGGGAACTGGGATTGTTTGGTCTGGAGAAGAGGGGGCTGAGGGAAGACCTTCTTGCTCTCTACAACTACCTGAAAGGAGGATGTAACAAGGTGGGTGTTTGTCTCTTCTCCTAAGTTCCTAGTGATAAGACAAGAGAAAGTGGCCTCCAGTTGTGCCAGTGGAGGTTTAGATTGGATATTAGGAGAAATTTATTTACTGAAAGAATGGCCAGGCTTTGGAACAGGCTGCCCAGAGCAGTGGTGGTCACCATCCCTGGAGGTGTTCAAAACACTTGTACATATGGCACTTTAGGACATGGGTCAGTTGAGTGTGGTGCTGTTAGGTTGATGATTGGCCTTCATGATCTTTGAGATCTCCAACCTTAATGTTTCTAAGAACAGAAACTAGAATTTGTAGGCTACGGTGAGCATTTAAATGAACTTGCAAAATATTGAGCAATTTGAATATTCTGATTCTAAACTGAAGAAGATGACAGAAGGATGTGCAGAAGATGCCATCTTCTATTTCCCAGGGGATGCAACACCAACAGTGAGCCAGGAGGCCCAGGGAAAGTATTCCAAGTCTTGAGACTTACAGGATTTTTTGTGCTGATTTTAGTCTGGTCTCTGCTGTTCATGTCTAGCTCACCCCTTCTCTCTCTGCTTACAGAATGTTTTATGAGACTTTGTCCTTCGTTGGCCGTTTATGTTGTAATTTCAAAATGTTCACACAATATGTTTCCAGTCAGTGGATTTCAGCAAAAGATTTTAGTGGTTCTTATAGAATGCTAGTAGACAACATTGGTATTTGAGAATTATTGTGTAGAATAAGGCACCCTTAATTAATAGTGGTAAGCAGTATTTTCATTGTTTTTTTATTATTATTATTTTGTTGTTGTTGTTTTTTAGTTTTTCTTCTCAAGTGCTTATTTTTTTCTTTAGCTCCAGGTTGATGGTTTCAGTGGGTTGAACCAAAGATATTTTTTCTGGGCAGATGTAATGCAGAAAGTTTGGCTTTTATTTAAAAAACAAAGGAAATATTTTAAAATTTTGGATTGGTTATGCATTTCTTGAAAACCTCTAATGTAGGACCATTGCAGGTATTCTCTGGTGTTTTTTATTTACGTAAAAATTATTTAAATGAATACAGTAGATGACAAAAGTGTTATGTTGTTATTTTACAATATCTTTGAGTGCATTGTTGAAAACTAGTTTAACCAAATATTTGCTTGAAAACCCTAGAATAGTATATTATATTTTGCTTTTGGTGCAAATAGGTATAATTTAATTTGAATTAATAGCATGTAATTCATCTTAAAATTAGCCCATGTTTTGTGATGATAACTCAAAATTGCCTGTTGGTGTCACTTCTGGAAAGCAGAATTAATACTTCAGGGGTCTTGCTTGAAATGAGCAAGAACACAGACATAAATAAAAATAAAAGCCTTTTTTCCTTTTGCCTCCTTTCCCTTCCTCTTACATTCTTTTTTTTTTCCACTTACCTCACTGTAGCATTTAGGAGCTACCAGTCCTTTGAGAAAAGTTGATTTTACCGTGGGGGAATATTACAGTGTTGGAAAAGGCTTGTTTTGAATTGCTGTTTTACTGAAAAGTGATCATGATGAATATATTATTTTAGTGCCTTGGCTTGCTGTACAGTACTCTTAAAAACTTTTTCTAGAGCATTATTTTTCTGACTAAACATCTGGCTGGTTACAACAGCCTTTTCTGGGACATATGGGTATTTCTAGCTGCAAAAGATGATGTTTTCAAAATGTCTTAGTGTGTCTTGGAATCTGTTTCATGGAACTGTGTCTAGACATGTGCATGGGCAAAACTTCCCTTCAGAGGGGTTACACCATCATCTGCTTTGTGTTTTGCTGATTATGTGCTTTAAATGAACTTTGCTATTCATGGTGGTGGACTTCAATGTGTGACACCTGATAATAATAACAGCATTGGCTGAAGGTTAAAGAGAAGCAAGGTTTGTTAAGGGGCGAGGGAAATAGATTTTATCAAAGCAGTTGATGTTGCTGTAACTTGTAATTTTGAAGTGTTGTGTGTGAGTGGGCAGGGTAGGCAGAACTAAATAGAGCATATGGATGGCCTTAATTTTTTTTTTTATATTTTTTTTTTTTAAACTCTCAGAGAAGTATAATCTGTGAAACACTTCTTGCTTAGAACAGTTTTTCTAACAAGAGTGGGATAGAGTAAGGAACAAGATTAAAAACTCATTTGCATAGCTTTGAAATCTTCTTAAATGCTTCTTGTTCTTTTTAACCTTTAGGTATAAACTATCTTTTTAAGTTTCTATTTTGGACCAAAAAAAATATAGTTATATTGCAGTTTTGCATCTCTTGTAATTCCAGACAAAAATATTATAAAGTGGCAGCTAAATGTTGAAGTGGCTGTTATAAAGGATCAAAGCATCTTTTGTATAAGCTTTCAGATGTTTAGTACTAGAATTCCACACATGACCAGTCAGAATTTGTGTTCAAGTTTGTGAATTTTGCTGGCTAGTGATGAAGAACCAATGCTGCAGATTTAATGTGTCACTAAAACATTTTTCCCCAGTGCTCTTGCCAACATGGAAAATTCTAATGCTAATGCTGCCATGTGTAAGGACACTGAATTTACTACATTCTCAGTATATTTTTATGATGTAGGATGTATACCTGTAGAAGGTATAGAGTGAACAAGCATGGCTACACGTACACTAAACACTCCTTAGAATAAAAATGGTATTTAGCTCTTTCTGTGGGCAGTTAATGTGATATTATTGTTCTATTTGCACATCAGTGCTTCTATAAACCATTGCTGCCTGTCTCTCGGTGGACATAATGCAAAATGTACTTGAAGAGTTAAACCATTTGTCTTGATTTCTAACCCTTCAGCACCACTGGTTGTTGATACAGAAACCAAAAGAACTGTAAATTGAGTTCATTGCCAATGTGGGAAGTTGAGCTCCCTGCAGTTGTTAGTATAAAATATGCCTTGGTGGTTGTCACACCTGGAGAGCAAGGTAACTACAGAACAAGGTGGTATTATGGCACTTGTTACACTTATATCCAAAGAACTATGTCACCAAACTTGTTTTCATATTTGAGACTGACTCATGCCCTGGACTTTTGTCTTTTAACCAGAGACACCATGTGTTCAGCTGGAATTCTGCCTTGTGCCTGGGAATTGGCCTTGCTGTTTGTAATGCTGCTGTTTGCTCTCTGGTGGGAGTGCTGGGCCAGTTCTGCTCTTTTGTTGTTGGCCTCTCCTGCTTGAGCTACTACCCAAAATTAATGCATGTCTAGGCAAAAGATGAGCTGCTTTTGCTCATGCAGGAATAACCTGTGTTATAGCATGGACAGTGCAAACACTCGATTACAAATCGTTATTTACAGATGCTGAAATTTGCTTGAGAAGCATTTTTAAAAAAAAACAACAAACCCCTAAGTGAGGGATTGGTGCCACCCAACTGAGTGCTTACATTGGTTCAGTCACTGAACAATATCTGTTTTTTTTCCATCTTTTCTGTTTGTCCTGAGACTGAAGACATCCTCTTTCTGCAGTTGGAAAGTAATAAATGAAATGTGGGGTTTTTTGTTTGTTGGATTTTTTTTCTTTCTTTTTCTTTTTTTTTTTTTTTTTTTTTGTTTCAAGGAACTGGGTGTCATATCCAAACAGTGGGTCAAAACCCCAAGACTGGAATATCACTAACCATCACTTCTGAATGGCAAAATGTGCACCACATGCACCATGCTATCTCAGATGTGACTGTGAATGGTTGTTTAGTCCATGTTTTTTCATCCCTTTAACTACGAATAGAAAACATGGGCTGTGGGTGATTAGTAGGTTTGTCCCTGACCTTAGTAGCTGTATATTCTGGAGCTGTTATGCTCTTTACTTCAGCCAAGTATCCTCTTTTTTATAAATAGGTGTGTGTGTGTGTACCAATATTTATCTGTCTCACTCCCCCTTCTCTACTTGATGGCATTTTCTCAAGAGCATTCTACAGAAAGCCCTTAGGCTGTCATAGGGCCCTCACATGGGGAGGGGGCTCACTTGTCCTTCATCCTCTGCCTGATCAGCTCAGAGAATGATCTTCCATGGATAATTGTATTAGAACTTCAAATATTGAGCTTCCTATTTAAGATAGGAAGAATATGGGGTTTGAGCTGCTGTTGTTAAACGGGACTTTAAAAATCCAGGACAAAAGACTGGATGTTAAAGCTCCCTCCCTCCCACTGGAGAATTCATTCAGTACTGATAATGTGATCTGCTCAGGGTAAATGAAGATAAGACATCCAGACTCTGTCAGTAGCCTCTGATATGGCTGAGTGTGGAGATGGTGGGTTTGGGGTTTGTTTTTTTCTTTTCCTTAAATGCTGCCTGAGCTCACGGTGCTTATCGGGTGCTGCTTTCTCTCAGGTTTGCAGCAGGTGCAGCCTTACTGCTCACACCTGGATGGCTGTGTTGGGCTCCACAGTGCTTGATTTATTGACTGCAGACCAAACACCCGATGTTGTTGGTTCTAAAATTCTGCTGGATTTGGTGGAGCCTGAGCAGGAGCAGACAACCCAGGTGTGCTCAATCTCATCAGCTGGGCTGGGTTTTGGGATCTCCACATGGCAGCAGCTGGTGTGGGTCACTGGTGTGGGAGCAGTGGAACCCTCGTGGGGTTTGTGGCCAGAGCCCTCACCCTGTCTGCAATCAGCCCGGCTGCTCCTTGGGGGTGGCCTGAGGCTGAGACTGGGCACAACTCGTGTCCTGAGTGCTGTGTCCTGTCTGCTCACTGCTGGACACCACCCTGTTACTACGACTCTTACTACTGCAGTTATGTCCGTGGGCCACCCCTGAGGCAACCAGGGCTGTGGGTGTGGGGGTCCCGAGGCTGTGTGTGTACGTGCGGGGGTCCCGGGGCTGCGTCTGTGTGTGTGTGGGGGGGGGGGGTCTCAGGGCTGGGTGTGTGTGTGTGTGCGGGGGTCTTGGGGCTGGGTGTGTGTGCGGGGGTCTCAGGGGTGTGTGTGTGTGTGGGGGGGGTGTGTGTGTCTCAGGGCTGTGTGTGTGTGTGTGCGGGGGTCTTGGGGCTGGGTGTATGTGTGTGTGTGTGCGTGCGGGGGTCCCGGGGCTGGGGGTGTGTGTGTGTGTGCGGGGGTCCCGGGGCTGGGGGTGTGTGTGTGTGTGCGGGGGTCCCGGGGGTCCCTGGTCTGGGGGTGTGTGCAGGAGGGGCCGCGGCCGCCAGGGGGCGATAGCGACACGGGCGGTCCCAGCCGGACCTTGGGCTGCGGCGGGGGAGGTGACAGAGCCCCGGGTCTGGGGGTGCCCCCGTGGCTATCCCGCCGGTGTGGGGGTTGCCCCCGTGGCTATCCCGCCGGTGTGGGGGTTGCCCCCGCCTCCCCCCGTGGCTATCCCGCCGGTGTGGGGGTTGCCCCCGCCTCCCCCCGTGGCTGTCCCGCGTGGGTTCCGCGGCGTGGCGGACCTTCCTCCCCCTCCTTCCCGTGATGTGGGTACATTACAGACCTAGCTGAAACTGCCCCCCGGAACCGTGTATTTCATGCGTTTGTTACATGTACAAAACGTGTAACATAGTATTATATATTTTTTTCCCATATATATATATATTTTTTTTTTTTTTTTTCCCCCGCAGCTTTGTGCCCAAGGGTCCTGTCCCACATGGCAGCTGCGTGGGGCTGTGGGGGTTTGGTTCCCATCCCTTGCTCTCTGGGTCTCCCCTCAGCAGAGGCAGCACTCCAGGGTTTGCTGCTCAGCTGCCTGAGAGCCATGGAGCTGGGGGGCTGCAGGACAGAAAGCTTTTCAAGGCAGCCAGACTCAAACTATACATTTCAAGGTCCCCCCCGCCTTGCTTATAAATCTTTTTGGCACCATCTTAATAGTGTTCTGTGTTGGTGATCACCAGGTGCCCTGGTACCCTGTTTTCATGGTGTGGAGTAAAGCACTTAGTGTTGAGCAAAGAGCTTCGTACTCATTTTTTAGAATGCAAAACCCATAAGGCTGTATCCATTTAAAAACACCATTTACAATGCTCCCTGTTGCCATTTATTTACCACCATATGGAAGTAAGAAATTTGACCTTTCTGACTGCTAAAAGGTCTCCTTGAAACGATTCAAGTGACTGAGTAAACACATAAGAATTATTTTCTGTAATCTGTGTTTTCTAGCATAAAAATGAAAAGCTGGAAGTGCAAGCAGCTGATTATATTAAATCCAATTACAATTTAATAGCTTTATGGATTCTTCTTTGTATTTCTTATAATATTACGCATTCAGGACACATAGTCAGAGGAGATGATAGCAATGTAACACCAGTACCCTTCGTATCTTTACTTCTGTCATCAAACTTAAAACCAGTATTTTAAATATCTTTATGTTTCTGAATGTTACTGCTAAGGGTACTTCGCTTTATTATTAAATCCTAATTAATGTGAAAGGGCAGATAACCACAACTAATATTCTAAATTTTTTAACCTAACTATTCTTCAGAAAACTGTGGTGCTGAAACTAAATATCTTGCTGAGATAGAATAGTGAAAGCATTTCTTATGGTGAGAGAGATTAGAATATATCAGCACTCAGCTTGCTCTGTTTCTGTAACCACTGCTGCTGTCCTGTCTGGAGACATCAGGCTCTCTCTGATGTATTTTTTGCTGTCTGCTACTGGTGACCTGATGAGCATAAACAACTTTATAATTTAGGCACCTTTCTGATACATCCAGCATTATAGTGCCTATAATGGGCTTACTCTGTAAATGAACAGGTAGGTGGCCAGGGAAATGTGGATTTTTATTTTATTTTTATTTAAAAGTTGTAGACAGAGCTAAAGAAACAGCTTTTAGCTTTTGGACAAATATTGCAATCCAAAATTTGAAAAATTCACTTGATGTTTTTTGTGAGCTCTGCTCAGAGCACTTTTTGGAGGAGGCTATTCAAAATCTCTGGCCCAGGGGAATATCTGAAACTGGGCATCCAAAGCACATACATCTCTCCTGTCCTGTTTCAGAATTAGAATCTGACACTTCTTTCCAGTTTAGCTGTGATGCATCTGCCCATTACACTTAAATTACTTCCTTATTGTGTGACAATTAACAGTTTTGTTGGTGTCTATATACATGTTAATTTATTTTCTTAATATATTAGGATGTGCATAATATTTAGGCATATTGATGGAAGAAAATTTCATACCTTTTAGCATTTTTCAAGTAGTGTAAATATAGCTGTTTGATGAAGTTTAGGCATACTCTTCTGACACTTGCCTCACTACAGCTTCTGGCTTCGCTGAAGGGTCTAGAGTAAAAATCAGATGGGGAAACTGCTCCCCAAAATGAGAGTTACATAAGAAGTAGAAATCCTCTTTGACTATAAAATATTTATGCAGTATTATGTAAGAAAATGGAAATGCTTGGAGGTGGAGAAAGAAAAAGAAGGAAAAAAGTCTAATATAAGATTTGAGTGGGAAACTGAAGCAGATAAAATCTGAGAAAGTAAGTCTGGTGATGGTGGAAACAGTCTATTTCAGGTTTTCTTCATGACTTCAGTCATAAATCCCTGAAATTTTCAGGCTGAGGGGGGAAAACAAGTGTACAGGTTCTGAGCTTTCGATGCCAAGCGTATTCTCAGACTTGAGGTACAGTAAAAAATGTCTTTTATTTCCACCATCAAGCTTTTGTCATATCATGTGAAGATCTGGTGACTTTTTTTTCCCAGGGAAGTGTGACTGAAAGCTCTCTGCCCTCCATGTCACCATCCACCTGCCTGGCCTTGAGACTGTCAAAGGCCCGTGGTGATGTTTGAATACCCAAAGAGGAGAAGTGATTTCTCCCATGCCAATTAGCACTCCCAAACAAGCACAATCTATTCTGTCAAGTTAGACAGCTTTAAGCTGGGGTTATGAAGTGAAATTTTTTCAGGCTGTGATTGAAGTCACACTGCTGTCTGCTTTCTGTGACTGGGCCAAGGCTTTCCTGATGTGTGGAGTGCTTTCTGCATGTCTTGGAGGAGGCAGGAACTCCAAGGGTTGTTTTTTGTCAAGACAGAAGTATGTAGGTGTCAGTGAATGTACCCAGGTTTCTCTGTGCTGTATAAAGAGATGAAAAATAGTGGCTTCAGTATTTGCAAAGCAGACATTGCAAGTTTTGTTGTTTGGAGGTTTACTGGCCTTTTTGTTTCGCTTTGGGTTTTTTGTGTGTTTTGGTTTTTTTTTTAATGACAGGGTTATCATATTGTTCTCCAATTTTAAAGCCTTAGTAGTTTTATGGACTCTTTAATTCAAATCAGGGCAACGAAAAGCCTGTAGTGCTTTTTTTATTTTTTCTTAATACTTTCATGAACTCCTATGAGAATTACAGAGCCAAACATGGGTAATACACATACCACCTGTTAGCTTTATAAATTAGTGATTCCAAATATTCGGCCAGGGAAGTATGGATGAACTCAGCTGGTTGATACTCCTCTGTTTGAATTAATATATGAGCAAAGGATTCTCTCCAGGGAAAAGCTATGATTCTCTTACTGCCAAAGCACACGATGATGAAAATGAAATGAACTTGTCACAAGCAAAGTTTGGTGAGAACTCATTTGCATGCAGAATAATTCCTGTAAGCGTGACATCGTCATTTAAAGATGCTTCTGACATGGCACAGAGTATTTGTCATGCAAATGAGATCCTTGTTAGGAAATAATATTTTTAGAATACTTTAAGCAAAAGGAAGCGTGTTCTTTTAAAGGCTTTCTGTGCACACATAGAACAACTTTATAGAAATGAAGATCAGGCTGGACATGGTTGTCTTAATGTGAAAGAAATGTTTTCCCAGATCGTCTCATTAGAAAATCTAAATTTGGATTTTCCACATGATCCACCTTTCACAAAATGTTATGTTTTAAAGGCCTAGGTTTTCATGTCTAAAATTTAACCTATGCAAGTTAACGGGGAGCTGGACAGCCTTCCCAAAAATGATGGCAAAGAAGAAATCTGTCTGTTTTACCTGTTTCTGAGTAGGATGAAATACAGGAACTCTGTTACAGTATGACATTTATATGAGTGAGACAACAGCAGTGTTCCTTAGAGGGAGAAGTGACAGCACTGATGCTGTGCAATATCTAAGCCTGTGATCCTAAAAGCATGAGCTGAAGTCATGCATCTGTGCAGCTCAAATGGGTATGTGTGGCTTGGAAGGTAAGGCTGGGAATGTATGTCTCTGAACGGGCCTGGATGGAAAAAAAACCTGCTGCTGAGCTATGGGGAAGAAGGGCTGTTTTCCTCAGCCCTCATTTTGCAGTATTGCAGGGCAAAGTGGCAGCTCTGTACAAAGCAACTCCAGCTTCCTGCTCCTCTGATGTATTCATGTGGGAGGATGTGGAGCTGTTTTGATGCTCTGAAGAGGGGGTTTTGGGCTGGTGGCAATCCATCAAGTGTGGGACTTTGCATCATTTTAACTGTGTTTTTGTTTGTCTTGTTTTGTAAGCTAGGTGCTTCTGTAGGTAATTTTTTGTCAATTCCAGGAATCAAGGAAGTTGTCTTTGTGTCAGCAGGAGGAACTTTGACTTTGCTGATGATAGAAAATCCATGGTCTCTAGGCAGTCCCCTGTGGTGCCAGAGGCAGAGAACAAGAGGTAATAAATGGTTGGTTAGTCCTGGCCTGCTGCAAGAATTAGAGAAGTCCTTTGCTTTGTGTAGTGCTCAAGCACTGTTAAGGACAAATGATTATAGAAGGTAAGAAAAGCAGTAATAGAAATTAGGAATTCAGGTCAGTGAATGGTAGGAGTGATGAAGAGCAAATTAATTAGTACTCACATCACAACATTTGCTACTCTGGCTTCCTTGCTGATAAGACCAAATAGGAATTGTGGAGGAGAAGCAGTTTCCTTGAACTTCTAAAACAGTGAAGAGGAGCAACTGATAAATGTTTAATGTTTAACTGATTAATGTTTAGGGTTGCTGTAAGTCTCCTGTGAAACTGATAAAGTTTCAGGAGCTGAGATTGTTTTTGCTGTCAGCCTGACTGCTGAAGCAACAAAGCGTGTGAGCTCTTCTACTCTGTGTGCTTAGAAAATTTATGATTTGTTAATGTGGACATTTCTGAAATTCTCAGAGATTTTGCTGCCTTAGGTGAGTTTTGGTTCTGTTGTTCAGGTACTTGGGGAGTTACCTTGAGCGCTTTTGAGGCAAAACTTGGCCAGAATGGCAGGTGAACGTGTGTTGTCCACTATTCCTGTCTGTGTTGAGATAAGGATACACTTGTGTTATTTTAATACAGATTCTGGTATTACTGAAGATTTTGGAAGGCATTATTTTTTATTTTAGTCATTTTTAAAAAGACAACTCTGGAACTTCTAGCTTAAATAATGTAATAGTTTCTTAATAGTTTTATATTCAGTTTTATAAGGATTTAAGTTTGCTGGAATATATATTAAAAAAATGAATTTTGGCTTTGAGTGGGTGCTTTTACTAAGCAAAGCAACAGTTCTGACAGTTATTTAGATGGCAAGGAAACAAATGCAGTTACTGTTAGAGTTGACCCTAACCCCCCCCCCAACTAAAAGAAGAAAAAACAATAAGGCAAACTTCTTCCACCCATCCACACTTCCCCAAGCAAAAAAAAAAAAAAAAAAAAAAAAAGAAAAAACAAAACCAGTGCCATACCCTCTGAGTCTAACTCCAGGCAAAATGAAGTAAGAGTGGTTGTAGTGGGTGGCACAGAGAAATGGAAATTCTATCATCATGGTAACTCTCTCTCCAGTGGAGGAAAATGCTGAAAATAGTGGATAGCACTTCTGGATTCAACTTATCCTTGTTAAGTATTTATATGTTTGTATTTGAGAATCTACAGGTAAATAGCATATACATGAACTGAGTAGCAATATTCAGTCAAATGAAGGCATTAACACAAAACTGTATTCTTGATGAAGGTAAGAAAATGGGAGATGAGAAAAGAAATGGGATATAAAAGGTAAGTAGAAATCTTAGTAATTAAGGAAATGAGCTATGCAGGCAGGTTTTGTTTGTATCTATGAGAGAATACATCTCAACATGGTGCTATGTGACCATGTGCTACCTGAGTGCTGCTGTAGATTCTCACAGTGGTTAATGAATGTACTTTACTAAAAAAGTTCGTGACTTTCGCAGTGGCCAAACTTGTCTTTGAGAATGTGATGGAAGAGATACAGAACAGTTGGGACCCTAGGTGCTGCATTCCAGGCTGCATTCCAGCTGGCTGCCACCTGACACCAATATTTTACCTACCTGCAGTGTTGACAAAGATAATTGCAGCATTTCTGAAGAGAAAAAACAATTCTGTGGCAGTCAGCACAAAGGGGATTCCTCCCTGAGGCACCTCAGTGCAGATGGGCACCTGTTTTCTGTGACACAGATCTTGGAGTTGACACCTAGGGTCTATTCAGTTCCTGCAGGGAGCCAGCAAGAAGGGAGTGGATTATTGAATGTGATGCAGAGAATATAATGAATCTGCTTTTCAGAATTCCAAAGGCATCCTTATTCCTCTTGCTTGTGGTCTAGGACATGAGGGCCTGCTACAACATGTGCTGATGCCACCACTCTTATTTTAAATGAGTGTCATACATTCAAGGCCCTGGTCACAATCTACCAGATTGTGCAAGTGCTAAGCAGAAAGCTGCCTCCAGAAATGGTAAGCCTGTACCTTGGATACACTGGAGAATATGCCACTCCATGGATTTACTGTTAAGATTTAGCTTCTGTGACTGATTGCCTGAAAGAACAAAGCCCAAAGAAGACCTTTACCAAAGGAAAATTAAGAAGGAGTATGGTTATTCAGTAAGGTGAGTTCTTTTTGTGGGGGTAATCAAATGTTCCAAGACACAGGTAACTCAAGTATGGCAGCATTTCTGTAAAGATTGTCTGAAGTCACAAACGCTGACTGTCCCTATAAAAGAGTATTAATAACAGAGATCTTATCCTTCCAGTTATGATACCACAGGGGACAGAACTGCTTCACTTAGACAAGTGCAGCAGCAGGGTGAGTGACTGGGCATGTAAGAATTCAAACTGGTTCAAGACAGAATAATTTCTTCAAGGTCAGTGACTGTCTTGGGGTTCAGGCTCAGTTCCATACTGCTTTGTGATATTGTACTTTGACGCAGTACTTGGAATAAACAGCTTTTTAAACTGTGAAGCAGGTGACAGAAGATGAATTTTGTTATGCAAGCACCAAGAAGAGCAAGAAGTACACAAGAAAGGCATCCTCTTGCCATCAACAGTTTTTAGGGGAAAGAAGTGCTGCTGTATACAGCCAATTCAGTAGCACGTGCAGCAGACCTATATGGGATCCTTAACAAGAAGTTAGTGATTGCTTTTATTCTTTTTTTTTTTCCTTTTAGCCAAATTTAATTATTCAGGTAATATCTTGATCATGCCATAATTAGCCCCAATCACAAACTCAAGTCTGTAAACACTACAAAGGTATGCACTTAGTAAAACACCAGGTTATCACAAAAAACTGTCCTGCTTACACTAGCATTAACAGTTGCCTTAGTGCTTAATGAGTGACAGAAAGTATAAACTGTTTTGAACAAGGACACTCAGGTGTTTTTGTTGGGAATTTAAACTTTCCCATAGCTGCTCATTCTTTGAATTCTGTTACCAATAGTAATCTGGGAAGCTGTATTTTTTTCATGTACCAGGACAGATTTCCCATGACCCTGACTATAAATAAAACAAGATTATTATTTCTGCAGGCTGATTCTTTTAGTACTCTGAGTAGTTTTCCTGGATACTTTCTTAATATTAAAGCAAACCAAAAAAGAGATTAATTCGGTAATTTTCTCCCCTCTTTTCACCCACTGATTGTCTTTCTCTTAACAGAAGCTTAGCCCTCCAACTGAGGCTGTGCTGACACAGCATAGCCTTTTGATTGTTTGCTCTTGGAAAAACTGATGGTGAATAAAAGGAAGGAAATTGCAAAGCCATAGACAAAAGTATATACAACTACTTTGCATTTTGCATTCAAAATCCAAGGTTGGCTACATGCTGTAAATAAATCTTCAATTGCTATTTCTCAGAAAACCATGACCCACAGGATTCATGGCCGGACACTGCCAAGCACTTAAATTTGACAAAGTTAAATGCAGGTAAAATACAGGTTTGGGGAGATTCACTTTCTCTTCTGTCCTTGATGTATTTCCAGTGAATAGTTTAGATTCTTATTGCCAGAAATATACTGAAAAAAGAAACAACTTGCTGGACTTGTTCAGAAATGATTTATACTTTCATCAGTCTGTAGATACAAACCTACAAGACAGATCTGTATGTCTTTCTGTCCCTGCTGCTTTGTGGGAGAAGATAAAAAATCCTGAGTTCCAAACGTACCTATTCCTTAATGCAAAAAGGGAAACGTTATAGTTTGAGGTGAGACAGCCAAATTTTATGGCATCGTAAGGAAGATGTAGAGAGGACATTTATTACGACCCTGAGAGATTGGTGGTGCAGAAGAGGGGTGAGGGTTTCTGTCCACCTCTTGCCATACCCTGTGAAAGGTGGGAAGGCGGAGTGCCCGACCCTTCTGCTTCCATCCCACCCTCACCACCTGCTCTGCAGGATCCCAATCCATCTGGGACTGGGATGAGCTCTGGGCCCTTTCTCCAGTCGGCTCTGCCATAGAAGACTTTCGGGCACTTACATCAACAATCACTGAAATGAGGTTTTGTATACGTTTTCCTATTTTTCATGATTATCCCAGGTGTTCCTCTCAGTGATGTAACTGTTCTGCTGAACCTGTTCTAGGTTTAAATTACAACTTTGAAATTTCTCATCCTTTATTCCCTTATCTTCCCCTGGGAGAGTGAGTCGGGGGGTAATAGCCATTTTGTTCTGTTGGTTTTGGTTCACCCTGACCTATAGTGACATTAAGACAGGATGCTGAGAATTTATTTTACTTATCAGTCTATGCAGTGTTCTTTAAAAAAAAAAACAACAAAAAAACCTGACAACAATTGTGTTATCTACATGTGCTGGTAACTCAACTCAGTAAACAGGACTTGGCTGATTTTTTTTTTTTTGTCTTCAAAGGTAAATAAGGCAGCTGAGTCTGAGGGATTTCATGACAGCTTGCAAAATTTGATGATCTTGCTTGAAAGCTTTGAGCTGAAGATACTAAAACCAAAAGTTTTAGATCCTCTAGGTAGGATTCATTGTTATGGATCAAGATAAAAAAAGATCTGAATCAGGTTAGAAGAGAAAATAGGTGGCGTATGATTTGGAAAAAGTGTTCCAAAACAGTAACAAATTATCTAAAGTAGTTTGAGAGTTGGGTTCATGCTGTTTAAACAGTTGTTATTTCTGTAAGCAAAGCAAAACATAGCTGTAACATGAGGTAAATAATAGCACATGTTCTATTTGTGCAGGCTGCAGCTGGGGGTGAGTGCAGGATAGGGTCCAGGAGTATTCTCCCTCCCTTCGTTGCTCTGTCAGCAGAAGCTGAGCCTTGTCTGTTGGTGTGAATTGGGATGTGGGACTGGAAGAAATTACTTTTGCATGCAGAGCTAAACACTTTGGTTGGAGGTAACCAGGTAACAGGTTTGTGGCTGTAGAACTGCCTACAGAATACCTCTTCTGTAGACAAGAGAGTACAAACATTCTTTGATACCTGGTGCTGAAACTTGGAGTCTGTATCAGACAGCCAAAAAACTATATATGCAATGGTTTGTTGGAAGAAAGGGAGAAGGACTGAAGGCTTTATTCATGTCCCTGAAGCTTTCCAAGCATGGATGTGTAATTGCAGTTCTGCCCCATTAATGGTAGAGATTTTGTATGCCCTGTGGTGGAACAGGGCTGATGAAGTGACCATCACTTCATCCTCCTTGGCATCTGCCTTGGTGTGGTGGGTTGGCCACAGCTGGGAGCAAAGAACTCGCAGAGTTTCTTAACTTGCTCCTTCCCCTCAGTGGAACAGGGGAGAAAATTAAGGAAACAGGAGCCAGAAATCTTGTGGTTCAAAATAAAGACCGGGAGATCACTCACTGATTATTGTTGTGGGCAAGAAGGACTGTACGTAGGGAATCTAAATTAATTCCGATTTTTTGGTTACTGACTGGGAACCGAAGATAAGAATCACGGCAACACCTGAGGGAAACGCCTGTCCTCCCCTTTGCAGTGCTGTCTCCTGCACAGAGGTCTCTCCCCTCCTCTGGCTGCTGCCGGGGCTTGCACTTCCCCCTTGGTGGGTTGGGGTCAGGCCATGGCAGTTCGGTTCTGCTGGTCCTTGTCCCTCACTCTTTCACAGCTCCTTCCTTCTTAATCGTTTCCTCAGCTCTGGTGTCCCTCACCAGTCCCACCATGGTGCTGCTCTCCCTGGCTGAGGTGTTTCCCGCCATTTTGCTGCGGTGCTGTGGGCTCAGCTTTGGCCTGCAGCTGGGCTGGGCTCCTCTCACAGGGCTCCTCTGCAGTCCCCCGGCTGCCAAAACCTGGCACTTTAGACTCATAGAATCATAGAATCATAGAATTAGCCGGGTTGGAAGGGACCTCAGAGATCATCAAGTCCAACCCTTGACCCACCGGAGCACAGTTGCTAGACCATGGCACTGAGTGCCACATCCAGTCTTTTTTTAAATGTCTCCAGGGACGGAGAACCCACCACCTCACCGGGCAGACCATTCCATTGCCTGATCACCCTCTCCGTGAAGAAATTCTTTCTAATATCCAACCTAAATCTCCCCTGACACAACTTAAGACTGTGTCCTCTTGTTTTGTTGAAAGTCATCTGGGAAAATAGTCCAACTCCCACCTCGCTAGTGTGCTAAGAGGAGTCCCTGGCTCCAGGCGTGTTTGCCCGTGTTGTCCCTAAGCCTGTGGGCAGGCTGCTGGGCTTGGGTGATGTGCGGAGCCGGGACACTGGGTTCTGGGGGTTCTGCTGGACAGTCCTGTGGCAAGTAAGTAAATGGTTGCTTAGACTAAATGCAACTTCAGGTGATACAATTCCTTCAGCCTGAAGGCTGTGTTACCTTCTAGCAAGGTCACTAAGTTGCAGGTATTAGTTGAGGCAAATGCGCTGTTTGCTTTGTATTGCTCTTCTGGGGAAATTAATTTTGAAACTGCTTGCAGTTCCTTCTGCAAATATTTTTTTGCAGAGGTTGGGTGTATGGAAGGAATAGCATTAATGTAACTAGATCCTTGTTTCCTTCTTGGCAACATCTGCAACAAAACGTTGCAGTAAGACGAGGAAGCGACTATATGGTTGGGATGTGCTTATTTACAGCAGTAAATCCCAGAGATGGGAAACCAGATAGCCTAGAGCAAACAGGAACAGTGCCAGCGCTTGTTTAACCTGCATTAACACAAGAACCAGCAAAACAGCTTCCTTTATCGCTCCCTGCTATCAAGTTAATGCCCGAGTAGCTCTGAAGAGGAAGAGCTGAAGGATTCCTTCCTCTCCCTCATCTCCCTGCCGTGTGGCAAGTAGGATGGAAGGGAGCAGCCGGAGCTGTGTGTCTGTCTGTCTGTCTGTCTGCCGTGTGGGGGGCTGAGGTGGCCAGCAGAGAAGAGAGAGCTGCTGGAGAGGCTGTGGCTTTACCTCCTCCTCACCCTGGGGCTGCAGAAAGTACCAGAAGTATCTGTGGGGCAGGTGGTGCCCAGCCTGCAGAGCAATGCTTGCATTTCACATTTTGGTAAGAGCAGTTCTGTTGTGACAACCACAAGTTGTCTACAGACCACAATTTGGTCATTTTTTTTGGTCATCCTTGTCATTAGTGAACTGTTTCTGTATTGTTAGCTGGTGAAGCGTTTTTTGTTGGTTTCTTAGCCTGTAATCTACTTCCTTTGTGTTTGGTCACACTGATTGCTTCCAAGTTGCATAATTTCAGTTGTTCTGTGGCAGGTGCATAGTCAGATCTAAGTAATAAGAGTATGTGGGGAAGTGACATTTCTGTTTGGCTTTGCTGTTTCTTCCTAGCTCTTGTTAAAATTAGAGGGAGGAAATTCCTTTGGAAGTTGTTTCTCTTCATAGGTTTTGTCCTTCTAGGTGGTCACTAGAAATTTTCAGCTTCATATTTGAAGGAATAATTGTAAATATTTGCTTTATTGAGCTGACTTCTCCCCCTTGCCTCCCCCCCCTCCCTCTTCTGTGTTGAGTCCATTTGTATCTCAAAGCCTTTTTTGTTACTTATTTGGGGTACTATAAATAGTCCTATGTTTTATGATTATACTCTTGAGCTTGGACTTATAGCTAGAACTGCTCAGCAAATGAAAATTGTGGGACGGATACCTTGCTGTTTTGGAGTCTTTTGGTTATAAAGACAATGGCAATTACACCACATTTTCAGTTCCTTAATCAGTAGAAAATGTTCCTTTATGTTTTGGAGTGGAAGGGAGAGCTGTCAGTGGCACAAAGCCAATTTGTTCTCTCATACTTTCTTCTCATTCTGAATCCTGTGTAGAAAGGAGGGAGAGGGAAGGGATGTCCTCTGTTGCCTCATAGATGTTGAAGGATATGTTTCTTCTCAGACCCAGAAGGCATGGTGATGGGAATCCAGCTTTGCACCTCTGCCTTGTACCAGAGCTCTACCTACTGAGAACTGTGGATGAACTACAGGCAGTGGTTTGGACAAAGGCAATAATGCAGTAGGAATCGTAAGAGACAGTAAGCTTTTTTTCTTTTAAAATAGAAAATCAGAGCTATTGAAAGAGAAGTGGGAAAAAAAAATAGTTTTGGAGTATTCAGAGCATTTATAAAGAGGGTAAACTGAAAAGTTTGATTTGTTACCTTGGAAAAGAGACAGTAGGATTACAGATGAAGCACTAAAGAAAATTTTGGAACCTCTATTTCTGCAAATGCCTTTAATTTAATTTGACATCTTCTGGTCCTGATTTTAGGATTTTCTGTGTTTGAATACAGATGTTTGTATTTCAAGTTCAGAAAGTCTGACATGCTATAGCCTTATAGGTTCTAAAAGGAAATAACTCATTGTAAAACTGTATGTGACATCAGATGTGAACACAAAATAAAGTGATCCCCAGGTCCTAAAGACTTTGTTTAGGATGCATGAGATTTCCAAAGAAATATTTTATTGTTTTACTGTTTTAAAATATGATAGAACATATTGTATGTGTCTTCTAAGAGGACATATTTTTCCTGTAACAATTATTCTGCTTTGTTATGCTGAAGCTTGGTTGAGTTCCAGTTTTACAGATGTCAATATTGTTTTTAATCTGTTAAAAAGGTCTCAGGTACTTGAGACATTTCGCTACATTTGATTTTTTTACTCACTTGGCTATTTTTAATAGTATCTTCTGTTATTCACTTGCAACAAAGATAATAACAACTTGGTGGAAATAAAATGTTTTGTGGTTTAGTTCCCTCTGGCTTTTCTGTTATATTGATAGTCTTGTTTTCTTACATTCATTAAGTTATCTTTCCTCAAAAAATAAAGTGTAATTATAAAATACAATTTTCTCATGAAAATACATAGCTTGTTAAATATTAGTATATAGGATCTTGTGCAAATGTTGTAAGCAGTGCTATGTAGCAGTTTTTTTATTATTTTCTTTTTCCTGAAAAAAAGTTTCCATTATTGAAATTTTTAAAGTATTTTTTCACTTTTTTTTTTTTTTTGTGATTTCAATTTTATCTATTACAAATATGTTAATTTAAGAAAATACTAATTATTAAAATATAACAGAAGCTGATTTTGGCAGTTAACTTGCTTTTCTTAGAGATCTGTTTTCTCATCTGGTTCATTTTCCTTTTCCTTAGGCTAGAGAATGAATTTTATTATGATGATGTGAGGAACTTAGGCTGTCTTTCTATTGAAAGAGGTTATGGAGGAACGAAAGATAGTTTGGAGCAATAGAAAAATAAAAAATTGTGTCTCAGAGCTTATTGTTGTAAAGCTCTGTAATGTGTAGTATCTATGAAATGATATTAAGAACTGCAGAAGAGTTCCTGGCTTTAATGGATGAAACCATCATGCTTTGGTGAAGGAAATGGAGACTCATGGTCACTTGTTGACAAATGTCCCCATGATCAGAGGATAATAAAATGCCTTTCTCTCAAAGGCAGATGGTTTTACAGGTAAAACATGTAGTGAGGTGTGATTACTTCAAGTGCTTATGTCCTAACAGTGTTCTGCTTTGCACCACAAAATCCTTTATTTCATTTTGGTGCTGACATTGTCTGATAAAACCAAATTTCTTTCAGTGAAGCCTATCCTCATGGACAAGTAATGCTTCTGATGTTTATGCAGCAGGAACCAACACCAGTTCTCCCTGCATACAGAAATTCTTTTACTGCATTACAGTAGATACAATTTTGTTGTAGTTGTAAGTCACAAATTTAGATTTGTCTCCCTGTTCACTTGTAAGGCTCACTTGGCATTGTTGCTCTTAATTTTATCCGTTGTTTTTTTGAACCAGTCTTCTGTCACAAATAATTTCATTATGCTTTTTTTCTTTTTCCACATAATCTCGGTGTGTAAAAATAGAGAATTTTCAGACCTCATTAAAGCTTCTGACTCTATGAAATTTTAACAGACACGATACTTGAGAGGCTCTGTAGTGGGCAGCGATCATTTATCAGGCAATACTTTTTAAGGCCTGCATTATTATTCAGTAATTAAAAATTCACAGGAGTGAAAGGATACCTTTGTAAATATTTTATTCTCTCTCTCTCTTTTTTTTTTTTATAAGAATTTTTAACATGTTAATACCTTTTATGTAAGAATGTAGGCAACTATGGGATAATCTGTGGGTAGGACTTGTGGTGAGGTGGGCAGTAGGGCATGAGGAGTTGAAAAGTATCTTAGTGTGCTGGATTGTTTCTGAGAGTGCAGATGGTCGTATTTTTTTGATAATGAAGAAAGAAAGGAATATTTGTAGTAACGTGCAGATTTTGCTTGTGGTATTTTGTCGAGATACTGGGAAAGCTTTTGCATTGAGTAGATTTATGAACCTCCAAAACATAGAATTGATAAACATACTGGTAACTCTTTTTTTGAGATGTAAATGACTGAAGCTTTCTGCACATTTTGCCTAGTTTCCATGTCTTTATTCTATTTGTGCCACAGAATATTGAATATGCTTGGTTTTTTGATGTTTGAATAAAAATCTTCATCTTTTTCTTATGTTCCACTGTTTTAATATTTGGTTTGTATTACTAAAAAGCTATTTTGACACAGGCTTTTTTAGGAGAGTGAAGCAAGTGTATATACTTCTGCGTTCAGTATTTAGCCACAGTGTTGTCAGTGGAAAGAAAATTCCAAAGTCATTTGTGACTCCTAGAATTCCAAGTCACAATGCAGTAAATTTCCATCTGGTTTGCAGTCAGTGTGTTGTGTCACTGGAGAAGCTGGATCATGTTTCTTGTTCAGAGTTTTGCTAGTTGAAGCTTTAGTCTCATCATTGTAATATTGATTTTTATACTGGGTTAAGTCTGTGTAGGACAAGACCAAATTCTGAATTGAATTCTCTACTCATGCTTGTGAGATTAAAAATAATACCTTTATAAAAAACCTATTTTTTTATCACTGGGAAATAGCCACTAAATAAAAACCTATGTTAGTTTTTGACTGACTCAAAGTAATCACTATCATAGTGCATAACTCAATTTTTTACTTTCTGATCTCATGTATTAAATTTTACATGGAGTCATCCGCCTTTACTATTTCTTTTAGAAAAGCTGTTTCTTCAAACTATCCTGTAAATCTCCTCTGTATAGAAACTTTCTAAAAGAATACATGAAGTACAGCAAGCATGGCAAGACCATGGTTTAAAATCTTCCTTCGTAAGACTCATTTGTAAAAATACTGAGGACAGAAAATGAGTGTATGAGTGGAAAGGACTGAAGAGGGGTGGACATCAGATCAGTCTATGTCATCTCATCCCTTGTCAAAATATGCTTTTTCCTTTTACTAAGCGTAGTAGAAGTTAAAAAAAATGAACGTAGGTGAATAATGGTCTGTCAGACAAGAATAACAAATGGTATTTTCAACAGTTTTAGTCAGGAGTAGCGAGGCAGGACAGGGTGTTTTCAGGCATGAAAATATATACTGAAAATTCTAGTAACATTTTTAATTATGAACTTTTAGGTTATTTCCTCTTCTCCTGGAAGAAGGAGCTTTCCTCTTTCTCTTGTAAAACTGGAGCAGTATATGAAAGAATTTATTTGCTTTCTTCTCGGAGAAGAGAGATTGTTGTGTTTACAATATAAATATTTCAGCTTAATGATTTAGTTAAGTAGTTTTCTTCCTGGAAAGATTACGTTTTTCATAGTGGTACATTCTGAGCCTGGTAACTGAAACTTCAGATAATTTTGCTACAGGAATGCTTCATTGTTTTTTCCTAAATGTGTGTGGATAAACACTTAAAAGATACTCAAAAAAGGACATTTAATGCACACTTTAGCCAGAATGTTGTGCTCTAGCAAATGTTGCATTTGTACTTGTTTCTGTGGCCTGTAAGAGCTGTAAAAATTGTAGATGAAGCTGAGGAAAATGATGTTAGGGATCCTGTTTTTCTTTTGGAAAGTAGCATTGTTGTTTGGAGGTGAGCTGTGAGAGGAACAGTGTAAATGATAGGTTAGTGAAACTTCGTATTCCGTGTGTTCCACTTCTGCTCTGGTTTCACAATTTCACCATAGACTTGGTAGTTCAAGTGGCACATATGTGTTAGCACAACACATGTTTTTTAAATGTACTTGCCACATTTTTCTAAAGATTCCAAATGGCAAGAGTGAGTCTGCATCTATTGATGCTCAAGGCTGCTTTTCTTTTCTGGGGTCAGAATGGTTAAAATGAAAATGTTTATTTATCCTTTACAGTTTAGGTCTATGGAGATTTGATCTTTACTTTTCTTGATTTTTTTCCCCAGCAAGGCAGTATTTCAGGGGTACTGAGGGGAAAGTGTGAGACTCATAAAGCTATTATTGAGTACATTGGAAAATTATTTTAGAAAGCAATTTTTATGAGACAATTAGAAATTAAGTTAGTGCACACGATATAGAGAAAAAATGGTCAAACAAAAGAGAGAATGGAGAAAGTACCTTTTTTTAGAAAAAAACAAAGTTTGGGTGTTTGGAGTAACCAACCTGTGATCTCAAATACTAAACAGTTTTTTTTCCAGATCTCATGTTCTCAAGTAAATGAGTAGCAGAAGAATGCAAAACAAAATTGAAACGCTTATAATGTCCTTGTAAATTTTGGCCTGGTATTTCTTTCCCTATTAATCTCTCAAAAACTAGCAATAAACAAATTTAATGGTACCAGTAGTGTAGTGTTTTTTAATTGAGAGGACTTTTTTTTTTTTTTATTGCTTTTGTTGGATGTACCTCAGCCAGAACAGCTAATGCTAGTTCTTTTTATGGGATTGTTTCTTGAAACTGTATGTGCTGACAGAATAAATATTCAGGCAGAAATGTAATTATATATACATACACACACACAGGCAAATTACTCAGATGTATAAACCCAAATCACAATTATATTTTCTGTAGTTGGTTTCTTCTTGGTAAAATTATACAGTTTACTGCTGGGGAATGCTGATATGCTCCATATTAAGGACTTCCTATTAGACCTTTGTATTGGTGAATGTAGAAAGCAGTGTTTGCTCTGACAATGGATTTGTGTCTGTGTGAAAGATGTACTGAATTGTCCTCATTGTGCTTCTGTTCCTCTGAACCTACTCATGTTTCAAATAATAAAAAAAGCATTGTGAGAGCTGAACACTTTCATGCCAGCTTAACAACATTTGAAGAAGATAATCAAAGCTGTTTGTTCTGCTTTACTGCTTTCACTTTGTCTGCAATTCAGGTCTTCATTATGAAGCAAGATGGTGTCTGAAACGTTGCCTAAAAAAGTGGTAAAAACAAAACAAAAAAGCCAGGGTAGATATGGGACTAAAGCACCAAAAGAATTGATTTTGGCTAGCTGAAATATCCTTGTGTATTTTTTGTGTTCCTGGACTATTGTGTGCCATTGCTGGTCTCCTATACTCATGTCTGTCATCTTTAGAAAAGAAATGTACTTGTACCACATGTTAATGTGTCTTTATATAAATTTTTTTTTTAGATATAGACATATATGAACTTTGTTTTGCTTGGACTTAAACTCCCTAGAAAAAGAGGTTTTTATCTTTCTTATTGTAGCACTCTTTTTTTTTTTTTTGTGGTTTTTTTTTTTGTTGGTCCTCCAGCCTTATGTTTAGTGCTGAAAATAATGGGTTATATGAGTTTTAAAGGTACTAATAGAAAATATACTGAGTATTTGCAAGAACAAGAAAGCAAATAAAGAATGCGTATAGAATGCCTTGTTCTTTCCTAACTTGAAAGCTGTCTTTCTTTCTGATGGAATTAAATATTCTATGGAAAAAAAAATATGGAGAGAGGGGTAGGGAATTGGTTGTGGGGGTTTTTGCAGGCCTCAAATGCTATTTTTTCCATGGAATGTGTTGCAGTATGAGAGCTTGCATATAAGTACTTGTAGCCACTGACTCTTTGGATAAAATTGTATTGAAATGGATTTGGCTTTTTATACTTGAGTTGAAAGAGTACCCCTTACTAGCTGTAAATAAGGGATTATTTTGTGAGGAAAAAACCCAACAAACCAGCAAATAAATACCCATCTGTAACCTGTCTTTGAAGTGCATAGCTTTGTAGTCCCTGATACTGTGTTCGGAAAGGATGATGTGTCATATTACTGATTGATTTATTTATTAAAGGTCAACTACTTAATTGTTCTTGGAATTTAGAGACATTTTTTTTTTTTAGAGCTGAATTTATGGAAGTGCCCTACATATTCAGTATGTTAACTATAGCCTGAAAAATAGCAAGACATACTTAGCATGAGCTTGTCTCATATAATTAAGAGTCTTTTTTTGGATTATAGCCAAATCGATTGCCATGCACAAATATATTAATATTTTGTACTTGTTTGTATTGTGTATATTTTTACACTGACAGACTTTTAAGGCTTTTAAGACTTTTTAAGTCTTCTGGAGATTTTGTGGAAGATTATAGTAGATCTCTGGAAAGCTGAAAAAATAATTTATGGTGGTTAGTAAATGCCAGTTAATATTTCTGTTGTTAACACCTATTAACGTTAATTTTAATTTCTAATCTCCATCTGTCTTGGGAAGGAAAGATACCAGTAATTGTAGCTGAAACTTGATTCTGAAACTTCACATTGGATGAAGCTTATGTTCACAGGTAGCAGAATAATCTCATTTTTAGACTAATAATGCTGGACACTTAAGAAAAACAAACAAACCCACTCTGTTAGAGGAATATTTTAAAACTACTTTGATCCAAGCTCTGAAGTGTTTTAGTAAAACAAAACTGGAGGCTGTAAGTGGGGAGAGATTTTAGGGGGCAAATGGTCCCTAAATTAGCCAAACTTATAGTATCAAGTTGAGACATTAGGTAGTCTAAAAGCACTGGAGATTCAAAGAGAGGATTTGATAGTACAGGAATTAACCTGGACATTAATTAAAACCGTTATTTCAAAATGTAATAAATTCCAATATAGTGGTTTCCTTTCAATACTTACATTTTTAATAAATTCTCAGATTTCACAAAACTAAATGGCATTTTAAATATATTGTCTTAGATGTGCCACATAATATCTGTTGAAAAGCCTAGGACAGCAGGTAAAGAAGGGAAAACTTAAAAATTAAAGGGTGTGGCAATGAGGGTTGTTACTGTGAAGATGACTGCATTTTGGCACTAATGTTCCTGAATTCAGCACTTAAGCTCTTTTCACTACAAAATCAAATATTGCCTTTTTGTTTTCATTGAAACTGTAATGTATAAAAAAATTCTAGTTTGCAGAATTTTTACCTGGGGAGAGTTTCAGATCATTTTTTGGTCCCTTGAGAGAGCTTAGCTTTTTTTCATAGCATGTATTTTACCAACTTACTACTAAAAGCCAAGAGGACACCTTAGGAGATGTGAACAGCCCTCTCCCCTTCTGCACTGAGCAGTGTTTGCCACAGCACTGAATTCCAGTGATTTTTGTGTCCTCTTGTGTTTGTTTGTGTGAATTTCCTGGGATATTATCATGAAGAATAGAATGGAATGTAAAAACTAGCTTCTAGTTCACATTTTAATTCTTCGAGAATAAGAAGAATAAAGAATAACTGGGATTTTAACATAGGTTTTTGAGTGGAGCATTTGCTCAGTTTATTGGGAGGTGAATGATTATTTGAACCAAACTTTGTGCTTCAGAGTTTCACAAAACACTTGACTTGATGGCCATATCAGTAACCATGATGCTGTGAATAGCTGGAAGGGTGTTTTTCAATGACTTGATTCAGCTCCGAGGGTGGAATGCTGCTGAACATGTAACTCAGAGTAGATCACTTTTTGAGAGTTTAAGATTCCAGTTAATATCTTCATTTTTATTCTGTGATCAGCATCAGCTGTGTTGACCTTTGAGCCTTTTACAGTAGATAGTAGTGCAGATGCCTACTGTCTCAAATATGTATGTGAGCCTAGCCAATTTTTTAACCTTTACAGTGTGCCATAGGAGTCTGCTGCAGCTGTGATGCCTGCATTGAGAGTCCTCTATGTAAGAAAGGGAAGGAAGTGCCAGGGATGTGGTGTAAAACCATGTTTGCTTACCATGAGGATGAAGTGGGGAGTGAAAACTGTATGCCATATTGCATACTTCTTGATCTAATCACACTCCAAAAAGGAGGAATTATATGAGGATGGTCTGAAATTCCTTGCCACGACTAATGCTTTTGTGTCAGAAATAAATTTTCTCTCTAGGCCCAAAATAGCAAATTTATTAATGTCGACATCTACACTTAAAATTTTAATTTCTGTAGGGTTTCTCCTCCTACTCGTAATTACCTCTAAAAAGAAAGAAAAAGTAGAAGAAGAGCTTGGAGTTTAATTTGCTGAAACATTCACTGGAATAACAATAAGATTTGAAGATGTAGTTATGATGTAGAGCAAGAATAAATATTAGAATAAGATTTGATTTTCAGTTTAGTGATGCTGGATTATTTATATGCTACTGAAAGATATTAGAAACAATAGGTTTAACGAAACTATCAACTATATCTCAAGAAGATAAAGAAGTTTTCTCACATGCTTCTGAAATACAGCTGAGAAACAAAATGTATGGTCCCAAATATATATACATAGTGTAGTATATATATAGTGTGTATATATATACAATGCCATATATACAATGCCATATATACAATGCCATATATACAATGCCATATATACAATGCCATATATACAATGCCATATATACAATGCCATATATACAATGCCATATATACAATGCCATATATACAATGCCATATATACAATGCCATATATACAATGCCATATATACAATGCCATATATACAATGCCATATATACAATACCATATATACAATACCATATACACAATACCATATACACAATACCATATACACAATACCATATACACTCTACCATATACACTCTACCATATACACTCTACCATATACACTCTACCATATACACTCTACCATATACACTCTACCATATACACTCTACCATATACACTCTACCATATACACTCTACCATATACACTCTACCATATACACTCTACCATCTATATATAGTGTATGTATACAGTGTAGGGGTTTGAAGTTGGTAAGGTAAATTTATTAAAGGTTTACTTTTCTGTTTTGAGTGACTGATAATGTATTGCTGATCACTTCTTTCCTGTTTGCTTTCTCTGTTTTCTTTCAGAATTTAGCCTTTAATGTGGACTAAGTACTGAAGAGCACCCCCCCCCCATTATGTTTTCTTTCAAAATTTTATATATTCAGCCATTGCTGGTTCTGAAAATTGTCTAAGCTGATGATTTGACCTTTGCTAAGTAAACAGTTGTTTACATCCGTTAGATCATGTGTGTGTTTTCTATTGCCACAGTAGTCTTTAAGTCATCATATTTCTGATGAACCAGTAGGACTACATTTTTCTTAAGAGCCTTTTGTTATTTGGGCTAATTTGAAATAATGACTTTCTCAACACCTCATGATTGAACGCGATAATACAGGTGGGGTTTTGATGAGAGAAGAAATTCTGACGCACTCTCCTCTTTATAAGAAAACTTTGAGGTGATTTGGAAGAGATCAGCACTAAGCTGTCTGTCAATATCTGGGCTGCTTATATTAGTGCTTATTTAGCTAATTGATACTCTCCTGTTTGTTTTTCAGACCACTGGTATGGTGATATTAAGAAGCTGATTTATGTCCTCCTTTAAGGAGGGAGATCTCTAATCTAGAGGAACTTATTTCTTTTGAGGTGTTTTAATTTTTCTTACAATGGCTTTTGGAAGCCTGTGAGGTCCTTCCTCTGTGTTCTCAAAGGTTCTCAATTTATGGGTTATTTTGTGTGGTGTCATGTCATTATTTTTTTTATACAATGTTATCAGATAATACTTTCTGTCTTAATCTCTTGCTGTCAGAGAATCAGACAGTTTTGAGATCGTTTTATCCACAATTAGTTTTTTAAATCCTAAATTGTGAAGTATCAGGAAAAAATATAGTTACTGTTGGTTTGTTCCAGAAGACAAATGGTATTAATTTCACATGGAAACTCTTTTGTTGTAGAACTATCTAGAATTAGGCTTCTTAAAATGGCCACTCATAGAAGTGTTTATATAAGATTGAGGGCTATATATGTGGAAAGGTTAGGTGTTTTAATTGCACTACTAGCTGTCTGCAGTAATGGATTAACTTGTATCTCTCCTACACTGAAAATAAGGTTTATGTTTCAAGAACTACTCAACTGTGGGGAAGATAATGAACTGAGCAATTGTAAAATAAGTAACTAAAAAAACCCCTTTCATTCTGGTAAGCCTGCAATTTGTGTGTTGTCAGGCCAGTGACTGTCCACTGTAACTGTGTAATATATGAACAAAAAATCCTTCTCTGTTTAAAGATCTGCACTTGCTGGAAAGAAGCACATACTCTATATTGGTTGGGGATGGATTTTGAGGCCTTGCTTATTGTAATAACAATAGCATAGCCCTCCTCCAGGCTCCTTCATTCTAGTTGATAAACGCAAGGATATTATCATTGGCAACCTTACCAGCATTTCAGATACCTCGAGTTGAGTTAGTTTGAGTGGTAGGAGCTGATAAGCAGCTCTGGAGGTGTGCCAGTAAAAGATCTCCCCCCCCTCCTTTATTGTTTTTTCTTTTTTCTTCCCTCCCCCTCCTCCCCCCCCCCCCCCATCTGCTGTACCAGTTTTATCTCTGTGCCTTCCTGCACAGATTGATTATCTTCATCTGTGGAGAGAAGCAGCCAAATCCATTAATTATTCCCATTTCCTTTGCCAGGGAAAGCAAGTGCAGTAGTCAGAAAAGTAATCTATTTTAAAATTTATTTTTAATAAATTCATCCATCATGTTATTTTAAGAGGTTATTTACTTAATGTTCCATTTATTTCTGACTGACCTCTTTAATGTTAGCTGCTTCTAAAACATTAATCAAAATACACCTAGTGTTCTTTAGTGGGTTTCATTCTTCCCTTATTGTGCACTTAAAACTGGTTTTGTGCTTGGAGCCCTGTATGTGACATGACTGAACATTGCTGTGATCACACTGGTACACTGGTAGGGATATAGTGACAGTCTGGCATTAGTAGATGAGGCTTTTTGATGGAAAGTAAGGCAATGTTTTAATATTGTATTTATTTATTTATTCCGAAATGGGAGTATTTCTCAAGTTCAAGCATTACAGAGAGAAGTCTGGTTGCTTGCTTTATTGTTTTAAATATGGAAGAAATAAATTAAGACCCATTTTCTTTAAGCCATCCTATGATATTTTCCTTAGAAAAAATGTTCATTTACTACTACATCTTGATAAAGTTCTTTTTCCTAATATGCTTTGAAAAATATAAAATGCAGTACAATGTAACTTCACATTGTGAAATGGCTGAAGTGCTCACCAGTGAAGCAAGGTTTGTGTTTATTTTGAAGAGGGGAAAATGTGGCTATAATGGTTGTAATATGCTAATGTTGACCTTTTACTGACCACTTTTCATGATCAAAATCAAAGCAAGCTTTGCAGCAACAGAATATGGCTCTTACACTGAGAATTTTAGCCTGCTGCCAACACAGGTGGAGGAGGTTGCAGAGCTGTGCAGTTTATATATGTATTTGTCCATCTGTACTATATATTTATATATATATGCATGCCATTCTTTCAGTGGGAAAAAATAATTTTTTCTAATACAGTATTTTTCCTCTAACAGATCTGTTTGATTTATTCTGTCATAATCATACTTATCTTTTGGAGGGCCTTGTTAAGCCAAAATATTGTTTGTGCTCTGTCTTGTCAGATGTCTGTCTGCAAACAATGTATATGTAGTGTAGAAAGAAAGTAGGGGTAGAGGAATTAATCCCTTGTGTTGAATCTTGTTTTACTTATTGTTTTACTCATGCCAGTGAGATTATCTGCTTCATGCTAATTTTTAGGTTTGTCCCCATAAAACACAATGCATTTCCATTCCTTCTCCTGTAAAAACTACTTTAGAGATCTGAAAGCAACAGCTGGTAGTCCTCCAAGAAAGTACACTGAAAGCTGAACATTAAATTCAGAATGTCAGCATAGATCTTGCCAGAAACCAGGTTAATGACTAGTAATAATGTTGCTACTTTCCATCTCATCCTTGAGGATACGTTCTGACCCATCCCTAAATCCTGCAGTGAAGCTACCAAGCAGCTTGGTACAAAAGTTGATGTAGAACTTGGCTTTAGGTGGTGTCCTGCAGCACTTTTGTTTGATTTCTCATTACTGAGTCTGGGAGAGATGAAGATAGTCCTAAAATACATGAGAAACTGGACCATGCCAGCAACTGCCAAGGTTTGGCAGTATTTTTTTCTCATAATTAGAGGTTGCATAGATTTTTTTTTTTTTTAATCTGCATTAGTTTTGAATCCTTCTTTTTAGAAATTGCCATTATATAGCAGTTTTCACCCTTTGCCATGCAAACTACAGTCAGAAATTATTCAAGGCCACACTTAGTCCTGTTGCAGAGAAAGCTGCTCTGAAATTAAGATCCCCAACCTCACAACATTCAGGTTTCCTGAGGTGATATTATGTAGTGTTACAACTTTGTATTATTCTGGTAACTTTTTGGAGAAATAGATGCCAAGAGAGGCATGTGTGTAATGTAGATGTTATTTTTCTGATAAGTAAAGAGTGGTTTACAGTGCCAGGTCAAGGTTATATCCTCTAAGTGAACTAAACAGGAACCTGAATATAGTGCTGTGTGGTATTTGGTGAGTATTTTCTGTAGGTTGAACAAAAATGATTTTTTTTTTTTTTTACTACTGTCTGAGTGAGTATTTAGAACCTGTTTCTGCTTCTTTTGTTTGAGTGGATGTTACATACTGTACTGTCTTCTGTGTTCAGTAAACCAGGTGAGGAGGAACGGCTCAGTGCATTCTGCCTACACAGCCATTCATTTTAATTAAAATGCAGCCAGCTCTCTTCTTTCTGTATGATTTGTATAAATGACTGACTTGAATCTGACCTCCTGGAGCGTGAAGGGGTTTCAGACTTCAGTTCAATGTTCTAAGTTGCTGTCTTTCCTGGAGAGCATAGGGAATGGGAACTGATGAAGCATTTCTAGTGGAGTAACACCAGTCTGAGCTCAAACAGAGGGCTGGGTGTGACAGGTCTCAGCTGCTTCTCTACTAAGCATAAAATAAAAATAATGGTAGATTTATAATAGTTACAAGGAGCTATCTGGAATGAAGACATCCATTTATTATACCTATTATAATTATAAGCCTGAACTTTGATATCATTTTAGCAAAACAGTTTCCTACTTGGGTTGTGTGGATGTGTTCTCTGGTGACTTGAAGCACATAATTTCTTAGTAGTTTTTCAGCTACTGCTTCCAGTGTGCAGCCCTTGTGGAGATATTTCACTGAGTGATCCCATGGAGTGACCTTGAGGATGGGAGAGAAGGGCTGAAGGGCAGTGCCAGCCCTGCATAGGCTTAGGGAGGGACTTCACTTTAATTGACACATTGTGGAGTAACAGGAGGGAAATAAATGCCTTAAGCTGTTTTAAGAGTTAGGTTAAGTAGGATAACTTTCTTTATTGAAGGCTTTATAGAGGTAATTTAGAGAGCTAGGTCAGCTGAACATTTTAAAGTGAAGGGACCGAGGTCAGAAAGAGTTATAGCTCTAGGCTGTGGAGCCTACAAGTTATGGACATGCACAGGAGGACAGGGAAGTGGAGAAAAGACTATCAGTGATGGTTGTTGAAAGGAGAAGGAGGGACACTGAGATAAATCATTGTTCCCTTCTTCTGGTAAAATATTAGTTGCTCATAAAATTTAAGTTCAAGGATGCATCCCTATGGGGAAAGCCAATGTCTTCTATTTGTTAATGATTTTCTTTGCATGTTGAGATGGTCTTGCCTTTGTCAGAAGGAAGACTAAAATTACAAGCTGATTTTCATTTGAAAGGCACAGGTAGAGGGCCTATGAAGCCAAGTGAAACTGTTGGGAGCTTACTGAAGGCAAAGAATTGAGAAGCTGATTCCATAAAGGTGACCTTAGTCACCTAGAAACCAACCTAGTAGAAAAGTACCAAATCTCAGAGGAATTATTTTTCCCCCCAGAAGTGGTACTTTAAAAAAAAGCCTTTTAGTTTTTTACTAGCTATGAAGGATGTAACTTTTAAAGCGTTTTATAAATTTTATTTCTTTTTTTTTAAAATTGTTTATTTGCTCTCTAAGTTATATGTGTGAGGGGAAAAAGGCAGATGTTTTTCTGGTCTTTAGGATGAACAAGTGGACTTGACTGTCTCTAACTGGAGAACAATAGGACTCATTGGTTGCTGTCAATGTATGTAGTTTGTATTCTGATAGAGGTGAAAAGTACAGGAAAGAGGCATATGCTGGAATTCAGATGACCTGTTCTGAGTCAGTTGAACAGAGTTAAATTCAGCAGTGAAGGTTTATCTAGGTGAAGTTTTGAGAAATCTTTCTTGAAGGAAACACAAACTTCTCGGGTGTTGATGTAAAGATGTGTGAATATATCAACAAAGGAGTTGTGGGTCACCATGTAGATGTTTGGGCACTTCAATATTGAAGAAAACCAATTTATATGGAAATAATATAGGTCCAGCTATGCATAACTGTGTAATGCAACTGCCCCTAAATGCTTGGTGTGGTTGGTAGCAGGGTAGGCTGGGTTAACATGACAGTGTGAATGGAAGTAATGGCAGCTGAGAACATGGCATGTTATGTTTCCTACCAGGAATGGTTATCAAAACAGATTAGGTCTGCTAAGTTTATTGACAACTCTGTCCTTGAATTAGTACTGTAAAGTAAAAAAAGATCCATACAAGATTGAAAGTTTTCCCCTTTGTACCTTTTCTGACACTTGATCACAAAAGATCTGCCGTGAGACGTGCTAAATCTCAGAGACAGTGAGAAAACACATGAGAGAGGTGTGATCTGCTAGGGAATCTCTGCCAGGGGACAGAGAACTTCTGGAACTTCAGCAAAGGAATGAGTTGGGATTAGTGAAATTCATCAGATACCATCAGCCTTCTGCCATCTTTGAATTCTTTCTAACGTTGTCAACAAATCCTGGAAATATGTATGAGAGTAAATTGTGAGTGTGAGAAGGGCTGTGGTGAGATAGCTCTGTAGCTGCTGAGCACAAGAAATTAACCTGGCTGTACTTGCCCTGATGTCCTGTTCCTGCTGGGCTGTGGTGATGCTGTAGATACAGCTGCTGTGGGGAGAACTGTGATGAAAGGAGGTTCCAGGTTCCTCTCTGTGAAACAGTGGCTGCTTGGAATCACCAAGGAAATGGGGAAAGCTTTTGGGAGCAACTGCTTCAAACAGATTGCATTTGTTTGCCCATGTGTGCTGCTGCCATATGCTGGAAACAAGTCTAGTTGTGCAGTAATCTCTGCTTTTCAGTTAGAGATGCTTGGTTTATGCTTTTGTGTTCAAATAATTTACTACAGCTTAGCAGATACTTAGAAGAACTACTTGATAAGTAGTTTTTACCACTCTCTGGACTGTACAGACATGGGAACACAGACAGGAAGATGTAACCCTGTTTGCACCTCTGCCACCACTAACAATTTCAAAGTTCAAAAGAGAGTATGGGAACATTGTCACCTAAGGTTTTTGATTACTTTAAATGCTACAGAATGTTTTTACCTGACCTCCTATTAGATTGTGAATCCAAGAGGAACCTGGGCTTGTTGTACAGCAGTGCCTGTGGTACAGTGTTTAATTTTGGTACTTGCTCTGGTAGGTGAACATGGAGAATATTTTGGTGAAATTTAAGTATATGGAACTGAAAGCATTTTTCAAAGATAATTTGAGTTTTTGAGTAATCAGAAATAGATTAATATTTTTCTACATCCCTCATTTTTTTTTTTGTTTAATCAGGTAGATCTTTTCATATCCTAGGGATATCTAAAGTGATTACTTTTTGATTTTCTTAACTGTAACTCCTCTCTGAGAGTGCTTCAGATCCAATGAGACATAAATAATATTTAAAATGGCATAGAGAGGAATGTCACTTTTGTGAACATTTTGATTTTTCTCTGGGTTTGTCCTTTTTGCCTGGAAGCTGACTGACCACTTCCAGTCTGCAGAATCTGCCTTGTTGAGTGTTCTTCAGTTTATCTTCCTGACCTAATTGCATACATAATTCTATATCAATTAAGAACTTGTAAAAGGAATAGTTGCAAAAAACACCACATCAGATAAACTTATCTTCAGCAACCTTTTTTTTTAAATTTATGATAGACATGTAGGTGATGAATGCTAACCACAAAATACACACATTGTGAAAGGTTTTCTGGCACTGTTCTCTGTTACATTTTCTTTCCAGTGTTTCTTGAGTTTTTAAATTTTATTTTATTTTTGTGGAGCATCATTGAGGACTGACTTGCAATTACTGTGTATTGGTTGGAGTAAGCTTGGTGTCAGCTGGAATACTGTGGGAAGTATTACCTGACACCTTGGATTTGACAGAATGAGCAGTGGGAGGGTTACAGGTGTTGGTGGTGATTTGGCTTTTGTGAACAATAGAGAATGATGCATCTGACTAGAGAGATGCTGACAAGGACATGATTTTTATATCTTTGCCTGTATTTCCAGTTACTGAAAATAAAAGCTTTTTTTTTTAATATTTTTTTTTTATTATTTTTCCCCTCCACCTGGAGAATGCTGTAGGGTTTAATTTGCTTAATGTGTGCTTAGTTCAGTAGTTCTGAAAACCTCATCTGATCTGGAAGATGCCAACCATTTAGTCCTTGAGATAGTGCTGAAGATAACGTGTATGGAATTCTTTTACTGGGGTTCATTAAAGTAACTTGTTTTGTTTTTTTTTTCCTGGGGTTGTGAAAAAATCTATCATTTACCTAATTTCAGTGCTTGGCACTGTTTGGTCAGTTTGTTTGTTCTTCAGTACTGCCTTTTTTTTTTTGTCCACTAGCAGTTTTTCTAAGCAAAATGTGGTAAAAGTGCCTATAATCTTCCTTTACAACACTTCTTTTCCAAGTAGATATTCTAGTATTTACACCATTTGGGGTTTTATAACCTAAACTCAACCAGTAGTAGGATTGTTTGGGGATGTTATAAGTGGTCTTATTCAAACAAAGAAGAGATAACAGGAAACTTTTCTACTTTGAGTTTCTCTTGTTTCAATATTTATCTTCAAGGAATGAATTCATGTGAAGTCACCATGTGCACCTTTGGAAGAGAAAATGGAAAATCATTGATTTGGATAGGATTATCCAAAAATGTACCACTTGGTATGTAATTAATTTGGAGGGTAATTGGAATGATGACTCTCTTGAAAAATTAAATACATCTCAGCTGTCAATCATAGTCAGAAAATGATACCAGTGATAATTTCAGGTTAACAGATTCACTTAAATATGTTCTCTGTTGCTGTACTGACCATAAGGATTTCTTCTGTTGGATTAAATCAGAAACATGCCAGATATTTTTTCCCACAAGTTTCAACTCTGTGCATGATACATTGCCATGGTCTTATACATACTAATAAACTTTCTGATATATTTTGTAAAGCATCAGGTTACTTGCAATTGCTCTGTTTCACAGCTTGTGACACTTCCTGCTCTCTTGTGTATTCAGTCTCTATAAATTTGTTTTTTACACATGAGATTGCCAGGTTTTGGTTTTTTTAAGGCACCACAGTATCTCACTCCTCTATTATATACTTAAATTAATTCTAAATGAGAAGAGTAATATCTTTTTCTTCCCTCACAAGTACTGTAGAGGCCAGCTTAGTAGGAAGCTGGCCTACTAGATGCTTTGTAGGAAAAAGAAGCTATAAGAATATTTTCATTTGTGTTATTATTACAGCTATAAAAAGCTGAATTATGAAAACTATGATAAAGCTAAAGAAGTTATTATTAAATAGGCTTCTCTTTCTTTCCTTGGAATGGCTTTAATGAAGTTAAATTTGCATATTAATGCAGTCAATCATTAGTAAAACAAGTCTTATCAAGAAGCAGAAAGGCTTGTCAAGATATGCTTGTTACTCTTTTGTTTCATAAAGCTGATAAATTATGTATTTAAAACCAGATTAAGAATGTAAACCTATATTTTATGTATAAACTGTATGCAAAACCATGCTCATACATGAGAACCATATAAAGTGGAATCATTTTGGACACCATGGGAGTGTCATCTTTACTTAACTTTCAAGGCCATAAGAAAGCATTCCTGTCACCACCAAGGCTTAGGGTCCTGGGTATTGCATTCAGTGACCTTGCAGGGGTGGGGGAAGGATGGCATATTCTTCATTTGTATTTCCACCCCTTCTACCTGTCTGCACTATTGAGTTTCAACACCTGTGATGTTAAAAAGGAAATAGGATAATTGTAGTTCCTTCTGTGAAGCTATGGAGAAAAGATCAAGTATTATAATATATGTATTAATGTAATCATGTATGCAGTAAATAATTAGATGATGGGAAGGAGCAGATTTAGTTGTTACTAATGTCACCTGCTTAACTAATACAGTCTTGCCCTGTGGAGTTAAGCTTACTAGAGTAATCCCTCCTCCTAGATTTGTGTATGGTGACTATTCTTTGGCTTTCCATTTTCAGCTTTTGTAGTGTCACAGCACAGCATCATGGCTTTCTCCACTGAATTTTCATTTAGGACCCCAGCCAGAATCTGTTATTAATGCAGAATATTACTTTCTCACCTGCTGTGCAGGCTGGACCACAGGTATTTGGAGTACGTGTGCTCAGCTTCAGCTGCCAGGACATCTGTATGGAGTTTGTGGTTGTGTGGTTTTTATGGTTATATGTATGGATACATCTTTTCATGAATTAAAACCAAGCAGTGGTTATTTGCCCCACACCAGCATCTTTACCAGAGTGCTGCATTTTGAGGTCTGAATTCCAGAATACAAAGCTTAAGCAAACTGTTTTTTCTCAGTAACAGACTCCTGCCAGGTATTTGCTGAAAATCAGCTCCTCTCTCCACCCAGACAAAACCAGAATAGGCATCTATTAATGGGGATGGTTTGGTAGCTACTGTGATGATATAGACCTTGAATTCATCCACAGATTATGCATTTATATATCCTAGAGAAACACTGCATCTTCTTGAACCTGTTTATAGCAGGAAGAACTTAATTTACTTATAATACTGAATGAGACTCCAAGTCCAAATTTGCAATTATGTTCTTAAAAAAGTCTGCTAAAGTTGGCCATCACTTTTTGCTGTTTGAAGGCATTCTGTTATGTGCAACTTCTAAACAAAACACTGACAAGGTATGATTTGGGGGTTTTTTTGAATATTAATTTTATTTTTTTATTTTTAAATTGCAAATTGTAAGAATCTCTGTATTTGTGGTGGTATGGTATTTTCACTGTATGTAAACTACAAAAATAGTTCAGCGAATAGCTTAGTGGATATTCAGAACCTCTAAGGACCATTAGGGTCCAAAACTTGACAGAAATAATAAATCCAGTTGTTTTTAATAAATTTTCCTTGCTACGTAGGGACCAAAGCATGGAAAATCCACTTTGACACTGGAATTGAATTACAATTCTTTGGAACTAAATTAATTTCTAAGAGGAGATTGCTGTCTCAGATAGGTGGTGCTTTGTATATGATATGAATTGAGGAGATAACATTGCACTGCCTTTTATAAATGTTTTTGCCTTGGGGCTGACTGATAATTTAAAAATAATGGTTTGAACTGTCTGGTTTTTGTGAATACAGATGGAATTCTGGAGTCATAGTGACAGTTGTGCTGTCTTTCCCCTGGGAATGAGAGACTACAGACTTTGGGAGGATCTGAGAGAGTCAAGAAAACTGAAATACATTAAAAATATTCCATAGCATGGAGAAATGATTTGTAGCCAGCCTACAAGTGGTTGTGGGCTCTAGGCTGTAAATGCAGAAATCAGATGTGTGTATGCAAAGTGTGGGGAGGACGTGGTTATTTATCCCTGATTAAAAGTTGTTTGAAGTGTCAAACACTGCTTACATTGGTATCCCACTGCTGGGAAAGGTTAGATGGTGGATCTATACTGCCTTGGCAGATCTACTTTGAGATGCTTTTGTAAACAAATTAACTGCAGTTGTGCTCTTTCCTGAAATTTCTGTCTCTTGGGCTGGTTGAGCACAGAGTAAAAGGTCTGGTGTTAAAAGATCTCTAAATACCATCTGCATTATTTTAAATTTTGTTGTTGGTTTTTGTTTTTTTTTTTCCAAATAGGAAATAGTGATATGAGCAGGTGAACAGAGACTATTCATTGCTCTGACACATAACTCTAAAAGAGTTAGGAACTTTCCTGAACTTTGACAGTATTAACTTGATCAATTTGGTAACAATGTCCTTGTATTTTCAGCTTGTCAGTAGGTCAGGAAAAATAAATTCCCTGTTGCTGTTGGCCATTGATATCTTGTGTGAATGATGACATCTCTGTCTCGTTTCTGTAAGTTCAAGATACTTCTAAAAAAACCCAAATAAGCGTATGTTTCTTTCACAGAAGTCACTGGCATCCTTTTGCTGTGGAGTTAATGGGGAATTACTGCAGAACAGTGTCATAAGCAACAGTGTCTGTCAGCCTGCTGAAAGAAGAAACTAAGGTTTTGTATAGTTAATCACAGTGTAAATAGCTGTAGACTTCATGTTTGCTAAAAGGCAAAGTTAACATGTTAGAGATGCTTAACTGACAGTGTGTTGTTCTGAGCTAAATAGTAATTTTCCTCAAAATTAGGTTCAACAGTTTTGGATCTCTACAAGCTGCTAGTTGATCTAAGAAAGCTGTTCTCCAATTAAACTGAATGGAGATGATAATTTGGACTTTTCTCCATGACCACTGTTTGGTCAAAGCAGAATGAATGCTATCTTTAGGCTTAAAAGAAGGAGGTGTCTCTTTCTCCTAGTGAGTGAGAGAAAACAACAGAGGTTTTAGAGAAAGCTGAAGGCATCTCCTCTGTGTTTTTTTGGGTTTTTTTTCCTTAGCCTATCCACAAGAAATTATCTGTGATCAGATGCTTTATGTAATTTCAAAATAGTAGTGTATGCCTGAAGATGAGAACATGCTAGAAAATACTTAGGTTATTTAAATGAATTCAACTTGGTTAGGCCCAGTGAAAATACTTTCTTTGCTATTTAAGGATTTCTTTGATGTAGTGTATGATTTATTGCCATTTGACATGGGGAATTTGTTAAAAGGAGAAACTCCCAGAGCACTGGATGGCATGTGTGGGTGGGAAGCAATGTTGCTTTTCTTTGGAGGAGGGTAAAGATGGCCTAACTGGGTATTTGGAAAGATGCCAGAATAGGATTTCTAAGAAAAAAAAGTTTGACAGTACCTTGAGGATGGGTTTCATCCAATAGTTACCAGGTTTTGTTGCTAAGCCACATACTTAATGGCTTTGAAAGGCTGGCTGGAATACCTGAAGAGGGGAAACACACAAATATGGCTTTAGTAGAAGAAGAAGAAAAAGAATAAGAAAAATCTGATTTAAGTGAAGTGACTGCCAAAAAAGTTCAGTGTTTTCAAGGAACAGCCAGTTTAGAAGAATAGTCAGAGTTATCAGTTATTCACTGTTTAGTTGGAATGGATTACTCAAGAATGTATTCTGGGCCTGATTCTTCTGTGTAATTGTTTTTATTAGCAGTTTGATGCTAGAAAAACATGGAAAACTTGTAGTGCTTCCAGGGTTGATGGGGATATAGGACAGTACTGGAATTAAAATTGATGTTTACAAGTAGGGGAAATTAATCAAGAACTTTGAAAAGCAAATAAAAAAAGGAAACTTACAGATTACTAATAATTAAAATCAGAAGTGAAAGACTTTGTTTAAGGAGGACTTGTCTTGTTGGTTTGTAGATGAAGTGGGCATTAGGGCTAGGGTAGGGTGTAGTTCACTATAACCACAGTGGACTATGAACATGACAGCATTGTGTCTTACAGAATTTTAATTTGGGATGTTTGGAAGTTATTTGTAGTATGCACCATCTCTGAGCTCACTTCCAGAGTTTGTGAAGGTCACTTAGCTAGCTGCTGATTTTGGGCATTGCTCTTCAGAAAAATAGAAGAGAAGGCAAAGCAAAGGACAAATTGTGCAGAGTACAATGGGTAAGAGAAGAATAAAATGTTTGTGGAAGGTGAACTGTGGGGAGAAAAGGAAAACCCTTAAGGAACTGTAAAGGAAAACTAACAGCTGGCAACATGATTCTTTAAATACAAGGTTTCTGAAAAGAGGCTGGTGATCAGTTGTTCCTGGTATCTGAGCAGAATGTCACAAAAAGTCATCATCAGATGAGTTTGTGAGAAAGATGTAAATGGGGTAGTGGTGGGGGGAGAGTGGAACTACACATGAAAAATTGAAGCACTGGAGTGGGTGGTATGTGGAGGCTGTGTGAAGGATTGTAAATGGGACTGGAGGCACATTGTCAGGCACACTTTTAAAGTCGGCTATATTCTGCTGAAGCTGTGGGAAAGGACTCTGAGGTTCCTTCCAGGCTGTTTTTGTCAGGTAAGCAAGCAATCCTTGCCTCACCCTTCCTGTGTGGCCCCTTTAGCTCACAAGGTCTTAATGAAGGTAATATTCCCCAGTAAAGAGTAACCATCTCACCAGTATGATCAATGTCCCTTCTTGTAATGTCTTTGCATGGGCAAAATAGGAAAATCTTGAGCATGCTCTAAATTTTAGGCACTGGTATCTAGAATGTTCCTTGCAGCTGTATAAAGTTCTGTGGCATCCAGTAATTACTGTTTTATTTTCAAAACTCAAAGTGAGCTAATATCATGAGACAGTTTATGCAGAAGAAGTTGTTTTAGGTAAGTTCATAGTGCTGAGTCTCAACTGCAGTAGTCCTTTTGTTGAGTGCATTGAAAGCTCAGAAGATTGAATGTTGATAGAATCTTAGGTTTAAATTAATTGTTTCCAGATACCAGAATGACCAAAGGTAGTTCTGCCACTTTTCTCAGATATTCAGAGCTTGGGATTTAAGCACTAAATAACATTCAGACCCTTTCTGTCATCTGAAAACTTAATAACTTCACTTGACTTTAGGCATATAGTTTAAAAGTGTGTATTTTTGAAGTCTTGAATGTTTGAAGCTGAGAAAAGATTTATGGTATCTACTGGGGGGAGGGGAAGAGTCCCATTTATGAGAATTATGTCCCATTTACCAGAACCAAGAAACATTGCTCAGCATCAAAGCAAACTGCAGTGCATTTTGGTAATGAAAATTAGTTTTAGTAATGAAAATGCCTATATACCTTTTCAAAGAAAAGTAAGCTGAATTATTTTTAGTGTAAGTCTGTTCTTTTCAACTAGGTCTGCTAACAGTTTCTATTAACTTCAAGATCTTCAGCTCAACACATTTCACATGGTGCTCTCCCCCATGTGAACTAGCAAAGTAATTTTTTTCTGCTGCTTATTTCAGAAAGCTGCACAGTTTTGCTTGTGATCTGAACATTTATTATTTAATTTGTTCAGGAATGTTTAATCTAAATAAATATGCCATTCTTTCCATTAGCCTGTGGTCATATATTTGTATGATCTCTGTTTAAGCAGCTGCTTAAATTACTGCTTGCTGCAATACACTAAGAATGTCAAACAAAAATTAATTAGACAGCTTAACAACCCAAAGTAAACTATTTATTTCAAGTTAGCCTTATGTTTACTACTTTCACATTTAAAATCTCTCATGTGACTGGGACTTGGCCTTTTGCCTCTGCACGTTATGCTTTAGGACAAAGTGAAAAAGCTGTTTTCAGAGTGCTGGTTACATTAAGCATAATCCCAATTGTGCTTAATCTAAAGCAAAAGCATTTATGAAGAAAACAGCAAAGGAAGAATAAGAGAGCAAACTTGTCGCTGGTATTTTGAGCTGAATTTCAGTTAGCACTGGTGGATAAAGGCAACGTTTGGTAAAATGCTAACAAATGCAAATTCTTCTTTTGTGCTTAACAAATTATATTAAAGACATACCTACTAATTTGAAGAAAATATAGTAATTCTTTGGGAATGTGCACTTCATGGTAACAGGGTATGCAGCCATTTCCCCTGAGATGCAATGTAATTCTAGCAGTATCTCTGCATTCCTGACAAGTTCTAAGACTTGCACAGCAATGTGTGAACTGCCTGCTGGCCTCTTACTCCTTTTGTGGTAACTGAAATAGTTCACAGATTCTTTCAGCAAATCCTGGCAGACAATGGTTTCTCAGGTTGGTTTCTCAAATTCAGCCATATTGAAAGTGTTTTAGATGATTCAATGCTACGAGTTAAGAGTTCAACCTATATAAATAACATGCTACTTTTCCATTTTAATAGTTAAAAAAAGTTACTTCTCTGTCTGTCCTCTTGTCCCTTGCAATTCTCTGAAGTAACAGTCCTCAAACATTTTAAATTTGTTTTTGTGTGGGTTTTTTGTTTGTTTGGTTGGTTTTGTCCATTTGGAATTCTCAGAGCTTTCCAAAGGACAGAGCTAAGAGAGACCTTCAGTATTTGTCTGTGTAATAATTTTGGAATGTCATACTTGAAACTATTACTTACCAGCTAACACAGCAACTACAAAAAAGTCTTCTAGGTTTGCTGTGGACACAAATGAGAACTGCAGATCATCTCAGATGTACTTAAATGTGTATGTCAGTGGGTATCAGATTGAGAGCAGCCAAGAATCAGACAAAGGCAGCAGTTCCCAATGGGCAAAGCAACTCTTTAGAATGTAGTTGGGTGCTGTTGCTGCCTCCAGCCTCTCCTTTCTGGTAGACCTCTTTAGTGTAGTGGTGGAACTTCATCTTCAGTACACAGAATACTATGAAGTTTTGTAAAATCCTATGTAGATCATAACATATTTTCAAATAGTGTTTTTGATGTTTGGGTGTTTTTCTTCCACCTTAGTAGTTTAAGATGTATGGTGGGTTCAAGGAGTAAATGCTTTCCATATATTTCCATATAGCATCACTCCTGTTATACGGAAATATGAAAATATTTTTGCTTCACTTTGGAGTCCGGCAGAGTGTATCTTCCCCAGTAATAATAAAGTTAGGATGTGGGGTCTTTAAGGCTAAATTAAGTATTGTGATGTGTTCACTATGTAGATTAAAACCTGTATCTTAGTGTCACATTCCTCCTAAAAAGCTTGTTAGAAATAAATTGCTGAGAACCTTAAGGGAGGAGGGAAACAAAAATAGTTAATAAACAGTCCTGAGTCATGTATCTAGTAAGCAAATGTATAGTGGTTTTAAAGTTACTATCCATAAATATAATTTTATATAAAAAAACCCTATATGGCTTTACCATCTACTTTCTTCTGAGGGAAGAAGGATGCTTTTTTTAAAGGTATTTTTGATACAAGACAGACTTGGGCAGTGCATATTTGTTTTCATAGTGTCCTCTTCCATTCTGTGTAAAAGATGAACATTCTGATGCCCAGCTCATGGGGATTAGAATTTATGGTACCTTTGGTTTTCACCGCACTGAAATGTCACTTCAAGAATGGTAAAAGTTATCTATTCTGTCAAAAATCTTTTAAAAATGTATGTTACTGTTTCTCAACTATCATATTTATTAGGAACAGCATGTACTGATAAAACATAGGGCTGTGGATGTCTGTTGTCAGCATTATTCAAAGTTAATGTTCTCTAGCATTCACTGTCCTGTACTGTTTGCCATTTTCAGTTAGCTTAATTGGTCTACAAATCACATAGCCTTAAAAACATCCTATTTCAATGAAAACAAATAATAGCAGGAACAGATATTCATGATATTCCTCATGAAAATTTTTGAATAATGAAAAACTTTGCTTTCAGATAACTACTGGCAAGCAATTGCAGTTATTCTCTTAGTGCTACATGGATTTTTGTTTTTTGTTTTTTTTTTTTTAATTTATCAGAGGACTAAGGTAGGTGTGACTCCCCCAGCTAGAACAGGGAGCTGAGAAAAGTTTCTTTTTAAATTGTTTCATGCAGTAGGCAAACAAATTGCTATTGGAGGACTGCACCTTATACTTTTATTTATGTTTAAACTTAAACTTTTTGAGAAGGTGCCAGTGTATACAAGAAATCTTCTTCCAAAGTCTGAAATCTCAAACCATTATTTCCTTTGTTATAATAATTTCTGTCAGAAGGTTGAAGGAAGCCTGGTTTCACTATTGAGGCATTTGGTGCCAGGGAACTTCACATTTTAAGAATGCTTTTGACAACTTGTTCTTCAACACGCAGGAGGCCACACTCAAATACAAATCCTGTGCTGGAAAGCTGGGCATTTCTTCTTGGAGAGAGAACAGACCATGTCCCCTTGTGCCCAAGAGTCTTCAGCCCTCCCTAGGAAACCTTTTGGATAGGCAGGACTCTCCAGGCTGGAAATAGTTACTGAGAAATGAATTTCCTGGTCAGAGAAAGGTGCTGCCATCTGTTCTGTACAGTTTTGTAAGTCTGTGGAGATGTCACCTTAGCAGTACAATGGAATGCTTGAAGCTTTTCCTTTGTTTTCTGAAGTTTTGGTTAGTGGTCTATGTATTTGTGAGTGCATGTGTACACAGGGTCTAAACACTTTGTGTATACATATGTGCACATGTGGATGCACTTTTTTTTTCTTTTATTCAAAGCAAAATGTTTGTGGCTGTTCTTTAGACTCTTTATTTGGAATGGCTCCTCTTTTCCAAAGCAGGATTTTGCAAACATCACTTTTGCAAAGGAGCCAATATTAGTCTCTAAGACTGCTCATGCTTCCACTGTTCCAGTGACTGCGAGCTATAAATATTTTTGGACCACAGAAACCAAGAAATGTTAAAATAAAAGTGGCTTCTTATTTATGGATATAGTTCTACCTAAAGGTAGAAAATAAATCTCCTTATAGGGCTATTCCAATTACTATTTTTAGGGACTTTTTAATCTGTTTATTGGTTAAGTAAAAGTTCATCTCAACTTTCAGTTTATACACATTATGTTTAAAGAGAATGTATCCCATGTTACATTAAAAATGAAGATTCTGCAGTTACTCGAATGTAAAATAATGGTTTGTTCTGAAGTACAGTTAGTGTTTTATCACTTGGGTGATTTTTTTTCAGCGGTTCATGTAATTTTCTTGGAAATTCTTTGCTTTTGCTTACTAGAAAAGAAAAGACAAAAATCTAGTAATCTAATTTGTTGGGTTGCAGGTGTTTCTGTGAAGAGGTTTTTTTATTTTACAGATATGCTTTGAGGATTCTGTTGGCTCTGCTCTACAATTTTTAATTATAATGACTGGTAGGAATGGGACTGCTGAGCTCTTCTAGGTAATTAATCAGGCCTTGTATCTGTAAGAGACTTAGAGAAATGATTTGATTTTCATGTTTTTCCACAAATTTTTAGAATAAGACCGAATGAACTTGGATAAATTTCAATTAGAAGTTGGTATTAAGACATTGTTGATTTTCTTCTGTTTAAATTACTGTATGAGCAATAGATGAAGAAGAAAGCATCATTACTTCATCTGCATTATCTGTTCTCACTTTCTTTTCATGTGTTTTGCATGTTAAGACAGTCCCTCATCTCAGTGTGGTTTGAACCAGGGTGTAGGGAGAAGTTAACATAATCTGGCCCAACCATAATAATTCTGCAATTCTATAGAGCATTTATGTGAAATAAGGAAAAAAACCAAACTGGTCGGACTGGGGAATTTTGGATTAGCCTGTTCAGAATTCATTACTAAAATATTTTCACTTCTACTGAACATCTGAAAGAAAATGGGAGGGAAAAAAAAATTTTGGGGAGGCATAAGGTTTTATGGGTAAAATGTGAGATTTTATTGGCTTTGCTTGACAGGCTGAGAGATTGGTTTGAGTCTGGAAATTAGAATGTGCCCTGGTGTTGCTTTGTACTTATTCTGCTGTCTAGAGGTCTTTCTGAGAGCTGAGGCCAAGGTAAAAATGAAGGCACAAAGGTTGACCTAGAGTGATATGCAGAGATTTATGCTCTTCTAGCTTGGACTGTAGTAGGAAAGACATTTCACTTCTGATAAATCGCATTAAATATTGTCTTGTAATATGGCACTAATGATGATGGGTTTTTTTCTGAACATAAATTTACAGAGATAGAAGCATTGGATCCTGGGGGGCTCCTCTGTTGTTTTAGCTGCTTTGTTACAAGTAGGATGGGAAATGCTGAGGGACCTTCATTGCTGTATATGTTTATGTATATGTATAGCTTAATACTTGCATGTTTTTATTCTCTTTGGAGCAGAAATCTTCATTATAAGCAACATTTTAAAGCATCAGTAAGGTTTATGGTCTCTTAAATGCTGTTTTCATGCATGATGTCATTAAGAGTATTATGTTGTGTATTGCTTAAGATTAGTCTTGATATTAAGTATACTTTCTATTCACTTATTATAGAATCCCTCAAATCTAGTCATCAGGACTTGACAGCATAAGGAATAGCTGCAGCTACTTTTGGCTGGTTTGGTTTTTTGTTTTTGTTTATTTGTTTTTCCTGATTGTCTTGCAAAACCATCATTGCATAAAGTTAATAAAGCTATTTATTCAGTTATGGTGGTGTGAATATCAGTCTCAAATGATTGCTTATGTTTTGAGTAGTTCTTACAGTCACTTTGTTTCAAATTGATTTCTCATCATTATGACTTTACTTTTTAGCCAAGTTCAACCCCAGCTTGCATTGACAAGAACTGGAGGAATTGTACTTGGCTGTTCAGCTGTGTCAGCATTTCCACTGAAAAGTAATACTTGCTGCACTGAAATAGAGAGACAGTTGTAGCCCTATATGAGAAACAGTAACTGAAGGGTTTCTACAAGGTGAAACTTTTGGTTCATATTATTAACACAGGGAATAAGCACAGGAAACCACAGTTCTCAAAGAGCTAAGGGTGTATAGAAGTCAAAGAGAGGAGTTAGTAGCAATTTTATTCTAGTAATAGATAATATTAATACAGTTGAAATGTTTGCAGATAGAATTCAGGTTTATTTTGAAAATGATGATTAAAAACATCCTGAAAAACAGATGGAAAGGAATAGTTCTGGGGCAGTGTACTTGGTGTCCTTGGAAGGAAGAAAATAGTAATAGTAAATACTAATTCTCTCTATTCCATGATAAAACAGAGACCTTTTTATTTTGAGAATTAGCATTGCAGTAGAAATCATTCTCCAAAAGTAGAGGTTTTGTGTGTGGTTGTGCTTTTTCTCAGCCATAGTTAACAGGCATATTTTATCTTATAGTTGCTGATTTTCAACACAGTGGGAAAGTTACAGGTCAGAGTGAGTGAAAAGTTTGCTTTCCTGTTGTGAGAACATTGTTTCAAGATTTTGAATTGCAGATAGATTGCTTGTCCATACAATTCTATATTCCTTGGAAATTTTACAGGGTATGTAAAGGAAGATAATTTAGTGAAGTGTGTGCCCTCAGGAAGAAAGGGGAAGTTGTACTTGCATATGTTGTGAAAAACATATGCAACTAAATTTAGCTCATACTAGCAGATTCTACTTATTTTCAAGATTGTTTGTGGGATACTTCCAACCTTGTCTGAAAAAGGGCATGGGAAGATTTATTTTTTTTATTCCTCTTTGGGCCCTCACATCTCCTTTTCTCCTTTCTCCTTCCCCTAAGGAAAAAAGGACACTCAACAGAAGACAAATTATTTCTCTGCACACATTTATATCTCAGTAATCTGATTTAGCATCATGTTGTTGTGCTGCAAGATTAACTGGCATATGCCCCCACCCCCATTACCCCCCAGTTTTATACAATTATTAATGCTTCTCCTGTAAATCTTAGATTTATCTGTGAAAAGTTAGCCTATTATCCAAAACAGTTTCTTTCCTGTTCTTTTGAAAACCAGCAACAGCAGTAACTGCTGTTTAATGTGTGCAATGTATTTTTTCTGTATTTGATACTATTGGACAAAAAAATATTTTTATCTGTTAGCACTCGAGTCTTAACCCTTCTAGTGAGTGTGCCTACCTGCAAGTGCTCTGTGTCAATGTCAGACTGACCTCTTCAGTGATTATTTGCAGAAATTGTATTTCTTCTCCCCTCAGGGAAGTTGAGCACTCAGGTAAATTTTATCATGAACCTTGTTTGATTTAGTTGGAAAAGTATTGATTGTTTTCCATTTGAGGGGAAAAAACCCCAACCAATCAAATACTGTTATTATAGTTGCATGTCACATCTGTAGCTGAATAGAAAAAAACTAACTTGTACCTTGGTGCTCTTCTGTATTTTGAAGCTATAATTTGTTCTCATATGATACACTTTCTTTCCCTGGAGATTTTGCTTTGCATGTGGCATATTGCTGCCTTTCTATATCAAGCTAAAAAAATATTACTTAGTTGAAATAGATTTTAAGGATTCTAATTGTTAATTATCTTCTTATGGCATCAGTGACCTTAATATATTCAAATTCAGGGTTTGTACCATGTAATTCCAAGCAGTAAAATAAGACTGTTTATCGACTGTTCAGAAGCTTTTCAAGACATTGAGAGAATTGCCTTTTAACCCTGCACTTCATACAGCTCTTGGTATTTCTTCCTTGACAGCAAGTACCCTTAGGTTATGAATGCAGAGATTTTTGGCACTGAGATGTTAAAAGTAAAAGGATTTTTAAGACACTTTTTTTTTTTTTTTTTTTAAGAAGGCCACTAAAGAATGCTGAGTTGCCATTTTTAGAGGTGAATGTCCCAGCTGCTTTTAAAGCTTGTCCTTTGTCTTTGGAATACCTTACTTTACAACAGAACTGCTGAAGGTTGAGTCAAGTTTGTTCAGAGCTGTATCCCTTGGAAACATATTGGCAAGCATGATTTAGTGCTGCTTGTCTTAATCCTGTACATTCCTGACCACGGCAAGGCTACACAATCAGTAAGCTTTATCCCACACTGTACTTTCAGCATTAAAGTTTGAAAAGCCAAAGGCATCGAAAAGGTGCTGTGAGAAATGGGCTTTTTTCCTGTTTTATGGCTTGAAACTTCAAAAGTCTTAAAAAGAGATTATTTCATAATAGAAACTATAGTTTCTAAAATATCTTAAGAATCAGCCTGAGATTTGACCAAAGTATGAAGTGACACAACTACTTTCAGCATTACTGGGCTCTAGCTGCTAGGGCAAACTGTAAAACTTCTAAAATAATAGTAGGTTATTCAGTGGCTCTCTGGAGGTGAAGAGGACACTTGGGTTTCAGTGGCTTCTGGCAATCCTGCTGGAAGGAGGCACTCACATGCTTAGAATGACTTCTGTCAATATAAAATGGGTACAAGGTGTTTTATGTGGGTCTGATCATTGTTTTTTAAGATGAGTAAAGTGGCTTGACTCTGACTTTCCTAGAAGACCCAGATTTCACTGGGCTTGTCCCGCACAGGGATGTGATTATGTCTCCAGCCTAAAGCTTGCCTGGTTTTGTTTTGTTGTTGTTTTGTTTTGTTTTTTCTTCAGGTAGGTGGACTGTTCATTTCAGTAATTTAGATGGAATGTGCTGCATCAGGGCTCTGCAGAAAATGGAAATTATTTTGAATACTTAGGGAATTCTGCAGCACGGAGCCGGATGCTTTTGGGAGACACTAGAGTGTGAGTGAGTGTTATCACTTTGTTTTATTTTATGGTACTTACACTAGTATTTATCATGATACCACCATAATATTATGACATGTTGTCTGAATAACTCTGAGAAGTAGGGAAATCACTCCTGTCTACAAAGAGAAAATGAGTCATGCAATAAATTGAGAAGTTGCTTGTGCTCCTATGGTAGATCTTGTGGAAAGGATAGTGGGCCAGGACTGCTGCAGCACTAACTATATTACATATAAAAATATAAGCAACATTTTGTATGACTATAACACTTCATATGAGTGCAGCTGGCCTTTTTCTCATATCTTAACACATAAGCTAATCTTATCTTTTATCAAGTAAAAATAATCTGATCAATAGGATCTGATCAATTCAGACTCAGGAAAAAGAAATATTCCAAACAGTGTTATTTTTCCTGAGACAGAATCTGTACATTTAAAACTGGGATGAAGTAAACAAAGGAAGACTGTTCCTAAATAATGTAAGGAGTTATTTAAGGTGGTCAGTTTTGATTTGGTTGTAGTTATTTGATTGTTGATGTTATAAATTAACAAAGTTTCAGTAGATGACTAAAAATAGTTCAATCATTACTCCATGAATGGAAAAACATTCTAATTGTTTGAGTAACATCACCCCTGGGTATTTCAAGCCACCACTTGTTTTGGGACAAGAAAAATTGAGTGCTCTTTTAAGAATAGGAACCCCTTTGTTGCAAAATTTCTGTGATGGTGACTGGGGAGGAGCTTCTGCTCTGTAAATATAATCTAGAAAATATCTTGAAGCAGGTTACTAAACTCCTTAGCATTGTCCATGACAACTTATGTTCTTTGAATCTTGGGCATTTCAAAAGATCTGCATTTATATCAAAATTCACCATGATGTTTTAAGGGAGGAATCAAACATTGTCAAGACCCCTAGTCAGGTATAGAACCTAAGAGTTCTAGACATTGCATTAATGCATCTCATTGCTACTGTTATAGGCAACCTTATTCTCTATTGATCTACTATCATAATTGCATGTAAATTAGAGGGAAATAAGACTGAGTATCTGGAAATCTCTCAAATCCAATTTGCTGTGTGGGAAGATTTTCCTGATAGGAAGCATTACTAGAACCTTTAAATCAATGCAATACACTAAAAAAATGCCTTATGGGGTTTCGGGGGCAGCATTTAACAATTTTCTTCTTTGCTGGTACAAATAACTAATTGCAATTATGTTTGTTTTTTATTGTTTCTTTGAGTTGTCTTGTTGGAATATACACACAAGATGGAAATATATAGGCTAGTCCGAGTCATGCTTTGATAAATTATATTTACTTGAAGTGGGAGATCCATTTAATCTCTACAGAGAGAGTAAGCATCTTTTTTTTTTTGAAATTCGTCAGAGTTTTGAGTATCAGCAGTAACCAGCAGTTATGGTTAGCAGTTACCCTGATGGTAACTTGATGCTAGCCAGAATCATGCCTAATCTTGTCTATCTAACTCTTACATGTCATAAAAGGTTTATCTTCCAGTTGACATCCCCTCCCTAATGGAAAAGCTGTTAGAGGTTCAATTAAATAGTTTGGAATAGATTTATCTGCAAATAATTATTCATTCTCTTTGTTTCTCCATGCTCCTGGTTGTGTGATGTGGTAGAGGAGGCTGAGGGGAAGTCATGAGAACAGGTTTATTCTCTGTTGGGAGGTCATTCCAGGAAGCTTGGTTTATATCAAATGCACAATATGGAAACACCCCACTACCCTGAGTTTAGAAGAGAATCAGTCTTCAGGGGGTGAATCAGTAGCTGAGAGATTTCCACGGCTGCGAGTCTTCAAGCGATCGATCACTGGTGACAACTTGACTGCATTGATTGCTCCTGCAAAAATGTTATCAATACTTTTAATGAAAGTAATTATTTTGATTCTGTAATTATTGAATTTTTGCAGCAGCAAGGGATAATTATTGAAAGTAATTTCTTTGCAGTAGCACCGTCTCTAGCAGGTTCTAGGATGGGGGAATCGGACGTATTTTAATTTTAGTTTTAGAAGGCACATGTTTGGATGTGGCTGTGTTCTGTGGGTGTTGTGCAGCATCCAAGCAAGGGAATCATAGTGCTCCTGTGCTGCAATGGCAGTAGGTCAGTGACAGTACATTTCTCTTAATCTTCTAATTAAGAGGTAGCTAAGAAAGAGAATCCAGTTTTTCTGTCTCAGAATACTGAATCGTGTCACTAGTCAAGAGCATCAACTTGCAATACTGTCAGTACTTTAAAAATTTTTAATGTATTAGCAGCACTTTTTTTGTTCTGGGGTCCAGCACCCATTAATTTGCAGTCATAGCTGTGAGGGTTCCACATATGTGGCTTGGGTTGAATGCAGAAAATACACAGTGTAGGATCAGCAGCTCTGGATCGTGTAAGAATTCTGCAATAGCTGCAGAGAAAGAATCCAGTTGGCCAAATTTGTAGAACAAATTCTTTCTTTAAATTGTTTGGTGTTTTTTTTGTTTGGTTTTTTTTTTTTATTTAGTGACAGCAATTGTGGAGACTTGTGACAAAACCATTTTTGGCTGAAAAATGTAAATTCAATGTAGCCCAAACTATTTGTGTAAATGTGTCCTTTGGAAATTCTAATGAAAAAGCCATTGTAAACTACTTGTTTCCTGCTCCTCTGCTTTAGGTTGGCAGAGCTGCTATGACACTTGATGTCATCCACAGACAGAAGGCCTGTGGTCCTTGGTTTTGAGATTTTTAGCAGAGGACCTCAGGAAGTCTGGGTTCCTAGCTCCTCAGCTTTAGCCCTGCCCTACTCAGTGCTTGCAGAAAGCCAGGTGACTCCAGGAGCCCTATGAACCATTGCTGACTCTTAAAAATCAAGCCTTGATTGTCATAATTTCCAAAAGCTAATTTGATTTAATCTCCTGTGGTAAGTTTTGCAGTATCTATGTTATGTTTTTCATAATTTCTTGCTCAATAAATTTCTCTGTTGCTAGTTTTACAAATTGGGTCATAAATGAAGGAGGGAGCCCACAGGTGCTACACAACACCCTGGCTCTCAGAGCTGACTTAGTTGAATTTTAAGGAGAGAAAAAGTTAAAATATCCTGCTATTCATTCACATGTGTGGCTTTTTCTTTGGGTGGAAGGAATGGTGGGGCAAGAGTGAAGCTGCTTGGGAAGGCCACTGGTGGGTGCCTGTGTGTCAGATGGGTCAGTGTGTCAGTGAGAAGGTGACAACTCTGCTCTTGGCAGTAAATGACAATAATGTTACCTCAGTGTTTGCAAACTGCATGGCTTAGGTGTGTAAAAAGAAGCATTAATCTCAGTTATCCTGAAAGAATTATTTGATTTGTCTTAAACTCATAGGTTCTAGTTTGGTATAGTCTTATGGACCAGATTTATGCTCCTAGCAAATGAGATTTTACTACATATAAATTTGGTTCAGAGATAGCAAAACCATTTCTATTTGTGTAGAGACATGCTTTTACCCTAGAATGACATATTTCTGGAATTTTTCTCTATATGTAAGCTATTTAAGCCCTCACCTGCTTAGGGGACCCAGCACCTTCTGCTGTTTTAACTTTATTTTGCATCAGGCTCAGTGTAGCCGAGTAAGCTTCACTGCTCTGAATATTTGATGTTGTCACTGGAAAAGTCCTAGCTGGAAAATGGCTTACATTTGGACTCTTTTTTAATAACAGGACAGGGGTGAAAGTCACCTGCTTTGACTGATGCAAGTGGCTGAAAAAAATGATAGGTTTTATGAAAATTTATATGGTTAAATGAAGATTAAATATTTACAGAGGTTATAATTCTGTTTTTTTCAATGTTTTACAAGGATGTCTTTTTGCTTTTTTTTTTGTTGTTGTTGTTTTTAATTTGGCAAACTAAGAGTTCCCTAGTTTCTCCAAAGTGAACACAGAAATGCTCAAATTTTAGACCTTGTTATGTATTTTGAAAAAGAGCAGAACAGAGAGTCTGATGAAAGTAAAGCTTATAAAACTTAAGGTGAGTCTCCTGAACACAGTTCAGTGATGCTTAGCTTGGGAATATGTTTCCTGGTGAATCATCCCTTTCCTTCCTTTTTTTTTTTTTTTGGGCTATTTTAATTTTTTTTTTTCTTTTTAGATGTTGTTTAAAAGCTTTTCTGACTTCATTGGGTTTGACAACAGTTTTAAAACATCAACTGATCTATTTTGTAAAGGAAGGAGTATGTTTTTTCTTAAAAGGACTATGGACCTATTTTTTTTCATCTAGCTATTCCTCATCAGTTTTGATACCCATGTGTAAAATTGCAAGTGTTATACATCTGTACTGCAGATGCAACATAGAGGTTTAAGCCCAGGGATAAAATACAAAATTATAAAACTATGAAGAGAGTTTATCAAACAGGTAGTTCCTCTAGGACCCTTCAATATATAGTCAGTCTTAGAATTGCTCTTGCTTCTGCCTCTCAATACTTGGCAGAGGGCTGACAGTTCACAGATATGTGTAGTTTCCAAATATCTTGTAGGAAAAGCAATAATTTTAAGTGGAAATATTAAGGGTTTTTTCCTGTTTATGTTACTACTTTGTCTAAATGATCTGATACCCTACATCAGTGGAACAGGTATTCTCATTTGGCAAGAAGGCTTTCTGTTGAGCTAGCTTTTTAGAGTTTATTAATACTCCATGGTATACCTGATCTGTAAAGTCAATCTCAGCCCTTATGCCCTGTTATTTTAAGTACATCTCAAGGAACCTTGAGATGAAAGTGTTGAAGGCTTTTTAAAAACAGTATAACTAAACTTGCCTTTTTCTTTAGAACTACTTACCTTTTCTCCTTTACTATTTGCATAGCATATTGACTTAAAAAAAAAAAAAAAAAGCAACAAAGCAAACCCACTGCTTTTTATGGCAAAATAAATTTCAGCAGAAGTTTAAATAGGAATATATTATTATTATTACTACTGAGGAGGGTGGATGCAGCTCTGCTCTTCTGAAGGATGCTTCTGTCAGGCCCTTAAGGTTGAAAGCTAAAAAAAATATTTTGTTTCCACAGGTTTTTTTTTTACTGTCCTTTGCCTCTATTTCTGTGGAATTATGCCCTGCCTCTGCCTGCTGGAGCACCAGTCTCAGCTTTTGATTCTGTGGATCTTTTGCAAACCTTCTAAACACACAGAAGCTCATTTGAAAGAAGTGAGGGTGAACTCTGTATGTGTGAAAAGCACAGCACAACTTTTTAACTTCATCAAAACAAAGAAGTCAGTGATATGGAAGGGCCTGTCTCACATTTGTCCTTCACTACATCACTTGTCATGGCAGAATTCAAACTGCAATCTTTTCAGGCAGCCTAATTGCTTGGTGGCTGTGAACAGCTGAGATGGCTATCCCTGTATCTTGACAGCAGTTTAGCAGCTGAGATTTTGACTACTGGGAGATTTGGCTCCCATTCCTATGCTGTGTCATTCTACTGCTGAAAGCAATTATTCAAATTGTCACACAGCTACAGAGGGGTCAGGGAGTGCTCTGTAGGAAATAAGTCATTTAGCTGAAGTAGGCCTTAAACTCTGTGGCTTGGAGAGGACAGGGAAAGCCAGTTCTATTTGCATGGAAAATGCAATGATCTATTAAGCCATGGTGAAGAAGAAGGCAAGTTTTTTTCCCAGGCACTAGGAAAAATAGGGAAACCAGAAGACTTCAAGTTTGTTCCCTGCTCCTTTGCTGTGACTCTCCTGTTCTGAAGATTTCTTTGCTACACCCATGTGTTGCCTGGCAGTTTTTCTCCCAGATGTTTTCACTATAATATATGTGAATGGCAAAGGGCACCTATTTTATGAACCCATATGAGTCCATTAACTGAAGTAGGAACAGACATCATTGTATTTTTAATATAGAAACACAGATTTTTTTTTTTTCCATTTCAGTTTCTGTCTCCTGAAACAACGAAGATTGTGTTTTCATGGATGCCTTTGTGGTTTTGGTCTCTATTCATTTGCTTGTCAAGTGGCTACAGAAACTTATTTATAACTTCTTAACTCAGTCTGGTGATGTCTTAGATGCTAGATTTTTGCTGTAGTCTTTATGGCAGATGCATAAAGATTGCCTGACTTGTTGGAATCAGAAAAATCCTACAGGATGTAGCAGTATTTGCCTCTGTCATTTAACTGAAGAAAGAGGTTTGCAGCCCTTGTAACTTGCCCTGTGTGAAGATGTCTGAGAAAAATACATTTTTTTTGGTTATGCAGGAGAAGTAATTTCAAATTGCACCTTAGTTTTATTCTTTTTTTTAAAGCTAAAAATCTGCAGAGCTCACTAGGATTATATAGTTATTAATTATTGAAACCATTTTTTTCCCTAAGCTTATTGAAAAGGATGACTTTAATTACTTCCTGTCTTTTTGCAGAAAGAAATTTGTTTCCATTTATTAAAAGCTTCAAGAAAAGGTGATGGTGCTGGATTACCTTGCAGTTACCCTGCTATAATTACCCTGGTATCATCTTGGATTGCTTCTTTGTATGTGTAAATGACACAAGCAAGTAAAGGAGTTATGCATAATGCTGAAGCTTTTATATGTTAATGCTTTGCATGGTTTGTTTCTTCTTTAGGGGTGGAATCTTTTTAAGTAAATTAATCTCTCAATATAACAGCTATTCCTGAAAGGTGAGGTCATTTGACACAAAATCATGTAGTTGTTATTCTTCTCTACCCATTTTAGATGAGGTGGGTTTCAAGAAAGGAGATGTGCAGTTTGAACAGTCCAGGACACAAATGTATTTTGTAATTTATTGCTAAAATGTAATTTATTCACTATCTGCCAGGTTGCTTTTCCCTGGTAAGTGGGCTCAAGACTGTTAGATTTGGTTCATGTAGTTTGTCAGGTATTGTGGTGGGCAATCATAATTTATTGAGGATGTGTTTCTAACTTTCTACCTTGATAAGAAAAGTTTTATATGCTCTCATCCTCTTGAGCCATATTGGTCTTTTGAAGAGTTATCTTTAGCAAGGCTTTCCTGATGAAGGTAAGTTGATGTGTTACATCAGCTACATAGAAATGATGGAAACCATTAAAATCACACTTACAGGATAAAATGATCATTAGCAACATCTGTTTCCTTTCAATTCTAGCACAAATGAAAGACTAGTTTTAAAAGTTGTCTGGTTATTATTTCTGCAGTGCTAGAGGTTTGCTTGGCTTTATGTAAAGCCAATTTTCCTAGCAGATAGGCACCAGGGCAGTTTTGGTTATTGATGCCACTGTATTTGGTAGAGATACAGAAAATAGATAACATCAAAAGGTAAAAAAGTTAATACTTAATTTTACTAAGTCTGCACTCCTACTATTAGAAGAGAATGAAAGTAGTTTGAGTGCAAATTGCTCCCTTACAAAGCAGCTCTCTGTCAGACTGGAATCCCAGTGTGGATGAGGAAATGTGGACCAAAGAGTGAAGTCCACAGCAACACCCTTCTCTACCAGTGTCTCTTCACTCCTGCTGTTGTATCAATGCACTGTTTCCTCTGCAGATTTTATTTAGCCCACAGCTATTTTTAATATTTTCCCTCAAGTAGAGGGTTGGTTATTCCATACAGTAATCCCATAGCATTTCCATTTAGTCTTGCTAGCAGTTGTGTAACATGGCACTCCAGGTATTCTTGTGACATTTACAAGAATTCAACAAGGTTTCAGGTATCCTTTAGGGCACTGTTTTTTGGTTTGTTTTTCTTTTTCTTCTCCTCCCTGAATAAAGGGAGGGTTTTTTCCTTACGTTTTTCATGGGTTTTGGAAGAGAAGCAGCATTACTGTTTCAGAAACAGCAGCGTACTTGATTTCTCAGTGGGAGGCACTGTTTGAAAAAAGGGAATAGCTTACAGCAATGACAGTTGCCTTCTGATTCATGGATGAGGAGCCATTCTTCCCCAGAGAACACTCCAATCTGTGTTAGAAAATCATGTAAAGCCATTGTAATGTTCAGCACAGAATATCTTCATCCAACAAGTGAGGTATTTCTTCCTGCTGTCAAATTATTTTTGGCTGGAGTGTAGCTGATCAAACTTGACTGGGACTGCAGCTGTGTGAGGGTTGCTGTAGTTTATGGTGCTCACAGAAAGGAAGCTTCTGTCAAGCTGGGAATTGATTCTGGCAGTAATAGTACTGTGCAGCTCAGGAATGGTGATGCTGGAGTAGCAGAAGGGTAATTTGCAAACATTTCATTCTGGCCTTTATCACCAGGAAGAGTGTGAAGGAAAAAAAGTTTCTTTCCACCCACTGAGTGCTGCTGCATTGTAGCACAGAGTTTGTCAGCACAGCTACAGAACGTTCATGTGATGCTACTGGAACTTGTCATGGGAAGGAATGCCAAGAAGGTGATGCTTGCCACGTATCCATGTAAAGCCATTGCAGGGTGGTAGTAATGAAGTCATTGAAAGCAGATGTTTGTGTATATATACTTGCATTTTTAAGTAAGCCATTCATTAATCCCACCTGTAAGTTAAAAATAAACTTTTTTTGTGTGTATGTGTACCTGTTATAATTTTTAGTTGGCAGTATGGTGGGGGTTATAGTTTAAATTCATGTGTTCTGGAGGCAGAATTTCTAATTAGTGACTAGATGTTGTGTTTTAGTAGTATTTTGCTTTTTGTTTCTTTTGGTGTTTGTTTGTTTTTTTTTTTTAAACTTGCTTTAGCTGGTATTACTTCTCTCAGGGCCATTAATGACTTTAAACAAGCCCCTGAGTTATTTCCTTAACCACGTATTTCTCCAGATGAATCACTGAGTTTGTTTTCTTGTCATAGATTTTGTTCTGTGCAGGCCTGCTTAGGGACTGGGTGATACCACCCGTGGCATAATAAAGGCACTTCCACTGCATTTAGCTAAATTCTCAATGGTATGGGTATATATGGTTTGAAGGCCCTGTTTCTCCTCCTTTTGGATGTGCAACTTCTCAGTCCTTTCCTTTTCCCCTTCCACTGCCCCTGTTCTTCTCTCCTTTCTTATTCCTGGTAGGATTTTGCCAGGGCATTGTCAGAGCCTGCAGGATTCTAAATCCAGCTGTCTGTATCACAGCTCCTCATTCAAATATTGATCAATAATGCACAGATTTCACCTTGGTTTATATTGGGCTTGATGCCAGACTAGCAAAGAACTATCTGGAAAAATCATGTTCTTGCTCCTGTTCCCTTTTCTCTTCTCACTTTATTGAAAGTTTTTACTGAAAATAAGATGTTACCCACCCAACAGGATGTACCTGCAGCATGGCTCAGGTTGGAGGCTGGAAGCAGTTTTGCAGCAACTGACAACATTTCTCCCCTCAATTTAATCCTGCATTGAGTAAACTAAACTGTGATACGTCAACAATAATTCTAATGAAGTAAGAATTTTGGGTTATTTCCATAAGTTACATGTATTAAAAATCATATACTTAATTTACATAATTAGTACTTACACAAAATTCTCCTTTTTTTGAGCTCAAGTCTGTTGAATGTTAATAGAGTTGGGTTTACAGTGTGCTAAGTGAGATTAGAACTGGGTCCTGCATGTTTGCTTTGATATCTTGTGGAGCAAAATTTTCCAGTAAAAGCCTTTGAGTTCCATGTGTGTCAGCACTGAAACCCTGCAGGGAAAATGCACTTTTTATATGCTAGCAAAAGCTTTATCTGCAGAGCTGGAACTGGTGGTATGTTTCTGAAGTCACACAGAAGGAGCGAGGCTTCTACAAGGAATTTTAATTGATACTTTATGCAAATCTTAGGTGCTGAATACATTCAAGAAATGATGCTGTCGAGAATATTTCCTGAATTATCTGAGGTCTTTGAGAAGTACTTGCGTTTCCCTGTCTGTTGTAATACTTAAGGTGGCAGAGTAGCTGTTAGCTTCTAAATAGTAATTGTATAGTACATTTGTGATAAGTGAAGTACTCTATATTTTTATATTTTCTGGTCAATACATTTTTTTTCTTCAGTAGATGTTAAAAAGTCATCCCATCAAGGATGTCTTTAGTATAATCTCTTAAGTAATTCATGTGTCCTGTCCTTCTCCTTCTGTAAGTAACACAGTCAACCAGGTACAGTGTCAGCAGAATTTCAAAATGAGGTCAAATGGCTATCTCACCAAAATATTTACTCCTTTTCCCCCTGGAATATTTTGTAAAACAAATAATAAGCAGTGTAAGGACTAAATGTATGTCACTGGCAGGCGAATCAGTAAGTTTTACTTGGCCTATAAAATGTTACTCTGTGATCCACTAGTGTCCTTCAGAGATCTTTTTGGTAAAAAAGTTACTCAGGAATGAAGGGATCTAAACTGGATGAAAACAGAAGAAACAGTTAATCTTCCTGAATGTAAAATACAGGTACATTGGATTATACCCTCCATCAGGTGGATGGTCTGTAACACTGTTCCAGCTTGCTGAGTTGCCTTTAAGCTATGGGCCTGTCTTCCTTCAGCAGAATATCATTTATCTTCCAGAGTAGCACTCCACAAAGCTGTGGTGGCAACAGCAGGAGGAGGTGGAGGCAATAATGTTGCTATCCTGCTTTAAATGATTAATTACACTCAAGAGCATTCCCTTGGCCGTGGAGGATTTTACAAATCCCCAGTAAAAAGAAGTACCTCCTAATGGGAAGGAAGTCCAGGTACAACCTTGTCTGTTTTCTTGGTGTTTCCTCTTTCCAGATGTACTCTGGCTGATGCCCAAAGAGAGTCTGTGTCCCTAAACCAGGACTTCAGCTCTTGCAGTGGGGACCAGAGACCTATAAGTGAAGTAAGATGTTGCTCAGGTTCTATGCAACAGTGGGGCTTTAGTTGCTTTTTGGGTTCAGCCTCCAGCCCTTCCTTTCATGGCTTTTGTGACTTTTTCCTTGGATGAATAAAGACTTCAGTGGTTAGAAGGAGGGAGGGTTAACTTTCTGAGGAAGTCTTACAGACGCATGCCCTAATTGTAGGTGCTATTATGAGAGTAAGGCTGAGCTGTGATGAATTAGGTAATTCCCTCTCACAGGAGAAGAGGGATGAATTCTTAATAGCTGAGAATTGGAAGGCAACCTTATTTAACCAGGAGAGGGAAAACTGTCTCCTGAAAGGGCCCTGTCATAGAGTGTCCCAGCTTGTCAGACTGTGGGTTCTGGAGATGGGAAGCAGGTTTGAGTCTGAGAAACCTTGTATGAACTTTATCATATTTGAGAAAGTTGAACTCCAGCAGTTCATCTTACTTGTGACTCTACTTCTCTGACCCTTTTAAAGACAAATCAGTATTGATCCATCAGAATGCTGGTTAGATAGTAGGTATTTTGCATTGATTTATTAGCAGCTGCAGAGAGCATGAACCTACCCAGTTAGGAATGGAGAAGACTGTCAAAGGTGATACTGGAGGTGCTGGTTGCAGGGAGAGATATTTAGTGCTGTTTCTCCTCAGGAAGATGTCTGGAAAGAAAAGTTACTACCTTTGTAAATATTTTAAAGTATGTTGTTATTAGACTGGGCTATTGTATTTACCCTGGGACACGATACAGGTGTGGCAGAAAAGCTGGAGGGCAAAGGACAGAAAAAGCTTTTAAAAGCTGATTGTGAGCCTTGGTTTTGTATTATTTGGAGGGAATGACAATCAAGCCTTTCCTTTTGTCATCATTTTTTAGGGAGAAAGGAGTCTGGGGAGAACAGCGAATATAGGTAAGTGTCAGGAAAAATCTTTTGCCACTGTTGGGTTTTGCAGTTCTCTCCTGGCTTACGGCTCTCTGTCCCCTTTAAAAATTCATGCTTATTTTTATCCCTATCTGGGACTTGCTGTGCAAAGTGAAACTGATGTCTTCTGCCTAACGAGGCCTTGCTCTTGTATTTCTTTTTTTGAAAACTCTATAGCCTCTGTAGGAAACGCATTGTCTTTCTTTTGTGCATGGTTTGTACATTTTTAGGTGCTGGCACAGTATAATTAAAATTGAAGAAAGTAAGGAAGGCATTTAGAAACAGTAATTACTGGTATGTCAGTAACAAAATTAGTGGGAAGTGAGTATGAAAAGAGAAATCTTCCATCTGTACACAGCTTTAGTAGATCCTGCCTGTGGGCTTAAAATGTTACATTAGAGTTGCAGGACCACAGAGGTACCTGTAGCTGCCACTAATGATAAGAATTCTCTTCATCTCAGTGAGGGAATTAGCTGTCCTTTCCTTTTGAAGATTAAGAGCTGATGTGCTCACCACCCAGATCCACAGTGTGGGTGGTTGCACTGCAAGGTGTGCAGGCCATGAAACCATCTGTGCATGGTTTACTTCCAGGTGACCACAGAAAAAGCCCTGGAGCTCTGGCAAATGTGTGTGAGATTCACTTGCTCTTTAGTCTTCAGCCTTCAGGGCTGCTGGAATGTTTTGGCAGAAACTGGTTTTCCAGGATGACAGAAACATGAGCCAAAGCCTGGCTCTGCTCTAGGTGCAGTCCTGCAGGGCTGTGAAGAAAAATGAACAACACTCAGTTTGCACTCAGGATATAGAAATCTGTTTCTAGTAGAATAATTTCAAAACCAGTTTAAAAGTTTACAATCAGGAGAATAAGTGAAGGGAGGTTTTGTTTGTTTTTAATTTTGTGGCTTTTCTTAATGGAAACTGTTGAGCACTTTTTTAATTTCTGTGGCCTGGTTTGGCCTCTGCCAAATGTGTTAAGACAAGCAGCCGAAGCTGGTTACTGTGCTCAATGCTTAAGCACCAAAGCTAGAATGTAGTAAACACCTTGAAGCAAGTATTTCCTTTTAATAGAGATGGTTGTGAGTTGTGGAAGGACCTTGTAATGCCATCTGCATACGGAGTACATACTTTGGTTTGAATTAATGCAAAGACTAGAGTCTGCTGTAAACTTTGGATCCTGGTCCAGGCTTTGATGCTACTCTTCTAAGCTCAGGGTAATTTGTGTATTTTTTCCCCTCACCCTGAACATTCAGTTTTTAATGGTATCCCTTTGGAAAAGCAAATCTTCGTAATTTAAAAATTAATATTCCGATTTTAAAAACATCTTTGAGACTATGGTCCCATTGTTGAAGGCTGTTGTGAGCAGTGCCACACAAGTGCAGTTCAGACTTTTAAGAGGTCTCCCTTGTTGAGGCATTCACTGCAGAATGCAGACTTCACTGGGGAAGGATACAGAATTGCTGCTTTATAAGCTCTCCATTGTACCTCAGACTATGTTCTTTTTTTCTGTTGTACAATGGAATAATGTAAGATTGCTTTTGACCTACTGATTCAAATTTTCTTCCATCTCTTAACGTTCTTTTTTGTTATTTTAAACATTTTTTTTTATTTATAAGTAAGGTTTTGTCAAGGGACGTATTTTTCAGTATTTTGGTGATTGTATTGTTTTGAAGGCATGCAGATTTGAAAATTGTAACTTGTGACCACAGCAAACCTCAGCAGATAATAGCAATGATCATTCACATAACCGGTGTTTTTCTTTTTGACAAAAGTAAATATAAAATCATTTTACTAGGTTAACACTGAGCTTCTGTCTTCAGAAAGGACAGTGATCCTGAAGGCACTTTGATGGAGGGGTTGTTTCTTTGGTACAAGTAAGTTGGTGTGTTCTGAAGAAGTCCAGCTTTTTAACTAACATTAGGGTCTATGTTTAAGTGTACATGCAGATTTAAAAAGGCTTTCTAAAGACAGAAGCTAAAAAAACTCTACAAAAACGAGGTGCCTCGATTTTTTGAAGTCTTCCCAGCCCCTGACTGTTGGAGATGTCTCAGAGTGAATCAAATGTGTGCACCTTGGGAGCACCTTGTCAAACAGGTTAGCAGCACTCTCAAAAAACAGTATTGCTGGGTAGAGAAATTCAAATTCTGATTGTGTGAAATCAACTTAAAGTGGACACTGGAATGGTTTTAAAACCTGAGAAATAAGCAATCTATGAAATAAAATCCTGAGGGCTGCTTTGTTGCTGTTGCAGCCTGAGCTGACAGGAACTTTGCATTGAATGGTCCAAAAGAATAAAATAGGGTTCTGACTCTGCAATGAGTTTTATATGGGGTCATCACCGTTTAGACAGATGGGATATATGAGATTTGCCTTTTGTTGTTTCATTGTAGAAATAAATGGCAGCTTTTCAAATAGTTTATGTTCATGAAACACTAATTTTTATTAAGTTTCAGTGAGATTTGCACACTGCCATTGAAATGAACAAAAGCCCATAAATTATTGCAAAGATAAAAGAAGCTGTTAACAACAGTCAGTTTGGATTATTTCAGGCAGTGTTCAGTTCTGCCTCTTCCCTTTGGCACTGTTGAGCCACTTTTATGAGCCTGCACTGCTACTTTTTCTTTTGGGCATGCACAAGCCCCATAGGCTTTGCCTGGTTCCTGTGTGTGAGGGCAGGTAGTACCAAGGTGCACTGGTAGAAGCAGTAGGAGGGTGGTTTGTTTAGATTTTCTTTTTTTGGAAGCTGGTTGTCCAGTGCTAATGTCTAAATGTTAATATGCCAATGGGTATTCTACCCTCAGGCATGGCTTTGAGATTTCCAATGGTTCCCTCTTCCCTTTGCCTTCTCCTTCACTACCTGATTAATTTCTCATACACAGTTCTTGCATTTAGTGGAAAGATTTGTGAATGGAAATGGATTATCTGGAAACTCCTGTTACTGGCAAAGGGATTTGAAAACTTGATTGCTTCATTGTGGTGCTGAGCACTTCTGAGTGCTTGGCTCCATGGGGGGATGCAGTTTTGGGCCTCCCCAGTGGCCCATCATCTCTTCTTTGGTCTGTGGTTTTGATTTAAACCTCTTTTCTGCGAAGTAAAGGAGGGGCAGGAACAATAACTTTAGTGAAACAGTTCATAAAGCTGAAGGGTATTGATCTCCATCCTATAGAAGACTGAATTAATGGCTTTGAGAACAGTTAGCTGCTCAGTAAATCACCTGCTTTGTCTTCATGTACTGTGTTAAAGGTTTTGATGCCCTGACACAATAAATGCCATTATTGCTGTTAGTTTCTCATCCCAACCTAGATGTCTAGGTAAGTCAGATTATTCATTTCCATACTCAGCGAGTGGAACAGTTCCTGTCACAAAATACCAGGTGTTGAGGAGAATGCTTCACCCAGCTGTGATGTACTGCTATGCCACTGAAGACTTTCACATTCTGTTCCCCTGTCATCTCTCATATGTTAAGCTGGGGGTGAAAACCTGTTTTGTTTGGTTTTGCTATTTTATGTTTACAATTATTCAAAATGCACCATGCAGTAATGAAAGATTAAATGCACCTTCAGATGCTACAGAAAAGCTCTCTGAGAAGGCAACCTTTATTATTATGTTGCACAAATTAGGTACATGGAGAGCAACAGACTTATTTTAATTTTCTTAAAAAAAAAAAAAAAAAAGAATCCTTTTTTTACTTACAAGGGAAAATGTATGTTTCATACTGACTAGCTCTTTGCAACAGGGTCCTTATTAGAGGATATTACCATAAAACACATTTTCTGTTGGGTGTTGAGATTTATGGGTCACTTGGAACATCCCTGAAAGCTTTTTGTTTTCTTAGTTTATGGGGAATAAAGACAAGTAAATGAAAAGACCAAGACTACTGTAAAGCTGTTTACTGATTTGAGATGGGCAATCTGAGAGAGATGAAAATGGACCTTTAAAAAAACCCCAAACCTAAACAGCCCATTTCTCCCCTGTTCCTCCAGAAATGGGCATTTTTGTGCTGACTGGACAGCAGGAATTTCAGGTACTGAGAGAATAATGGTAATAAAATACCCATTATTTGGGTCAATGTAGAAGAATGTAGAGAAATTTGAAATAAAATTAGTGTATCCTTGCTTTGAAATGAGGAATGCTGAAGAATTAACCATTAGATTCCATAACTCCTGTTGGAGATACTCTGATATACAGGAACCATCTGTCCTCAGCAGGAAAGAAACTGAACTGTCTTAAGTTAAAATATTAAGTTAAAAGATTTTGAGTCCAATGGTTGGAGGGTCTGTGATTAGCTTGGCCCCTTGTGGGGCAGCAGTTTTGTGCTTTTCTGTTTGTTTGGCATTTTTGTGGTGGTCTTTTTGTTTTTGTTTGTTTTTAAAATGATACCTTAAAACCAAACAGAGATAAACTGTTTATTTTAACTTACTCTTTCCTCTTTGTTTGAAAATGCTTTTATTTTTTAAGGAAAACATTTGTCTGAGTTCAACTGTTGAAGTGTGTTCTGTTTCTCGGAAGAAAACCAAACAGCAATGGAGAGGTGGAAAAAATTAAAACTCAAAGCAAGTAAGAGCTGTTTCTGTGGTTCCTGCAGCTCCAATGCTGAAGGGCTATGGGCAAGGCACATGGATGGCACAGAGCTGCTGAGCCCTGATTTCCACCTCCTCAATTCCCCTTCTTTTGACTGAGGATAAATCAAGGTTCTTGAATGTTCTTTGCTTGGCCTGCCTGTGGAAGCAAAGCTCCCTAGCACAGCATCCTGCTCTGGGACAGGTTTGATTCTGCAAAACTGGTCAGAAGCAAGTGTTGTGAAGAGAGATGCTTCCCAGTTCCCAATTATAATGGAGTTACAGGAAAAAAGTGACTTGGTGAAAGTAAAGAAGGGCTTTGCATTGCTTTTGGGTTGTAGTTTCTAGTGGTGCTAGAGCTGTGTGCTGCCTGAAAAAGCAGCGATTCAGATATTTCACAGCTATTAGAAACTGAAGAAATGGCCTTTGCAGGAATGTTGTAGATGTCTGAAGAATCTCCTTCAATTCAAGCAGTAAGTCAAGCCAGACTGCAAACCAAACATTGCTTATTGCACATTATGTGTACTAGAAGTACCTCTGAATAGAGCTTTTTTTTCATGGCTCATTAACTGAAGAAATAGTGACAGCATTGGGTAAAGGCTTTGAATTGTTTATCTGGAGGAATCCATTTGGGGTAAACTTGGACTAATAATACTGCCAGTATTGATAAGGAATAGGTAATACCAGTGTGGGCAGTGCTTGTATTGATTCTTGTGGACAGTTATTTGTTACATTTTTGTTACTTGCTGGAAAGCCTGATAAATTTCTACCTTTGCAAACACTTAGTGAAAAGTAGTGCTAATATTTATTGGCTCCCCTTCTCCTCGTTGAAAGGAATAGTAATAATGATTTATATTGCTTCCTAGCTTTGCTATGTTGGCATGTGGGTTCTCCTCATATGAAGTTAAATATAATATTTGGCATCAATTGCAATTAACATAATCTTGATGCATTTTCACTATGTAATCACCACTGATGTGGTCCTGGGCATTCTGTACAAGACTTTGTAAGATTCTCATTCACTTGACCTGGCCATATTGGTGCATACTGAGGTCACTGGGGACCCAGATGTTGCTGATCCCAAATGAAGGTTAAAAATATCACCAGAATTTCATAAATCACAGTGAATTACATCACACCTCACACAATTTAATTCATCTGCATTTATTCTGTGAATGATACACTTAATGAAAAATGTTCACTTTGAATGATACACTTAATGAAAATCAGTTTTTGAACAGTATTTTTGCATCTATTTGCATTCTCATCTCTGGTATGAGATGGAATGGAAACAGAGTTCTATTTCCTTTAGTTGATAGTAGTGTTGTTATTCCTTGGTTCCCCCTTCTATTTTCTCTTGTCAAGAGACAAACTTTACCAGGAAAGGAAGACTAACATAGTACAGTGTTTTAACCTTTAAAATGGTGTTGTCTTGTGTTATGTCTGTATTTCAAGTATTTTTTCACATGCTTAGAAATAATCTTGGTCAGTTAATTTTAACTATGTATTTTAAATTAGTGTTGTTTCCCCTGCAGAGAAACACAGCCAATAAACCCCAAAATCTCTAGTCCATAACAAAGGGCCTTTTTTGAAACCTAGAAAATTTGCACAGGTAAGGAGTACCCCTTGCCACACAAAATCTCAGCTGAAATGTAGTCTCATAGTTCTGAAAATCCTGGTGACTAATGGGTGTCTTCAGGTAAGTAGGTAGGAGGAAAAGAAGGTAGTGTGGTCATGCTTTATGCTGGTACCCTGGGGAAAAAAACTTGATTTTGCCTTTTGTAACACAGTGAATTCTAGCAGCCTGCACTTTCCATTAGTACACACTCCTTGATCCTGGCCACAGAATGTCCCATTGCCTGGGGGAAGCTGTGCACCTGCCCTGCTTTGGCCTCTCAGAACAGGTGGGGACCACATCTCCAGAGACCAATGTTTTAATTTTGAGAAAACCATGGATAGGAGATGGAATGGCAGATTTCATAGATAGCACTGCAGCCTGTTCTGCTCCTGGATCCTGTGGTTAATGGGGCTGGAAGGAAGGCTGTTGGTAGCAAAGTGCTTGCCATGGCAGGTGGTGAATCCCCAGAAAGATCCTGCCAGCACCACATGGCTGTAGGAGAAGGAAGAATTTCTCTCAAGGGCCTGCTCAGGAGAAGCCTGTTTGTCAATGCAGATTTTTCTTGGGTGGGTGGGTGGCTTCCTGCTGGAGCCTGAAAAGCTCTAAGCATCACCTTTTTGTGACAGTAGTGTGGGGCAAAGCTGTGTAGAAGTCTTGAAGAGAAATCTTTCAAGAAATCTTTCAAAATCTAAGAAATCTTTCAAAATACTTAATGCCTTTCCTCCTTGCTTCACTGAAAGACCACTGTTTTGCCTTTAATAGAAGGGAGATCATTATCACTTTTTTAAAAAAAGAGTGCTTGAGGCTGTGCTGCAGTGAATTCTTTTCTGAAGAGCATGCAGGGATAGCTCTAGGCATGTTAAAATACTCGTTCAAGTATTCTGTGTGTATGTGTGTATATATATACATAGATATATATATATGTGTGTGTATATATACACATAAGATGCCTCCAAACAGCTTGTGTGAGCATTCTTTGAGTCCAGCCACAGATGGTAAAAGGAGTAGTTTAGACATAGAGCTAACTCTAAACCACAAGAAAAATTTTCACTGGTCTGTCATGGTTACGTTTTAATTGATAAAATGGCCTGTTGTCTGCTTTGTAATCAAAATAATTAATCTCTAACCACTCCTGAATGTGCCTTTTTACTTAATCAGAGAAAATTTGATTGCTGCTTTTGAGTCATAGGCATTATTAAATAGGCAAAGCATAATGTCTTGCATTAAAAGCCAGCAGATTAATTTACAGAGAAATCTGTGTCAGATGCTTCTTGCTATACAGAATGTCTTCGTGGGAGAATGTACATAGTTTTTGCAAATTATCATTCTGCTCCCATCATTATTCACAGAGTCCAAAACTACCTTGTTTATTATTGTTGTTGAGAATACTGCTGCTGTAATGAAACAGTACAAATTGGAAGATCAAAGGAATTATTCAACCTCATTGGCTTTACCTTCAATATCTGTTTACTTTCTTGATAAGAGTACATCTGCTTATAACATTTGGGTGAGAATTCCTGTTAGTGGCCATCTGAATGTGCTGCAGAAGGAATGCTTGTTCCCTTTGGAGAGGGGAAAATCTTTCTTCTTGAGCTATCATATCAGCCACCCCTCAACTGAAAGCTGTGTTGGAGCTGCAGTTGTGTATGGCAGGTGCTATATTTATAACATGGAAAAGAATGGTAATACTCCCCTGGCCAGCAGAATGAATTATCTACAGATGACTGAAGAAATTGGGACATATCTGTGTGTTTCATTTCTCTATCCTTTCATTTCTGAAGGAGTTCTAATGCATCATCTGTCTTTAGTGTTCAGTGTGTCATGATGCCTCTGGACAGCAATTTAGTTGGTGCAAATGCTCTGATAGCCTGTAGCCTGTATTTCTCTTCTACTTTTACCTTTTTTTTTTTTTTGTATGTGTGTAAAAGGGTTATGTGGTGTAGGACTGCAGTGGCAAGATACCTTTCAGTGGTTCAAAGTGTAGCACGTGTAATTAATAACAATTTGTAATGAATAATGATGAGCATTCTTAATATAAGTGATGGGAAAACCAGCTATGACAGTGCCATTGAACTAAGTTGAAGAAATTGCTAAAAGGCATCTTTGTGTAAGTCATCTTTCTTGGAAATGTCACCATGCTTTTCTGGTGCTTTGTAAGACTTTAATAGAGAAAATAAATCGATTTGTCAGTAAAACTTTATCAGAAAAACAGTTTGACTGCAGTGCTCCGAACAGGAGGAGGTATAAATCAGGTCTCAGATCCCCAATATTCGGATGCACCTAACGGATGCTCTGATTACCTTCTAGGAACTTGTTTTATCACTCCTTGAGTGATCCTAAATGTTTGGTCCAGGGAGGTACCTTAATTTGATGAATAAATCTATTGTGAAAAGCCTCCATTATGACTACAGTGCAAGTGGACTGCTATGCAGAGGTAGCTGAGCTGCCTCCAGAAGCAGCAATAATGCAGTTGTGTAACTGTAGCAGCACCAAGGAGTGTCTGGGTTTTACTGGGACTCCAGCTCAGGTTTTCTCATAGTGCTGTGCTGTGCCCAGCAGCCAGGCTCTTGTACCCTCTCCCCTCAAACACTGAATATAAATATAAGAAAAAGAAGGTGTGATAAAAGCATTGTGAGTGTGCATCTGGTTCTCTGCATTTGCAGGAAGATGCTCGTGGTTGGGATCTGCCTGCCTGGCAAACTGCAATAACTTCAGGTTATTAAAGCTCTTTCCTGTGAGATCTTCAGCCAAGCTGCAGGTCATCCCTTGGCAGGCATTGGCTGTGGATATGACTTTCAGACAGCAGGATGCATGCTCCCCTAGTCAGCAAAGCTAAATGAGGACAGAATTATAGCCCTTTTTCTTTGGAGGATTGGCTTAAAGTGTATGCAGGCTTTCTTCTAGTGGTTGAGAGGGATTTTCTCAAATAGAATAAAGTTGTTTTCCTATGCACATCAGCTGAGAACCTTCCCAGTGATGTTCACTCAAAAACAGAACCATAAGGAAGCACAGAAAAAGGAAGTTGTTGTTATCCTTTGATATTGGAAGAAGTAGTAGTGTGGTAAAAATTCCCTACTAACGTAGCCCATCCTGTGATGCAGTCAGAATCACAGATATTCTTGCCAGCATCTGGTATAACAGCAAGTAAAGCAGTAGATTAAACCCATTTCCTTTGCATTGCTAAAAAGGTTAACACTCCTGCTAGCCAGTTGAGTAGGTTTAATATTAATGTTGATTAATATTTCTTACTTGAAGACTTGCAGTCCTATGAGCTTTTGAGATATGTCCAAGTTGAGTGTTTCAACACACACTGAACAGCTGTGGTAAAATTACTGCAGTGCTTTGTACTAAAAGAAGGTTGCAGAAATCAGTCCTGTCTGTGTACATGGGATAGTCTGGCAACATCCCTTTGTTGCAGTGACATAAATGTATTTATAATAGATATAGCTAGCATAAATTCTAAAAGCTTTTTTTTTTTTTCCTGGGGAGGGGACAAGTATTACTTGTGCATGTATTACTAAGCAGATATGTGAAGCTTTTGATGAAATTTCTTTGGGTGGGTAACTTGTTTCCCCATTCTATTAATTCTCTTTTAAATGTGGATTTTGATGAAAAACTATTCTGACTAGAATGAAAATGCTTCATAATTTTTTTTCTTCTTCTTTTTCAGTCTGTCATTTATATTCTGCAAAGACTGGAATAGCACTGTGGGGGGAGCACTTAAATAGGAAGATATTTGTCATTAGTCACACTATGAAATTAAATTTCTGATACCGAGATTTTGCCTTAGAAATAACTTGAAAAAAATTTACATGCAGTGAAAAGTACATGGTGGGGGAAGCTGTTGAACAAGTTACATAAAAACATTGTGTTAAATCCTCTGTAAATGAACAGGATCTGGTGGCTTCTTAGAAGGCTTTGAAAATTCATGTTGAACATTTACACATCTTAAGAAGTACAAAGGAGAGGTAGGGGCCCTGGCTAAAGAGAACCATTTGTTTTGCAGTGGAGGAAGTCAAGCCCAACAGTACCAAGCTGTGCAAAAAGTTAGGTGGAAGATCTGCTCTACCATAATGGCTCCAGTGGACAGAGTATTTGAACTTTGGCTTTCTGTTTTGTGGAAAGGTGTTGAAATAAATGAAATGGCAACAAAGGAGTGGCTTATCCCCAGGGCTGGGTAATAGGACCAGTCCTGGCTGAGTTAATACTGCTCAGGGAGAATGAAGGACTCCTTCCTGCAACTGTATTTGTTTCAAAATGCTGCTAAAAGAAAATATCTATAGAGTGGCTGAGTTCTTTAAACCTGTCACTTGTTGAGGTAAGTGAGCAACCTGTATTTCTTTGCTAAATCATGTTGCTTGCTTTGGGGGTTTGCTTATCCCCCACTGGCAGCCTCAGCTGTGGTGCAGAAGGCTCCAGGCACTGCCCTTACCTATGCAGCACACAGCTAATGGACTTGTATTTGTCCTGGATATAATCATCTTTTTGTTGGCTGCAAGTAGATGTCTCACTTGTAGCCAGCATAGCCTATGGCCACCTCAATTCTTCCCCCAAAATGTTTACAAATTATTATTTTCTTTACACAACCCCCCCCACCCCTTTTTAGCACAGAGCTGATAGGAGGTTTGATTTAGCAGAATGAGCCATGTGGTGTGACTGTGTCCCTGCTGTCCTGGGGTCAGGCTGCCTTGCAGCAGGGGTAGATGGCAGCAGCTTAGCAGCATGTGGCTCCTCCATCTGAGTCCCTTTTTGGGTGACATTGGCCATGCAGGAGTTGGCTATCAGGCTGCTGGCAGGCTGAGCTCCAGTGGCTCACGGGGTGTACTGCTGGTAGCCAAGAAGCCTGACATGCCTCAGAAATGTGTGATTTTTAGCAGGGAATGCCTGAAAAGCAGTGTTTGGTTAGTCCTCAGCTTCTTTCAGATGAAAGAATATCTGTGTTTTTTTCTAATTTAAATAAATTACTTTCCAAGCACAAACTGTGTTTTTTGAGGCCTTGTACGAGGTGAATCTCATTCCTTTTTGAATGAGTTTTTGTAGGATGTACAGGCTTAAATGGTATAGAAATGTTTTTAGATCACTGAATTGTTTTCTGGGAGAAAACAGCCTAGTATCTATGTTAAGTACAGCTGTAAAGCTCTCCAGTATCACAGTTATTTTTATCTGAGGTTTCTTCTTGCCCAGATCATATACTCTAATCAGACAAATTATTAACAGAATTGGTAATAACTCCAGTTCATGAAGTGCTGGTAAATACAAGCAGTGAAGGAGTTGGCACAGAAGCCAAGTCATATTTGGTTTATTCTCTTTGAATTTATTTGAGTTCTGCTACCAACTAGCCCTGTTGTTAGTAATGAAATGGAATATTTAGAAAATCTTAAGCCTGCTATGTCTGTGGTAAAGATGGTACTGTGCCTGTTGTGCTACTAGGTGTTCTTATAACCAAAACAATTTCAAAACAACAGAAGTTCAACATCTTGGGATTTGAATAACATTGAGCCCAATGAGGGCTGGACCTCACTGTGAATCTTTAGAAACATACAGCTTTGATTCCAGCATTTAAAATCTTTAATACTTTTTTGTTATTTATTTTAACACTGAATACCTTGGGGGACCACAGAAGCACAGTGCCTAAAAGACACTCCCTGTTTTAAATCTACAGTACATAGCCTTTGAATAAAACAGATAACACATTAATGTCTTAAGCTGCCAACCATACCAAATACAAGTTGAGTTTTCATCTAAATGCACAACTCTACCTGGTGAAATGCTAACATCAGATTCATCTGGATCTGTTGTATGATTGAGGTAAAGTTGTCCATTCCTGTGTGCTGCTTTAAATGAACATAGACAATACTCACTGTACGAAATACTTGGGTATATCTGGTGGATGGAAGTCATTTGTTTCTTAGGTGTCAAATGCCTTTTTTATCTTTCTTACTCTGTGTCTTTGAAAGATAAGGTAAATTTAAAAAGAAGCCAAAACAGAACCTCAACCCTTTCTGCCTTCTCTCCACCACAGTAACATTTTCCTTGATGACACTGTACAGTAACAAACACCTTTATGATATACCTTATAATACCTTTATGACAGCTCTGCTGTCTTCTCATTAGCTAGAGCATCTGTGAAGGCATCAGGAATCCCAGCTCTCCAAGTAAAATGAACAGGATTATTTGAACTAATGCATCTGTAACTTTCATGACCAAGAAGAGAAGCGATGTTGTGTGCCTGGTGCTCACAATTCTTCGATAGCTTCAAGAGCAACCCAGGGTGCTTGGATTTTCACCTTGGTCTGGGTCACTTTGATACTGAAAGCACTAGCTTTGCACTTTTGGAAATATATGACTGCTATGGGGCAACGTGTTCTGCTCCCATTTCTAGCAAGGTCTTGTCTGAGAGGCAGAACAACCTCCTTAGAACAACACCCTTGGCTCATAATTGAAGAAGGAAACCCATCTCTTGCTGCTTTTTCAGCTCCTCATCTGGTGAGATGACAGTAGATGCAGCACAGCCACTGAGAGGCTTTACTGCCTGTCTTTTTGACACATTGAGCTAACACATAGGCTGTCAGTTTTGTTTCGTAATACTATAATTATACTGAAATCCTCAGGAATTGTAAGAAGGATACATTTCACATTGTAAGCTAAACTTGGAGTAATACTACATTTATGGAAGGGGAAAACAATTGAAGGTGTAGTAAAGGTCTGTACTACTACTGCAGGGGGTGGTAATGGAAGACAAAACTCCTCACAAAACCATTTGATTAAAGAAAGTAGTAATATCTTCCCACAGTAATCTGTTTTCCAAGTATTAGTGTTGTTTGTCTTTCTTGTTGTCTACCCTGACTGGCAAACATTGGGATTTCATGTCTCTCCCATCTTGAATTGCAGGTGCAAATCCCTAGACTTTGTTTATGGATGTTGCTGGTGTATGCAGATTATGCATTATAAATATGACACACTAGAGTGCCCATTTTAGAAAAATTCTTTATTGCTTTACCAGGTCTAGACTTTCATTTAGTGTTCAAACATGAGGAAACTTTACCTGAGGATGCAAGAGCCCCAAGGGGTGAGGTTGTGAGGGCTCTTCCCGTGCAGACAATGAAAGCAGTGAGCAGTGGGATCCCTCTCCTCCCAGGGGCAGCCCTGCTTCACCTAGAGATCTGCCTTTCATACTGACAAAAGCATGATGCTTGATTCAAAATCTTACCTTTGATAGCTTTAAAAATTCAGTTTGTTGTGTGTATCTTAAGAGATGTTACTGTTTAGCACCAGCTTTATTGGACCTTTACAGATCAAGTAAGATGAAATTTGGTGATGCTGTGGTGAAGGGATCTTACTGGAATTTGATGGAAATTGAAAAACACAAAGCAACTTCAACCTGTCTAAGCTACAATATAAATTTTGGCTTTGCTTAGAATCATGCCAAATACTGATGTCATCTTTGTAATTTTATTAAGAAACGTTTTTGTCTTTAGAGACATCATTCTCTGTATTTATAAAATAAGTAGTGGTGGACAATATATTTTTTCAGCCCAATCTTTGTGGATTTGTGCGTCAAAATCTCTCATTACAGCCTTTGCAAATTAAAGCTATCTTTTGTGAACTATACCTACATGTTTTGTCCATTGGCTGTAAAGCTGGACATCAAAAAAAGGAAATAATGGAAAATCTTAACTATCAGATGGCAAGGGTGCACATGCTGAATAGTGGAAAATACTGCACTGGAAAAGTGCTTTTTAGGTATTGGAATAATTGTATGTTGCTGGAAGCACATGAATAGAACAGCTTAAACAGTTTTTAAGGAATGTTGCCAGATCTTATCACTGCAGTCATGCATATAGATCAGTGATCCCTGTGCAGCACTACAAAATGTGTGAACGAGGTACACTTTCTAAAAATAAACCTGTTGAGTGCTATTCCTAAATTGCCCTAGAATACTGGAAAAGTGATGCAATGTTACCAGTACAAAATAATCTCCAAAAGGAAATTAAAATATGTTCAACATTGCAAGTGAATTTAAGAGATGGTAAAACAAAGACACCCCTCAAACAAAAAAAAAAAACAAACCCATTCATGAGTACAATAGGATGAAAAAACTGAGTTCAGAAGAGGATAGGGCTGGTGGTGATACAGTGAATCAGTGAGCATGTGGAGCACATGTGCTTGAGTCTTTGCAGAAGGCCCCATGTGATGTTTTACAGGTTTCTTTTGGCACCAGTAAATGCAGATGATTCATCTCTTGTGTATCTACCACGATTCGTTTAATCATCCTCAGATTAATTCATTAAACTTGGAGCCATTGTAGTTCTGCTCTTGCATCATTTTGCAAGAAGTATTGATGCCTTCTGGTTGTGTGGAAACACCTGGTGTAGAGGTACAGTTCTTGCAGTGTACTGGAGTGGATAGGAACTATTATGACTTCCATTGTAAAGCCAGTTAAGCAAGCCAAAATATAAAGAGAAGTATCTGTGGTGGTGATTTTAATTTTTGTTAAATAAAATATAATATTTTCAAGACATATGGCAACACGTGAGAGTCCCAAAGGTGTATGAAAGAGGGATGAAAACCCCCCTCTTCTCTCTCTCTCCTTTCCTTTTAGAAAAATCCTCTAATATTTAATGAAATTTTACTTGTGCCCTTGTGCCCCAAACAAAGTCTGTTTCCTTTCTTGTAAATAACTGCTTTACTGTTTAAGAGCCTGCCACAGCCACCTCTGTGACAGATTCTTAGGATATGGGATAAATGGGAACTCCCATCAAAGTCTTGACTTTGACATGGGAAGAGGAAACCTCTCCCTCTTTCAGAAACAGTCTTTAAAAATCAATTAACTACTTTTCTCTCTAGCAAATTTGTTGAGTATCAATTTCTGTATGATTGTTCATATTTTCAGTGAGCTGGAGCAGATCTACTCGGTTTCTGCTCCAGAGGGAGTTTAAGCTATTTAGGGAAACAATTGAAGCATAAAGGTTTTTATTTAACAGTAACTTTTGTATGAATCTTTATTTCTTTTGTGAGTGACTGGCTTTCTCGGATCAAACTCCTTTACAGGGAATTTTGCAGCAATGTGTACCTTTAACAACTATACTTTTCCAGAACGTTGTCAATGACAGAGGAAAGCATAAAGAAATAATCACCTGATGGAGCCTTGAGTTATCCCTGATGAAAGCCACAAGGCATTTTGAAACTGTCATTGATTACTCTGGGTTTTACAGTTTTATAATCCTGGGTGCTGGATTTTGTTATCTTTCCCAGTCTGACAATGTTGATTCAGTCTTTATAAGTTCAGAGCAGTAACACTGAAAATACGTTTTAAGGCATTTCTTTGAATTTATTATCCCAGTCTTTGAGCATGTTTATGTTACCTTCTGAATTTATACTCCAAACCAGACACATAGAAGTACTTCACTGCTGAGGCAGATGGAGGCAGGAGGTTTGAAGCAGTACCTGTACTGTTAAGCAGAAAGACAATTTTTACAAACTAAGCCTCAAATAAAAGCTCTGGGAACTGGGGTGTAAGCAGAACAGAGCTAAGTATTCCCATCATTGTGCCTGCATCTGTGCCCTGAACTGGGAGTCCCCATTCTTACCCATTTAAGTTACTTTACATCAATATAATCTCTGCCATTAAAGCAGTTTTGACTTGTACTTTCAAAGCAGTCCCACAGAGACATATTTCCCCTAATGTGTCTCCCTGTTTGCACAGGTACTTTGTGTCTTAGACTTCCCTGGCAATGGGATCAGAGGCACAGATTGCATTGCCAGGTTCTGGAGGAGATGGACTCCTTTGGCTTGTCTCCCATATTGTGCACTCAGTTCAAGATGACAGAGCTCTGATTTTCAGCCATTTTCATGTATTTCCATAATGGGAAAACTTTGGAATAAATGTGAAAAAAGGGATGTTGGTAGCCCGGGCAGTGGAGCAAGGTGTTTGACTTGGAAGGACTGCAAGTACTTGTGTTAGCATAGGATGAAAGGAAGATATTTTGGTCATGGGGAGTAATAAGATTCCCTGGCACTTCAATCAAGGGGGTTAGTCTTTTTGTTGTTTGTGGTGGTTTTTTGTCTGGCCAGATTTCAATTCCATTTAAGATGTGTCTCCTAATTTAGCCTTCACTATTAAGTAAGTTGTATCATCTTTTTCATTTCTGACCTGCCCAGTTGTGCAGTGAGACTCAACTTGTACAAATAATTGCTTCTTAGCTGTTTAATAGAATAATGGACATTCAGTTTGTGGTTTTTGTTACATTCCAGTAGTTCTTTGACAAGTTGAAAGAGAAGTTGATATTGAATTTATATTTTCTGAAGCTCTTAGAAGGCTGTCACTGCTTAGCTGCATAAATCTCACCCCTTCGTGCAGCAGTTATCTGACTAGTGGTAAGATGCTGTGTTTAACAAGACTTTATTAAGTTGTGTCTTTACAAATACAATACACACAGTATTACATTTCTCCTTACAGTATTACATCTCCCCTTACTCTGAGTTACAGAGGTATCTAGATATCTGTTGTAATGTAATTCCTGGAAGAGAATTTTTTTTCCATCTCCTTCAAAAGTCACTGAATGAAACTTTGATATACTCTGCCTCATGCAGCACATTACTAGTACTACTTATTTACTAGACTTTTAACCTGCAAAGTACTTATTTCTACAGGTCAGTTTAAGACTTGTGGACCTCAGTACTACTATAGAAAATTAAAAGTGACAACAAATATTATTTGATTGTTAACATTTTGGTTATTTTGGAAGGTGTGTTAGATTTTTTTTTTTTTTTTTAATACTTTTAAGTTTGCAGCTGGGGAGTAATACAGAAGAGTTGATGTAAATTATTTTAATTGTGCAATAAAACTATCTAGATCTACATGAAACCAGATGCTTTTTAGTGGTAGGACTTCTTTTTTCTTGGATTTTGCATTCATTGCATCTAGTCACCATTTGTATTTCCAAAACTGACTTTCTCCTTTTTTTTTTTCTTAGGGCTTGCATACTGAGGCACCAGGATTGCATCGAGCTGAGTGCCATGTTCAGGGTAAGCCTTGTTTCATCTTGTTACATTGCATGTTATCATTCCTGGAGATAATATGTTATTCCATCTATCAGTTGTTTGGAACAATCATAAACACACTGATAGTAATTCTTTATCAGCTGTACTCAATTAGTGACAAACTTGAAGTTTTAGAGAACATCCAAGGCAAAATTAGTTTTAAAAATCTGCGATAGTGACCTCCAAGTTCCAATGCTTATGCTAAAGATTGCAGACAGTGCAGGACAGGGACAGCTTTGAAGTTCCATGTTGTGGCATCCTAATTGACTGGTCCCCAAATGTCAGGATGCAAACAGTTATACAAAAGGCCCAGCCTGGGGTCTAACGAATCCCATTTTGTCCAGGCTCCATGTCTTCAGGCTCTTTATCTATGCTAAGTAATTCTCCATGGCTGCCAACACTTTGGCACTTCTAAAAATAGCTTGCTTAAAAATATTTCATAAACTCATTTTGTATAGGCAGTGCATGTTTTTTCTGTTCCCCTTCTGCTCCAAGTATTATCAAATTACCACTTTCATTGTGGATATTGCATGAAAATAAGCCTCCTTTTTAAGCTTTACATTTATCAAATGGTTTTCAGCTATGTTCTGTTGTGTTTTGAGGTGCTAAGTCAAAAACACCTCTTGTATTTCTGTGCTTACTGATACATATTTTTAAATTACTTTTACTCAAAGTAGCTCGAATCCTCATGTGGTTCAACCCCTATTTTCTTTCTTGTTCCTCCTTCATAAGTTCTCTCTTTCCTGCCAAAGGATGTCTTTGCTTCTCAGTGACCTCTGCCTCTGAGACCAGAAGTTAATAAACAGTTTTCACTTGCTCATGGCATCACAAATGTCAGAAGAGTGTCCATGGCTTTAAGGGACAGTGTTTTAATCTTCTTCCTTAGTTCTCTTAAATTCAGTCAGGCATTGAAAATCTGCCTTATTAAGCTGTCAAGGTAATCAATAGATATGTTCAGTTAATCTTCTTGGTAATTTCTGAGAGTCCAGTCACATTCATAGATGTGCTGCTGCTTCCTGAATAATAGTGTTTAATCCTAGCATTTTCATTAGCCTCTGAATGAGCACACTTACCTGTGGGAATAGTTACACTTGAAGGGTGTTGAAGAGCCAGCAGGTAAAGGTTTGTGTGCATCTCTGCAGCTCACAACCAAGGACAAGCCTTTGCTCAATTGCATATTACATTTAATTGCTACTCATCACTCTAGAATAGTTAATGCAAAAAGAGAAGCTTGACATCTGGCAGGTCTTTTAATGCCAAAGTTTCTCTATTTCCAGTTTTTTCTTTGCTTTATGTACTTTTCCCTTGTTCTAGCAATATTTTTCATGCCATGCATGAAAAAAACACTTTTTTTCTGTCATCTCCTGTACAGCAGAGTGGTATTGGAGCAGTTCTGCTATTGTGCTGGTGTTTGCTGGGTGTTTGGAAAGGCTGTGAGGATCTTAGCACTGACTGCCAATTTCATTAATCTGGGAGACCCAGAAAGACAGTTAATGGCTCTATTAATAACTTCACTTCCTTATGTTCTCAGTTTTAAAATAGTGGACCAATATTTTGTGCTCTGGGGTGTGGTGGAAGTGTCTTTCATTTAAGAGTCCATCTAGCAGTAATCCACTGCAAGCTTTGCTGTAAAGCAGAGGTTTGTAATTTTTTTTCACACAGTTACTGTGTAAAGCTCCAAGCTTGGCATTACCTTGCTAAAATATTTTTTTCAACAAATACAAGAAACAAGTGTAATCTCTAGGGCTTATAGTTAATTTTTGATAATGCAAACTAGGCCAGTCTGACAGTATTTTTAAAATATTATTTAGATTTCTTACAACAGAGTTTATCAAGGCTAGCGCTAAACCCCAGGTGAACTGATTTTCATGGAAAAATTAATTTTATTCTGTCCAATCTTTCTTACTGGTTTTGAGAGGAAGAAAATGGTGATTAAAACAGGTTATTGAAAACTCTGCACACAAAATACTTCATGAAAAAGAATTACGAATCTAGAGTAAAAAAAATACAGTCAGGTAAAATTGATGCTTCCTTTTATTTCTGCTTTATATTGACAAGACAAATTTGGATGAAATAGCAGCCAGAAGTCAATCAAAGCTATCAAGACAACTAGCTGTAAAAGAAATCAATTTACAGTTCATACTTTCAAAATTCCTGCAGTGCAACTTTTCCATTTGTACTATATTTGCAAAAATTCTGTCCTGTACACAGCACTGCTGCGAAGACAAATGGACTGCTTATTGATTGTGAATCAAGGGAAGGTCAAACATCTAGGCTTGTAAATGCCCAGTTAATCTTTTACTATCTAAAATATGTCCAGTATAGATGATGCTGAACAGTTTTTCCACAATAGTTTTATCAATTTACATGCTTCTAGTATGATATAAAAATACTGAGCTTTCTTTGTAAAGTCCCCCATTTATTTTCAGATCTCCATGGCACTCTAAACTGAACCTAGCATTATTATTCACCTTCTGATGTATGGCTTATCTGATTAATGTGGTTTGGAGCTTGCAATTACTTTGAATCATTTATCATCTTTTGTCTGCACTAATGTAATTTTTATTAGAATTCTCTTGAAGAATGCAGTTTGAATTGCTGAATAGTGTGGGAATGAAACATGGGAAAGTGCAAGGAGTGGTTCCTATATTTACTGAATTATGATCCTTACTGTATGGTTGCCTTGTATCTCAGTCTTCTTGTGGGTTTTTTAATTGACCTTTTAAAAAAGCCTGTGTCTAACTAAGAGTCACACAACTTCTGCAGAGATGGGGCTTTTGATTGCAGATGTACATAATTAGATTAATTTACAAAGTAGATCAAGCTAGTGAAGGAGGGATGGAAAACTGACTGAGAGCTTATCAAATTAGCTAAGTAGAGCAATTAATCAGACAGAACTTAGCTGTATGGTTTCTTTTTTTAATTATCATCTTGAACAATGTGCAGTGTTCTTCAGTCCCTGTTTGAAGGAGGCATTTAATGTGAAGCTGCATTTGCAGAGACAGTTCCCTTGTCTCCTCTTTGTGACATGGCTGTCTTGGAGAGTGTCAGCAATGGTAATAAACAATACTACAAACATTATACCACTTTCAGAAATCCACTGACATTTGCAATGCACAGAGCAGTGTCCTGTGAATTTAAAAAAAAAAAACAAAACCAAAAACTGGGACCTGCCCCACATTTCTGTATCCAGGTAGCACAGTCCTGCCTACCATGTGTTTCATATTTGGTAGCACCAGTGTATTTATACCAGTAGTTTTAAATGGTATAAATTCTCATTTTTATCTCTTTAAATGGATAAATTCTCACTATCTCACAGATAGTGCTGTACACTCAGTAATAAGTATAGTTTTGCTGTAAGCCAGAAAAAGGTTATATTTGGTTTTAATTATTCAGAAGTTTTTCCATTCAGAACTCTTAACAGTTGGCTGATTTAAATCTCCCATAATTAAAAAATTATTATTATGGACTAAGAATAGTGTCATTTCAGTGTACTATCCTTTCCAGTGTAAACACTATGCAGGGGGGACATAGTCTTTTATCTTATTAATTAGTTGTCAGTGAAAGCTCTTCAGAAACTTCTGTTTGCAATGTGGTAAAAAGTAGCCATTGAAGTGACCTTCAAGTGATGCTTTTAACAAATTCCTTTTATTTCTAAGTAAATGAATTTGATTTTGCAGTGTTAGGCAACTTGATACAAATTTCCTTCTTTCTGAATCCATTTGAAAACAAACTTGTATTTTTGATTATATTCTTCCGCCTTTCTCTGCAGAAAACAGAAATGGCCCAAAGACTGCAAAAACTGTACTTTTCCTTGTGTCATTTCACAGTAACCACACTGGTACTTGTCAGGTTTGGCCCTAACAAATTGTGCCAAGACCTTGTATACATCGACACTGAATATGGAGAAGTTATAATCTCTCCAGTCACGACCTTCACAGTTACCTTTTCTTTCTCTTCCAGAGGTTAAATTATTTCCTTTCTCACATTTATGGTGAATCTTAAAGCATTTCAGAGAGCGAGGAAATATGGGCATTGGAACTTCTTACTCCAAAGTTGACAAAAAGATGACTTACCCCCATTTAGCAATGTGTTTTCTACATCCGGAATTGAGAGAGGTGCTGCAGTACACTGATCTTTGAAGTGATTTTCATTCTTTTCTTTCTCCTATTTCTCCTTGTGACATAAAATCTAATGACAAACTTTATTAACGTTAAGCCCCGGCCCTTGTGTGCTCACCCTGATCCACTCACTGCACTGCTCTGCTTTGGGTGTACCCTAGCACAATTCCAGAGGAGTGTTTGTTGCACAAGGGAAGTGTTTGCTTGGCTGTTGATACCCAGAGCACAGAGCTTGGTACAGAAGCACATCTGACATTATACTGCAAGAAGAGAATTATGAATCCTTCCTTCAGCATCAGCACTGATGACAACAAGGACTTCCTTAGGCTATTTCTAAACACTGAGCTGCCTCTTCTGTAGAGTTTAAATAGAGATTTAATGTAAATTTTGAACTGTGCCATCTGCTCAGCTCTGCTAATACACTTGTAAACTATGGGTCTTCCTTAAAAACATACACAATAAAGACCCTGGCACATTAGCTTGGGTCATTTATATTTGAGAATTTTTTCACAGCTTAAAATACTATCCTTCTCACCTCTGTAAAACTGGTTTCTCCCCTTCCGAAGTCCTCAGCCACTTTACCTTAAATATCCAGAAACAAAAATCTTAACCAAGGTTATCAGCTTGGGTCAAGCTTTTCAAAATTTGGAGTGATATTTTCGTGTCATTTGCACTGAATGCTTAAAAACCCAAAATGTCCTCTGTTTAAGAATTCTTTTGAAAACCACAGGATCCTTGGACAGGAGGTATTGGGGTAATTATTTCAGGATTTTTGTAGATTGATTGTTGTGTTTGTCTTCAGAAGATAAAGGATAGCTCTAAAAAATGATTCCTGAGGTGTGTAAGCTGCATTTCCTTTTATATCTTTGGAAAGGTAGTCTCATTTATCTGATGGGTTTCTGTCACTTGCCTTGATACTTCAGTTTCAACTGATATGGAAAACTGCTAAAAGAAGCCTGTAAATAGAAATAATTATCATCACCACCACCGCTCCCTTCCCCCAATGTTTCTTTTTTGTGCTTGTTTAAATACAGAATTGTGAGATCTAAAAGTACTTTGAAAATATTACAGACAACACATACGTGCTTTTGAATCTGATCAGTTATGGGCATGCTTCTTTTCCTTGGGAAGGCTGGAGGGCCATATTAAATGTGACCTAAATTAGTAGTAACATGAATCTAAGAATTTTCTTCTGCTTCTTTGTGGTCTCTCTCTCTCTGACCACGTGTGAGGTACCTGGATGTGACTGATAACTGAATCACTACAGGGGAAGGAGTGATGGATGACTTGTAAAGCTGAATGTTGCTTCTGATAGCTTGTTCATGCACAAAACCCTGAAGTATAGAACTCAAGGATGGTATTTTTCTTATGTAAGCTTGAATTTGCTGTTGTGGTTTGTTTTTTTTTTTTTTTTTTTTGTCACTTTGTCAAACACAAGCTGAACGTGTACACTGTGTTTCACTGGTAAAATACACTGTTTGTAGCAGAATGTATATTTCTTGTGTTGGTATCAACTTCTAAAACCACTAAGACAACATGATCTTAGTTCATAAATATAAATATTAGGGCTGATTAATTAAAAGCACTGGTGCAGGATTCACAGTTTGAGGGGAGTTCAGTTCATTGCACCACTTTCTGAACAACAAGCAACATTTCTGAAGTGTGAAGATACAGCAGCTTCTATGTAAGACTGTATAGATTGTGAATCCAGACAGCACAGTTTGAGTATCTGGTAGAAGATTGCACTGAGAAATTAAGATGGAAGATCAAAACTATGGTTAAGCATTCCTAAACTTGCTTTTGCAGTGGCTTATGTCTTATGTGTAAAGGATGTGTTTTGTCCAGGATTCTTGACCAAGATAATAGTTATTTTTGGTGTGGTAGTTGTGTGGGATTTTTTCCCCTCCATGAAGTGTATTATATTTCTTTAAGAACCTTGTTGTCATGGATGAAAAGCTGTATTCAGTAAAAAGAAAGCTGAATAAAATCCCCCTTTTTAATGGTCTGAGGTTTATGGCATGAATACCTCTACTTTTCAACTTTTTTTTTTTTTTGAAACATACTGTTTTCTATCAAGTGCGAATATTTTTACATTTGCTTAAACACTGCATCAATATTTCCAGCAAAATACTTTTCCTCAAATTTCCTTTTTAATAAAATTCAGCCTCTTTGAACTCCACAGACCTCACCATCTGTTACTCAATTTTCACTCCATAAAATTTTGCTGACATCTGTTTAATGAAAAATATTTTTATAGCCATGGAGAAATTGAGTTCAAACTTGGTATGATACTGTTCCTATACGCCAGATAGAAAATATGAAAATAATGAACAGGGACTAATGGGAGAGAAGAAGAAAACATTCAAATCAAGTCCTGGAGAGCTCAGGGCACTCAGCTGACTCTGGAGGTGATGCTCCTGGCTTGCAGGCTGAGGGGCTCTGTGTTTCTCCAGCTTGGGACCATTCAGGACCTTCCTGGGACAACATGGGGCAGCTTTCCCCACCTTTGTCTGAGCAAAGACCACTCCTGTGCCCAGAGTTTTGGGGCAGCTGCCAGGCTGGGGTTTGAAAAGCCAAACTAAATTGATCAGGGTGTAAAAGCGTGTTTGTGTTCTTTGCCCTGCTGTCCCCAGCTTTGTTCTTTCTGTCTGTATTTTCCTCATCAGGATGAGGAAACTCTTTACACCACTGAAACTCTGCTCTCCATCAGAGGCAGGGCACCCGTAGGACATTAATGAAGTAATAAAAGTAGAGGAGACAGATGCTCCTCTTTGATTCATCTCCCTTTGGTTTTCCCGTGCCCTCTGGGGTGATGAGCTCCCTGGTTTCATTGTTTTTCTGTCAAATGCACGTCCTGCTGAAGTTTGTGGCTGCTGTATTAGTCACTACAATAGATGGGGTGATAATTATTAGGAAGATCTTATTTTGAGTCTGTTTTTTTAAAGGAAATGAGGCATGTGCAATTTCTGTCTCTGTGTCAATCTGTTTATTTGGTTATCTGTCAAGCTTGGTTTAGGAAGTTTTTGTCAGTATTGTGGTCTGACAGACCCTTCCCGTCTCCCATATGGCATAAGAAATTAACTTAATTTTAAAGCAATAATTTACAAATGCTGATAACCAGATAACTGTGGTTTTGCATTATGCCTCTTGGTTATCATAATTTTTTATCAGTTAAATGGGTTGGTTGAAGCATAATATGTTGCACCACAAATTCTTGATTTTGGAGAAGTGTCGAAGTGTTGTGGCTTTTCTGTTATTTTTCTCTGCTGCCCTTGGGGTTGGTGTATAGGGGAACTTTATCTTCCAGATTCATTTAGCTGTTTTCTGCAGGTTTATATTGTTTTGTATGCAAACTGAATTGATATTTACAGCTGAATAATAAATTTAGAATATTCCCTTTTAATTGAATCTTCAGCATAATATGCTGATTATCTTGAATCTAGTGATGGAGAGCAGTGCTTTTGAAATTCTTCATACAAAACCCATTATCTGTGCATTTAGCAATTACATATGTATTATTAAACTGAAATAGTTGTTTGATATTTAAAAATACTTACCTTCTCTTTCCTGAATGAGAAAGTAAGGCTTTTTTTATGATTAGGTAGACAGAATTGATTTAAATGAAACATGAGTATCAGTTGAAAATCCTTAGAGCCCTTCTCTCATTCTTTATCCATAAAATACACCATTTATCAGCCTTTAAGTTTTCTTTATTTGGCTTTATTAGGGTATGCTTGAAAGACAAATTCCTGGAAGTGTTCTTTGGTTTTGTTTTTGTTTTTTAATCTTTAGTCTATTTGGAAGGAATATATTTCAGCTGGTCTTTCAAAATCCTTGACAGCAAAGAAAAAGAGGGCCTGGAATGACTGTATTTCTTTCTTTGGGGTTTTCTAATGCTAGGTTACTGGGGAGGAGCTTGTTTTCTGGACATTTTGCACTTTGTTTACGATAATGATTGTGCTGTATAAGTTTAAACTCAAATTCTTACTGCAGAAGCTTTGGGCAAGGTGTTGAAAATGAAATATGCTGTTTGTTTTCTGGTAGACAAAATGAAATTGCTATCATATTTGCTTATAACAAGATCAGCAAACTAAAAAAATAAACCAGCATGTCTTCTAGCATGAATAACGAGTGCTGATCTTTCAAAAAACATGAACTGAAAAAACTGAAATTGATTTCTTTAACTTGCATTGATGTGAAGGTTTGGTGAAATTGAAAATGCTGGCAGTGCAGTGAAACAATTCTTCTAAACCTCACTGGGCCTGAACTGATGTTTGAGTGTTATATCACCTGTCAATCCCATCCAGGCACTGCTATTTATCACAGAGAAAAAAAAAATCTTGTAATTTTTTCTTGCTTGACTTTATCTTTTGCTGACATTGAGGACAAAGCAAATTAAAATGAAGCATGACAGAAAAGCTGCTGGGCAGAAGTCAAAAAGCTCAGACTTCCATCTGATGGAGCAGCAGGTGAGTACCATAGCACAATGCCTGTTCTTCCTCCCCAGTGCAGGCATGGGGAGGCTCCTGAGGTGTTCCTCAGGGACAGAATGCTCCCTGCAGGAGCAGACTTTCCCACCAGGGGCTCATCCCTGCTTGGCAGATTGCTGCTGCTGCCAGAGAGCAAGGAGTGTGCTGCATTGCAGGTGGAGGTGCACTGAGGAGGAATTCTGTTCTGTTCCTCTTCTATTCCAATTCCTATTTCACCTGGATGCTTCCCTTACTCAGTTCTGTTCCATTTCTTGTTCTATCTTAGTTCCAGTTCTTTTTCTGTTCGAAGATCACTAGAGATCTTGAAGATGGATGTACCAGACTATTAACCTGACACCTGGTACAGCAGGTTTGGGGGGGGGACTTTGGTGGTTTGTTTTATTTTGGGGGGGCATGTTGTTTTGTGGTTTTTTAGTGTGTTTGACATTAGAAGAGCTCTCCTGTAGAAACCTCTCATGACTCAGGTACTGCAGCAATCTGTAGCTAAAGGACAAATAAGGACCATGAGCCTCTGTTAATCATACCTTGTCTCTTCAGTGATGGGCAGTGGAATGAGGAGTTTATTCACTGTTGCATGCTGAAACTCTTCAAGACTGTTTTAAGACAAGGTTCCTGTTCCAGAGCTTCTTTTGATGTGTCTTGAGATAGTAATAACAGAATTCTGGCATTACAGAATGAAACATTTCCAAAAGCAAGTCCGTGCCAGCTGGAAAGAATAAGCAGATAGGGGCAAACCAGAATGTTTCAATAATAAACACTTTGATTTATTTTAGAGTAGTTTGAGGGAGATGATAAATAAGCAGAAAGAATCAAGCAATCTTGACTGTAAAAACTTTTAGTTTAGCAAGATAAATTTCCATTTCCTTAACAATACAGGCTGTCAGAATGAAAGGTTAAGTTATATCATTAATTAAAAACTAATTTAGAAATTACAAATCAAGTGGAGACATGAAACGGCTTATTATAAATGCTGCATAAGTGCTCCTAAGATGCCTCTGGGATCTGGACTTATAATGATTTGTTAGTGAATTGCTGATGTTAAGAAGAAACCTGAAGTTTCATTTGGAGTACCTTCCTGGTGCTACAGAATCTTTCCTGTAACAGCACATTTTCAAGGTTTTAGTTTTCAGATATTCAAAGCAGACATTATAATAATTGTTTTCCTAATTATACTCATTATTCCTACATTAAATCTCAGCCGATTTTTAAATATCCCCTCTGAATTTTGTATTTGTGTAACCCGTTTTTTAAATACAGTCTATTTCCCCTCACCTTTTCTCAATGAGCAGGCTGGTTTTAGACTTGGTGAGTTTGGGGTAGTAAAATATGTAACAGTCTGCTTCAGTGGTGATCCATTCAGTGAAGGAGCACATTCAGTGCCATACAGTGATGCAAAGTGACAAATTGCTGTGAGAAAAGTAATTCACTGGGTGCTGTTAGTACAATAACTTTTAAATTATTATTTTAGCTTTGATATGGCATAAATTATGTTGTTCTGGTCTATGGTAGTAATTCAGATTGTATTTCAGTAGGAGGGGGTAAATGCTGTTTGACTGATGGAGAGGTTCCACCTGGCTGAAGTAGCAGAACTTCTGCAGATGTGATGCACCCATGTGTCCTTACAAATATCTTTGCCCAAAGGTGACACTGTGGCCTCTGGAGGGCTCCTCCAGCAGCTTGCTTTCAGGAAAGCAATGGTCACAATGCTGTCATAATTAATAGTGAACTGATATGCACTTTCTTCTCCCACTCAGGGTTTAAAAATTTAAAAAAAAGTATCTTAGTTTCTTTACACTATGTCTTTCTCAAGTCCTAAAAGCATTTTCAAACAGGACTGTGGGTGTGGTTTTTTCCTGCTCTGGCTCCTGGTTGCCAGAAAGAGCTTCCTAATGGAGCCTTTCAGCAAGTTCCCAAGCTTTTAGCCTGTACCTTGTGTCAGTTTGTGCAGTGTTTAGATTTTTAAGGTAATTTTTGTTATCAAACCCACTTTTACAACCCAATTCTTTGTATCACAGTCAACTGTTTTCTTGCTTGCCACCCCTCCTCCCGTGCACTGCTGTGCTCTCTCTTCCTCAGAAGGTGAGGAAAAAGACATTAAAACCCAAAGTAACCTCTTATGACCACTCCTACACAGTTCAGCTGTGAACACCAGGAGTTGAGGGACTGCCAGTTAAGTTTGCACCCACCTGCAGTTTATATTTCTCAGTTTTCCCCTCCTGTCCCCTGGTTGTTTATTGCCAGAGGTATATGCTCAAGTGTTAGTGGTGAACTTCAGAGGGCAGCTGAACCATATGGTAGTGCCATCTCCTTGTGAAATGATTTGGGCAGAATTCTCTCTTGTGACAGACTGTAACTCTGGAGGACTAAAGAATTTGGAGAATAAAAGAGCTTGTCTGCATGAAGAAAACATCTTTGAATTTGCTAATTACTTTTCAGTTAGTTTTAGGTAAAAAGGACACACTGACTCCCCGTTGCACTGGTGTTGCTGGTCTGTTGGTGTGTGAAGAACCACAGGAGAAACCTAGGGAGTTAAAAACATGGGGAGAGGAAAAGAAAGGTGGATGAAGAGAAGAAATAAAGAAATTGCCTTTTTGGCTTTGTGTTGGTCTATTTATAAAACACAGATGTTGGCAGAATGTTCTTCATTTTTTGTTCAATTTTCCACCCCAACTTTGGCCACAGATTTTTGTCGGATTTGACATAGATAAATGAATAGTTTTAAATCCAGAGGGTATTTTCTATGGGTTAACTTTTACTCAAAACCATTTTTGATTTATATATTTCATGGCTGATTTTAAAACTCCGTTTAAAAATGAAGTTAAAAATACGTGCAGAAATATCAAGTGTCCTTTTCCATTTTAAAGTTAATAGAAGGTAAAGTTAATGGAAGTTAATTCACTTTACACTTAGGTGTATGGAAGAGAATGGGAGCAGTTTTATTTTTTTCTATAAGTAGTAACTTCATGGGATTATAATGTCATATTCCTTGATAATACATAAGTGATTTTACTCCTACATGTACTTTTAAAAAATGTAAATGTAGTGAGTCAGATTTGAAGTACAAAGGCACTGGGTGTTTGAAAGATTATTTTGCTTTGTGCAGCAGAAAACGTTATTTGGTATTAAGTCCCAAAACTTTTAAATCATCAAAGTTATAAAAGTATTGCAATAATTATAGTAAATACTGTGAATAAGCTACTCAGTTGATATCTATATTTAGTTTATGCAGAGAATTAAGACACTTTTATTTTACATTTTTTAGAATAATTTTAATTAGAAACAATTAAATAAAATTATATTACTCCAAAGTAAATTGCTGCACTCCAAATTGTGTTTAAATGTACATGTATTCCATTTGTATGTGAAAGCTTACTCTAATTAAAGTTTGATTTGTTTATATTATGTAGGAAGTGCTGGAAGTCTGTTCCAGGAGACCTTCCATGTAGATGGGTTTTACCAGATTGCCAAATCTTCTATTCTTTTCAGGCTTTTTTCCCCAAAGCACTTGGTATCATCACTGTTCAAGACAGGATGCAGTACCAAAAGGACCACTGTTTAAGCTCTAAGTCTATAATGATGATTATGGTGTTGTTATTGTCTTTTTTTATGTCGTGATGTTTTGTTTTTTTTTTTTAATTTATTTAATATTTAATTTATTTATTTAATATTTCAGTTCAAGGAAATACCTGACAGAAACCTGCTCCTATAAATGTATGCAGAGGCTTCTGCTGCTGTTTCTGAAGGATAGCTGTGGCAGTGAATATGTTAATATCCCACATTAAATTTCTTCCTTTTATGCTAACATGATACCAACATTGTTTCGGCATTAATACTTGATAAAAAAGATGACCCAAGGACAAAGTAGTCCCTCTAAAACTTCTTTAAGTGCTTTATGTTTCAGCCATAGATAGTAACAAAAAAATCAGTATTTTTTGCTGGAGCAACATCCTCATGTATGAACATAGAATAATATGTTGGGATACTTGGAATTCACTTTTATGGTCTGAATGGTCTGGAAAAAAAAAAAAAAATAACCAAGAGGCAGTAGATTGAAAGAGAGAGCTTTCTGCTGCCAATAGTAATTACAAAAGGTCCTTACCAGTCAAGGATGGAAGTAAGGTGACCCAAATGTGTTGGCCACCACTATTCTGAGAGTAAGTGTAGTGTTTTGTCACTTCCATCTTGATCTGCATTTCCATCTCCCTGCAGATGGACTGGCGTCTATAAAGCAGGCTTTGAGATGAGCAGCAGTATTTAATGGATGTTTCTCCTTTTTTTGTTAAAAAGTATTCAGGTTATTTAGAGAACAAGAATAAGTTTTCACTTGAAGAAGTTTGGGCTGTCTAATGGAACTGTAACCACAATATCATCTTCTCACTCTTTAGGCACTAGGCAAAATCAATTTTATGTTCATTTGAAAATACTCTGGGCAGGTGACTGGGTAGCAGTTGTGTATTAAAGCCAAGTGCTGGCAGCTGTAATTTAAAAAATGCACATTGCAAGTTTGGTTGCAAATATCTTTAAATTCCTTTTAAAATGAAGATTTTTAAATAATGGTTGTGGTTTTCTTCTTTTAGTTTTCTTCCCTTGTGATTCTTAATATCCAAACAAAAAACGAAGAAAGGAAGAAACAAGATTGCAGCTTTTTAAAATTCTGCAAAGAAGGAACTTTTAATTTTCCTAAAGTGAAGCTTAGATTTTTTTTTTTAATCTGTAACCCTTTGCATTCTCATAGCAGTTTACCATACTTTTGGCACCTTATTTTCAGGTAAGATAGCCTGCATCACCTGGGAAGAGGGTAGAATAGCACGTGGGTCTTGACTCAGAGTTTGCATATGTCCCTTCCTGAATATGCCATAACTACTCTGACTGAAGAGAACTCAGATATACACTGACACTCATCCCTCCCTGCCTTCCAGTGTCATTTACTATTAAGTAGATGACTGGAATTTTGAAAAATTTGAGTGGGAAAAATGATTGCATGGATGATGCTTTCACCTAAGTATTAGGATTTCTGTGCCTCTATGATGCTGATTTCAGGGTTTTGTTAAATGCTGTGTGAGTTTTCACAATTGACTTAGTGTCACAAAAGCAGAAATGTGAAATAGTGGTGCAAGAAATGATGATTTAGAATTTAATTTTTATTCACCTGGATTTGTATTGTGTTAAAGAACAGCTTTGGTCCTGAGAATAATTTACTTGCTCAATGTACATAGATGTGTCACATTATTTGTAACCACATTAGTCTAACAAGCTACTGCTTAATGTAAAACCTGCTCTCCATTTGAAAGAAAACATTCAGACTGCTTTTACTCAGGCTGTGTGGATCCTGGAAATGATGTCCTCCAGTTCTGTCCTGCAACAGATATAAGGGAGTTTTGAGCTGTGAAAGCTTCTGATGTCCTGTGGTATATCATCATCTGGCTATAAATAAGAGGATTTACTGACTAGCTGAAAACATGACATTTAATTAGTTACTGTTCTGTCTAGGCTACCAGAGGTTAAGCAACTATTGCATTATAGTTTGTTCTTGAAATGGATACTTCAGATAAGTAAAATCTACGGATGTAATATTGCAGATATTTATCCAATGCAGTGATGGCTAGGAACAGGCAAAAGCCAGCTGTTAACATCATGTGCAATTAGCATCACTTTTTCCATGACAATCCATTACTGAAGAAGATAAAACTGTGGATGCTACAGAAATACCAGTGTGGAAGCTTGCTATGATTTCTTTCTAGTATGTGATTGCCAGGTGAAATACTTACCCACCTTCCTGTCTAAACATTTTAAAGTCTAGATAAAGTAGCCAAATCTGGTGGCTGTTTCTATGGTTTGTACTGTAATCTCCATAGGTGGACATGAAAGGAATGGGGAAAGTGTTGTTGTTACACTACATCTTTGATTAATCTTATTTTTTTAAGCAAAGAAAGTTGTTATGAGAGTTGGTATCTGGCTCGTGCTCTGATGATGAAGGATCTCTGTGTTAAAGACAAAAAGACTTCTTACAAAAACTGTAAACATCACTTCCTAATATCCTCTTTTACTCATTTTTTCCTGCTGTTGGGAATGTCTTATGCCAAGCTGCCCAAGAAAAAAGAAGTTCCATATAACTTCTGTGTAAAGTACAGGAAAGAATGAAAAAGAAGTTTTATTACTGTGGATGTAAATTGAAATGTTTTTCTAATGTCATTGTGGATAACCTTCATGTCATGTATTTAATGTAGTTGAGTGCATTTTGATATTTTAGTGAAATTGTCTATATTTCAGAGTATTACAAAAAGAAATGCTTATTCCAGGCTCTTGGCAGCAATATTTTTTTCAGCTACTACCTTTTTTTTTCCCCTGCCCTTTGTTGATAGAACATTTTTCATGGAAACTTAGACTTTCTTATACATCTTCAAGGCTTAGGACTGAAAAGTACAGTTTTAAATTGATGCCTGCTTTTCTTATTACTTTTCTTGTTGTCAAATTATATCTATGTTATATATGAAGTAGCAAGCAGAAATTAAAAATTTCTATGTATCTTTTATTTTGCATTTGGTGCATGTTACCCCATAGGAAATTAAGCAGACTAACTTTTACAGTGTGAAGATTAGCTGCGAAGAAAATGATGGTTAAACAGCTATGCAAATGAAAATTTCAGCAGCTTTTATGTATTGTAATTTAGTGCCAACATAATTGCCTCTATTTTGATAACATTTAAAATAAGCACTGAAACATAGAGGATAGCAGATCAGCTAATACATGAGGGTTTTTGTTTTGTTTTCATTACTTAAATTTTCCTTTCATACATCTTGATGACATTTTCTCAAGCTTCATGTGAAGTTATCATATGTTGGTGTATAGTGTGCTGGTAACTCAGGTTAACCTTAACTTCCAGCTCTCACCTGGAGTTCTTAATGCTATTCAGTTTTCATTTAATCATAAATAAAATCTAAACACGAAGCCTCTTCTTAGGACCAAAGGAAAATATTTCAGGCTTTTCTCACTTCTTGACAAGTTTCCTGACACTTGAGAGGTTCTGCCATCCTGCTGGGCTTACCTGGGCACAGGGGGTTAAAGAAATAGGTGAAGTAGTTTTTGTTTGCAGCAATTTCTCCTGATAATTCAGCTAAGGACTTCACTCAGTTCTCCATTAATAATCTCTTTGTTACCAGCTCTTTGTATGCCAAGTGTACTTGACTGTGTTTGAAAACATCTCTGAGAAAATTCCAGCCACTCACAAAATAATTGTGATCAACTTGTGTGATAGCTGTTATTAGAAATTAGACACTTTTGAAAAACTCACAGGGATTTTGTGATTAGAGGGCGCAGTGTTCATTCTGTAGTGAACACACTATGAGGAGTGTTCATTCAGAATCTCATCTTTTGCCATTTTGCTGAAGACCAGTCCAGAAATTTTTTACTTTCTTCATCATTCTGCCACATATAATAGTTTCTGAACAAGGAAACTGAACTAAAGGCTCCCCTAATCTGTTTTGTAGTCAAGGTTAACCTTGGAAGTTCTCTTTGTATTATTTTTTTTTAGACTTCAGCCAGGAAATGAGCTATTGAGGGAGATCCATTTCAGACCAATGGAGGACAACTCTAAATAACCACATACTTTGTACATCAAGGCATGTGTAAAGCTATTCAGAAAAAAACCCAGGAAAAATATATAAACTGGATTAATTTGGTTTTTTGACCCTGCAGTACGGTTCATCAGAAAGATACCAGATTTAATTCCAGACAGAATAAATGGTCACAAGACTATGTTAAAGGCTAGACTTTGCTTAGTTTTACATTTATAATTATTGGTGGTTTCATCTGTTACGTTGTTTGTAGATGGAAGTGCGTATATTTGTATTCTGTTCTTCTGTTGAGCATCTTGTGTTGGTCCAGAAATGCATATAGAAGCATTAATACTTCCCTTAAATTTTTATCTTTTACTCTTTCAGGTTTCTACATATATGTTTATGTGGCTGTGTATCTATGTCCTGAGAATTTATAGATAAAAGAGCTTGGTTACTTTCACACTTCAATTTAAGTCAGTCTTGCAATGCTGTGCCTGCCCTGTGACAGGCAAACCTCCTTAGAAATGTTCTCACCCTGATTCTCATCCTACTCTGTTGATGATGACCTCCTTTCCTTTAAAGAGAAGAGAAATGGGGGCTTTTTACTTGGAGGAACACGCATGCAATTTCTTTTTAATCCCTGCATTCTCTCAGATGGCTCTTGAAATTTCTACTAAAGGGAAATAAATTATTCCATCCTGTTCCATGGCTTGCAGTAGAATTACAGAGTAATTTCATTTGCATGAGTTAGAAGTTGGAGTATCCAGTATCATCAGTTCTCAAACATCATTAATATCAGGCTATTGATGAAGAAGCAGAGTTTGATATTTATATTGAAACATGCCTATGATGCCTGTCTGTGTTACACTCTTTCTAATCTGGTTTCAGGTGATAACCCCATAAAGATGCCAAGAATATGGATCTTCTTCAATAATTCACTGAGTACAACTAAAGAATCATGCCAAAGATTTTTAGTTTCCATGTCAATCTGAATTCAAAGTTGGGTGTAGATCAGTTGTTATGAGTGCTTTCAGTGTTTTAATAACAGTATTTCCAAAATCTTTATATATTTATGTGCAACCATATAAAAAAGGGCACGCACACATACACAAACACATATGAGTATAGATGCTAAGTGCTTTGTCAGCTAGAAAATTCTGGCAAATGATGCTAAAAAATATTAGTCCTTTCTGGCACGAGATAAGCTTGCTGAATTTATTCTTTTTTGGTTTCCTCTTGATTTTTGCAGGTATCACAGTTCGAAGATGTTTGGTTCAACTTGATTTGTTGGGAGTTTTGTATGTGTTTGAATTTTTTGTTTTTCATACTGATAAATATCATGCTGATAAATATTCTCATGTGCCAGTAGCACTCATGATTTGTTCTGTGGTGGAAAGAAAAAATAATGACATGACTTAAGGCTACTGATGTCTTTACTGTATTATCACAACTTCAAGAAGTCTGTGGCTCTCAGTGGTAAAACAGAAACTGTTACCTGCAGCAAGGAGCCTACTTTAGGATGGATCACAGAGATAGCCTTGCTTTGCTGCTAAATAATTATAGAGTTCTCTGCCATCAGTGCCTCTGGGGTGGTGAAGTCCTGACCATGAATCCAGCTATGAATTTAAGAATTAAGGACAGTCTAAATGTTTCGGGTCTTACAGAAGAGACTTAATTTTCAGTTTTTAGAATATGAGGAAGCTTTCTTTATGTCACACTTCTTCAGAATCTTGTCTTCTGCTACTGCCTTTATATTAGAACTGCTTGGCAATGAGGAAAGGTAGCAAGGAGAAGCAAATATAGCAGAAGAGGAAAGAAGAAGTTGGTAGAGCTCACTCAGGCATTTAGATTGTTGACAGCACCCGGAAAAGTCTGTGATCCTTTGTTTTCAACACCACTCCCTTCTCCCAACTTTCTGACGAGAAGGACAGTTGCTGATTATTTAATTTATTATTTTTTAAAAAAAGAATCCTGCAGAGGTTTATGGGATCTCACTGCTGAGATATTTTTTTTCCTCCCCTTGGTGCTAGGCATAAACTATCCTTCTTTCTATCTTCAGCTTCCCATCTGTTAGCAGAAAGTGATGAGTCTGAAGAAAACTGCTTTGGAAAGTAGGATAGCTTCCCTCATGATGAGGTGCTGTGGGGGCTTGACAAGTTCATTGTGGCCATTTGTCTTCTTTGTCCTCATTGTTAATAGTCAGCAAATGGCTTTGTTTTAACTTGTGTAAAATATTTGTCTAGTTAGAAAGGAAAAAAAGTTTTAATTCAATTTTTTTCCTTATAACAAATTTAGTTTGTTGAAGTTTCTGTTGCATATTTATATTTCTTGCTGAGTTTCCAAAGAGAAAAGAGTCTTAAAGAGAAATGTTGTGAGGTGATTCATTCCCAAAACCTTTTTTTTTTTTTTTTTTCCCCAGCTTAGTCTGTGCTTGGGAGTGGGGGTAGGAGAGGAGAACGCAAAGGGAGAAGATGAAATGACTATGGAGAATCTGCAAAGTTTTGGCAGTTGTTACCCTCAGAAGCTTTCAGATCAAATCTGTTGGTGTGTCTTTGCATTCATCCTGTCTTTCCCCACACTTCAATAATTCCTGGATCCTTGGGCCAGCTTTAGTCTCTTTGGCAGGCAGGTAGAGATGGAAAGGCCTTGAGTTCCTGCCAGCAGTGAAAACAGATGACTGCGGTGAAAGAAAAAAGGCCCTAAGAGGAAGGCTGATGAGCCCTCTTGAATACCAAAAAGCTTCTTGGGAATAAGATCCTATGAAATGTCACTAATTTGTGAAGAAAGCTCCTTTTTAATCTTCCATATTATTAGACAGCAGAGAAGCAATCAAGGCTTCATTAGCTGAGGTAGTCACTGAGGTTTTTTTGTGATTTCTTCCTGCTCTGAGTCGTGTAAACATTCTACATTCAGGCTTTATATTTCCTTACCAATAATTTCTTCTCAATTGCTTGTCACTACTGACATTCTTCTCTGGTTGGAATATTAACTTATTTTCACTCAATTTGTTTGAAATATTGTTGCTGTTAAAGTAGTATGGAGTATGTAGTATCCTAAAGAGCAAGAGCCTTGGAAGGCTTATAACTTCCCTAATCTTGACAGTACTAGATACCAGAATTGTACTCTTTTTGCACTGAAAGCTTAGATCTTGTCTTATATTCTCCTTTTTTAAGCTGTAAGTCATCTTTTCTTTTTCCAGATTTCGTGTTATCTTGTTCATAGTCTCCAGAGTACATACTGCCCTTTAATTGCAGAAGCTTGTTCTCTGTACAGCTCTTGATTTCTTTAATTATTCTAACATCACTTTTGTCTATTGGGAAACAACTTTTCCTACTTTTGTAGTGTCCACATACGCTTTTCCAATAATATTGAAAAAATGTCAAATCTTGTTATTTTTCATTACTTTAACACAGATATTTAATAATTATTTTAACCTGATGGATTTCATTTTTCACACAGCTTAATGAAAAAAATCCTAGGTTTTTATTAATAGATTAATAATTTTTTTTTCCAGAAATAGAAAGCTCTATCCTTGTATTCGTATTCCTGATGCAGTGCCAATTGCTATGGTGTTGTCCATGGTTCAAATAATTCTTACATGTGTGCTTTTCTTTTTCTTGGTCTACACCATTACATTACTAGTGACAAGCTGCTGTTGACTACATCTCCTTTACATGCAGTCAAACAGATCCCTTGTGTGTTTCTTTTGACATGCCATACATTTTCCAAATTGCATGATAGAGTGGATTTTATAAGAGATTGTATGTGTGATAATGCCTGTTGCATGACAAGCTGATGTTTGTCTTCCATGTTGTTCATCTTCACTTTTCTAAACTCTTCTGGTTCCTTGTTTCCTATGTGTGTTTAATGACCATGTAAAGAGTTGCCTGAAATTCTTCCAGTTTTCTATTCAGTCTTTTTAGTAAATATACTCCTTTTTGGAATCTGATGTTGCTTGAATGTTAATTCTATTTAGTAGTTAATTTATAACATCTCCTAAGATACTGTAGAAATTTTGAAGGACACACATATTTTCTAAGCACCCCTCTTGATTAACTTTCCTGTGCACTTAAGCATTTGTAAAATATAACTGGGTGTAATGTGTCATTGGAAACCCTACAACTTGCCAGGGAGGTCTGGTGGAGCTCAGCTGAGATGTGAAACACCTTTTCTGATATCTGGTGGTCAGAATAAGAAACAGAAGAACTTGAAAAAATTGTAATTAGTGTCTGTTTGGGCCTGAAGACCTTCATGTATCTGGTGCTTTGGTTTTTAAGTGCTACAGAAAGCTAGTAGTAATCAAGAAGTGCTTCCAGAAGTACACCCTTAGTCTCTGATTCAACTTCACCTCTTCCCTGTTAACTATTTAGATAATTTAAAATTCTTATATACTCAGTGTTTCAGTTCTAGGAATTTTTATACCACCATTACTCTGATAAGCAGAAGACCTTAACAGTACATTGGCTTTTTTGTCAGGAGCTGCTCAAGGCTTTACCCTTTCTTTAATGGGTGTCTGTGCCACTGCAGGGGTTACAGCTAGCAAGGTAAAAGGATTGGGCTGTTCTTGAGAGCCCTGGAATCATTTCAGTTTGGGCCTGGAAAATACAGTCCTTGGGAAAAATCCTAAATGCTAAAACTCAGTCAGGCACTCTGGAAACACATTCCTGTTCCTGATTGTCAGGGTTTCTTTTTGTCATTGCACATTGTTCACATGTTCCTTTCAGAGAATGACTGCAGATAAAAAACCTACTCTGGATCTGCCCTTGTTTTCCATTCTTTTTACCTTGCCTTTTTTCTTCTCATATTAAGCCCAGTGCAACAGAATACATTTCATCCTCAGGGTCAAGTGAGGTTGTTACTTGTCCTTTATTGTGTTTTTCATAATTTAGTTGCAAGTTTGTCACCTGTGTCCCAAAGCCAACTCAAAGCAACCCAGTGTCCCACTTACATAAACTTTTTCTATATTTAATGAAACTGAACTTCCTGCCCAGAGATAAATCTTCGATGCTCTCTGAACTGCCTACATTTCTGTTGTCTGTGCCTGTATAATCATTGTCTAATAGTAATAAAAAAAAAAAAAAATTTTTTTTTGGAGATTTTTGCTCAGTCAGGAGAGAAATCACTTTTGACAGCTGGGATATGCATTGAACCTTAAGGCAAACAAACAAAGAAAAATGATGGAGTTATACAGAAGGGCTGTTCCTTTCTTTGCAGCACTGTAAAGGAGGTTGATGGGGGAAAACACAGATGAAGAATACAATTAGATGGCAAGATGCTTTATGTTGCCTAAAGCACTCATAAGATTTACTCATAAAAATAGTATATTTAGTTGTGTTTATAGAAAACCAGGCATGGGAGAGGTAATTAATCCATACAGTGGCTAAAAGGAATTGCTTTGTCCATAATCTTGAATGGTACTTGGTTTCCTTTCCCCTAAACTCATCATAGTGTGTATTACTATTTTAACTTCCAAGGTTCTGCATTAGGTGGCTCACAGGGTAAAAATCCTCTTTTCAGTGGTTATGTTTTCCCTTTGTTCCTTTCCTTCTGCCTGCCCCCTTCTGCTTACCTCACTGCAGCTCCAGCCCTGGCCAGGTAGTCTGGCCAAAATAGCTCCTGCCATCTGGAGCAGTCACTCTCAGCCTCTCAGTGACTTCCTCTCATTTGAAATGTCAGCTTGAATCTTTTCTCCTTTGCTTACTGCCCCTTAATTTTCTTTTCATTTTGTTATTCATTATTCAACAAGGTGACTGTCTTGTTTGTGTTGGTGTACAGTGGGCATGAAAAATGTTGTGCAGAGGAGAGTTTGGTGTTCTTCTGCCTCTGTCTCCCCCATTATCCTAATCCACATTGGGGTCTGGTTGCTGCTGATGTGTCATCTCTCCTGTGAGAATTACCTAGGATGGTGTATTGCAATTATATTTAGAGTCGCTATGAGTGCAGAATGTCTAAATTTTCTTTGAAAAGATGCAAAAAAATAGAATTCAGACAAGCCATTATTTTTCAGTTACAATCAGTTTTTTCATATTATTCCCAACACGTTTTAAAATTTTCAGAATTGCTGAATTCTCTGATAAGCAAACTAAGCACTGGGTGTGGTGTGGCTTTTTTTTTGTTGTTTGTTTGTTTGTTTTTCTGCAAAGATTATTCCTCTCATGGAGCAATTAGATGGGAATATCAATTCAGTTCTGTTTTTAAATAAGCTACACTTACATTTCTAGGGTTTTTTGAAACCATCCTCTAGGACCCTGATGATAAAACACTAGGAGGAGATAAAATCTTTGTATCCAATTAGTTCAACGATGATTTTAAGACACTCTTCTCATTCATGATATTTACATTTTAAGATATTATTCTAGTGAGTTACTAGGGTTGGGAGAAAGGCTGACTCATGGGGATGGCTGGTCAGATTTAACAATACAAGGTGATTAGCAATGCATTTGGCTAAGCAGAATATAAGCAATGAAGTCTGTCAGCATTTCCACACAGCTCTGCCAACAAAACTGAGTTCTTGGTTGCCTGTGGATAGTGACACAGAGTACTGGAGTGTTTAATTGCTGTAATTGACTGCAGAGCAGAGTTTTCACTAGACCTGTTTTCAGAAAGCGTTTGTGTCATCTTTAAATTAGAAATTAATAATGCATAATATGTACTTTAGAAATTCTCACTTTGTTGAGAGTTGCAGAGTAGGATGTGATGGTTTAATCTGCATGGTAGGTATTTGTCCTCTCCTCTTGAGCTGTCAACACTCTGGTGGTGCTCACACAGCACAAACAGTGCCTTGGACTGTAGCTGTAGCAGGCTGTCATTTCCAGAGAAGGATTTTTAGAGTGTAATGTGTATCTTTCATCCACAGAGAGCTATTTCTTTTGCCAGCATTCACTAGTACATGAAATCAATCTCTTCTGGGTCAAAACTTTGATGCCAGTGTGAAATTAGAGGCAGTTACAGATGATGGGAAGAGGTTGCTGGTGAACAGAAAATTTTGGTTTCCAGGGTCACTTCTGGTGTTGAGATGCTCAGGAGGGCAGTTTCCCAGAGATGGCTTCATTTCAGTTGTGTCTGGTATTCCAATGACTGCTTTATTCAGGGCCTTCCTAAATGCCCTTCCCAGGTCCATATCCTTCCCAGGGAAATGTAGGTCTGTGACAAGTCACAGTCAAAAGCTTGTAAAGAAATGAGGTAGCTTAAATAATTAGGAGTGAGACCTTGGGCTGCCTTTGGACTTGCCTGTGCTGTGTCACAAAGATGTAAATCTTAAAGAGAGCAGGTAGCCACAGTTTGTACCAACATGAGCTGGTGTCTCAGCTTCCCCCCTGGACTTAAGCTCCACTGAGATGATAACAACAGGACTGGCAGTGCCCAGGAAGCTGGGCAAGGAGCTGTGGTTTCCTGGGAAGCTCAAAGTAGAGAGGGGGGAGCTGCAAACTTGTTTGTGATTGATGTTGCTATAGCAAGTGGATGTTTCATTTGCCATCTTGAAATGAACTTCATCTGATAGTTTGGTTTGGGTCTCTTCTGGTCTGCTCCCTGGGGATGCAGCAGCTGCTGTGCACAGCACTTAGCTCTGTGTCCTGTGGTCAGGGAAATGAGGGACATCCCAGGGTGCTTTTACTGGGGGGGGGGGCAGGCAGGAGCTGGGCTGTGGGTTTGGGGGCTTTGGGAAGTGCACACCAACATGACAAATCTTTCACACTGTCATTGCAAAAACCAGTGAGGGCTGCGAGATGTGCTCTGGCTAATTCTGCATTGAGTGGGTGCCTTTGGGGTATCAGAGCTATGAGCTACAGTGATCACCAAAAAAAAAGAAAAAAATTCGTTTAATGGGCAGTGTTTGGTTGTGGTTGTTTTTTCTTTTGTTTTTTAATTTTTTTCTCCTGGAACAGTGTTGAGAGGGTTATTTTTTCAGTTGCTCCGGTATTTGATTTATTTGCCCCATTTATACCAAACCTTTGACACTTAAAACAGGTAAGGAAATCCTCTAGGATATGGGAGCTGCTTTTTAAATTTTAGGTGCTAATTTTAAACGAAGATACATTTGGGCAAGTACTATTACTTGCATAGAGACTCTTCTAAATACTGAAAATCTGAAACAGTCTCTATGTTTCAGAGGCAAATAAAATTTGCCTTTGTTCCTTGTGAGCCAGGTTGAATTAATAGGAGATAAATGAAGCCATTACTTCTCACTGATTCGTTTTGGCTAAGGAAGGCTGTTTTGAAGGTTGGTAATTCTGAGGGGGGACTAGGATGGCATTTTGCATGAAATATCTAAATTATTATTGGTGATTACATCCAAGTATCCAAGTTAAGGTAATGAGCTTTGTGTAGTGCCATCATTTAGCAACCTGCAGCAGCTTACTGAGGACTTGTTGGTTTATTGGTGTCTATGGGTGTCTTTGAGCGGGAGAAGATTACAAAATTACCTATTGCAGAGCTGGTGGTGCCTGTAAAGAAGCAGGAGAGAGGAAAGCTACCTTGGTCAGAATGAAGCTTTGCAGATTACCTTTTAAAAGACTTGTACTTATTGACAGATTTCTGCCATCGTGTTGTCACGGTTTAACACTGGCCCAGCAGATAAACCGAATAACAGATTTATATATAAATCTCTCTCTCCTCACTGAGAGAGAGAATAAGAGAGACTTATGGGTTGGAAACTAAACTACAGAACTTTAATGAAACAGTAATGATAAATAGGAAAATTACTAAATATATACAAATATACAGGAAAATTGATACCACATTCCTCCCCCCTCTCCCCCAATAACTCTCACGTCACCACCGAGGCTGCAGGGCAGCCCTGGGAAAGTCCAGGCTGGAATCCTGGAGTCAGCAGCAGTTGGGAGCTGGAGGCAGGAACACACAGATTCAGGCTGGGATGGATCAGGAGCACAGGCAGAGGAATGGATGGAATCCTCCCAGGATGCTGAAGGGAGCAGGGAGGGCAGGAAGAAGAAGCAGGAAGGAAGAAGTGTTTGACCCTTGTGATCCCTCAAATTTATACCGAGTATGAGGTGTATGGGATGGAATACTCTGTTTGGTCAATTCTGGCATCTATCTTGTCCTGTCCTCCCCAAAGGAGGGGTTCAGATGGGACCTCCTTACTCCTGGAAGGCAAAATGTTCCTCAGAGCTGAGCAGTGTCCTTGGCTCTGCACACCAGGCTCTGGCTGTAACTATAAACATCGAGTGTTATCAGTCCTAGAAGCAGACACTGTCTGAGAAACTTGCTGTTAATTTCAGCAAGTGCAACTACTTACAAGAGACTTAGCTGAAAGCAAAAGTACAAAACAGAAAATCACCTTTATCCTGGCCTAAACCAGGACACGTGTCTAGAATGTGCTGCTTTAAATGCTCCCAGAAGCACAGAGGCTGCAGAAGGCATGGCAGGGGTGATGCTGTGAGGGGAGTGGGGCCATGGGCTCCTGGGCACTCTGCTCCTCAGGGCTGCTGCCCTGCTGGGCATGTGCCCAGATCTTCCAGGGAAGCAGTGTCAGGTGCTTCCTGCCATCCACAGAATCAAGTCAAGTGGGACTCCCTCCTGGAAGTGTCCTTTTCAACTAACTGGGCTGAAACTGGAGAATGCTGGCAGGAAGACTCTGGGTGCCTCCCTGTCCTTCCCTATATAGGAAGAGTGCAGCATTTTTCTTTACCTGCCCAGGTGTAGTTGAGGGATAGCTAAGAAGCATAAAGCATTGCATTTGTTCCTTTGAAATCAGAAAGCAAGTATGGAAAGTTTTATATAGCTATTAATGCTGAAAAGAATTTTTTTTTTTTTTTTTCTTACTGTCATGGAACTGCAGTTGGCAGTGGTGGTGGTGCTGTGGAAAAGTACTCCCTCAGTGGGCTTTTGGGAAATGCCTACAATGTATAGCTTCTCACTAACTTGCCCTATTTTGTTGCCTGTGTAACAAATTCTTACATTAGTTTCACGTTTTCGCTTTTGATCTTTGAAAATAAAGAAAAATAGTCTTGCAGTCATATTTTCCTGTGCTAGAAGACAGTGCTTGAAAGTACTGTTCTTCCTTCCACCACTTAACACTTGCTGTGAAGGTTCACACATCTGCTTTTCCTCCTTAAATGTTTTCTCTCTTTTTTTAAAATGTGTTTTTGAAATCCTTGCTTGACAAAGGCCTAGTGTCACTCTAACCTGAGGAGTGTAGGTGTACAATTGTGCTTTCTCTGATTCCCAGCTGCAAGAACATGCTTGTCTGTTGAGCCATTGTCTTATTATCCCACCTGCTCTTTACTTGATTGGCATAAATTCCAGAATTTGATGGTACAAGGGAGGGTTAGCAGCCCAGGGCAGGTCATTAAAGAGCAACATATGCACACAGTTTAAATGTTTGATCTCTGCAAGGAAGTGCCTCTTCAGGCCTTTGAATTTCTAAGGTGTCTTTCCCAAAGTGTCTGCACCCTTGAAGAGCCATACCTCAGGGCAGCTGAGGATTCAGGAGGCAGAAGCTGTTGCCAGACCAAGAGGCAAGATGTGACTGGTCTTGTATTCATGGTTTTGTTCCTCCATGGTGAGTAGCTCCCAGCTTTCACTAGGTCAGATACTTAGAGACTTGTTCTAGGCCTCTGTTTAGGAAAGAGAAATTGATAACCCATTTCTCTCTGTCCTTGGAGTGCAATGAGTAATGTTAATCTCACATAGTTTGGGTCATTTCTTTGTGCAATGGTCTTAGGTAGAAACTCCTAAGTGTGTGGCATATTAGTTCCACTTCAGTCATACCAAGCATGAAGGCTAATTCAGGTTTCAAAAACAAGTAAATGCCAAGGAAAAAAAAAATGCCATTGACAACAGAGTTCTCTATTCAAATTGTTTATTTCATCCAAGCATGAAGTTGGATTAAAAATTACTTTAAAATCCTGTTGCTGCTGGCTACTCAAATAAAACTTTGGTAATATTGACAACAACATAGCTGCTCAGACCATGTCTTTTGGACACCTGCCCTCTGCTGCATGATGGGCTGCTTTAAAGCACTTGAAGCTGCAAGTTTGCAAAAAAGAAGTAAGGTAGGTGTGAACTGGGAGTAACTTACTTGGCTGTCATAATGCAGAAGAAGGTACAGACTAATAGTGATCCCAGTACTAAGTGAATAATAATTTAATCACCTGTAAGCTGCTGAGTTTCTGACATTTTGATTCTTACCTCTAATACCAGCTGGAATTTTTGGTGTGGTGTTTTTTTAAAACTTTAAAATCATTTGATAGATTTGTCAGGCAAGTGTACGTTCATACATGATAGACAGGAAAAAGGCCAAGGCATTCCCTTAGAAATGAATGGGATACAATAAGTGAAGGCAGCAAGTGGCCCTCCTCTTCAACAGGGAGGATTTAGTAGCTTTGTACAGGGTAACAAATTATGATTTTGTCTTGCACATCTTTGTATGAGCTGGAGACTTAATCCCAGTCTCCCTACTCTTTCCTTGTCCTTTTGATATTTGTTAGAAGCTTAGAAACAAAGCTTTGAGATTTTTATCTTCCTCCAAACCTGTTCAGTATAGTAAGGGAGTTTTCCACCACGATTTCACCTCCATTATTTCCATATATATTAGGATTTTGTTCCCTCTCTTACAGTGCCTACATCAAAATGGTTCCTTTTAAAACGCAGTCAGTTTGGTAATAAAACAACTTCATAGTATTATATAAACATGTTTCTTGCAAGAAAATTTGTTTTGAGTGAAACCATATGCACATGTTAATGGGAAATATTTGTCACATTTCTGCTTTCCTGCCATTTTTTGTATTTATTTCAATAGTTGTTAGTAGCATCCTTCTGAAACTACTCTGAGAGAGTGTACAGCAGGTTTCTTTACTGCTGTAAATGGAGTATGGTTTTAATTGTCTCGGATGTGATTCTACAGATGAAAAAGAGTGAAATAATTTGTAGCCCCTGCTTGAGTACATATCTGTAATTAAACTTAGAGACTTCACTGGTTACAGAAACGGCTAGAGCAAAACTCTACCAATGCATAAATTATCATTCTCTATTTTCTAAGTCAGTCTGTAAAGACTCTTCCCTCTGGAGTTGCTTCTGAAGAACTCGATAAATCCTAATCTTTTTTTTTTTTTTTGAGTTCATATCTTGCTCTTTGGAGATGCTGCACCACTCCTTTGGACTGCTTCCCACCTTTTTCCTATAGTAAAACAGTTGTATTAGAAGGGTAGTACTTTTGGGGGGGCTGAAATAGTGAATTTTGACAGCTTTGAAGTACTCTCCATTACCTCCCAGCATGGCACTGCATTTTGTTTATCCTGGAAATCATGTCTCCATAGAAGATATGCTTGGCAAGCAAGGCTTGCTGGGCTTTGGTGTCTTGGTCTTCTTGGGAATTTAGTGTGGATGATTGTGGGCTGTCAGCACTGACTGTACACTTGATGTAAAAAATATTGCTTCACTGTCAAGAGATCTGCACCTCATCAGCAGGCAGGGGTGTTAGTGTAATTATAGCTCTGTCACTATCTTCTGTGGTGTCTGGTTGGGTCCTCAAATTTTGGATATGAAAGTGTAAGGGATGTTGTCCCAGGTAAGACAAACTATTCCATCATCCCAAGCCCTTGCTTCAAAGGTCTCTTCAGGCTTCTTTATCGTTGGCTGTCATCACTTTAACATCAGGAGCTCAGCTTTGCCATGTTGCTGCCTGCCCCCTTTTCTGGGTAAGGTGGGAATAGGCAGAACCTCTGGGGCCTGACCCAGCCAGCACCCAGCTGCAGGGGGGAGAGCTCAGCCCTTACTCCCTCTCTGCTTCCCAGCTTTTAACCAGGTTTTTCTTAAAAGCAAAGCCTTCTGTGTCTCTTAGTGTCTTAATTTTCACGACTCACTTAGTGGAAGGTGTTGAATATCTGTTGGATTTTAACATTGAAATCCACAGCCCCAGGTGCTCTCCCTCCCACAGCAGCTTTGGGAAGAGTGACTTCCCTTTGCAGGAAAGGAGAAACTGTCTTTTCTCCCTAATAAAAGATGTTCAGCTGTGTGTTTCTGGCTTTTGATAATTTCTGGTAAATATTCTGATAAGGTGCCAGGATTACTAGTCTGTATTACTCAGATACCTGCTATAATCTAACAGAAATGAAGAAGAACCACCACGCTCTGCTGCTTCTGCCTCTCTGCTCTGGAGGAATCTTTCCTTTCACCTGTAGTTCCCAGTTGCTGCATGTGTAGAGCAGCTTGTTTTAGACCAAGCTTGGTAAATGCATGTTGCATGGAAACCTAATTTTATAAAATCATTAATGAAGCCCAGAATGTGGTTGGAAGCTTTAAAATATCCTTAGTTTTGCTGGGGTTTGTTTTTTGTATTTTACACTTCTGATGCCTAACAGATTTAATTTTTTTTTTCCAAATCCTCCTCTATTTCTTTTTCATCCTGATTTACATACAACATTCCTTTCTGGTTTACATTTTAACCAAGTTTCGTCTGGGATGGAGAAAGTTTTAATTGTCTGGTTGTATTGTTCAAGATTTTTCACAGCAAGGTCAGTGCATGGGAAGTTCTGTTATTCATAATGAAGGATAGGTGGCACTCTTGTTATTTTTGTTTGACTGCCTGCAATAAATCAGGTGTGTGTACTTTCTCTGTGAAAGATTTCTTTTTATAGAATAAGTGCTTTAGTGAGTGTTCTTGAACACTGAAGAGGATTTTATATATTTTTTTAAACATGAACACATACAGTGTTTGAGTCTGGGACTGGTTCACAGAACTCTCTAAGAGAAAATAAATTGTTTTTGTCAGGCTTCAAGAATAAGTGCTCAGCTATAAGGCATTGGCTTATTTTACATGCTTAATTTTTTGTTTTAGGTATTTTATTACTCTTATATCGTTAAGCAAATAAGAGAGCCAAGAAAGCTTTTAATATAATTTCAACTCCAATTAATAATAGGTTTAGTACTTTCTTGTTAGTTTTGTGTTCAGAGTATAGCTCTAGGTTGTCATGGTAATCATAGTTCTAATGAATGAAAGGAAATGGCATGGTAGCAAGTGCTAAACAATCAGTGGAGCCTTTATTTCTTAATCCAGAGTAGTAAATATTTGTTTCCTTAATCCTGGGCATTGTTTGTAGAATTGTATAGGTTTGTGAGTTTGAGTTTTCTCATATCATCTAAAACCCCTGCAAGATGGAAAAAGGCCTGCTGGTAGAGGTATGGCCTGATAAATATTTTTTGTAACCTGAAAGGAAAACTCGTTGCAACTTTCTGAATGTTTTTTTCCTTCTCTTACTGAGCGTGCAGATAAAACACCCGTGGTACATGGAGCTATTTTAACCTTGATGCTTGATTACTTCAAATGAAATCAATGTCATTATTACTGCTGGCCAACAGCCTTGTGTGGCTGAGGCAGTGATTTGGTGACCTCAGCCCAATTTCTCTTGATCCATTTGTCAGTCAATGGATTCTGTTATAGCTGGTCCCACAAGAGCACCACATGCTTGAAAGGAAGGAGCAGAGATGAGGAAAGTTTCCATTCTGCCTATGTCCAGGAGTATCAATCTCTTCCACATGAGTATCTTCAGTATTTTGTGGCACATTGTTGACATGTAAATCTGTGATGTGGTCATGGCTTGTGCAATGCCTCAGACTCTTTTCAGGGAATTTCTCAGTTGAAGGCTTTCAAGTAGAACCATTCCAAGGTACTGATGTCCTGCAGGGTTGCTGGTGCCATGCAGTTCAGACAGAAAATTCAATGGGTAACATAGAAGGGAACAAAGAATTCAACATACAGTAATAATTGCTACTACCTAATCATAGCATAATGTGCGTTGTGCTGTTATATATAATTCTTCAGTGCTTTAATTTTACATAAAACCAAAAGCCTAAACTTTGGTTGAGATTATGCTTTACCAGTATGGTAAGAACTTAGCTGAATAAAAATTCCTTCTTGATTCCAATCTAATTTAGATTTAGATATCTCTGCGTTAAAATATTTAGTTAGTATATATGCACTGCAGAAAGAATGCTTGGTTTGAATTTTGGTGGTGATTGAATTATGGAAATAAAAATGAATTGCACAAGCTATTTTGTTTTAATGGGTGAAGAAACATTTTATAACTTGGCAGTTTATTTTACAGTTTATATTTTTGGTGCCCTCCCTTGTAATTACAGGCTTATGTATTACTCATCTCTTCCTTTTTCTCCTGGAAAGTGCTTCTTTTTTATTTATTTATTTTTTATTTTATAACAATGCCCTGAAGTATTAAAATTGAAGAGTCCCAAATAAAAATCTCTTTTGGGGCAGGAAGTTTTCATGATGACTTGGACAACATTTAATTTTACTTTCTAATGCCAAATCAATGCTATTCGATGCCATTAAGGCAAAGAATTTTGTGTTTTGTATAAAAATACAAGTCCCAAATGGTGGTAGTTGAAGTTACCACTTTTTGCCCAACTGTGGGAGTGCTACCATCCTTGAGAGATTCCAATTTTGGTTCTTTCTTATGCTTGACATTTAATGTACTTGACATTCTGATTATTTTACACCTACCTAATTTCTTCAAGCTCAAGGGATAATGACAATATTTTAAACAGTTGTGAAGTGTAGCTGTGTGTTTTTATGCAAGTGCCACACTACAAGTGGAAAACCAAACTATTTCTAGAATGGTTGGTCTTGTCTTGCATATCAGGATCAGCTGGAGTTGCTTATCAGCTTGTTCAGCTCAACAGCTTGGTTAGTTGGTTTTTTGTGGAAGGCAAAGCCTTCCTAATATGTCATGTCCTTATTTGCCCCTGTGTGTCTGTGTATATAAAGATGTATAAAAATACTAATGCTGGAGTGTGTGCTTACATTGTGTCCTTTGTGGCTGAGGGATGGGGCATTACAGTGATAGTTGTCTAAGTAGAGCTGAGGGCTTTTGTTTTCCCTGAAGTTTGAATTAATATGGCAATGGGAAAGGACATAGTCTATATAAATGCAGTCCATTAAATTAACTCGTATGTCTAGAGCACACATTTACTCCTGATAGAACCAGCTGTCCTGTGTCTTGGTTTACAGATAATTGGGATGTACCATAAATTCAAATATCATAGAAAAAGAATACTTGATTGTAAATGTACTTTGTGTGAAGTCTTTTCTCTCCCTTTGCAAAATAATTTTATTAGCCATTATTGGTTTCTCAGGTAAATATGTGGTTCCTTACAGTCATGAAAGATCTTAAACTTTTTCCAAAAAACATGTAAAACAGGTAACAGAGAAGGAGAAATGGTGGGAAAAGCAAGCTCTGTAGAGAAGTACAGCTGGTGGTCACAAATTCTCTTTTCTCTTGTACTGGAAATCTTGTGTTGCATTTATCTGTTGTGTAACTGTGAGTAATCTGCCTCCCTGAAGAGTGATGAAGAGATGGTAAAAAACTTCATTTTACAGACCCTTGTTGGGACTTTTTAAATACTTACCCAAGTTCTCACAAAGCAATACCACAGCCATGGTATTTTTCTCTTATCTTTATTTTGTAATCTTGCCACCTGGTGGTATGTGCTGGCAATAAAAGTCTTGGCTAGAAACCTGTTCTAAGGGTTTTATAATTACCTGACTTTGCCAGATGAGATGTGAACAGAGGAATTTAGAAATGATTTGTAAATAGGTTCTTGGTTTTTAGCATGCATATTCAGTGAGTTCTTCCTTCATTGTGTCAGTGTGTTTGGTGCAGTTGGAGGTTGTCCATGTCTTTGCATTAAGTACATTTGTTTTCTCTCCTGCTCTGATATATAAAGCCATGAGGGAAGAGAAAGTCTAGAAATACTGTGGGGTCCTGTAACACTGAGTGATGGCTAATTGAGCTTCCCACTACATTTGAGATACAGATTCAATAGTGTCCCATGTCCTGAAGGTGCCAGGTAAAGTCCTGCAAACTGAATTTAAGTTATGGCTAAGGAAATCTAAGGGATGTTGTTATCCCTAAAACAAGTACTGCAAATCCAAGCAATATGGATGGAACTTAAATGTGTTTGGATAGTTTAAGCTTTCATTTGGGCACAAGGTGGAGACTTAACATCTCTAAGACCCAATGGCAGGAGTACTGGTACAGCTCAGCTTACTCCCTTGTCTTAATGATGCAGTCTTACTGGTGTCTTACTGGATGGGGAAACCCTCATATATAATAAAAGATATTTTCCCATGGTATTGAAAGGGCATTAATCCAGTTTTTGCAAGCTGAATCCAAACGTGATTTACTCAGGCTATGATGAATGGATCATTCACTGGATCTCTGAAGTCAGAAGTGGATGTTTTCTCTACCAAGATGATGAACTCTGTGTCATGCACTGTTGTTTCACACAAGACTGTCAGTTGAGAAAATCTGGGAAATTCAGTGGCTTGGGTCAAAAATGACGTAGCACAGTGGTTTCCTTTTAATTAAAAAATGTGATAATTTTTTATTTCTTAATCTGTCTTTCTGGTAGGAGCTCTCCTTGCAGCACTGCTGCCTGTGATTTCAGTCTGCCTGCTTGAGCTTCTGTTATGAAACAAGTCTGAATGTCATTTATTCATAATGACATCATGATGCTGACCTTAAGACCTCTCCGCTATTCACCTCCAGCTCCTTATGTCACACAAGGAAAACCAGGGCAACCTCTGTCCCCTCTGCCACAGACATGGGAGCCCACACTCAAACCCCCAGCACCCCCAGCTCTAGGATTTGTCTTGTTAGTACTGAGTACAGCTGTCCTGGAGCAGCTTATGTGCTGAAGATTTAGATTTGCCTTCATCAGGGTGCTAGCTATTGTGTAAGACAATGGGAGTTACAACCAGTTGAAAGTCTGCAAAGGACTGTGAGCACTAAGAATACCATTTATTTGCATATATACAAGAGGCCAGGGGGCTGCAGCACTGATGGATGGACAAGAGGGAGAGTTTGTTGGGGCAGAGGCTTGTAATTCCGAGCTATTAATACAGATCTTTGGTCACAGAGCTGGCACTTTTCAATCCACATCATTTTACTGTGAAATGTAACTGTTTATGACACTGGATGTTTGCTCTTGGATCTGTTTCTCCTGTGGGGTATCCTTTAGATCAATCCTTGTTTGTACTGTTAATTTGTTTAATTCTCCAGGGTTTGTCAAATCTAATTATCTCTTTTCTTTCTTCCAGTTTTGAAAGCAAGATTGATGAACCAACACAAAAAGACCCAGCTGGTTATGTGACTTGGAACCCTGTTTATGAAGCACTCATTTGTTTTTGCAAGACGACAGCACAGTATGTTGTTTTTTCTTTTCTCCCTAAAATTAAAATAAATTGTTGTAAATTAATAGAAATCTTAGAAAATTCCTGGGGAATTCAACTCTTATTGATAAAGAAGATTTTTGGCTTAGTTGACCCCAGCCACAGAAATAGAAGTGCTCTACCCACTTCATCACATTACTATTCAGCAGATTCTTCCATGTAAAATTGCTCCTTTAGGTTTCATATAACATAAGGGGAACTTTCCACAGTTTGAGAGAGCAATCTGCTATTTCTTTACTGCTTTCTTTTTGTGTTGTATGAAGTGTAGGATTAGTGGATGTGACAAATGTACGTTTTGGACTGCATGGACAGTGATTTGTGTAAGGGTCAGTGCTCTAGCAGAAATCCAAAGAGACTTTTTCAGTCCTGTAATTAGGTGATAGGTTTGGGTTTTTTTAATTGTTAAATTTGGAAGTGATAAATTAACATGATGTTCCATTTAGGCCAGCAATAGTCCAAGCAATGCTATCAAATAGAGGGCAGCACCAGATTATTTCCAGTATTTCTTCAGTTATAGTCAGGCAGCTTGGATCTGCTGCATTTATAAAACCTTAAAATGAAGTTGACCAGCTTGCTTTGAATATATGAAAATTGCATTTTTTTTAAATGAAAGGAAAAAGCTGATATTTCTTCTGTATCTGTTGAATAGAAAGTGGTTCTAGTGATTTGTAAGTGGTGATACAATACATCAGAGATCTGTATTTTTATTTATTACTTGTCACTAAAGGTTCATTAACCAAGAAGGGAAAATGATGTGAAGTATTCAAACTTTTACAGAAAAAGGGGAAACAAGACTCACTACTAAATTAAGTCTTGGGCTTGTGAAATAGAAGCATTAAAGAAAAATTAGTACTGATTTATTCTCAAATAGAATTTTGTACATTGAAGCATAAGATTATTTTTAATTTTTGTGATTACAAGGAGAGATCTAAGCAAGTTTGCTTTATGACAGCAATAAATATATTCCCAGTATGGTAATAAGATTAGTCAGCATGTTATTAGGAAGGAAAATGAATCACGCTTGCTCTTTTTGTAACAAGTAAAGCCAGAAAAGAGAAATGTGACAGAAGTACCCTATTGCTTTGGGTGTCTTTTTCTGTTTCTAGAAACCCTCTTCTGCTGTGACATGTGTAGAACTAAGCAGACTTAAAACTTGATAAGAAACCCACAAAAAATTAGTAATATTTGCACAGGTAGACTTTGCAAGTTTTCTACAAATAGTTAAGGAAGCTTTCCATAGCATATGGCTCTAAGTTCTTTGTAGCTCCTTTGAAGAAAATGATGCAAAGTACTTTTAGATTATTTATTTGCTTTTATACTATATGGTAAAAACCAAAGTAACTTGTGTGGTGAAGTGTTTAAAAATCATTACATTATATAAAATTGCACAACTTTTCTATCCACGTAAATATTTGGAATAATTCAATTATTGAATGATTATTTAATTATTCAAGGATTTTCTCTCTTCTTTTGCTAATAGTTTCCAAATGAGTTTGTTCTAGGGTGTGAAGTGTACCTATAGTTCTCACGTACATGAAAATGGTTGAAAGGTTCTTTTAACTAAAACTATTGCAGCTAGTGTAAAACCTTCTGCCTATAATTTTTCAGTATAGAGCAGAATGAGGACATGGTCATAATGACTGCTGGCAGCTTCAGTGCAGTGTTTTAAGCATTACTTTTTCCTGACATTGGTAGTCTTGACACTGTTGCTTTGATGAATGTTTCAATGAAGTTATAAGCTGTGCCAACCAAACACTGTGCTTGTCTTGCAAAATGCAAGAGCTAAGCTTCATTTTTTCCCCAAAACTCTTTAAAATTAGCCTATAATCTGTCGGGCATTTAAATGTCTGTAAGAGACTGAAAAGCTAAGACAGACCTACTAGGTAGGGAACTTGCTTAGTCATTCAGCTATTAAAAATAAAAAAGCCCCATACCAAGGTTTTTGCACACTTTGCAAAGAAATCAGGGATTTTGAAAGACCATTATTTTGTCTGTTTCTTAGCATAATGCCTGAGAGTTTTAATTTCTGCTGTGGAAGGCAAGCTGCCAGGCATAATGACAAAATTTAGTGTGCTAGTAAAACTAAAAAATGGTAAAGCCCCCAAACAGACCTTCCTCAAGGATGCTCTGGCTTTTACCTCTCAAGTACTGTGCTAGGCAGAGAGAACAGACTAAGGAGGAGCTTCAACTCACCTCCAAACTGGTGCTGAGGTTGCAGGTAGGTAGAGGTTGCTTGGTTCCACAGGTGGGCACAAGGCAGGAGGGGACAGCCCTTTATCCCTGGGATTGGCTCTGCTGAGGCCAGGAGTACCCACAGATTATTTCTTCACAAAGGTAACTGCAACTGTTGTCCTCTTCTAAAGATGTTCCCAGATGAAATCCTTCACGGTTCTTTTTTTGTCGTTCTTGTGATTTCTCTGAGTTAAGAAGGGAAACACTTGGGGCTGCTGCATGGGTTTTGTACTGTATAAAAATGAAATGTGAGTTGTAACCCAGACTGAAGAAGGTGAAGGAATCACTTCAACTAAAGCACCAGGTGCAGCTGTGCCTGCATTTGGCTGCCTGGCCTCTAATTGCAGGGCACTAGTGAAGCCTCTGAAACTTTTGGCCTTTCCAATAGCTGTGCTGCCCTTTGACAAAATGGTTTTGTAACTTACTCCATCTACGTTGGAGCAAAGTAGCTGTAGCAGGGAAGGATGGGGTTACTGACCTCACTTCATTAAGATTCTCAGCACAGCTCTGCTGAGCAGAAGTTACACATCTGCTCATCCCAAATGATCATATGTCAACAAAATTTTTTTTCTGGATTTAATGTCAAAGACTGTCCCATCCAGCTACTTCTGTGTTACTTTCCTTAGGATTGTCCCCTGTGTTTTCCAGGGCAAGAGGAATATATTCCCTTTTCTTTCAGTCGTTGGATGTGGTGTTACTTATTCAGAAAGGTTGTGTGGAACTGGAGCACATCTATGCCTACAATTACCTACCTGTACAGCAGTCTTTTTCTTCACAACTAAATATAAAATATAAATATCTGTGGATGTATCTGAACTCATTGCCCCTTGAAGATCAGACTTCCTTCAATTAAATAACCTTTTCCTACTTTCTGAAGTAGACATTTTATGATCATACAATTACTACCTAGTTTCAATTTTATGTTAAGAGGTCAGTAATGGTAATATCACAACATAGCTATATTCAGTGAGAGGGTAACAGCAGACAAAATCTACCTCTTGCCTAGGACTTTCATCAGTAAAACTTGATGTGCAGTAGAAAATGAATGGATCATTATGTCTGGTTCATGGGTGATGGAAACTGTGGCCCTAAGAGGGCCATGTTGTATCCAGTCATGGCTGTGCAAACCTCTTCTCATGTATTCTTTAGTGACTAAACACCCCAGTAAAGTGACTCTCTTGAGAGGCATATTAAAATACAATATGGAGAAAAAAAAGCCAAATAATTTTGTTTTAATGGAATAAAATTGAGGAGTATTTTCTTTCTGAAACAGAAAAAAAGAATGTATTTTTGCTGCATTCTACGTGTTGTGTTTTCTATTCAAATAATCAGATTTGAAAGTATTCAATATGAAGTTTATATATTATGTTGGCTTATTTTTTATTATTGACTGTTAGTGTGGGATTTAAATATTTCTTCTCACCTGTCTTGGTATGAACTAGCTGCTGCAAAAACTTGGTGACTATCCGTGCATGTAGCTGGTTTCTCTTTCAATACCATACAGGTTTAATTTTTGTCTGGTAAGAGTACAGAGGGTGTTTGTGCTCCAGATGGTTTTGAGCAAGGTTAGGAAGAGTGAATAATCAGGTGAGACTTCAGCAAATGATCAAGTGACTGATGCAAATGGAACTGATTACTCAGTTGCTGTCATTCCTGACTTTGAATATAAACAACAGCCTGGCCCTAATCTAATAATTTGACTTCTGTGTGGCTATTTGAGCCAGGCAGCACAGTTCCTGGCATGTCAGGGAAATTAAGTTTCCATGGAATTGTTTATAGACACAAATGAAATATTTTTTTTTAATTGCATTTTACTACTGTATTACTGATGTAATTATTTTATTTTTCTATATTATTTTGATATGCACTTTTCTGATTTAAAGATATTTTTGAAATGCTGGATATTGTTAAAGAGAGAAAAAATGACAGCAATAACTAATTATTTTCTAATACATATATTTTATAACTGGTTTGTAAAGAAGATATTTTATTTTTGCATGGTGGGGATGATTTTGTCTTTCCTCTTTATATTTGGATTTGCTTCACTCTCACCAGAATACTTAGCGGGCTGGCATGTGACCAAAATTGGATGGTTAGGTGTATGTTCTGAGGGGCCTTTCTATGTTGTATTCCTTTGTAATCTCACTGAGAAAAAGCATTTGCTCAGTAGTGTTGCACTCTCTGCTTCTCTGTGGCATAGCAGGAGCTCCTTACAGGTGCTGTTTAGTTAATTTTTTTTCTCTGGGTAAAGATTACGTGCTCTGGAGAGTGGCTGCAGATGACAACTTTCTGTTCACTTTGAAAAAAGCTTTGGTAATGCCAGTAAGTAACTTGTCATCAGTTAACATGAAATTCATGTCTGCTATTTGCTGTGTTAGGTGTTTTTTTCTTGGCAGGCTCTTTTATGGCACAGATTTTGTAGATGTGTTACTGGATTTCCAATGGCTTCTGTCTCTTCATGGAGTTCTCAGAATCCAGATTAATGCATTCCTGCTGGTTTCTCCTAGTATAAAGAGGACAAATGTGTATTTTCTTAATGTGACACCACAGAGTCCTGAGCATAATTCAAATGCTAATATGGAGAAACTAAATCTCACAAAGGAGATGTGTTAACATTTGTCTTTATTCACTCTGTTTCAAAGGCTGTGTGCCACATCTTGCTTGACACACTCAGAGAACTACATTGTACAAATGTACCCCTTAAAGGCAGAGAGAATCAGTTCCTTTCTGCAGAGTTGAAGTCTTTTGATCCCCTGGAAAAGTAAAGGTTTCCTTTCAGAACCCCACCTGAGCCTGCTATGACGAGTCTTCCACTTTCTTCAAGATGTCTGTGTTAAGTTTTCCTTTTTCAGGGAGAAACTGTGAACTGAATATACCCAGCAGAGAGTGGATTGGGTTTTTTCCAGCTGATTCTGCTTTACCTCTTTCCTGGGTGTTGGAAAGTCTCCTCAGGTGCTCTTCTCCCCTCTTTTTCACTTTGCCCTGAAAGTGTAGCTCCTTGCTGAGATGAGGTTTAGCTCTTTTTAGACAAAATAATAGTTCTTTTTTCTCCTTTTTTACAAGAAGGTATGTTTTGCTCATGGATCTTGTTTAGCTGCTTTAAATGGTAAGTCTGGGTTTTACCTGCTCTAACAGCTCTCCATGGCTGTTAGAGTTCCATCAGCTTCACTGAAAAGATAAGCTTTCCATTTGCATTTAGTTTGATGATCCAGTCATCTTCTAATGCAAGCTTGCCAATTTTCCCCTTCATCTAAGCCAGTGGTATTAATACCCTTACTGAATCAGTGTTTGGTATTTACCAGCTCTTGCAAAGCTGTGTCATCCATTGCATTTCCCTCATGTCTTTCCTCAAACCAGAGAGCCTTTCAGGAATGCAAATGGGACAAGTTAGTGACAGATCCAAGCTGAGATGTTTCTGGCCACCCTTCTCTGGTCATCCTGGCCATGGGGGTTTGCACAGTGCCCTTTGCTTTGGCCAGGGAACTTCATGTTCCCTATGTCTTTGTGCTTTACTTGTCTCTGTAGATGTGTAGAGAATTGTTTTCATTCTCAATCATTGGCACTGTCTTGTTGGTTTGACTGAGTGACTTATTCTCAGCTCTGGTTTCAGAGTTCTCAGTAATCTCTCTCAGCAGATGTCAGTGCTTTAGCACTGAGTGAAGTGATGCTTTGCTCTTTATGTATGCAAGCAACACATAGTCTGCAGCACAAAATATTTAAGAATATGTTTAAATGCAAGATCTTACAGAAAATGCAAACTAATTACTTGGTACTTTCCATTTGATTCTCATGATAAATTTCTGGAGAGTGTTTGGAGGCTTTTTTGTTTTTGCTATCACCACTTTGCCCTCCTCTTTGCACTGGTTTCCTTTCTTTGCCTGGGCCCCATAACACTTATTATCAGTAGCTACAATTCCCTGCCACCTGTGGTGGAATATATTTCTTCATTATGAGCTTTGTGCTGCTTCCTCAAGCTTTATTTTTGATTAGCTGCTGTGGAATTTTTACATATCATTCACTTGTCCTGCAAAACCTCATCATCTCTTAGATGAGAAAATTGCTGCTTCTACTTCATATTGGCCCAAATGACTTAGTTCCTGGTACTAAGTTTAGTGCAAGAGACGGTGGTGGAAGACTGGGCTTTGTAGAGTTTGGTTTGGCTTTGTGGTGGGACATTTGTTTTTCCTCTTTAAGTGAAAGAGCACTGAAGATGCAAAGGCTCAGTTCAGGATCACTTATCTGAATTAGGTTGGAATATAGAAGAGTTCAAAACTTTTTATTCTGAATTCGGTGAACATTTTTTTTAATATTATTTTCAGCAAATTTACATGTATCTTTTAGGAAAAAAATTTTTTTAGAATCTCTTTAAAAAGAATGTAAGAAAAAGTTTACCACTTGTATTTAATGGTCATGGAAGTGATCCTCCTCAATCTTTCTCCCCTCAGTGGGACAGAAGAGAACTTTGTTACACCTCCTACTGGCTTTATACACACAATTGTTCCAAGTCGAACTTCTGGGGTTGTCAGAGAACCATTGAATTTTGAAGAGTGAGTCGACAGAACATAACTGGTGGGTTTTGCAGCATGGTGGGATTGCCTTCTGTGGACAGATAAGAGTAGGTTAAGGTTGTTGAGAAGGCTGGGAAATGGGCAGTCAAGGAGATGGTTGCAGAACAAATGGAGGAATAGCTCCAGGTTAAGAGCTCATGCAATTCCCTGACAGTCAGGTGTAGTGAAAGAAGGAAAAAAAACCCAACCAAACAAAACCAAAACCTGATGCAATCAAAGTGAACACCCAGCACAATTGTTGTAGTATTTGAGAACGGAATTAAGGGATAACAAGTTGTGATTTGTTAAAGGGCTGAAGTGGAGGAGATTGCAATTGTTAAAATATGAGATTGTTAAGGATCTGAGAATTTTCTGTCTTGCCTTCATGATTTAAATCATGATTTGGCAAAATATGCACTGGTAAAGAGAAAATACAAGTAACAGGAAAAAGGCATGGCAAAAGACCTTTGCAAACCTGAAAGAAGAATTTTATTGCAATCCATACATGAAAGAAAAATTCCAGAAACAGAAACCCCCCTGAAATTGTAATAAGCATTTGAATATTGAGAACATAAAATAAACTTTAATAATGGGGGTGTTTGGGTTTTTTTTCACATGCATCCACGCATGTGAATGTCTATGGGTGTTCGAGTGCCACACTGTTACAGTTTATCACCAGCCAAGATACAGTAAGATTTAAAACTGACAAAAAGCTTCAGTTGTTTTCCATCTGGAGTCTTATTTTAATCCTTTGATTTGCCTGTAGAAGTCTTGACCCTTGTGATGGTGTTTCATTTTTTTCATAAACCTGCATGTATAACAGGGCTTCTGTTACTTCTGTAGTCAAATTTGACTGAAACTTAGGTAATTTTCATACAATCATAAATTCAAAAGCATAACTTACATTTTATTCTTACTTTGCCTTTCTATATTGCTTTGTGCTTACAGAATGCTCCCTCTTATTATAAGGCATTTCCAAAGTTTATGCAGTAGTGTTTCAGTCCTTATCTGTTACAGAAGCTGGGGACTGCTATGAATGATTCATTTTGAACAGCTATTTTGGTGGTGTAGACATAGTCTTAGATATGACTTGACATGGAATGGATGGGAAAATGCTAGTTTATATACCTCCTCCACCTATCTATTTTAAATGAAAATCCATAAATCTTGAGCGGGAGACTGTCATTGGGATTTATTTTAGAAAGCATATACTTTAAAAATACAGTGGAGAAAAACAAGGAAGGAGCTCAGGAGTGGTGAATGGTGATCAGCTAACTGAAATGGAGGATGTTCTGTGGGCAGTATCAAAGCTCCCTCTTGGCTTTAAACCACAGATGTTTGCAGTGCCTGAAGAGAATATTCAAACCAGCGAAAATAAAATTAAAGCTGCAGCAAGGCAAAAGAGAAGATCTGCCTATGTTCTTGCATGTTGAACCAGAAGCAGCTGCTCTCAAAAGTGGTTTGGGGTTGTTAGGTTTTATTTTTGATAGTGTGGAAAGATGGAGAAGAAAGAGAGGACAGATCTCTCATTGTTTTTGGAGGAGGGATGAAGGGGTGGAGGTTGCTGGGAAAACAATAATCAGAATATTGGTAAAATGTTGTTTTTGAAAAAATGCAGATCTTTTGCATTGGTTAACAGTTGTGGTTTTATATTGCTGTGGGGCTACTTATGTTTGAAGCTGCTGCAAGTCTGCTGTTTGCTGTGTAAAATTTACAGCTGTAAGGAAAAGAAAATACTGGTAATAAAGTACAGGAGCAAGATCCTGAAACTATAATGTGCTTTTCTTTGCATATAATAAAAACAAAGTTATGTGAATGAATTTAATACAGCTTCTGTTAAACTGGGTTTCGTTCCCCATTAGTTACTGAGAAATAATCCAAATTATTCAATGCAGGAGGAAGTCATGTATAAAAATAGAATTTTAATAATCAGCTTCTCTTTTTCAAACTGTGAACAGCATAGTTTTAAGGGTGTAGTTTAACCTCTCTTCAGTGGTATCTTTCTTGTTTGTTTATAGCCTGCAGATACAGCTCCATTCAGGAAAAGTCCTGGTGAGGTAAAGGAGATGATACACTTGTGTTGTCACTTGCACAGTTTGACCACTCAGTTATGAATATTCACTTTTTTGTGAGCAGATGGCAGCTCCCAGTCTGTACAGAACTATTGTCAAAAATATTTCCTTTAGTACTTCTTATGTTCTAGTTCTTTTCACAGCTCTCCTTCCATTCAGGACATGTTTGTTGTAGGAAATCTGTGTTCTGACACAATATTTGAAGGTGAATAAGGAGAGAGTGTGCTCAGAGGAAGGATTAACTTTTTCTTCATCCTGTGAAAATGACTGATATGCTTGCTTTGCTCCCATGTTTTGAATGATGTTATGTACATGCAGCACAAATGGATGAAAGGAAGTTTGGATTTAGAGAAAATAAGTTTCCATGTCTACCCTGCACTCGTTCTTCTTAGAATATTGGTGTATTTGATTTCTTAACTTAAATTACCAATTTCAAAAATGCTTGATGTATTACTTTAAAAAAATTAACCCCTCTGTTTACCAGTGAAGCAGTGTGTAAAAGGAAGCTGAGTCACAAATACTGACTTCTTACAGTGTGGGTAGAGGTGGAGACACCAGTGAATGTTAAGAGAGAGTACCCTGATTTGCAGAGGTTGGTCTCTCAGTTGAATTTTAAGATTTAGGGTGGAGGGGTGGTATTTAGGTTTGCTGTGTAGAAAGTAGAACCTGGTCTCAAGGTAGGTCAGCTTTGTTCTTAAGCATTTATAGCACAGTTGCATCTTGTAGTTATCACCTGCAATAGAATGAGCTTCCCCTAAGATTTATTTCTGTCACTTTTTTTATAGTAATGCTTTAATGAATTGAAGGAAGCCTCACCAGTAATTTTACAATGCCAGTCTCATGAAGTTCTAAGTCAGTGTTGTAATTCCCAGTATTTATAGGATTTTATTAAACATCACATCTTAGTTCACCACCAAATTGAGCTAACCAAAGCAACTTTGAAGAAAAAGGGCTCTGCTGTGAGATCTCAATCACTCTTTCCATGTTTTAAGTACATTCACTGAGATTATTCTGCAGTTTTTCTACCTCTGATTGTTAAAAGAATTTATGAGGTCCTGTTGTAAAGTAGACTGAGTTGTTTGGTGCATGGGTTGGGTTCTTGTGTGGCTTTTGATAGAGAAGACACTATTGACCACAATAACAGTTGTAGATTTTGAGTAATTCTGCAATCCACAATTTAACAGCTCTTCCTAATAGATCTTTAAATTTCATTTTTCTGATTTCTATCTTAGCTAAAGTAGTTTTTTAACTTGTACTCAGAAAAAAAAAACTTCTCCCAGAAGGAATTTTAATACTTTATGCAAACTGGCTTACAAGGAGAACTGCTATTGCAAAATGACCTGTATGTGTACTGCAACTGATTTGAAAGAGCAAAAGGTCAAAAAATCTCCTAATGTGCGTTTCAAATCTCTATGCCAGCACAGCACATTTCAAAAGGGCTGTAGGGACTCTAGAAATTGGATTCCTCTTTTGAGATTAATTTTATACCTAGAAAAGATTATGGGATAATAATTTCAGCCGATGGTCAAAGGGTAGTAAGGGTAGTATAGAAAATACTTCTAGAATGGAAGATGCCTACCAGAAAAGATATGTGCTCAGAAGCTTGTGTTATTGGGACATGTTTATGCAGGTTCATTGTTTTATATGAGGTATGTAGGAAAAAATTTTAGCAAATTTCTTTCTATCTAGTACACCAAATCTCCCTGTTTTATTTGCTATTAGTTGGATAGTCTAATCTAATTTGTGACATTGTTCACTATTGAAAAGATATCTTACACAGCAGAGTGCCATCTAAGCACAAATAGAATTTCCTAAAAAGCAATATTTAGCCCTTGATTTATGTACTCATTCTACCTTTCCATCACCTGTTATCTTTCCAGAGCTGCTTTTTGTTGACAGTGCCCTTACAAGATGACAATTTCAGTGTCTAGGTTTGTGCAGGCTGCTAGTCAGTCCTGTATTTTACAGTCTGAGGATGGAATCCATAGTATTCCTTAATTAAGTTTAGAACAATTCATGTTTGAACAACCCAAGCTCAACTGCAGGAGAAGCTTTAAAGGTTCATCCATCTTTTTCCTTCTCTGTGCTTATAGTAGCTCTTAGGTTCCTCTGGTCTTCCTGCAGAGGCAGAGTAAAGCAGGATTCACAGAAAAATGGTGGTGCCTGGCTGCAAGATGCTCCTGAAACCTGTCAAAAATCTTAGTAGCCACAATGATCAAGTTGAAACACTAAACCATAGTGCACAAATGTTCACTCCTTGCTTTAGTCTGGCCAGAGGAGCTTTCTGATGGGATGAGCATCATTCCAGGCCAGTGCAGTTTGGCTCTGTGCAGGTCCTGCTGGAGCAGTCTGGGACACAAAGTGAATTTGGTAGCTGCTCAAGAGAAGCAGCCACATGGCTTCCAGGCATCCTGGCTTCTTCTCCCCTACACTGTGTCACAGCTTAAGTGCTGCTTAACTGATTTTGAAACTGTGACGGATCTTTGGCTCTTGTGAAACTGTTTTGCTGTCACTGATGTTAGTGTAGCGATGTAAAACAGGATTTAGGGAACCTTTTTAACAGTTTTTTTGCCCTGTTGGAAAAAATTGCAGATTTTGCATCTGGCCTGGTTTGTTTGTTTTGTCTTTTGTTTGTTTTTTCTTTTGTTTATTTGATGCAAACAGTGGTTATAAATTCATGGTACAAAGGGTGATGAGAAGAAGGTTTTAACAGCTGAGAGCACATAACTTCAGTGGAAGCTGAAACTATCCTAACATGTAAAACATAGTGAAGTACTAACTAGAAGAGGCTATAGCTTCTGAGATAAATGGAAAATTCACTTTCTGGCACCTGTGAAAACCATACAGTTTTCCTAGTAAAAGTGATTTATGTTTGATTTTGCATAGCAAGTATGCACCTACATAGAGATGTTCTCCACTGGGACATTACAAATGAGTTCAGCAGCTTGAAATCAGAAAAACACTGTGGTCAGTGGGAAACCATTATTGATGGAATCATTACCTCTTGTGGAAGGCAATTAGTTACTTTCAGCAATGTTATGTTTGCAAGGTGTGGTGGGATTGACACGGGCTGCTGTTCCTTCACAGCCTCAGGTGATATAAAACCTGGATATTGGCCTTACTGGTTTCAGCTTCTCATGAAGTCATGGTCCTAGCCCTGCTTTGCACTGGCTCTTGTTCTCATCTCTGAGCTAATCCAAGTCATAGAATCCCAGACTGGTTTGGGATCATCTAGTTCCAATACTTCTGCCATGAGCAGGGACATCTCTCTCTAGACCAGGCTGCTCCAAGCCCCATCCAACCTGGCTGAGAACACTTCCAGGGAGGGGACACCCACAGCTTCCCTGGGCATCCTGTTCCAGTGGCTTACCCATCCTCACACTAAAGAATTTCTTCCTCATGTCTAATCTAACATCTCCCCTCTTCCAGCCTGAAACAATCACCCCTTGTCCTATCACTACATGTCCTCCTAAGATGTCCAACATAGGCTGTAAGGATGTGGAAGAAGTCTATGAACTATGGAGAGCTGACACAGAGGTGAAGGGAAACACCCAGGGGGTGCTTTAAGTTTGTTCCTCAGTAGCTGCCTGTCTAGACTTAATAAAATCATCTATTGGTCCTATTTAAAAAAATTAAATACTTACATAGGTAGATGTGCTCTGTTCTTGCCAGTGACAGGAAACATCCCAGAATGCATGTAGTGTTAGCATTGATACCCTTTGAATGTTCTGTGGTTAATGCACTTTCAGCTACATATGCATCCAAAGGAAAAGCTTGAGTTCTTACTAATTCCTCTCATCTGCTGTTTCTGGTTTTGGTGGGGTTTTTTGTGGTGGTATGGGTTTTTTTTTTTTAATCATTATTGCAGAAAGCAGAATCAAATCTTCTGTGACTTTGTGACCTTAAATTTGTGTTTGATATATTTCATCAGTTAGCTTCCATTCAAGATTTTCTTTTCTCTTAATGATTGGCTATCAACATGCTCTCTGTTGGGCACTAATAATATCTTCTAGTTGAAATTAAGATCCAGGAAGGAATATTTGTTGGCAAAGGTAAAGAAGTAGACCATTTCCTTCTCCTTGACTTTTCCTGCATTTAACCCTGCATTGAGCTGGCAAGGGAAAGAAAAAAGAACAGAAACCTTTTTTTTGTGGAGGTTAGGGAAGACTGAAATAAGTTTTCCATAGGTCCTGCTCCCTAAAATGTCTCATCCTGAGGTCAAAAGAAGCTCCAGTGGTCAGTCCAGGGAAGTGGAGGGAGACTGCATCTGAGGAGAAGGTGGCACTGCTCTCTCTGGTTGTTAGATCTGCTTGGCTGTGCTGCACTCTCTGGTGTGTTTGCCAGCAAAAGAGCTGCTTACCTCCAAACCTGAAGTGCTTTATGCTTTGTGTGGGAAAGCAACATCATAAGGTACATATAGAACCCTGTATCCAAGCAGAAAAATGAAACAAAACAAAAAATTTGTGCAGTGTGTCTGTTGTGAGGTTGTTCTTGGATAATGGAGCACAAAACCATCAGGGTGGATGGTGAAGGTTTGTGTGTCACGTAGGAATGAGAAATCATGAGCAAATATGCAGCTCTAGTAGTAGTTGTGCAGAGGTTAACTTTGTGATTCTTACCATGCCTCATCTAATATGATAATTACTTTTGGCACCTTTGTGTCTAGGCCTAATTCGTCTTACAGAGATAAGATAATTTCCCGATTAACCTCATTCTCCATGTGCCAAATAACACAATAGTACAATAAAAACTTAGACGTGCAAGTTGTGAGTGAAGAATGGAGGCCAATATCTTGGGCAAAAGCAATGTTTAAATGGTAGAACAGGCAGGGTCAGAGGGAAATTCTACCTCGAAACAAGTCATGCTGTAGCTAAGAGTTTTGCATTATTTTTTATTCGGTAAACTGAGTTGTGGTGTGATGAAACATGCATAATTCACCAGCAAATATTTGTGGATTTCAAAAGAGGACATGGTTCAGGCAGTATTTATTGCTGTACCGTCAGTGGGGTTTTATGGTAGGCTGTATAAAGTTGCATGTTCCTAGTTAATCTTTAGTTCTGTACTATAGGTTAGACAGACTTTGTGCAAATATCCCTTGGTCGAGGCTAAAAACCCACAACTCGAGACAGTTTTATAGTATTTGAAATAGGAATGGCACAAGTTAGTTCTGATAAAGAGGGGAATATTTAAGAATTCCCAAGGTGAAAGAGACTAATTGCTACTTGGCATCTGAAGAGGAGATCTAAAGTGTAGTGGATAGCTGTGTTGATGCTTTCTCCATTAACTCGTCTGTGTGTGAGTTATGTTTACAGTTGAATAATTGTTTATATGTAAATAAAGCTATTGCTGCTTTCTTCCCCTCTGTAAGGACATTTTTAGCTTAATTATGCAGAGGAGATACGTGTGGGGAGATAGAGAATGTTCATCTTGTGATTCATTTTAAATTTGCTTCCTGTGTATTTGCAGCTCACTACACTTAACTGAGGGATGCTTTCATGATTATTTTTTTTTTTTCTTTCTGCATGGAAGACTGTGCATCCTTTCTGTCTTTAACTTAAGAGATGACATTTTCAGTCTTTCTGGAGATTTGAGGAAAGGTGAACTGTACCTTCTTGTCTGGTCACCCACAAGTGGGATGATTTACTGCTGTCATTTCTCACTGTGGATGTTGGAACAACTGTAGAATCACTAGGGAGTTAATAATATTGTGGCTTTCTTATGCTGTGGTAGAATAAAAATGAGGAATTAATTGCTTCAGCAGACCTTCACTCCTCTTAGAGCAAAGTTTCAGTGTACTGCAAATGCTTGGTATTATGTCAGTTCCCTAGAAGTAGTCATTATCACCTACACACTTGGTGTCAAATGCTGCTTTCTAAAGAGATTAGTACCTTCTCCTCCTCCTCCTCCTCCTCCCCCCCCACGCTTGCTCAGCTAAATAGAAGAAAATCCAAATTGCCACAACCGTACAGGATGGAAAAGGGAAAATAATGCCCCTGATTTGGTTGCTGTTTGAAGGAGAGAAATGAAATCCAGGATTTTATTCCCCTTCAGTAGTACTTTGGTGCTGACTTGGTTCCAGCTGACATCAGGGGGTTGAGCGTGGTGGGGCAGAGCTGAAGGGGGGCCTGGGAGCTCCCCACTTCTGCACTGAGGAGAGGGGAGCTGCAGGCTGGGCAGGGGGCAGAGAAGCTCAGGGGTCTGCTTTCCTGTGGCAGGGAAAGGGAAGCAACACAACAATCAGACTACCAAATCCAAATCGAAGGGGACCTTAGACCAGGACGCAGTTTTTCTTCTTTTCCCCTCTATTATTTTAGCAATAAACCTATGAGAAGATTTGACTAATTGGACTCTTCTCAGTCACCTGGCAACAACCACTTATACCTCTTTTATAAGAGCATTATTTTTGGTCTCTTTTACCAGGAAGGACTGACAAACATAAAAGAACAGTGCAGAGATCAAATAGAAGAAGGAACCAAAATGATACTGCCTTTTTTCCCCAGCTGGTATCCTGGTCACTTGGACACTGCCTGTGTACCCCATGAGGAAGCCCCAAACAAGGAACGGGGATGGTATCACAAAGAAAAAAGTTGGGAAGAGCATCCCAGGCAACACACACTTGTATGTGTTGTAACAACAGCAGAAATGCCTGTTGTTGTAGAACAGAAAGACCAGCAGCATTCTTTGATTTAAATTGTGTTTACAAAGGTGAAAGTGAGAAAATAGAATAAGCTGGTAGTAAATGCTGCCTTGTTGGAAAGGGTGTGTGTGTGTGTGTGTGAGTGAGGGTGCACTTTCCTCCCCATCTCCTCATTTTTTAAAAATTTCCTGTCATGCCACAGGACCTGGGTGCTTCTGCTGAATTCTGCATGGAACAATTATAAAAGGGTTTATTTTGCTTCACCTTTAGCTTTTCTTTGAAATGAATGACTGAGCTTAAAGTTAGTTCCATCTTTTTCTGCCTTGAAGCAGACTCATGCAGCCAGGAGCCTAAGATTTTATATTTAGCTACTTGTAATAAATAAAAGGCTGTGTACCTTAGATGGAGAGATTTAAATTCCTTGGAGAAATGCAGTGACACCAGCAGTCTGGGCAGTGGTATTTCACTGTGTTCTCCAGAATTTTCATTTCAACATATTTAATAGGTCTGTTCCGCTCATCTTTTCTGGAGGAGTTTTATGTTTGTGGAGCAGAGGTTTCTAAACTGTGGTGCTAACGTCACTAGTGGTACACTTCAAAGCAGTGTGCAGTCGTGGCAGCTCCCAATTCTGTCTGCACAAATGAAATGCCTTCATGCAGGCTGTTCCCTGCTTGGTGCCTTGGCCTGATTTGCTGCTGTTCCGTGGGAGCAGCTTTCTTTGCATCACCATGTCCCAGACAACAATCATCCTGCACAGGACCTTGTTGGTAAGAAGTCCAACACTTGGGGTTGGCTGTGGGCAGCTCCTCCATGCAGGTGAGAGGAGGCAGGGGGCAGAGATAAGGTTCTTGCAATGGGATTTGGGTTTTGTGGTGCAAGTTGGGAAACAATTGCAAAGGTGCAGCAGATGGGGTCCTACTGCTGGTGTCAGTGCACAAGAAAAATAAGTTTGGAACTCCCTCCTTTACAGAAAGCAGGGCTGCTAGTATTAGTGATGTTGCCCAGGTGTTAATAGTGGGCATATAGATAAAATAAACACTTCACTTATTGCTAGAAACTCATAGAAGACAGAAACAGAATTGTAAAAATAGGATGCAAAGCCCCAATACTGGAGGTTTAACTGAGTTCCAGAAGCACGGATCTTAACAGTCAACCCAAATGATTGTGGGTGTGGGGATTTGAGGAGATTGTCTAGGTGTTGCTTAATGCATACAGAAACTATGCTAACTCTACACAACAATTGTGTGCATTCTGAAGAGCTGGAGGGATTTTTTGTTTGGATGGTTTTTGTTTCCTTTGTTTTCTTTATTTTTTTTAAAGAGATCCTACCTGAAATCTAAGCCCAAGCAGTTACGATTGAGTTTTCTGTTGGAAGAAGTCTGGAGATGGAATTAAATTAATAGAGGTAATTTTGGTACAGAGCAAAGAATATGGGATGTGGATGGTAAGCAAGAAAAGCAGTTGTTTCATGAGGTTGGACAGAAGAGCTGGGCTGGCTGTGGCTGGAGTCCTTCAGGCCTCAGTCTTGCATTTACTTTCATGGTTGGTATGTCTGTGTTCTGATAATCAATCCCCCTTTTTTGGGGGGGGACATACAATACAGGATGGACATTCTTCTCATCCATGAAAATAAGAGAAAATATTCAGTGTTTGTAACAACTCACTAAAAAAAGTCTGTAGTTCTTAGCTCTGGGTAGTTACATTCCTTAAAGCATGGAAGATGAGTTACACCTCTGAATTTTTGCTGTAATGCAGTAGAGTGCAATAAAATTCCTCAATGATTTGGCTATTTGATTGTATCTACCTATGGGAGACCTTAGTACTGAAAGATTATTTGAGTATTTAACAATCTTCTCTTTATCATCACTATATGTTTAGGAGATGATCGATAGGAAGCAGACATAGTGAAACTTCATCACTTGGTCAAGGTTACAGGGAGACTTTGTGATGGATGTTGAAATGAAATGTAGATCTTCCTAGCCCTGAGCTAATAGTGTTGCAGCAGGGTCATCCTCCTATCTATCAATCTCTTCTTTCATCATAGGCTTGTTTATGGCTTTGGTTAAGTTTAAAGCAGACACACACTGTCTGTGATACCCAACTTGGGGAACTTCCATGGAGAGGCTGGAAAATGACCAGCCCTTCCCACCCCAAACTGTTGAGACCCTGGAGCCAGAGAGTTGCTGCTCAAGGTGCAAACAGAGGGGTGGGTGGGTGAATGAGGACAATCCTATGTTGCCTTGCTGGAGAACTATCAAACCCAGCTTTAAGTTTCTTCCTTGAGCACTGATGATAAAATTGGGACAGTATGGAGTTGAGCACAACCTAATAGCTCAGTGCTTAAGTGTTTTCCAGGACAAGGTAAGTGAACATAAGCTGTGCTAACTTTCTTTCACAGCTAAATATACATCTCTCTGGTTTTGTTAACTTGAGCTGATCGTGTGGTGATGAAGAGAGAGCCAACATTTTATGTAAGGTGTGTAGGAGATCTGAGAGAGATCTCCACAGGGATCATATTAGAGCTTATAAGTGTGGAAATGGTTATTTACAGAGGAAGTGCAGAGTAAGAGTGGAAGGGAGTAAAGGATCCAATTTTACTCTTGCATTATCTCCAGAGAAGTGCTGAATATCACACTGATTGTTCAGTATAAAGCAGAATTGATGCCTGATTTCATAGGTGCCAAATTTATGAAAGACTGCCTGTTGGTCTGAAAATCAAGACTTCTGACTGATGCTTTATCTTCTTAACAACTTTAAGCTTTGACAAAAAATAAAATGTGAACAACTCATTAAAGCTATCAGTAAATCTTTCTAAAGCTGTATTCTCCTGGGACAAATTCCTTTGGACAACTACAGGATTCTGCAGGTTGATTAGTTTAAATACCAGGTTGATCTCTGGCCCTTTACAGTGTGGTGTGAAGCAGCTACATTGCTTTTTGCCAGTGAAGCTGGTGAGTGCACAGTCTGGTTGCACAGTCTGCAAATGACATTCCTTTTGGGAACCAAAGGTGATGTTTCCTGCTTTGCTGAGAACAATGAATGGAAGATGGTCAAGGGTTGGACTTGATGATCTCTGAGGTCCCTTCCAACCCAGCCAATTCTATGATTCTATGATTTTAAGATGGGTCAGGTTGCTGGAGAGCAACCTCCTGGGCAGCTCTAAAGCAATCTTAGAGCTCTAATCTTAGGCAGGTTGAGTGTTGTCAGTAAACCAGAATAACAGAGGCCTTAGCAGATGCTTCAGGTGGCACTGTGGACTGCTGCCAGCCTTAAAATCTGAAGTCTTCTGTGGAATCAGGAATTAGGGGACCCCAGGATTGTCATCAAGCAGGAAACATCAGAAGCTAACAGCTAGTGTAAAACGTGTCTTTGTAAAATCATTGCTTGTTTAAAGGATATCTGAGCTTAGCTCTTAGGTATTTCTTTGAAGATTTAATGATTTACAAATCAGTGCTAGGAAATATCATCTCAGTGGTTGTGGGAAGCTTGTCTTTGAGTCTTCTCTCCCCATTTGCAGCAGGTATCTTTACAATAATTCCATCGTTTAAAAAAGAGGATAACAGAATATTTCATTGTGTATTTTTATTATTTTATTCTTACACATATTACGATCTTACACTGTTCCTGAGGTAGAATTAATGAAATGGCAAAAGGAAAAAAACCTCAGTGGGATTTAATTTTGCAAATAATATGCTGAGGGTTCCCATCACTACTTCATCTAAATATAACACTGTAAGCATCTCTGTTGCTTGTGAATAAAATGATGTTTGGAAGCTACAGTAGCTCTCAGGAAACCTAATTTTCCTCTCCACAAATCGAAGTTAGGAGTACTAAGTATAATTAATATGGAATAGCTGTGTTTAACTGTTTCATGGTATGTAAGCAGAGAACATTGAGATGTCTTTAGTGAACTAAGATGAGGACATAATGCAGGACTACAAAATTTATTTTTATCCTCAAGGTCAGCTACGATCTTTGAAGGCTGACATCAGTGTTGCAAGAAATATAGATCTTAATCCTGACCTTGAATACAATTGTATAAGTTTACTGTATACAGTCATACATATATATAAGCATATCCATAACATCTTTTGCTTGAGCTTTTGAAAATAACTATAAGCTGTGTGTTTTTAGAGACTGTAATGTCTGATTCAGACAACACAGCAAGATATATAACAGGGTTATGTAGTTCATCTTCATAGAACAATGCTGTGTAAAAAAGGACTATTTGTACCCAGAAATTAATAAGAAATCCTTCCAAATATATTAATTTCTAAGGGGTAATAAAAAAATAAAACTTGAGTAGCAGCTGCTTATCTGATGATGCTGGACACTTCCAAATTTGAAATGGCAAATAAATGCTTAATGGTCTTAAATTATCCGACACTTACTAGGCCATGCATAAACCACCTTGTGACATTTTAAAGATGAGAAAAGAATGATGATTTTCTGCCTATGACTGCCTCACAAGTGCTTCAGATTTCCCCCCCCCCTCTTGTTCCCTTTTTTGGAGTTATTTGAATAGACTTTGCCTGTTTCTTTTAACTTTCCAGTGAAGATTTTCTATTTAGTTACCAGTAATTTGCTTTTATTTCTGACCATTCTTAAAATGTTTCTGGAGATCTGAGGATAGCATTATCATTATAGTCATCAGGTAAGGGCATATGGCAGAGAACGAGGAGTATGGTAATTTTTGAGAGTCTTGGGTAGGCAGAGGCTTTGGGGATTTGATCACTGGGAAAAGGAGTTTGCCTGATTTTGACATGAGCCTAGAAGTGACCCAGAGTGAAATATATCATTATCTTTTTTTTTTTTCACCCTTTGCAAAATAGTGTGACCTACTCTTTATGCATAAAACTAGATGTCACATTGCAAACCTTCCTAGTCTGTGAACATTGTTAGGTTTTTTACTTAAAGAAAAGAACCTCAGTTCTTCCTCTGAGCAAAGATAGTTAAAAATCTAGTCAGCAAAGTATTTAAATTTCATAGTCTGTGCTCACTGGTAGGTTAAACCTGGGTGTTATCCACCCTGACTTACCATAAGTAATAGAAGTGTTTTGGGTTCTTTCTTCTTGGTCTTTTGATTCCTGTATTGCCTGACTACTTCACAGCATCCCTGGGGACAGGATAGGAGATAATGCCATGCATTGTTAGCCCCTAAATACTTTCTTGCCTCCATTTCTGACCAAATGTAAGGATAATTCTTTTTTTTTGTTTTAACTCTTTGTGATGGAATAGATCTTTCCTTTTAGTGAGGAATGCAATTATCTGCAGCACATGAAAGTTTCTGGTGAAAGATTATAATAAAAATGCATAGTTTGAAGCATTATTTCACTTAGGGAAATACTAGAAAATATTTCCACTTAGTCATGTTACTGGTGTGACAGATGCCATTTAAATCCCCCCTCAAGTCCCTATCCAGTTTCTGCCTTGTGAATAAGATCTTTCACAAAATGGTGAAGAAGAGAACAGTTGTACAGCACAGTGTGGCTGTTTGGCAGGTCAGCAAGATCAAAGGGATCTGTCTGGGGCTTGTCCCTGCACTGGGATATTCTGGAGTGAAGTAATGTTAGGATGTGTTTATTGTGGAATCTGCCATGTCTTTGAAAGTGAATTAAAGGAAATCAAGAACAAGCACCCCCACAGGAATTGTGTTTGCATGTGGGGCTATTCTAGACTAGATATTTTTGATTTTTATTCCAGTGACACTTTCATTCATGTGTAGAAATTTTCTGCACTGGATAGACTCCTTTATTCTAAAATAACATTTATGTTTCAGCAATCCCTTAAGCTCTGTTGATCCAGAAGGTTCTGAAATTCTGGCCAAGTTATTAGAACTATTGTTTCACTGTCTTAAATCTGGGATTAAGAGACAAATAATGGCTCTTCATGGCACGGCTCAGTCTGGAAGCCAAGGGTGATGCCCAACTCATCTTCACGTATAGTGTATGTTTGTTGCAATGAAATTTGAGTCTGATACTCAGTTTAATAATATGAATAAATGTATTTATAAGTAAATAAGAATAATAATACTTATTATTATTTACTTACATTGTCTTTACCAAGAATTCTTTAAGCAATCATGCTGTAAAGCTCCGAAACCCCTTTGCAAAAGAATTTCAACACTTCCTTCAAATTGATATGTAATTGAGAATACATATTCTGACTTCTCAGAATGGTGTATGTATATAAAAGGCCACAAAAAACTGTCAAGATAACTTCAGAACAAGTTTGATTCTGAAGTTGTTTGATTTCCTGGAATGGCTTTTGTGAGAGGTATTCACAGTTGTTCTGTGAATGTGGAAGTGAAAGGACTGATGAGACTAACACCTTTTTTAAAAGTAAGGACAATACTGGCATGAAATATGTTGGGGCACACCAACACTTTCCATCCAGTACCAGTAAAGCCCTTTAAAGCACTGGATCCCATCTGTGAGTTCCCATGGAAGGTGAGATGGTGGCTACCAACCCTAGGCAGGGCTGAGGCCATGGCAGCCAACCCAGACCCACCCCTTTCCCAAAACAGGAGGTTGTGGTGTGGAGAACATCTGAAGTTAACAGTGCTTTGTGTCAGGCCAGGTCCAGTTTCTTCTTCCCATGCAGAGGAACCTCAAGAGCAGAATATTTTTGGATTTGGCTTTGTGGCCTGGCAGCAAGGAGAGGCTGGAGGTGTTGGGAGGGGAGGGGACACCCAGCCAAGGATGCTGGGGCTGGGTTTGCTTGGGTGAGCATGTCACCATGCAGGGTGATCCCTGGGACTTTCAGAAGAGGTCACAGGTACTGTAAGCAGTTTAACAAAGCTTAACAGGCGAGGTTGCTTTACCCAATAACTATACGTGACTTTTATCTTGCTGTGCTGTAAAAAGCCCCTCAACAGAAGTAATTCCCTCAAGAAGATTAATTTCTAGGAAATATGTATCCTACTTGTACCATTTGCTGAGCTATCAGAAGTCTTTAATACTTTGTTAGAATTTTGTTACCCCGTTTTAATTGTTAAGAGTGATTGAACCTTGTCCCACTGTTATTTCCATTTATGTTAATCATTTGCTTTTACTAGAGTAATATATCAAATAATGCTGATACAGGCTTCAATTCAGAGCCATTTGATAAAGTCTTAAGAAAAGACTACAATGGTTGCTGTTGTGTCAGTCTAATGAGTTTGACAGGAGGGATATCAAGGTGTGTCTGAAAATTCTATATATTGAGAAATAAAAGCTTAAAGAATGCCCCAAAAGAGGGATGCATTCTTAAAGTAATATTATTAACATGTCACATTTGCAACTTTAGTTGTCTATTTATTACTGTCTCATTTGTCTGATAGATGACTCTTAACAGTTAATTAATTAAATAGAATAATGTTGGGTTTCCTTTTTAAGGTGCATTCTAAGGCTGAAGTGTGACCTCGCTGTGTAAAGGTGGTGCTTACCTTGAGATTCATCTCTGTGTCATAGCTATATACAGTTTCACAGTAAGGGATGCTCCTTCAGATGCTTCCTGGGTTTGCATATATTTGTCAAATTGAAGTGTTTTCCTGTATGGATCATTAACCACTAAGAAGGAAAAACAGTCTCTGTAAAACTTTGGTAGTAGTTTAAGTGAGTGATATCAGGAGAAGGTGCTGAACTGAGTTCTTGTTCTAAACTTCTCTGTTTTTTCTGGGAGAATAATTTTCAGGACGTGGAGAGATGGGTCCATGTAAACCATCTCTACATATGAAGTTTCAACCCTATTTCCAAAGATGCCTGAAAGTTAGAAAGTTTGAAATCTCTAGTTTTGATACAAATTCATGTGATTTTGCCATTTGAATTTAAATATCAGTATCCTACTGGTGCCTCTAAGGACCTGTGATTTCCATCAAGACCAGAAAAGCAGTGATACCAGACTCAAAAGGAAGTGTAACAGTCCCTTCCAGAGCAGAAGAGAACACATACCATAGAAAGGCAGCAGTTACTTCTGAGTCCCCCTGCTAGTACCAAGATAGTATGTTAAGTAACAGATTAGTGCTAGAAGACTCTTGGCACAAGTCCTGCTTCAAAGACTGGCACAGCTACAGGGATTACATGAGCACTAAATGAGAGGGTGATTCCCAAGGGTATTCCCCGTCTCCTCCTCCTGGAAGTTAGGGCACCCTCAGAAGATAGTTCTTCAAAGCTTGTGTCGGGCCAGTTTGTTGGTTAACATTTGTTCTGAGTGTCAAAATGCAGTTTTTCTCATTGGGATGTGATACAGAAGATTCAGTCTGTACCGTAAAAGGAAAGCTTGTCTAATACTGTTTTCATATTCCTAGGCTGCTGAGCTGCTGAAGAAGCTGGTTTCAATGTGAATTTAGGCTTACCTGTATCAGATGCTGTAGGTGCTTACTTTGCCAAATAGAGATTACTTTGGAGACTGTGAAGATGCTTCTCTGTCATTGCTGTGCTTAGGCAGTGGCAGTGAGCCAGGTTTACTTAAACTTTATTGGGAAGCTCAGGCTTATTAACCCTTCTTCCAGCTGGTTTTACTTTCCTTAGATTTTGTTCTTCTTTAAAGGAGCTAATGACCTTTCTTCCTGCTTGGGTGATCCTGAGAGTCTGGTTTTGTTTGCTGAGCACTAATGCTGTGGCAGGGAGGGGGACAGCAATGCCAGCTCAACTTTGTAGACATCTGCTCCTTTTGAGCATGGCTGTTAGGGGATGGAAGAAATAAAATCTGTGTAAACACAGGTACCTGATGGTAGGTATGAAAGGATGGGAGGTAACTGCAGTGTTGGCTATCTGGTGGGTTTCCTTCCAAATCATGACAAAGCTGGGATTCTGATCTTGGAAATGAGGTGTTGGGGTCCACAATAATTCATCAGCCAGAAAAAAGTAGTAATTTGTACAATAAAATAAATGTGGGTAGATACAATAGAACAGTGTAAGGTAGCTCTGTGCTTACATGTTTTAAATGTCTTACCTCCTAACTTTCAGTACTTCCCCAGGTAGACTCAGGTATGCCCTATGCCCTTTCCCCAAAGACAGGAATGAGTTAACCAATAAAGCAAGGTATAACCACTGCAATTTAAACTAGTGAATATACTTATTTTAAAGTTAGGGAAATTGAAGCACAGTGGGATCAAGTGACCTACTAACATCTCAGTCAAGAAGCAGCAGGACAAGTCCTTGAATTTGAGTGTTCTGAGATCCCTCTCCTTTGCTGCTTTTATTAGGTCATGTTGTTTCCTAGGATCACAATGTGTTTGTACAGTTTGGAAATGCAAGCTGTTTCTTTGCAGAAATGTTACTGCAGAATGTTGCAAAACTGGAGAAACACTGAGTCTGAAAACATATTTAATTCTTGTTTTTAAAATGTAGCAAAGGAGGTTTAAAAATCTGAAAGGCTGCCAGTCTGCTGTTCTAGTTTTAATATCTGGGTTGTGATTAGAAAAATACTAAGAATCTGCTTCAGATTTCCAGTGCTGTTCCTCTAATTGGACAACCTTGTTGAAAAGGAGGTCTTGGTCCCCAAGATCCTGAAAGAGGAATTAAAATTATGTTCCTGTGTTTCCTGTTATTAATTATGTCATAAAGACCTTGAAATGTGCTTATGATGTCTATCTCCAACACATATGGAATTAAATTTTTCTCTAAAGAAATCAGGTAGTCGCTTTCTTTTGTCTGTGAATATTTTCTGAATTACCAGTTGATGTTCTACTGGCAAAACAGTTTTTCAAGTCACATTTCAAGCTGAAGTCTCACTCCCTTTGCATCCCATTAACATTGTTGTGTTTTTTAAGCTTAGTCCCAAGAAAAATAGATTTTTTTTTCTTCTAGTTTTCTGCTCCTTTTTTACTCCATTTTCTCTCCTTGCCCCCAAGTTAAGGTGTTAAATTGTTCTTGTGCCAGAGCTAAATAATATGCTACTGGATGCTTTAATAGGCACAAAGACACACTGACAATCTTCATTTCAGGAGAGGCACAGATGTTATCTTCTTTTGCAATCCTTTGCTATTAAATTTTATGATGGAATAGCTAGAAAAAGTGCCTGCTAACACTGTGGCCATTTTGAGCTGCACATGCTGAAAGCCAAGCAAATGGGGAAATTTGACTTTCCTCACTGTTGTGCTGAAAAAAGCAAAAAAAAAACCAACCCAAAGCCCCCTTCAGTCCCTGAGGCTGAAGTATGACTACTGCTGCTGTTTACTGGATGGCAGGGGTAGGATTGCTATTTTTCTCCAACAGCAGTGCACCTATAGATAGCAGGCATTCCCTGTGGGCAGTGGTTTATAACATGGAAGTTGGTGGGTACACCCAAGGGACCCTCAGTCTTGGTGCAGAAACCAGGTGGTGGTGGCATTGACTTGCAGTAGTGCTGGTGCTTAACTGCAGGAGAAAGGATCTGTAGCAGTTCTGCAGAGTTTGCACTTGGTGGCTTTAAAGAAGGACAGGTGACTCTTCATTTCTACCTTCTTGCCTCAAAACCAGGGCAAGCTCCCTGTGTTGTGCACAGGTGCCATGACATAGAAGTTCAGTTCTTATTCCAGAAGATCCATCTTCTGGGCTGGAGCTCAGCAGCAGTGGTTGGCCTCCTGCTGCCACACTAGCAGCCTTGTCATGAAGGCAGTACCAACACCAGCATCACACACACACCTCACTGTGAATGGCCTCCTAACAGAAAGGTTAATAGCTTGGCCATCTTTTTCTGTGGTATAGTACATTTGAGACCCACTCTTAAAAGGGTTCTGGGAATATTCATGTGATAAATGGTTCTGTTGGATTGGGTCTCTAATAATAACGTGTTCAAATTAGGATTATTTTTCTTTTCCTTTCGAACTTTTCTTTTGTTATTTTCTTCCTCTTATTCTCTTGCCCATTCTGTTAATCAAGAATAAGAATCAGAGTGTTTTCTGATGAAGTATAGTGTAAGCATTCTGGGCTGAAGTTTCAGTTTTATGAGATAAGATCTCTGAGAGCAGCAGTTCTCAAACTGACAATAGCCAAATGTATGAAACAAGTTTTTATACTGTACTTAATTCTTTTAAACTTTCCTTCATCTAGGAAAGACAGTGACAAAAAAATCTTCCTTAATGTATTTTTTTACTGTGTCAATCAACCTTCGAGTGTACTTCAAATTATCCTTAAAATTTGTAGGGAAAAAAAGAAAAGAATTTCAGTAGCCAAAGAATTGTAGATTATTTTAGTATCTTCCTACTTTTCTGACAGAGCAGTAGAGGTCACCAGCATTTATGGGTCTTGGACATAAGCATGACACCTCTTAAATATAGCACTTTTTTGTTCTGTTACTGTTTTGTTCAGAGCTTGAATTCAGTTTTGAGCCTGCACTCCATGCTCCTTAAAGCTGCGGTTTGTACCAAGGACTTGCTAAGAAAAAGGGGACATGTCTCTGTGCTTAATATAACACAAAGTCACTGCATATAGTGTCCTGGCATGTGTGTAATTGCCTGTAGCTTTCCAATGCTAAAGGCAGTTTCACATGAGAAAAATCTGCATTGATCCTAGTCCTCTTTTACATTTTCCTTCATTGAAAGAAAAAATTGCTCAGCATAGATAAGACTCCCTGATCAATGATCCTGGCCCTTTTTTTTTTTTTTTTTTTTTTTTTAAATAGCTTCCATTTTGGTGCAGTGCAGTACAGACTTTTGGTTTAACTGGCTGAATTGATATTCTGAGCAGCAAGTAAGGCAGGATGACAGAGCATCAGCACAGCTACTCCTATTAGTGCTGAGGGAGGGATGCTTACTTGCAACTGCCCACTCCGTCCAAGACAGAGTGAAGTCACGAACCACTGCTGTCCCAGGATACTGTGGAAAAGATTCCAACTTTTATGTATACTGCTTTATACATACTCGATGAAATACGTGACATTTTTCTGTGCTAGTCATTGTCAGGATTAAATGGTTTGAAGTAGAGAATTTGAAGTTGCAGTTTGAGCAGGGTACATGTACTGGTCAAAACTGACTTTGAAAAAAGTAAAATATAAGACAGAAAATGTGCTTTTTAAAGGATTTATGTCTCTGTACTGTTTTTGTTTTGTTTTTTGTTTGTTTTTTCACCAACCATAACAGGGTATTCTATTGAAAACAGGCTTTTACATCTCAGAATGCTGCGTGTGCTAATAATTCAATGTAACAGGTAGATTTTTTTAAAAAAAGGAATAACACAGAGTAGATGGCAAAGAACTCTAAATAAAACGTAATGATTCTTCCAAGTGCAAGGCTGTCCTTATCATGAGGCAGAGGCTTGATTTCATATAGTTTAAAACAAAACAAAAACGGGGCAGGAATCTGCTCTGGAATGCATGTAGGGTTCTACAGCATATGCTAATGTGACCAGAGGAGATTAAAAAGGAGGATATTTTGTGTGCTTCTCCTGTAGGATTTTAGATTTAGATTTAAATTTCTGCATGGCATGACAGAACCACAAATACAACAAAATCATTGCATATACTTTATTAAAATGAACATTGTTCTTAGAGAAGCAAGGAGAGAGCGAGCCGAACCTTTGCAGAAGGTGATAATGGAGTAATTTCATGGAGTAATTTGTAGGAGAGACATATTTGTTTCCTTTGCTCTCAGATGGATAATTCTTTTGCAGGGCTGGGGAGGCATTTGGGACCCTGCAGTCCAGCTGGAGGGGTGCAGGGGTCTGCTCCTTCCCTCTGGCCCCTCTCCCCCTTTAACACCCAACCTTTCCTGCGTGTCCCCCCCCCCCACTCCCCCCTCCCATCTTTTCCTTCCCAAACACTCGCCATCAGGCTTGACAGTCCTTGTCCTTGAAGGTTTCTCCCGTTCCCGAGCCAGTGGCATATTCCTGGGAGTTTGCCATCTTCCCTTTTTGTCATTTTTCTCCCCAGGGGAAGTATTAAAAAAATCACAAACAACAACATGGTGGTTCAGTCCATTTTTCCTCTCAGAGAAACCTTCCCCTCCCCGCGCCTGCCTCACGCTTTTCCCCACGCAGGCACCGGAGGCTGCGGGAGGTGAAACCTCCCCCGGGTTGGTGCGGGGCCGGGGATGGTGTGCGGGGCCCGGCGGCTGCCGCCCTCCCCTGCCCGCCCGGGTGGTACAGTCTGCAGAGGGACCCCGCACAGGCAGCTCCCGCAGCCAGCCCCACGGATGCCGAACCCTGCTTCCTAATTTAAATCATTTGGGATTGGCGAGGAGATCTGAGCCAAGTAAGTAGCGACGGCCGCAGCGTGAGGAATAACGATGATAAGGAGAAAAAAAAAAAAAAAAAAAAAAATATATATATATATAATTTTCCCCCCCTTCCCCTTCTGAGCTTGTTTATTCGGCAATTTGCTTCTGGGGAAGGCGCAGGCTGATGAGAAAATGGTGTGGAGACTGGGTCTGAGGGCTGCCTTAGGTTTTGGTTCATCTCTGGAAAGGTAATGCTGCAACTTGGGGAGATGATGATTCGGTAAGGTCAAAGAGAAACTGCATTGCCAGAAGGCACTCCTGCAGCAGGGAGCAGCCGCTGGGATTTTGGAGGTTGAAAATTCAGGATGGTCTCGTTGTTGTTTAAATGGTATGGGCTTGATTTTGATTAAATCTGTTATTTAGGGAGAGGAAAACACGTGGATGAGATTTTGCTTTTATCATTGCTGGTAAGGGTTGGATGTGCCTTTTTTTTCTATCAGAAGTGAAGTGCAGAAAAGGCACTGAAATGTGACTCGATTTTTCTTTTTTTTCCCTTCTTAACCTTACTTTAAGTAATATTCTCTTCTGATAGGCAAAGACATTTCTTGTTAGGTAAATGTGTAATCCTTAACCAGGTTTATTTATAGAGCTGCTTATATTTTTTCAATGTGCATGTTTGAAAGTAAGAGGGCACACGTTAAAAAGAAAATGAAAACGTGAACATTGCCTTTCTATTGAAATGGTTTAGAAAATACAGTTAAAGAAACAGGGGATTTTATGTAATTTGAAGCATGCATGATGTTTCCTGTGGTAAGGTGGGGAAAGGTTTCTGTGCTGTGCAGTACTGAACATTCTGACAGATTTTTTTTTTTTTTTAAAATGAATATTTATTTATTTATCTACTTCTTTTTAAAGAAGAATCAGCTCCAAATCCTTGCGTGCTGCATGGAAAAGCTTTTGGCTGTTCCTGAAGCATCCAGCCCTTTAGCAGGAAGCCTGGGATTAGAGGAGTCATTCCCTCTTATGTAAAGGGAGATGCTGGGCACAGGGTCCCTGCCTGCAGCTCCTCTGCCCAGCAGGCCGGGCAGCACCTGAGCTCTCCTTCCCCAACCACCTTGACTTTAACTTGTCCTACACAAGCTGGGGCAGGAGCTTCAGCCTGGCCCAGAGGTGCTGAGGATTTAGGGATGATGGCTGTAGGCAGCCCGGGAACACTGGTGCAGCCAGGAGCAGATGCTTAGCCTGCTGCTTCCCAGATCTTCTGGAAGGTGAGTATTGAAGTTGCTAAAGAGGAATGGGTATTCCTGCATGGGGACATCCAGAGCTGCATGCTTGGGAGGACTTCTGGGCATTTGGCCTGCTGATGACATTCTGTTAGCTACTCTGGTTAGGGATTGCAGGGATATTACACAAATGAGGATCTTAGAAAGAGAGCTGGCAGGCTTCATACAAAAAAAAATATGATTCTCTTGCTGGGCTTTCTGGTTAGTGTTACAGATCTGCAGTACGAAATCGATAATCATTGGTTTTTTTAGCCTTTGCTTAGTAATAGGAGGTTAGAGATCTACTTCACAGTCCACTTTTTTTTTTTTTTTTTTTTCTTTTCATGTTGAGATGCATTCCTGATTAGCATTTAATTTGTGAGGGTCATCCATATGCATGACTAGCTCTTGTACCTTGCTCTGAAATAACTGTTTGACTCAGGTATCCAGCAGGTCTTTGATCACATACATCTTTTACTTGGTTCATGTTCCTCTCATTTTAAGCAAAATTGCTACCTGTGAAGAAGAGTTTCATATTTTCCCTTTAGTGCTGGGAAAATGAATAAGTTTTTAAATAAGGCTTATCTATAAGTTGTGTATAGTAATGCAGCATGAACATGCCCCCCCCACCCCCTTTTTTTTGTGTGTGTGTATGTGTGCCCCCCTTTTCATCCTTTTTTTCTCATCTACCTTTCTCTGAAGAATTGATTTTGGTCCAGCATGTCAATGGTAAATACACTCACATTTTCATGGAAAAGGTCATTTTTTTTTTTCCTGTTGCAAATCCAAACTGAATGTTATTTCTCATGGTTTCTGCATCTATAAAAAGGTGTCATGCATGTATATTGAAATAGCTTGGAAGAGTGTCATGTTTCTCAGTAGGATTACATGTTACATGGTAATGATGAACTAGGTCTCGTACTTTTCTTGAAGAGCTTCCATGAAGTGAATTTTGTGAGTGCTTTTTTCTTTCAAATTTAATATCATGCACCCAGGAAACAGTTTTAAAAGATTATTTTCCCTCTTCTCCTAGCATTTAGAAGACACAGACTCTGTTTTCCAGTGCTATTGAAACTGGGATGCAAACATTTTTTTAATCATACTGAAAAAATAATAATTTTAATTTTTTTTTTTAAATCCCCATCTGAATATTAATAATGTGAGCATACATTCTGCTAATATAAAAATGTTACAAGTGTTTTTGCCTTTTAATTTTCATCCTGCAGTTTGTATTTTCAAATGTCAGTTGTATATGTAGTAATTCCTTGTTACATTTTGAAATAAATTTAGAAGTCGTGACCTTGCAACTATCTCTCACATTCACTGGAAACCTCATTATACTGCAGTAGGACTCCAACAGCTATAGTTCTGTAAATTGAACCCACATCTTTCTGATAAATATAAATACTTTCACAGGTAAAATAATGTTCTGAAGGAAAGACAGCGGCTTATTTGATTCACCTGACTGGGGAACCTTGTAAGAGAATAAGCTTTGCCTTTTGCCAGATTTTTCATTATGTTTTCAAGGAGAGACAAAGAAGGATATTGCTGTTCACTGGAATTCAGCAGGTCTTGCTATGCCTTTCTGGCTGATGGATGAAAGTGAACAAAACCATTTACGTTAATATTAGACATTATCTGATCAACTGAAAAAAATCCCCCTCTCCCAGTGACACATTTCTGAATAATTTCAATAAGTCAATAGGAAAGGGGCTAAAAAAACCCAGGGCTAATGACGGTTCTGATTGAATCATCTGCTCTGGGAGAGGTTTGTTTGTTTAATTCATATATTAAACTGTGTTGCTAAAGCTTAAGAGAGTGTCTCTCCTGCTCTCACTGAGATTCTTTCCTTGTTGAGCCAAGGAGGGTGCAGTGAATCCCCTCTGAGTGGAGCCTCCCTCTCTGTATGTCAGCAACAGAAATCAGTGCCTGGGATAGTTCTGCTGCCTCTGCAGCACCTGCAGTCCAGGCGTCACCCTTGCCATCAGGAAACCTCAGCTTGGATTCAACTTACCAGGGCTTTATTATGCACAGCAAGGATGTTCAACACTGTAAGGCTGGACAGAATTTACCCTTGTCTTATCACCTTTCTATACATTGTGTTCAAAAAGAAGATATCCTTAGCGGAACGGTTGCGTAATGGAATGATAGTTCTTGCTAGATAGGTTGTTTTGTATGCTAGGTTTTTTTATATGCAAGTGTGTATAAATAAAGGATATGTAGGCTTACACAGCTTATATAAATATATGGGCTTTAATTTTGTAAGTAAAGCAATTGAGACGATTAGCAGCATTTTTCTGTAATTTTTATTTTCAAATTTGGTGCCGTTTTGTATAGAGCATAAACATATGTTACAATCTTAAGAGCTGTGGGTTTTTCGTTTGAAGTTTTACAGGTTTTATTCATGTCTAGGGGTAAATGCATGCTTTTTATGTCAGTTTACTTGATAGATGATCTTGTTTCTGTATTAAAATTGGAGATCGGCAGTTGAAGAAGAAGAATCAATTTATAACAAAAGGGTTGGGTATGAAATGTATTTTAAAATAGCTCAGTAACAGGGAAATAGTTCTAAGAGGCTGGCATCACTGAAATGTAGGACATGTTCCTTCGTAACACTGCAGATCAGTGGAATATAAGCTTAAATACATGACTTTGCATAGTTGAGGAATGATAACCAAGTTACAAAATCCTTCCCTTTTTCCCATTTTGTATGAACAAGTTCATCCATAGGTAAGATGTTTTTCCTTGTTTTAAAGTAACCACTGCAGGGTGCACCATGCTATCAGAGAAATCCTAGAGGCATTTCATATGAAAACCTAGAAGAGGACCAACAATAATAATTTTGATTTACTTGAAAGTGGTTGTAAATTTTTTACCTACTGTCTCCTTTCCACACGTGGCACAGATGAAATGGGTGGATAAGCGAGCTGATTTCAGAGTCACAGCATCCCAGAACAGATGAGGTTGGGAGGCACCTTTGGAGATCGTCCAGTTCGAGTGGAGTCTTGCTCAAAGTGGAGTCACCTAGAGCAGGTTGCTCAGGGCTGTGTCCAGTCAGGTTTTGATCATCATGAGCATGGAGACTCCACAACTTCTCTGGGCAGATTTTGCCAGTGTTTGACCAATCTCACAGCTTTCTCATCTTTAAATGGAATTTTCCATCTTTGTTGCCTCTGCCTTTCACTGGGTACCACTGAATCTTTAATCCCTCCCATAAGGGTTTATACACATTGGTAATGTCCCCCCTGAGCCTTTTCTTCTCCAGGCTGAACAGTCCTGATTTTCTCAACCTCCAACTTGCATGTCAGGTGCTCCAGTCCTTTCATCTTCTTTATCTCTCTTAATTGGGTTCTCTCTCCAGGAAGTCCACATCTCTCTTGTTGTGGGAGCCCAGCAGTGGTTACAGCAGTCCAGATGTCTCAGTGGGGCTGGGTGGAGGGGGAAGCCCCCCACCTTGGCATGCTGGCAGTGCTCAGGCTAATGCAGCCCAGGAGGTGATTGCCTTTTTAGCTGCCAAAGACACGTCGCTGGCTTGTGGTTAACCTTGGATTCACCAGGATCTCCAAGACTTTTTCTGCAGAGCTGCTTTCCAGCCCCTTGGCCCCCGGCCTGCCTTGGCTGCCAATATTCCTCCCCGGAGGCAGAAGGTTGCACTTCCCTTTGTTGGACATCCTGAAGTGCTTGTCAGGTTGTTGCTCCATCCCACTGAGGTGCTTAAGTAGCTGCTGCTACCAACCACACCTCCCCATTTTGAATCACCTGTGAACTTGCAGAAGGTGCACTCAGTTGGATGATCTGGGTTATTGGTAAAGATGTTTGGCTCTTGCATGACAAGAAGTCACTTGAAAGGGGAGGATAGGACTTGGAACTGCACTTTCAAAATTTAGCCTAGAACTGAAGCACCATGTACTAAAAAATTTTCAAAATCTGGTCAATATCCTGGATATGTTTACAATTAGGAGTGTGGAAATTGCAATGTTCAAGTCTAATATAATGCCTCAGCATCCTGGATGCAGTTTGAACATATGTAAACTTTTTTTTAGGATTAAAAAGGAAAATAATTGATTTACGCTTACTGAAAGCTTATTTTATGTGTTAAAGAATGAAAACTCACAGCTGATGAAGTAATTTCAGTTGATAATTTCATTCACTGCATTTCAATTAAAGTGAGCTAAATAGAAAACCATATGAAATGAATTAAAAATAAAATGAGTTTTAGTCCAGTATGATATGAATCTTGATGAAAATCTCACACAAAATGAGGAAATAGGATAGGGAAGACACTTTTCTGTTGGATGTTGGGCAAGGAGATATTTTCATATGGTCATGTCTTCTGCTCACTGGCCTTCCTAGTTCCTGACCTCTGGAAATTAGATAAGGTCTTGAAGTACATGACACTGCTCATATATATACATCATCTGAGAATATTTTTTCTTTGACAAGAAATGTCTTAATTATAAGTTATCTCCCATGCTCTTATCTGAATTGTGCTCCAATTCAGTGCAAACCTGGTACCTCAGTGTAGGAGGAGCTACAGCCTTCTGTATAACTGCCTTCGAGAATCCCCCCCTCTAGTGTCTGGTAAGACAATTCCCACCTTGCTGGAGACAACGTTCAGCTTAGCACAATTTAAAAGAAGTGGTTAAATCTCTCAGCTGTGCTGGATTAACAGTTACTTCAGGTGAAAGCTCAATCTTTCATCCAGTCTGCACCTTTTTATCCCAGGTGCCCTTCTTTTCTCTGAGACCACTTCTTTAAGGAGCACTTATGTTCAGCCTCCTCTTTCTTGTAGAACTTGAGGGCTGGAGTTTTCCAAATCTCAGGCTCTGAGCAGAAGCACAGCATGCCATCAGCCTCTTTGCTGGTGCTGTCTCATGTCTCTTCATTAATTGGATGTCCCACTGTTCCTTAGTTCAGGTATTGGCAAAATTTGCAACCAGCCCACTTGGGTTGTGGCCAGTAAGAAGCAGACTTCTGCATCAGAGTTGAACAGTTCTGATGTATTTATATCCTCCCACACATCCAGTCATCTGCTGCAGTTGTCTTTGAGCCATTTTTCACCTACAACTCTAGTGTGCTTCTCCCCAGCTAGGAGTGGTGAGGACTTGCCTTTATTTCCTTGGGCCATTGCCTTTCAAAAGCCATCTACCCATTGCCTTTCAAAAGCCATCTACAGGCTGAGTGGCAGTAGGTTTCTGTGCCTTAGTGGACCTTGAGAAAAAGAGTAAGGCTTTACAGAAGCATGGTGAGTGTTTATTTTGGTGTGTGCAATAGGTATCATTTGTCTTACAGGATGGTCGTGCTCAGCATCTAACTAACCTTGACACAAACACTGATGCTGATGAAGCACAATAAAAATCCCCTGCTACCATTGCAACTTGTCTTTCAGAATAGGTACACTTTGTGTCACACAGGTAATTAAAGAGAGCAGTGTTCCCAATAAACTGTTCCAGCCTCCTTGGGAAATGTGTGATCCCCAATGTCAGGAGGCAGCATTGATTTGTCTCCTTTGTAAGGCAGTTTGGGAAGAAATGGCTGTCCTGGGTGAGGACAGCTATTTAATTTTACACTGCGTTCTTACCACATTCCTCTGCTCTGCTTGAATGATAATGAAGATTTTGCATGTTGTTCTAAAAATATATCAAGTGATGTTTGATAATAAGGGACCAGTGAAGTGCAATTGCAATGAAATAATGATGTCTTGTAGCTTTTCACAATGAAATGAGATCATCCTCCTCCCTCCCCCCTGTACTTAAAGGAATACCTCTTTATGAACAGCTGAGCTAACCTGGGAAATTCAAAGAAGAATTGCATGCAGCTGCTTGGTTGCAGTGCAGATTGTTGCCCAACTCAAGGAGGGCATTTGCATTCTGGTGGGACTGGTTGCCTCTGTAATGCTGTAGTGGGAGATCGTTCTGCAGAGAAGTGCAGGATAAAATGGTACTGCTGAACCAGCACTGCTGAATAAGATGGCTGAAAGTGCCATGAAAACAAGCTCTTGGAGCACTAGGGTTACAGAAGTCATGATCTGCCTAATTGCCATGCAATATACCTCCCAGTTCTCCAGATAGGCTTGGGGGCAAACTTAGCTTTGCAGGTTATTTTCTTTGGTTCGTCCTAAATGTTTGACGCCTCTCTCATCCCCTTACAGCATTTTTTTGCTTTGGGCAAGACAGAGTTCCTTGTCACTGAGGGGTAAAGCAGGGAGGGCTGCCTTCCCTGTCTTGGATTGACCTGAAAGAACATGAAAGGACTGCCCTTATATTTCTCTCGCAGCATCGATAATTCCCCTTCAGGGCAGAGGGTTTTTGCACTGATGTTTTATTGCTGAGCATATGTGGGGAGCTGTTAGTCCCCAGGGCACTTAATTTAGGTGTGTGCGCTGCTACTTGCAGAATCTTCTGTTCATTTGATTTTTAAATCTTGTTCTCGGTTCATCGGAAAGAGCACTGAGTATTTCTGGCTGTTCTGTGTAGTGCTTCATTATCAGAGATAGGTACAGCAAGTGAGGAGTGGAATCTGTTGAGACATTTGGGCTGACACGGGAAGACAAAAGAGGGGAATATATCTTTTCCAGAAATCTGTGTCTGGCAGTGGGTGCCACGGAGATGCAGACCAGAGGAGTCTGTCTCAAGTGGAGCTCTGTCAATATGCAGGTGGGACCTGGCTCATGCCCAGGCTGGGGGGAAGCCTGGGTGGGCCATCTGCTGCCTCTGCCTGGTGACAGAATTGACCTTGGTGAAGGGACAGAGTGTTGGTAGAGACAAGTTGTGCTCAGACTGATAAAAAAGGAACTCTTTGCTGCAATGATTAAATTGCTGCCTGTTTCTTTAATTATCTTCATCTGAGTCTTATTATAACCGTTCATGTTAAGAAACTAGTTCAGATGCCATTCCCTACCTTGTCATGGGCACCCCACCCCCTCACCCCCCCAGCCCAAAGCAATGTTTACAAAATGAAAAAAAAACAACAGCCTGAGGAAGGGACATAAAACATCTGCAATGCAGAAACAGGATTATATATTTTTCTGACTTCTCATGCAGACGGAAGATTAATATAGTACCAGCTACAGGGTTTATAGCTTGGTGTATCATTAAGGTTCCCAGTAACTCTAATGTGAAAAGATAATAAATTGTGTCCTCTTCCCTGCCCTTGTCCTCCTATTCCTAGTTTAGATATTTACTTAGAAGTTCAAACCTGACTGACACCAGAACCAGGGATGGAAAGTAATGAAAAGAGTAAAGGGAAGACGTCTGTGGTGGTTTTTCCTGAGCCTTTTGAAACATTAAAATTCAGTACATGAGGTCGTAACATATAAGCCTCGTTTATGTATCTCCTTTTGGACTAAAAGGATATCTTAAAAAATGTTTCTAGGAAAGTATTTTGGGGGATAATTTTTTTTAATTGTTAGAGAAAACTAAAATATAATTTTTTTTCAGTGGGTCCAGTTTCTTTCTAAGGAAATCTTATTCCTCTCCCTTATCTTATCTGGAGCAGATGAAAGCTGCATATAACAGGACGTGTTAATTTTAAATTTTTTATTATCAATAAGGTAAGTAGCAGTGCTTTTGAGCTTTAAAGGCCAAACCAAGAGAGAAGGATAGTGATGATATGTAAAATAAAACTGAATGAGATTGCTATGAAAGAAAAATTACAAAGTAACTAGAAATATGCGTATATTTTATTCCTTTAAAACAAGGCGTTTCGTACTGGGAAACAGTACCACTGATCTCACTCCTGACATCCTCTTGCTTGTGATAAGTGGGAATAAAAAAAGATTAGGGGCTGTGAGTCTGTATAAAGCCCCTGTGCAGGATTTATTGCAATATAGTGCCTAACTCTGCTCTCCTTAGGCAGAGGCATGACCCAGGTTTTGTGATACTGGCATAAAAATGGAAGTGGTGCACTCAGTGCTGAAGCTGGTAACACATAAGCTGAAAACTCTGCAAAAGATTTTCTGTTAATTGGGACAGTTCTCTTTTCGAAGCTTGCTTGAAGGGTTGCTGGTTCCCAACCATTGCTGGGTTGGGCAAGGGGTAAATGCTTCATCAGAGAAAACACATAGGTGTGTATATTTATATTTGTACAAACACATAAACACCCCAGATAGAGAGCTGTTGCTGTAAAATCCTTTTTGTGATTTAGTCTGCTGTGTAGTTTAATTCCATTCAAAGTTATTCCTTCAGTTCTTCACTTGAAAACAATAAGTGTTGAACTCCTTCCCACATACAAGATCCACTCCCTTCCTATGTAATTCTTGTTTGACCTTACCACTAGTTCTTTAGAAACTTTCATTCCAGCTGCCAGGTATTTCTGTTTAGGAGTTACCCTCAGGAGTGCTAGCAACACATTCCCATCTTGGGCTGCTTTCTGCATTTGTTCTGTACTGAACACAGAGCCTCAAAGCCTGAGGTCTTGGATAACTCAAGATTTTATATGGACTTGACTTTCTCTCCCATGGCTCTGCCTTTTTATAGCAACCAAGTCCCACCACAGTAATTAAAAGACAAAGATGGGAACACTTGTGATTGCTTGAAATTAAAAAAAATCTTGGGAGCTTCCTGCAAAAGACTGGACAGACCAGGGAATCACCCACTTAATCAATGAAATCACACAACATCTACGGAGATGCCTACAAAGGCTTGATGAAGCCATTTTTGTTTCAGTTGAGGAAGAAAAAATGAATACATTCTGCTCCTTATTTAAATCTGTGAGATGAAGAGACCCAATAGAAGTCCAGAAACAGGGACTCCCCCCTGAACCTATTATTATGTGCCTTAAATCAAAGATTGATCAGCTTCCAGGGGAAGGGCAGGTATGTGAAATTCTGTGCTTGCCCAGACGGGCTTATAAGGAAAAAATACATAGAGCAGATAAAGTTGTTTGGAGGTTTTTTTTGAGCTGCTTAGAGTATGGATAAATTCCTGATATAATGAAGGTGTTTCTGAAGGTCTCTAATCCTGGTGGCAATTTTTGTGGTCTGTCTTGCTGCTAACTAAGGGCTTGACTCCAGAAATCCTCACAGCTCTTTCCAATAGCCATTCATGACTGCAGCTGTATGACTCCAGGATGCTGGTGCTGGATGGAAAAAGGCTTCTGTGGCACAGCTCCCTTATTCCAGTGCTTAGACATCACAGTAGCTGTGAGGATCCTGCCCAAGGAGTAGGGTAAATACATCAACAAGGAGGGGCAGAGAAATGAAGCAACTAAAAAGCCTGTGTGGCTGCTTTTAAAATCTCTTGCATGCACTCTCCCAATGTATACAGCTGCCATCAATCTGTCCTTCATATATCCATACAATCTGCATGTCCCAAAAGCCTTCAGAGACCACGTGGCTCCCTTGAGTCTCATCATCAAAGCCCAGCAAGGTTGATTTTAGCTCTTCATCTCTCTTAAATATATACCCATAGGAGGAATGTAATTTGCTGTGTGTCTTTGTGAGACTTTTTGAGATGAGTTATTGAGAATTGAGGTCATGCTAGTTCAGCCTGGCAGCTGAGCCCCGGTGCTTGGTTTTCTCCATAACCAATGTTTCCTTAGAAATCTTTGACTCGGATTTCTTGCAACATGCATTTCCCCTTTTTTTTCAGATGGATAGTTGTACCCGTTGTTGTTGCTTGTTGAGCTTCTTTGCATCATCTGCTTTCATTTGCATTTTCGAACAAAGGAATGAATCAGAATAAATCATAACTAATAGAAATATAGGAACAGATTATCATTTTGCAAAGCTGAGCTCTCTCAAAGGAGATTACATATTTAAATTGAACAAATACAACTTCATAAATAAACTAAATTAGACATCATCTAATTTTACTTTTGAAGCCAAGTAATTTCAATCCATACTCAGCTTCTCATATAAATATTTCCCAACTCGGTTTTATTCTTTGAAGCATTCTTATACATATTTAAAAACCAAAAAATGTGCCAAAATGAACCATAGTTGTGTATGCTGAATGTAGAAGCTCAGGTATATTATCTAATAATCTGGGAGCTGGCAAGAGGAAGTGATTGCTTGTGCGAGTGTCCAAATGGCAGTGTAAAAAATGTTTTTGAGAACCTAATATTTCTCTCTAAATCTATTTGACTGATGGCAAGTCTGAAAAACCCTTTTCATAAATCCCTTATGTATAGGTCAAAAAGAAGCAGTAGATAGTTAGAAACCTATAAATTTCCCCAGGGAAAATACATGCAGAACCTCCGGTGGTGCAAGGATTACACAGATGGTCTGCATGTTGAACAAATTCTTCTTCATAGGTGGAGGAGAAGCTTTACCACGTAACTAATTCTTAGAACTGGGAGCATTTGAGCAATACTGCAAATATGTTGCTTTTTGTTTGGAAATGCAGTTTAAAATCTTCTTCTTAGACAAGAAAGAAACTTTTAAAAAAATGTATGGTAAAAAGGCTCAAGAGTTCTTGTTAAATCATTGAGTGTTCGTAAAGCTGAAATACTATTTTAGTCCACTCTATGTTTAGTCTAAAAACCATAATCAAAAGCCTTTCTCTAGAAACAGACTTAAATGCTATTTTTTCCCCCTCCATGTTCGTGGAGTTGTTACATCCAGGTTGCAGGACTGACCTCTCTAAAGACTTCAGTCACTGAAAGTAGTTGACAGTGGTTTGAAAAATACTTAATTTCTAAGTAAATCAGATTCGTGGATTTTTTTTTTTTTTTTGTCTAATATTTTGAAGATCAAATAAAGCAAGAGAAGTGGCTCAAACTTCAGCAGGCTTTTTTTTTCTGTTTTTAAATTTGAACTATTTATTACATCCTAACAGCAAGTTCTCTCCAACAGTAGAAAAAGTGTCTTGCATGTGAGATTTTTTTCATATATTGCTAATATTTCTAGTTACAGTAAAACTGCTATTTCATTACCACTGTTAGATTTTTATGGTAATAACCAAATATAATTTTTTCCCAATATTTGAATAGAGCGTCTGCTCTATGTAGTAACAGTAGAGCAGAGCCTCTTAGTTCCCTTCCATGATTTGAGAGCATCCTAGAGCAGCGATTACCATGGGCAAAATGCACCTTGAAGGAATACTTGCTGCACACTCAAATTTTTAGTTTTGCTGGTGAAGGTAGCTTTGGCTGTTGAGGACACAACTTTGCAGCAGCTCTGAGGGCAGAGAACTCCTGTTAGAAATGGAGTCCTAAGACCTTTTTTGCTGTGTGTTTAAGCTGCTGGGCCAAATGATGTGAGCAAGAGCACCGCAAGGGCGCTCTGACTCAGGCAGGCTGTAGCTACAGCCCAGGTCTTGCTGGCAGTGAAGCTGTTGGCAATCTGTTTTTTGCAAATCCTGCTGAAGGGAGGTGCAGGTCCCAGCAGGAGAAGAGCTGCCATAGGCAGGGCAGGGCCAGCAGTCACCTGGAAAGCAAATGGTACAGAAGGTGAGCACAGGAACTGCTGAGTTTCTTCTTCAACTGAAAGACGAAGCAGCTCCGAGCAGCAAGAGGAAAGGAAGGCTGGTTCTATTGGAATTTTATGACATGGTGATGAAAAAATATGATCCTCTGTGTTTCTAAATGCACATAGTTTTTGTCTGAGATCTGAGCAGTTTGCCAGTTCTCCAATTAAATGTGCAGCCAATGCATTTGGTATAAAGGAAGATTTGGGATGATGCTGTGACCGTTGCTGCACTGGTAGTTTGCATCTGCAGGATGCCCTTGAATATGTTTGCATTGATGATGAACACAGTTGAAGAGCTAGATAAACATATTTTGTGAAATATTTTTCTAGTCCTACATTTTAGGAATGTATCACTAATGCAGAAGTACTGGTCCCTAAATGATACATCATTGAGAGGCATATGCTATTCAGGATACAGGTCAGGTACAATCACATGGAAAAAAAAAACCCCCAAAAATCACAGGAAAACTATTAATGCTTTTTGCAGAGAACAGTTACTAGATTTTGACAATTCTTGCAAAGCCTGATACAAAAAAAATGGTGTAATAGCTCTGGTATTTTTTGATAGTACATCTGCCTGCAGAGAGAGAAAAATAAAAGCATAATAGTTGAACCTGATGATCCTGAAGATCTTTTCCAACCCAAATGATTCTTTGATAATTTAATGCAGATTTTCAAAGGATTATTTTGACTTTTCTCCTGTGAATTTTAATAGTTCCCTTGCCACTGAACTCCTGGATATGTTCCAGTCTTTATGAATATGCTGCATTTTGGATATTATTAGATTCTATCCTTTATTTCAAGTATCTGTTGTTGCAATTGTTGTATTCAGATCTTCTGAACATATTGCTTGCAATTAAAAAAACCTGATTTTAAAAAAATCCCCTATTTTTTAATAGGTGAAATTCAATCTGACCTTTAGTGGTTTAGCCACCATTAGATATAATCAGTGTATTAATATCTTCAAACCTGATCCCTCTCAAATAGCTTTTTTTGTTTGGTTGTTTTTGGTTTTTTTGTTTGTTTGTTAAGGATTTAGTATTTGAATAATGGGAAGTGTGGTACTGTACAGCATTCAGACAAAAGTCTGTTTTAGACTAAACATTATTCTCTTATGCACAAGATATTAAATTTTGTATTAAAATCTGTATGCATGAATCACAGAAACACAAGGTAATGTACTTGGTTGCAGCTCAATCAAAATAACCTCGTTCCAGCAAATGTTTCTAATCAAGGGCAAGCAGCCTGGTATGATGCTGCAGAACTGTTTGCTGGTGTTGTGCAAAGAACATTTTTTTAACTGTGTGGTGGCAGGAGTTAGTGGGGATCCTGGAGCAGAGGTGACAAAACAGAGCTGGGCAAAATTGAAGCTCAGCAGTCCCTGCTGGGTGCCTTTCCCTGCAGCCCATGGGTGAGCCTGGGGCTGAGCAGAGATGCCTAAAATCCAGGAAAACCAAAGGCCAGGATTCATCATGGGTGTTGGTCGTGGTGGGAGAAATGCCAGCAACATGAGAAGTTATGGCTGAGAATTGTCATCAGGAGCTTTCTCTAGAGAGAAATATTTAATAGCAGGCCTTGAGAGGCTGTGTAATTCACCCTGCTTGCTCTCTAGAGAAAATGTTTCTGAAGCTGTGTAAAAGTGGAAGTCCTAAATATAGGCTGAGTCAGTATCCTTTTCTTAAAAGATCCCATTAACCTCCTGGCCTCCCCAAAGCATCCTCTGGTTCTGAGATACAATATCTTATGTTTTGAAAAGTAATCTATGGTGAATACAGACAGATATCATTGACATCAGTTGGCATCAGCATAGCAGTTCAAATTATGACCAGTAAAATATTCACAGTGTCCTCGTCTGGGCCAGGATGTTAAAGAAAAAAAAAGTACCTTAATGAATTATAATTTTTAATTTTTATATGATTTTTTTTAGTTCAGGTCCATTTAAAGCATTTCAACCCATATTGTCATGTATAAGCAACTATGTTATTTGCTGTTTGTTATGGCATGGTTTTTGATCACATCTGTTACAAAGTTTTAACCTTAATTATTTCTTTCTAGTGGAGCTACACTAGATGAAGTACCTCACACATATTCATCAGGTGCATCATGGCTAAAATAGCCAGGATAATTCTGAGTGAATGATTTGCAGATTGCCCATTTAAGAAAAAAAAAAAACAAAAACAAAACTGTGTTGAAGAAACTGGATAAAGAGAGTGGGAAATAACTCAGACTGTATTTTAGGCATATCTCCAGACTGAAGAGAAATAACTTAGGTTGACACAGATGGATTTCATTTCATGTGCTTCCTACAAAATCCTGTCTTTCTCTGTTACTCCATGCAATAGACTGTCCTTGCAGAGTTCTCATCATAATCATTTTATTAAAATCTGTAAAATGTCTGGTATTTGAATGAATGGTGCTTGCATATATGAATATTGTTACAAACCCCACTGTTCTGTTTAGAAACCTAATTTGTGTGACACGTGCAGTCCGTATATTGAATATATATTACATGTAAATACATACCAAGAAATGTGAAGAGGCCACCACTCTAGTGGAGCCAGCAACACAGCAAAGCCCCTGGTAGTGAAGCCTGGATGAAGCACAGGACACCAGACTTCAGAGGATTAAGAGAGGGAATGGTGGGTGAAGTGATGGCTCCCTATTGAAATGAACAGAGCATTTGCAATTTCTGGTTTATTGTACACTTTCTTTCAGGTACTGAAGGACTCCTTGGTTTCCATTTTCCTTTTAAAGCAGTTGATTGCAACTTTTTTTTTTTCTTTTTCTTTTTTTTTTTTTTTTTTTTTTTTGTGAAACAGAATTGTAATAAAGAATACTGATATGTGCTTATAGGTGACACTTCTTTGCATCTGAAAAGTACTTCAGAGCTCTCCTTGCCATTTGAAATCAATCCAGGCCTTTTCATGTATCTGTTCTGGGCTTTTTTCAAATAGCTTGAAATGTGTAGAATTTCCCCAGAAGACAGAAAAATCTCTATTTGACATAAGTTGCCTATCAGGTACCTCTTTTACAGTTCTTCTAAATATTATTTTCTGGTAAAGATAGTGTAACTACCACATGTGTTTCTGCAATGGAAAAAGCCCCGTGGAAAACAAAACAAGCAAATTGTAGTGGACTATTAGATCATTCTCCAGATGAGACATTTAATTTAATGCAAATTTAGGGCTATAGTGTATATAAAGTACGTGATCATAATACATCTATTGTGTTGTTCATTTTTAAATGTGCAAACAACATGAACATAACCTAAAAGCTTTGTGTTTTCTTTAATACTTTGAAATGGCCTTATTGTTTTGTCTTTTCATTTGAACATGCAGCAGTGCTGCCTGCCTGGACATGTGTATGCTTTCACAGGACCAATCTCATCACTTGGTCCATAGAGTCACAGAAGCTATTTGCAGTTTATGATTATCTCTTTTGGTCCCTTTTGTTTTCATGCTAAGGATGAAGTCTGTTACAGAGGTAGCAGATGAATATTTTTTATTTTCTTTGACCTTAGTTTTATTTCTGTTCTCTGGAAAAACCCTGGGCTTCTTCAGTTATGTTATTCCAAAGTTGCAATTAATCTCATGTTTTTATTTTTATTTTCCTTTTTAAAAAATCAATCAATCTCTCCTCAAGTTTGTGAAGATTTAACTAGAAATTTTATTTTTAAAATATAGAAATTGTCAGAATTAAAGTTAAAGGCATTTTTTTTGTATGGCCAGTGGTTGACAGCAAAAAGGTAACACATAGGGTATATGTCAGAGGCAGAACTGGGTGTTCTATAAAGCTAAATTTTAAAAGTTTTTTCTTTTTTTTAAAGTATGTTTTTATGTAATCAGGCTGTTTTTAAAATAGGCTGAAGGAAGTATAAGACAGCTTATGATGATTTGAGCACAAGGCATCAGATGACATATAAAGGCAGTGTTAAATAACTGTGCTTTGGTGACACCTTATGTCTCTTCCAGTCTGTGTTGCTAAAGCCATACTTCTTTTCTGGAAGGTCACAGAATTCATGGCTCCTTTGGCTCTCATCATTACAATATAGTAGATTTTAACTCAGTGGTGAGGATTAAAGCATAATATTTGAAAAGAAACCTTTTGGGCCAACCAACGTTACAAATGTTGAGATGAGCACATCTGCCAGGAAATGTGCTGTTCTAAAACCCAGCAAGGCCATGGGAGGGTGCATTGGATCAGGCCCTGCAAAAGATGCAGGAAATTTCTTCAACAACGAGACTGACAGATTTTTTTCTTTTGACCACTTAGTTTTCCACTCCTAAGATTCCCAGGACACTTTTTCTCTGTGTGCATACAGCCACTCTGTGTGTGCAGATGTAGATATTTATTTTTACATCTGTGACTAAAATATATTAGATAAAACATAATGACTTTAGTAAAAACTGTGCTAGTTACAGTGGCAAAGAGGCATGAATGATTTGCACCTTTTTTTATTTTTTGAGAGAGAGAGAGAGAAAGGAATGAGGTTATAAACAGGAGTGTTTCTGGCTTCTCTGCTGTCATATGAACATATCTTTAAGTCTCTGAAGGAGAACTTCAAGCTCCTGAATATGCAGTTGTTTTTCTATGTATGTTTATGTACAACGTAAACAACAATGTTTATGTACAACTCCTGGATTTGTGCAGGAGTGTTTTTCAAGGTAGCCCTGGGATTACTCTGTCTACAGAGGCTGAGATGTTTTTTCATGCAAACCTTTTGACAAGCTTTCTTGGGAAGAACGTGTGAAAATATGTGAAAATACAGTAATAAGTAGTCTTTGGTTATTTGTAGCAAATGAAAAGCCTGGAAGAATGGCTTTGAGAGAAGAGATTCAGTTCTTTCAAGAAGAATACTTTAAAAGGTATTGGCAGTTTCTTTTCTCATTTCAGTCTTTGTTGTCCCACTCTGTGTCAGCTGCTGCTCAGCATTTTTCTTCCTCTGCTTAGCCCTGATGAGCAGTGGTGGTTTGAGGATGGATTGTTTTGGTTTTTTTATTCCTGCTGACTTTCATCTGTAAACTGTACTTGTAAATGCTGGCTGGGGAGGAAGCAGGTAATGCCATGTATTTTGTTGGAGCTCTGATCTTGTCGTCTATTCATAAGGCTAGTGTCAACTGTATCTTCAGAGCAGGAAAGGAAGGCTAGTTAGACAAATACATCTTTCATTAGGGATGGGTACGCCAGCCTGGAAGATTTAAGCAGAGAGTGCTCCAGACTGAAGCTAAGCAGAAGTCTTCTAAATGGAAGTCAAATCTAAAGGAGCTGTACCTCTTAAATGGACTTTCTGAAGCCCTGTCTAGATTTTACCTGTTGACAGGCATATTGTCATCTTTTAAATCATGTAAGAAACATTAAGCACATTTTAATAGCAGTTCTGTTTCTTTTCTGTCTTCTGTCTGTGCTTTATTTCCAGCATGGTAGATTATAGCTGTATGACAGAACTCTTCTGGCATACAAACCCCTGGATGGCCAAACGAGTTGTTCTTCATGCAAAGCTGTGTCTGAAAGGAGGCTGCCTACAAATCTCCTACCACCTCCCTAAATTCCTATGCCACAGTGTCCCCATTCCCTTGCAGATGATGTGTGCTTACCTCTAATTCTTTAACCTTTGATCTGTCTCTAAAGCCGCCCTTCTGGTATCTGTATCTTTGTGTGATACATGCACACCCCCTGCCCTCCTCACCTCCCCTGACTGCTTCTGGGACCAGCACTTGGCTATTGAAAGGTGTCAGGACTGACCAGTTGGTAAACTAAAGAGAACTGCTAAGTTACAACTTGTCCATCAGTACTGCACTTACTAGGTTTCCTCCTCCTAATGAGACCCAGAGAGATATCAACAATTCAGGGAAGTTGGAGAATGCAAACATTTGTGGGTTCTTTCTCCTCTGTTGAATTTGTTGTAACTGGGAAATGAATTCAGAACTGGTCAGGGGAGATGGGGATTGGCAGCATGACAAGAGCCTCCTTTTCATAGGGAGAGTGATAAAATTATGGGGAAAACCCCTTGTTTTGGCAGTGACCTCTAACTTTGCCAGTGTCTAAATAATAAATCCTGCAAGAAAATGAAGCGTCTTCAACAATAAAACCATCAGTACTGTGTTTCAGAAGATCTGTGTTAATGCAGGCATTCTGTACTTTATTGTAGTGTGTTAAATGCAGAAGTGAATAATGCTTTCAGAGACACATATACCATGTATATTATAATATGCTAAAAATAGTGATTACTCCACATTATGCTAGTTATACTAGGCCAAAAATAATTTAATTTAATTGCACAATTACTTCTCTTGTAACAGTGTCAGTGAATAAAATAATTATTTATGAAACATTTTTGCAGCAGATGACCAGAATATTTTATTGCTCAATACCAATCACTGGATTAGGAAAATGGATTACATCTGTGAGTAATGAGTTCTTAAGGCCCTTCAATGATATGATTTCTGTAAATGTCTGCTTGATGTCATTAACCTTAAGCATTCTGAGAAATAACTGACTCCATAGTGTAAGTTTGACTTTACCTAATGTTTTGTATTGAATTCACTCTGTGTATTTATTAATACACGTGAGGTCTAACTCGAAGTCACTTCAATGAGTATGTTTGGTTTTGAAAAAGATACAGGAACTGCAGAATTGCTGTACTTGAGCAGATTACAAATCTGCTTAGACCTGACCTGTGTTGACATGGTCCTATTCATCAGATGAAGAGTGATCTTCTACAATAATAGCATGAAAAATGAAACGATTGTCTGTTTAAATGAGGGCTTTACTTAAGATTCAATAAAATCCTTATCTCATGTTTTCTTGCCAACAATACCACTTTTTAAGGTATCAGTTGTGCTGAACTCAACTCAGTGGGAGTTCAGCTCTGAAATGAGGGTGCAGCTGCCATTGTGAAGGCTTCAAATGACTCCTCAGTGCAGTCACTGCAGTGCCAGGTTCTGTTCCAGTGAACCTGTGGAGGTTTCTCCATAAAACCAGTACAGGAAAATTTCCTGATTTCAATTTTATCTTTCGAAAATAGCAAGTACACCAGAAATAAACTGTGAGATGTAGTATTTCCCCCCTGACCTAGTAAAAGTTTTTCAGGTTTTTATCTGACATGAGAAATTTTAAACCTCAGTTGTGATGCAACTGGAAAACAAGTTGTGTAGGCTTAAGTTCTTGGGTTGGTTGCCTGTTTTAAGTGAGGAATATTCCACCTGCCAATGGGGAAGAAAATCCTTAAGAATGGAGTTGATAATGAAGCTTGTTAACAGTTACAGTTTTGGAGAGTTGTTTTCAGGGGTAAATAATATTCAGCACCATCAAGCATGGTGTATAATAACAGTTCTTACATATCTGTCTAGTTTGGTGTATTTTCCTTTCAAATTACTTTTGCTGAAGAAATGAACCAATATAGAACTGAAAAAAAAAAAAAAAAAAAGGAACATCAGCGTGCTAGCTTCTTTCTCTTCTTTGAAACCAGCTGTCTTTCTCAACTGCATTACACCCCCAGGTACAGAAATTAACAATTATGTAGAGAAAATATGAGTGACACTGTGAGGAGGAAAAAACCCCATGTCACCTAGGCTACTGCAGCCAGTACAGAAAAATTTTTTTCTGAGCTTCTGTGAAGCAGGCCATCAGGTAATTCAGAGCAAAAATTGGCACCTGACAGCAAAAATAAGAAGTGCAGGAGATGGAAGGGCTTTAAAGACCTCTTTTTTTTTTTTTTTTTTTTTCCTCCAGATGTGGATTAAAGGGGTTGCTTTTGAGATGAATGCTACATTGACAGATGCCACTCAGCTACCTTCTTCTCTTTTCCCTTGGTTCCTGCCACTACCTGCACCTATGTGGCAGGCAGCAAAATTGCCATACTTGGGCATCAAGGTTTACTAGACAGTTTTCTGGGAACCTGTTTTATGCAAAAAGCCCATTCCCATTTCTAACTCCTGAAGTAAGTGTGTGTTTGGCCTGGATTCATTCTGAGTCTTCCCTGTCCTGTTAGTTAGATTCTTCCTTGTGCAGCTGAGTGGGGAAGAATGGGAAGGAATCATTGAGTAATGTCCTGGATTTGTGTGTGAAACCTAAATGAAGAGAAATACGATGCTGCTGATGGTCTGTTTTGTGCAACACCTGTACAAAAATCAGCATAGGGTGAGAAATGGATGTCCTACTTCTGATTATTGATTTCCTTAGCAATGTTGTTCTGTATGTGCCCCTTTTTTTCATGGTACCGTTTTGCAGTGTGTGTTTGAAAGATTTCAGTTTCTGACAACATGATGCATTTATTATTTTTCTCTCTTGTTGGCCAGATTGCCTTCCCAATTTCTTTTCTGAGTTTTACCCTCATATCAGATATTGCTGCTTCCAAACTTTTGCCTTGATTATCTGGTCGTAATTGAATTGATAATAATGGAGTTATCAATTTTTTTAGGCTCATTATTTTTTAGGTAACATGATTTATTAAAGAGATTGAAAATACATAGTGAAATACATCCGGATTTTATGTGGAAAAAAAAAACAACAACAAAAAAAGACAACGACAAAAGTGTAAAGAAATAAAATGGTCACCTGTCTTCTCATCAAAAGCTGTTGAATTTCTGTGCTCTTCAGTACAGTATTTGAAAAATGGTCAGAAATATAACTGCCCAATCTGCATGACTAGGCTTGGAAGACTGACCTAACAAAGTATTTGTTGTCTTTGCAAGCTTGTTACTGGAATATTTTTGCAAAGACTGGCATAATTTATGAGGGTTTAGAGAGGCTTCAGTCTTTAGAATTGTTTTCTCGTGAGTGATTTTCTTTCTCTTCTGAAGTTATTTTCTAAAGATTTGTCAGCCGAGGGGTTCCTCAAAGAGGAGTGGCAGCTTGTGTAACTTTTTACTGTAGTTACTTTTCTATGTATTCCACTATGGATGTATGATGACACAATTAAGTCAGTGGTTTAAAAGTGGTTGGTTTGTTTTTTTGGTTTGTTTTTTTTTTTTTGTGTTCTAAATGCAGTACTCCAGTGTTAACCATGACTTCAAGCTTTAGTTTTTCCAAAATTAATTTTGGTTGTTTGGCTTTTTTTGTTTTTGAGCAGTATGAAAATCTGAGACTTCTTCCAAGAAGGAGAATCACAGAATGATTTGGGTCAGAAGGGATCTTAGATCATCATCTGGTCCAATCCCCCTGTCATGGACAGGGACATCTTATCCTAGATCATGTGGCTCAGTTCCAGTCATGGGGCAGTCACAGCTGTCCTGGCCAACCTGTTCCTGTGTCTCAACATCTTCACTGTAAACAATTCCTTCTTTATGTCCACTCTAAATTAACTCTGTTTCAATTTAAAACTGCTTCTCATTGCCCTGTCACCGCAGGCCTTAGTAGAAAGGTTCTTTCTGCCTTTCTTGCAAAGACCCTTGCTATATTGAAAGGCCATAGTAAGGTCTTCCTGGAGTCAGAGTGTGTTTAAAGAACACACTCTGAAGTATAGAACCATTGAATATACCAGTATATTGAAGTATAGAACCATTATTCATAGAAACACACACCCCAACCCCCAAGCTTTTATTTTAAAAAGTGAATACAGTCTACATGAGAAGTGCTTGGGAGTACAGGCACCAAGATGGTTTTTCAAACTGAACTGATCAGTACATACCTCATGTGGACATTGCAAATAACAAAAATATTATATGCAAGAAAAATGTACTAAATCTGTTCGTTTATTCTCTCAGTAAATCTACCTCTATGGGTACTGCCAACAGTTCCTTGAAGATACCTTGTCTATGGCTACAAATTCTTGGAACAGTAAGCGGGGACCAAACAGCTTTTCTAGCCAGACACAAGATCTATTTATTGTGCATTCATTTTATTTTTACTAAGGCTCATTCAAAGAAAGATTGAAACTCAATACTACAATGAAGCTGCAAAAATAGAAAGAAAAGGTATGTTTTATGATTCATCCTGGAAGGACAGTACTCTCAGTGGCAAACACATGAATATGTGTCCCCTACATAGAAGTATTAATTCTTCTTAATTGAAAATACAAATGAAGCTCAAGTGGAATGTGGGTTGTGAATTGTGAAAGACCAGTTTTAGGCTTCTGTGCACTTGTACATGGGAAGTCTTGCTGTCCCAGCCATTTTGCATAAAGAATGCCTAAGGTGTTACAGATGCTTAGTACAGTCTGAACTGGATGAGCAGGAGCAGATTAGGGCATTGTTCATTGGTAATTCATTCTGGTGCGGGATGTAAAGGAAGCATGAAGTGGTGTATAAATAGGGTGAAAGGAAGGGGTGCTGGGCAGCATTGGGCAGCCTGCAGGTTAACTGAGCACCAACTCCAGAGATTTCTCTAAGGAGAGAAAAACAGCAGTCAGAGATGGAGGCAAATATGCTTTCAGTTTGGAAGTTGTGTTCTCAACATGAAGTGTTAAGTGGACTTGGCAGTTCTTTTGAGCTTGACATTGATATTGTAATGAGCTTTAAATAGCTGATTCCCAACACCTCCTGCTCCCAATGCCAAAGTCAGTTCCAGGGTCATACTGAGGACCAGGGAGGTGTGGCTGAAAGACACATCCCCAGGTAACAGTGTCTTGAAAACCAAGTTGATGGTGGCTCTCTCACTCAAGTGCTACTAGCTGAAGAGAAGGCACAGACTGCACCATTGCCAGCTGCTAGAAGCCTCCTGCTCCCTTTTGGCTGAGGCCTTGGTGTGTGAAAATGTGGATCAGGGTAACGGGCAATATGGCAAAGCAGCATGGTGAGATCTGCTGCTTCTTGGTGTGAAAAGCAGGTGACCAGACCACAGAGTCCTTGAGCCATTTCAATGACTTCCCGTTTTCATCTCTTTTACACAGTGGTGTTATTTCTTAACAGCAAGTACAAATTTCTCCTTATGTATTTGCACCATTTCCTTCCAGAGAACCCAAAATAGTTTTGATTTCTCAAGTAAGAATGTGGTGAGTTACATTCTTTTTGCTTGAGGAAAGCCAACTGTCATCTTGAAATTACAGAAGCAGAAATAGATTGGTACCTGCAGTGTTGGAAAAGAGGTTTAAAAAAAACATCATGCTTGTCATACTTCAAGGACTTTTCAGCAGTGAGATCATTGTACCTGACATGTTTCAAGATTTTCATTAAGAATGTGGGCAAAATCAACCGGAAAGGAGAAATGCAATGAAAATACTTAAAATTAAATAAAGTCAATGCAAAGTATTTCTTTTTACATTTATTTATTCAAAATATTACTTTTATCTTTCTGAAAAACATAGGTATATACAACATTACACATAAAGAGCACCCAACATTTTGCCATATGCTCAAACCCATGATTCTTCTTACTAAGTTAGGAAGTGGCAGTTTCACCTTTGCTGTCTGTTTTCTTCCTGGCAGTATAGAATAAGAAGGGCCAAATATGAGAAATTTGGGGGTCTGTTTCATAAACAGTGCAGGCAAGACTTCAGTTTTGGAAAAAAAACCTGTCAGTGATGGTCAAACTAGATGCAGGTCTGCATTTCACTTTTGATGTGTAAGATTATGGGTGAATATTCTGAATTTCCTGAGGATGCAACAGAGAATAGTTTTGTATTGCTTTTCTTCTGAATTGGAGGCAAATTGCTGGACAGGAGCCTGAGTAATAAAATTTGAATCCTATGTCCAGAAACAAAAATCTGTCCCATGACCATTGTAACTGCTTTTCAAGCGAAATGTTAGGATATTTTTTGCTATTGTTTTAATAAGGATTATTTTTACCCAGACAAACTCAATAGTTTTCAAAATAACAATTTTCTGTCTTGAAGTAAAAATAGCATCTCTTCTTAGCAGAGTTTTTATTTTTTTCTCCATGCTAAAATATTCTTTCAGTGAAGAAAAATCCACCCCAATACATAATGGAATTGTGGAGAGAGTTCCTTTGTCTACTGTAAAAGAGTTTGTCAGTTTTTCTCTGTGGAAGTGATACAGGCCTGTATGAATTGTCTTGGATTGCTTCTCATACTCAGCCTCTGATTCAAAGATTAGAATATCTTTATATTTTCCTGTTGTAATCCTTTTTTTATTTTTGTCTTTGTGCATATGATTAAATATGAAAAACATTAATTCAGTTCACTCACCCACTCATTATTTATAAATAAATTTAAAGATATTTGCAAGTGCTTTATGCCTAAGTGTTCTTGCTAATGGTAGAGCTTTGTTTCAGTATTACTTTACACTATGCCATGTTATAAGCTCTATGTGTATTTTCGATTTTACGATTGTTTAAGCAGTTCTACAAATAATTCACACACAAATGTACAAAAATATAAAATGCTGTGTTTGCTGGCTTGTGTTTTTGTAATGTTTGTAAGTATTAATTTTTCTACTGGGGACTGATTTGGAGACTGAAAATTATTTTTAAATAACATTGGTCAGCATTTTTTCTATTTCTGAATTTTACTAAGATGGTCATGCACCCAATAAAAACACAGATTAAGTTTAATCTAGAAGGATAAGTAGGAGCAAAATAAACTCTCTGTATTACTAACATGCTGAATTTTTACCCATTAATACGGAATGATTTTATTCATATTAATCTCCAATCTCAGCAAGAAATTATCATCTTGAGCATTTCTAAATTCCACCTGGTAAAGTGAAAATTAATTCTGTTGTTCAGCGTGCACTTACTGAAACCTTATTACACACACTGCTTGTTCTTAAGCTCAGACTGAGTAGCAGTCACGAGGAGAAGAGATTAGTGGGATCTTTACAGATGCACAGTGGTATAGGAAAACAAGTTTTTTTTCCTCAAGTCAGTCCAATATTTGAAGAATGACTTTCTGTGTGCTATTTGGAATTTAGAAGAGGTAATATTTTAATTCTGTGTTAAAATATATAATTCAGATTCTGTTGGACGAATAGCACTCAAATTTTCAGGTTATACCTTCCACTGAAGCAAATGATTTGTTGCAAGATGACACTGGTGAGGAGTGAAGAATAAATATCTGTCTAGACATTTGCATTAATTTACCACTGGGCAGAGTATTTTCCCCTGACCCATTATCCATTTCTCAGATCACTTCTTGTAAACAAGAAATGATTTGGGGAAAAAAAAAAAAAAAAGCATTCTGGGGTTTTGGAATTGTGGCATAATGCTACCATGATAAAGCAGTGTTTGACTGACTTTTTCCCTATGAAACATTCTCAGATTTGTGCAGTAATGGCTATGTTGGTATATACTTTTTAACCTGATAGATTTTGTCTTTTGGGTAAGGAAAACTAACCTGTTCCTTTATTTTCCTGTTCCATCGTCTGAAAAATCTGTGGGAATGTGTGTTTTTTAGTATAGACTGAAAGGAGAGTTCTGAAGCATCCATTTCTCTTTAGAAAATGTGTTTTGCTGATGGTGGTTATGCAAGCTCTTCTGGCTGTTCTTATACTTCCAGGATAGTTTCTACATAAATTCAGATAACAGTCTGTAAAGATGGTGTAGTCTTTGTGATCTCTCTGGCCCTTGGCACTCTTGAGAAATAAAAAGAAAAAGAAAAAAAAAATATTCTATTTTGATGGCTTCTCTTTAATGATTTTAGTGATGTGCCTGCATTTCAGCTTATTAAACAGCAATCACTTTGAATCTGTAAAATACCAAGGACCAGAGTAGGGACACTGTGGGCCATGGTTTTACCTGATCTGGCAACTAAAGTGCCAAATATCCAGTATTTCTCCACAAAGACTGGAAGCTGAATGGGGGAAGCTAAAACAGTGTGTTAGAAGAAGCAGCTGTACTACACTTCCTAAAGGGTAAGCAGCCAGTGGGCTCCTTGATCAATTAAATAGAAATATTTGAAACAGAACAGCTGTACCACTCTAGTAACTGGGAAATACGCTTTTCCAGAAATTGCATCCATTGAGGTGTGTAATTTCCAGTACTGCAGCCAGTTGTAAACTCTCTTTTGCAAAATGATTTATTAAAAATTTGCCTTCATTTTTTATTTTGTGTTGGATGGTGGTTTGTGTTTTTTCTTTTTTTCTCCTCCCCCTCATTAAAAGGGTCAGGATCTCTTTCTTATCATACAAATGATACTTCATATCAAAACCAGAGCAAAGGTGAAAAAGCACAGACTTATTTTCTGTGTCCCTTTACCTGGACCGACTGCCTGACTGTTTGAGTTTCTTAGGAGATACTTATTTTTGAGTCAGCGTTCTGGGGTTTACCAGTTTTTGTAATCTTCTACGGCTGCTAAAAGCTTTGAGGGGAATCTAAAAGCGATTCTGAAGATGGTTTCACTTTGAATTTTCTGGTGTAGGAGCAGATAATGTTCCTGAGGTCCTGGTTTTGTGGCCCTGCCCAGGCAGGGGGGTTGGAACCAGATGATCTTTCTTTCTCTCCTAAAGGGAACTTCCCACTTAACTCATTCTGGAGAATGTGTGTTCTCTGGGATTAGTAGTCCTAAGTGAGAGGACCATATTTTTGAAGCTGTCTTTACGTTTCGGTCAAACCTTTGGGGCATTCTTAGTATACCATGTGCAATTTCATTGTCGTAAAAACCACGGTGGGAGGTGAATTAAGACTCTGAGAAGAGTCTAGGCTCAAATATACCAAAATATAATATTTAAATCCTGTTGTCTTCATTTTTGAGACTTAAGATAGTATACAGTTAAATGATAACTTTGCAGAGGTTGAAAGGGTTTTTGCAACTTAGGCCTATGCTGTACCTACTTAAAAAGATGAATTACCTGAAAAGACTGGGTGGTTCTTCTGACAAAAATCTTTCACAGAGCCTTAAAAAGTAGAAAACATTTACTTCTGAAACTTCATCCTCAAGCAGAAAATCTGTTACATCACAGGAAGGTCTGTCACGACAGATGTGTGTGGATGAATTTAGAGTAATGAAGTTGCTTGAGAGAATGTTTGATTGATCCTAACCAAGCATTAGCATGAACATTGGATAAAAGAAATGTATGTTGATTGTAGAAACTATGAAATAGATTCAGTTTGTTCCCATTTTATTCCTTTATGTTACTCTGGCTTGAAAATTGCTAATGCTGAGTGATTAATGAAACGTAACAAAGACATTGTTGGGTGAAATTTTGGACCCTTGACAGGTTCAGGTCGCTACATCTCTAGAAATCAGCAGAGCAGGACTGTTTAGTCTTGCTTACGCACCTCAGTTTACAGCAAAATAAAAAATAAATCTTTCTCTTCATGCCTTGTTTTCTTGTAACATGTATTGGCTCTCATCCCAGGTGGCCAGGGAGAAGGGGAGGTGGCTGCTACATGACTTTCAGCTGCATGTTTTCCACCTGCTTCCAACAGCCAAGCAGCTGCTGGTGGTGCAGACCACGTAGCTGAGGACCTCCTCTTTAGGGATATCACCCGTGATGTGAGATGCATTCGACCTGCACAGAGATGCAGGATTTTAACATTTGTGCTGGATGTTAGTTTGTATTCTAATGATAGTCACTGCTGTGTTAGAGGTTTTTGCAGTTGTCTTGAAAATCTGGAGATATATTGGCTGTCTTGCACTTACCACTTACCTTTGGGGGCAGTAACTTGACACCTTCATAAAATATTACTGCTCCATTGCTATCTATACATCTTAAAAATGTGCTGCAGTGGTATGTCTTCCATAGCAGTGCTGCAGTAACTGAAAAATTCTTGAGTTTGTTTTTAACTTTCTATAGATGAGGTCAAATTTCCTTTACATGTGCAGATTTTGTAACTGTTTAGGAGAGATGTTGGTGGAATACTGGGGAATGCAGCAGGGACAATTTAATTAAATGCAGAGCTGGGAGGTGATTTTTTGTACAGTTGGTACCTTATGTGGTAGCTTTTTTCGTAATTCATAGCTTTTACACTTTTTTCAGTTCAGCTTGCAGAGAATTGGTATAAGCAAAATTATTTGGAAGATGAGAAATGGAAGGTCTGTTATAAAGGTCACCTCTGAAACTGTAATGGATAAATCATGTTGACATAATAAAAACACTTATTTTAGGCTTTCAGTAGACAGGTTTTCTTTAGAAACCCAAGTTTCTTCTAAAAGCTGTTTTAAATCAGCAGCTTTACACATAAGTTTGAAACTACTTAATTTATGGAAATGCAGATAAAGGTGGGCTCTATTTTCTATTACCCTTTGTCAGACCCATTGCTTCTCAGTTTTGTGATTAATTTAATTATTATTTCTTCCGCATATTTCTTTGAATGAGATTTTAGATTTTAAAATTCAATTGCCTGTAGAGAAAAATCCAGTTCACCAGGTCGAAGTGTTTCATGGCTGGGGAAAGAAGCAGTGCTTGTGTCCTTCCCCAAAGCAGCAGGAACCCCTCCACTGACCTTCCATCATCTCCATTCTTCTTTATTTGTTCCTTGAAATTACACTCTCCTTTTACCTTATCTATATGACTTAATGGTTAAGTATTAAGCTTTAATACTTAATATATAATATATATTATTATATTGTATTGACTTCTTATGGTTCCTCATATTGTATAGACTTATGTAGCTTATCTCACATACTCTTGGCTGCTAGTAAACATCTTGAAAACACAAATTACATTAAATTAAGTTCCAACAGTGTTTGCATTGCAGTGACAGTTTTACCTTTTGCCTTTGTGAGAGCAACAGCTGATACATTTCCCCCCCCCTCCCATACTCATTGTTCATCTGTATGGACACAGTGGCAGTTTTGGCTGCCTGTGCTTGGGGCACTTTGTACTTTTGCAGGTCACGGTGCCATTTGGGCTTTCAATAATTGTGTAGTATATTTATTGGTTACTTTTTGTCTGCTCTAAATAAGCCCCATAGTATGCTGTACAATACGTGCAAATCCTTGATAAATCAGAGTTTCTTTTCAGCAAAACCAGTTAGAAATGAACTGTAAGTCTGGCTGTGTACATCTGGAGTGAAGAGAGCTTCATATAGATGCATGGAATGCATTGCTGAGCAAACAGCTTTGATTTTACAGAAAATGCAGTAATTCTAGAAGCTGGATTGGAGTGTGAGTAGCTATGAGACAGAATTGTAAGTATATTTCAGGGTACACCTGGAATTTTAATGCTTAGCCAAATTAGTGTAAAATATTTGCAGGACACCAGTAAAAGATGTGCTTAATGTATATTTTAATTCTGACATTGAACAGGCAGACTTGCTGTAACATCCTGGTTCAATAAGAACATGAAAACCGGCAACTTATTACAATTTCAATGATTTCTTGCTTCAATTCTTGTATAGACATGAAATATGAGTAGAAGTCCATGATTTTTAAATACGTTCTTAGGGCTGTGTCCTAGTAAATGGATCTTTATCACATTTATCACTTTGACCTTAAAAACTAGGCGTCTTACTAACAAAAATCTCTTTTCAGTACTTCAATGGATGCTTTACACAGTGCTTTCTTGTATAGGTATAACTTTTATTTTGGATCATTTGCATGCTTCAACTGCACTTTTTTAATAGGGTGTGTACTGCTGTATTTTGTTTTAATTACCTACATTTTAACAATTTGTTTTAGTAGTTGGGTGAATCTATTACTAGGACTTTTGGCATCTTTTTTAGCACTCACAAAACCAAGAATGTGGGACTCAATTCTTCACTTCAACTCTGCTGCTCTGGAAATTCTGTATTTGTAAAATACTACTTTAAATTCTGGTTGGTCAAGAACCTATTAACTCAAAGAATTTGATCTTCTAAGGTAAAAGTCCATCAATGCTTATTTTAAAATACAAAAGTGTAATTCTGCAATGTCATAAATATTTAGGGCCATTTAGCTGTATTGTTTCTTTTAGATATTTTAATATTCTTTTTTCCTAATCACAAATCTGTCTTGTATTGATGAGATAAAATGTTTATCTGTGAGAAATTAATGAGTACTGAAAGCTTAGTGGATAATGTTAAGGCAGTTTGATTGGATTGTTCTGTAGGACAGAACCTCTCCTGGCTGATGCAGATTCATCAGCTTGTTGTTCAGGTCCATTCTAATGCAATGAGAAACAGGGAATGAATGATGGATGTTCAGAACACACATATAACCAATATGAACTTTATGTGTGTGCCCAAATATCCATCTCTAAAGTCCCCCCCCCATAAAAGTATTGGTTTGAATTTTTTAAATATAGATTGCTACCACTTGGCTCACTTTTGTCTGCACATTTTTAAAATTGAAGTTAGTGTAAGAACTTTCCCTTTTTGCTTCTTTTTTAAACTTTCCCCAAGCTGTGAGAGTAGTAGCTCAATATATTTGCATTCATCACAGAAAATACTTGTTGCAATTCAATACAGGTAGGTTTTACAAAAATAGAGAGGTAGGCTTACACGTGGTGTCAAGACCTCTGAAGAGCAGGTGGGAACTAGGAGCAGTGGCTTAGCTGCCTCTCCTTTTTTCATAGTATTTTAGTGGTTGAGAGATTCAGGGCGAGAGAGACTGGGATTCTGTTTAATCTCCTGCTTGATCACATTTAATCCACTGCCTCTTATTTTCCAGAATACTTCCCTAACAAACACCTTGCCTTGGTGTTCTGGGTTTGGTGTGAAGACTTTCTTTGCTACTAGTCTTCTGTTGCATATAAAATACTTCACTAATTGAAGTGAGAATCAGAGGCAGTGGTTTTTCAGCAGTATTTGCTAATAGTGGGTTTTAAGAGCCAGTATTTCTGGTTTAAGTGCTCCTAACTTCAGTGGATCTTGTTTTGCTTAATCCTGCACATGGCTTACATTTGTTTGGTGAGTGAAGAACTGTCTTCTCTCTGGCTCAGTAGCCTGAGGTGTGTGTACAGCCCAGGCTTTATTTTCTTGAGTGGACACGGTGCATTAACAAATTAGGAACACAGGAACTGACAGGGCAGATGAAGCCCCTTTCTTCCCTGTCTTCTGTTGCAAACGAGTGAACTCGGTATGAGAATAATAATCTAGAATGGAGAACTTTAGAAATGTCATTTTATTTTCCGGGATTTTTTAATAAAAGAAAGCAATTACCTACTCCCATTCCCTCCTCTGGGGTTTGGGTTGCCCTGTTCTATGTGTTTTGCATCCAGGGGCTCAGGGCTGCTCCTGCCTTTCTCAAGGCACTAGGAGAGGGAGAGGACAGAAATCCAGAGGGGGTGGAGAGAAAGTGCTGCCTGGCAGGGAAGGTGGATCTGCTCTGACACATGTGCAGACGGCTCTGGCTATAGGCTTAGGTAAGTACATCATATTATGGTCATTTGTGCCTTCTCTCTGCAATGGGTATCTCTGCCTGGCTTGCATAATTCATCTTGGTTCAGTAATACAATCCCAGTGGTCGGAGAGTTTCAGGTACGAATGCTTTTAATGGTAACTTTCTCCACATACTTTGCTCTCCGCCGGGATAATTTTCTGCTGTCTGAATGGTTTTTGGTGTTCTGAGGGAGGGTACACAAGTGCTGCGAGTAATGAGTAGCAACTTGAGTTACTTTTGAAGTCCTAGGGCAGATATGTGGGCTTTTCAGAGAGAGAGAATGTCCATTATTAGTTTGCACAGCCAGAAGGCAAACGATAATTGCTTTGAAGATGTCCCCTATGTTTTAATTTAGAAAGTATGATAGTATAAATGATTCATTATAATGGAGCCATGTATGTTAAAGAAAAGCTAAACTATTACTGGTTTTGCAGGATTTATTACTGAGTGATGAGTATGTACCTGAAATATTAATCAACTGTTTATATTCTCACTAACAATTGGCACATAGCATACTTTTTAGATCATTACAAATGCAGTGTTTTGGGATGAATTTCATGGGTTACAATAAAAGTTTAATATTACATGAAATGGAAGGTAAAATATTTGTATTAATGTGCTGTATCAAATAATGGTTGTGCTTTGCACACATCTCTATATTGAAAATTTATATCCTTTCTATCTAAATGTCATCTTTTAAAAATATATTCTGAACCAGATTATGCCTCTTCAGAATTTCATGTGCAGTGTTGTTTCATTCTTTCTTCCAGACCTGTATAATTGCTATTTGTATTTAACTCAAGCTTAAACATAAATAAGCACGCTCTTCAAATAATTATTTTAGAGGTTATAGTATTTGTGCCTGAACCAACTAAACCTGTTAAATGACTGAATTGTGACTAAATACTTTAGTAGAATAGTAAATACATCGCTATTTCTTCTCTTTATTGGAAGTAGGGTAGAGGAAAATAGATTACAGAATCTATTTTTTGTAAAATACAGCCACATTTTACAAGTTTTCATGTTTTATGTAGTCCAGTATTGCTTATAGCTGAATAGATTCATAGTGCAGTTTTAGCTGACATTCAGATGGTAGAGAATATCTGGAAAGGGTGATATATTTGGATTTGCAAATGCCTAGATGAAACGTGTAACATCTCTGAAAGGAACTAGCTGGAAAAAATTCTCAAAGATTTTTTTTTTTTTTTTAAGGATTCAAATTACATCTGAAGTATTGGCAGACAATCTGCCATTCATCAGTGTAGCTCGAAATTTATCTCAGCCCAAAGCTTTTTCTCACCCCCCCTGAGAGGAACAATCTATAATTTTTAAACTGTTCATGTGTGGGCAAGTCTGTGAAAGTGAATTCTGCCTGAAAATGCCCAAATCTGGCAAGACATGATTATGTAACTAGCATTGCATAATAATGCATTTAATGCTATCCTAATAAGAGTTTACTTTTATCACTGTTTCTTTAGGAGAAAAGGTTGCAGGGATGTGACTAATTACCCTCCTTCTTTAAGGTTATCAGGTGTCCTAATTTTCAAGGAGTGTCCTTGCTAACAGGGACAACCCTAGAATTTTGGAGGCTTTATTGAAAATGGGGCAATGTTCTAATTTCAGAAAAATCCCACGTCAACCAGATAGCTGAGCAACTCCAGAACCTCACGTGGACTCTGAGGGCTCAGTGGCTGGCTGGGTGATACCAGTACTGGTATGAGATATGAAATACAGAGCTGCTCCAGCAGTCAGCTGTCCTGTTTCTGGGGATAAGCACTATTACAGATATAAAAATCTTCCTTGTCTTAGATCTAAAACAAATAAATGGGGTTTGGTTGGTTTTTTATGCTTGCTTTTCCTGCTTAAAATATGTTGAGTTTTTCCTTTCTGTAACTTTCCTAGAGCTACAAAGCCAAATTGTACACATGAGAATGGGTCAGCCAAGTGGGGTTCATTGTCCCACATGTCTGGAAAGACCAGGCAGCAATCAGAGCATGGGAAGGAATTTCCACAGAGGCTGAAGCTAAATGAAAAGGAGGAACAGCTCACTGCACTCTTCTCAGATGGCTGTCAAAAAAGTGGCTTTAAGAGCATTTAGATTTGTGTAACTATTTCCTTATCTCTGTACTCAAACTCAGAATATTTTATATAGATTTTAAAATAAGGAAGCCCTGGGGTTATGTAAGAGGTTACCCAAGTCCAAGACAGATAAATCTCTGCCTTCTGGAGGAAAGACTGAAACCTGAAATGACTTTTTATTTTCCACATGGGGCAAGACATCTCTGGCTGCAAATATATCTGAAGGTTTCTTCTGTGGAGGAGATGGCTGGGATACCTTAGTTCTGCCTCTCTGCAGTAGGTATGTGTGGAAAGTCCTCACTGGGTTTCACCAAAGCTCCCTATACTTGTGAAAATCTTGTGTAATTTTTTTTGAATTAAATTAATTTTTTATTGATTTAAATTAAAATTATTATTTTTGAATTTTAAACTTTTTTTTCATTAAAATCCTAGTTTTCCTATCATTGTGAGGGCTTAAATAGGATACTTAAAGTGCTAAACTCCACTCCTCTCAGAGTTTTGGGGGGTGGATTGCTCTGTAGTCTTTCTGGCATCCAGGATGTCTGCACCTTGGGTCCCACAGGTGCCTAGGGAGGCACCTCTCTTGTAAATGACCATGGCTTATTAGGGTATTTAAATGCCACATTCAGCCTTGTAACCTAATGTGTAAACCAAATAGGAAACTGCATGCATTTTTCATGTATGATGGTGTGTCAGGACACCTGGGAAAACTTTCCTTTCCTGGCTTTGCTGTTTTAAAATGGATCACGAAGGCATACAGGCTGCTTGTCCGTTTATTACAATGACAATTGTTTTTAAAAATAGACAATTGTAGTTACTGAAGCTTTATTTTGTCACAGTATAAATACTTGGTGTCAATGTATCAACACCTGAATGAGTTTAAAAGAATGTAGTTTTTTATTTACAACCCCTGACTGCTACCTGGGTAAGTGACAGTTCTAGTATTTCATTACTTCCCCTTCTGTCATTTGGCAGTATAAAATTTCATGCAGGTGCCATCTCAGTTTCTTTTCTTTGCTGGGAAGATTTCATGCACTCCCACTTCTTGTAATTAAGAATAATGATGCAAAATTTTTTCAAGGTTAAGAAAACTGCTAGAACCACAAAATAGAACATGAGCAAACTGCAATTGCCTGTTTTCTTAAGTGGAGGTATGAAACTCCCAAAGAATCATGGCAGTCTTTTGTGGGGAACTATACTGTTAGTGTCAGGGGAAATGTCTGTTCTTAACAGTTGCTGATAATTAATGGCCAAGGCTTCAGCTGAGGTGAAGAAATTATTTCTCTTCTAAGTGTTGAAGCAGTGTGCACCAGTAAAAGCATCCAAGGCACAATTTGTAAGCTATTTAGCCTTGTAAAAATCAACAGAAGAGCCTTTGCATTTTCTTTATTAGTTACACAGGGAACGTTTTAGTGATAATGCACCATGTGGATCAGGACCTCCAGTTCTCATTGCTGCTAATGGCATTTGTGAGTGTTGCAAAATCCATACGGATCATAACAGAAAATTTGATTGAGGGTCACTCTTTCTGAAACTTTGAGTGACTTGAAGTTGCCTAAATCCAGCCGTACTTGCATTTGCCTTCTAAAGACTCCTGCTCTGAAGCTTGCTGCCCAGTCATTTCATCTGAATGTAACATATTTTGTTCACAGCAGTTATTTGTCTGAATATACACACATACCTGGCTCACAGGCTACAAATTTAAAATGCTCTAAGTGTTCCTGAATCACAGCACATGGCGACAGCTGTGTTCCCTGTAACAAATACTTTTGATATGTTTAGAGCTTCTGTTGTTTAAAACTGTCAGGGCAAGATGTAAATGGGTGTTGATATGTGGACAGCACAGCCAAACTTCTCTGGGCCTGGCAAGTGTTGCCAATATATTGGTAGCCGAGAAGAAGTGAGGATGTTTGTAATGTAAGATGGCATGAGACACCTGTGCTGCAAAGCAGTATCAATACATTTTCTTTCATCTGAATTCCACAGTGAAGGCTTGTATCAGTACTGGTATTTCCCTCTTGTCTTGATTGGGTCACAGTTACTTGTAAAAGACTTAAGGGCTTCTGCTCTGTTTAGGCACTTTCCTGACTCCTTCATTCTCCAGGTTTTTCAGCTTGTCTGCATGACAGCAGTGCCTCCCCTGGTGCCACTGGCAGTCCCTGTCATCTCCACAAGTTGCCACTCTAAAGGTTGCTACAGTGCTGCATCATTCCTGCTGCTGGGTTTCAAATAATGCTGTAAGACATTTAAGTGCTAAATTAATGTCCTTTCCCATGCTAAGAGATGCTCCCACTTGTTATCTGTGCTGCCAACTGCTTCTGTATGGCTTTTTCTAGCTGTGGGATGATTTTATTTTGGTTAAACATCAAAGAGCCTGAATGCACAAGTTCTCTCTTTGTTAATATTGTGGCTCCACTGAAGTACTAATTGGTGTGGTCCTTTGTTTTTCCACCACTTAACATAATTACACCCTACCTCTTAGTGAATATTCAGACCTTTCCCCCAGCAGCGTCCTTCTGGATAAATTTCAGTCTTTGGAAAGCTGGTTGGGTAACTGAATGCTGTTCTGATTTGTTTTTGTTTTGTCAGTATTCCTTTACCAAGGTCTCATTTTTCAAACTGTATTTATGAAACAAAGATATAGGTGATAAAACTAATAATCTGATAGTGTCTTACTGCAACCCTAAATATTCATGCTCAGTTTTAGGTATTGCATTCTCTTGTATAAGTCTGGCTTGGTAGCTTTGTGAATGGAGATTTGTAAATGTAGCAAACTCCTTCATTGGTGGGAGTGAAGTCCCTTAATTCCAGTACTTTGTGGACTGGAGGAAAACATTTTTTAAAAGAATCTCTTTTAAGTGGCTAGTCCTATGTGTGAGAAGTAAACTTAAACTTTATTTGCAACATGTGACCTTGAGGTTCAAATGTGTTTCTGAGAATGTACTTGAGGTTTAGTTTTTTTTATCAAATGGATGTGCTTTATTGTTTTCTTTTTCTTTTTTTTCCTTCTCCAGTGCCTGTTATGAAAATTTATCCTTCATTGTGAAGATGAAGTTCTGTTCCCAGTGACTTTGGCAAATTATATCCAGACTCTTCACTTACTCTCAGCAGTATAGTATAAATGGTGGCATTGTACAAGCAATGAAAGAAATTTGATACAGAATGTAGAACTTAAAAGTCTATGATCGTTGAACTGAAATCATTAAACTTATAGTAAATGTCATCTCCACCCTTTTGAACTTCCTCCCTCTGTTTAAAACTTGCAAGATTGCACCTGGAGTGCTGTGACCAGGTGGCCCAGGTTGGAAGCAGAGAGAGGCTGAGAGGTGGGGTGGTTCAGTCTGGAGGAGAGATGGCTTGGGTGAATTTACTTTTGCTGCTTTATTCAGTTACCCAGTGGATACTTAAAAAAGGACAGAGCCAGACTCATCACTGAGATACACAGCAAAAAGAATATGAGTTAATAGGTATAAGTTGCAGTAAGGGAAGTTCTAGTTAAATGTAAAGAGCTTTCTCACCAGGAGGATGTTCCAGTGTGGGAACAGTGGCCCAGGCAGGGTTGGGAATCTCCATCCTCATGATATTCTGAGCTCAACTGGGCATGGCCCAGAGCAATCTATTCCACATTTGAAGCTGACAGTGAGTTGTCTGGATGACCTTCAAAGATCCTTTCCAACCTAAATTATTCTAAGTTTTTGTTAAGAAGATATTGGTTTTTATGAGTGATGTTTGCTATGCAGTTAATTTTCAAAGGAGAGCTGCATGGAAGTCTGAGCTTGCATTTTAGTGAGTCACATAAAACTCTAGGTCTGATGGGACCTCTGTGAGTGATGTGCTTTGGGGTCAGTGGGTTCTCTGGCAGTCTTGGAACAATGATTTGAAAATGGCAGTTCATGCATAGCAGTTGTTATGGGAGGTTTTACTTTCAGTGTGGCCACTCGCCATCCTTTTTGATGGTTTTAGATTTTTATACAACAGATTTGTGATTATTTAGTTCCAGCTAGTGAAGGGAAGAGTGGAAGGTGCAGAAATAGGAGAGGAGGAGTGAAAGCAGCACAGTCTTGTCCAGTATAGGGAATTAAACATTACAGGTGTAGTCTCCAAGTTCTTCCATTTTAGAAATTATTATGGAATTGCAACAGTGATGGGTGATCTGCCCCAGATTTCTAGGTCATTTTTCCACTTATTGTGTGAAATTATGTAAAAGTAAGTAAGGAAAAAAGTAAGAAAAAAAATATTGACTGCTTGAGTCCATGTAATTCTTGCTAGGTAAGAAGTTTGACACTTGTTTCTTCAGCATTACTACCCTGCTTCTTCGTTGTTTTTCAGTTGTTAAAGCACCTTTCCTGGAAGTGTCACCTTTCACGAGGTGAATTATGCTGCAGTGGGATTAATGAGAGATGCACCATAAAATAGTGAACATTATGTCTGATAATCATCTTGATAATGACCTCTATCTGAGGAGGAACTGCAGGGAAAGATGACAATGAGCTTTCATAAAAGTTACACCCAATTAACATGGAGGTGGCACTACTACAGTGCTGTATGGGCTGATGGGATAAAAACTAGTAAGTAACTGCTACTCTCTCCTGTGTTAAAGGGAAAACAGTCAGGTGAGGTCTCACTGTGCTTCTGTGGCCTTACAGATGTCTCACTTCATCCTTCAGAGGCCTTAGGGGATTGCCAGGTGGAGCAGAAATAGAGATCAGCAAGCCTAGGGCAGAGCTGGTCGGTTCTGAAGCTGGAGATCTGACTGTGCACAGTCTTCTGTCCTAATCTTGGGGGGGTAAAGGAAAAAAGAAAAAAGTGGAATTAAAATCATTGTATACAGAGGCAGCTCAGTGGCAGAGTGAGGTACTCCTTCAGACAGGAGGTTTCCAAGACTTTTAGGATACAGTTGGTGAGGGGAAATTTAGCTGGATAAAACCTGAAATACTTAAACTGTATTAACAGCAATTGCTGAGTTACCTTCCTGTTAAATACATGTGTTTGACTTAGTTGGAGTCACTCCTTATCTGACAAGATTTTTTTTAATGAGCCTTTTAGAACAATTTCTTTTATTACCACTGTATTGTTTGCAAATGTACCTTACATAAATGTCCTTCCTTCTTTAAAACCCTAAAATTTATACTGATGTTCCTGCTAGTTAAGTGGTTTGATTTTGAAATTTTGACTCTTCTTTAAAAGGGCTATTTTTGTAGTGTTCCTTTTCAACTTTTTGTTCTGATAGTGAATTTGCAGATACCTAAGTTTGACTATTTCTCGTGCTGCTAGAGAACTCTTGTTTACAAATAGAAGATTTCTTAATGGGAAGTTGCTGGTTAATGCACTGCTAAGCAAATGATCTCTTGTCTAAAAGTTTCTTGAAAGGTTAATTCTGGGAGAGAGTTTTAAACAATTAGAGTCAATTCCCTATGAGAAGGAGTCAAAGCTCTGAGGCTATAATTCAAGAGGGAAATCTGTGTAATTTAAATAAGAATATGCGGATCAGATACAGAAGGTTGTGAACATCAGTAATGCAGAGTGAATTATTTAGGATGGCATGGGAAATAAAAAGATTATAGAGATAAGAAGTAGAACTAGAGTTTGAAAGGTGTCTACATCAGCAAGTCATTTGGTGCATTAGAAGCAGATCAATAGATTGAAGCAATCAGCATTGAGGCCCCTGCTCTTGTGCAGGTTTTATGTTGAACTAGATTTAGTCTGAGCCTTGGTACACGTGAGTAGCAGTTTTCCAGAGAGCTCTGGTTGTTTCAGATGTATGTGTGCTTGATGGTCTCAGCAGCTCTTCTGCTCTGCTTCCTCCAAAAGAAGTTCAGTTCCTGAGCACCAGAGCTGAGGGATGCTCATAGGAGCTGCTGCAAAACTGCAGTGTTGCTCACAACCAAAATGTGAATGCAGGCCATAGCCATGTCATCTGCTGTGCAGTCTCTTGTGAAAATACATCATCTTCCCCTCTGATGGAGAAGCAAAGGTTCTTCTCTCTCAAAATAGAATTTATCAAAAAGAACAATATTGGGTTAAATCCATTTTCTTTGAAGCTGATGGTAAAGCTTCAACTGATGTAAATGGGAGTAGAATTAGGCCAACACTGATCACTTAAGGGAGATGAAAATCTAGGCTAGAGAAAAGGCAAAGATCAACTCTGCACAGATACAGAAATAGTTTCTGTGTGTTATTCCACTGGTTACTCCTGTGTGCTTTGGCCTGAGTTGGAGAGCTCCTTTCTGGGGCAAATGTCACTTAAATCATTGTACCAAATTTTGACACCCAGTTAGTGGCTATCAGCTGGTGGGATGCAGCACAGCATTTCTGTCAATGAACATTTTGCTTTCAGACATTGTTAGGCTGGCAAAACATTGCCTGACAGGTGTATTTGGGTAAGCCCTCTTCATGTAACTGTTCTTGAGGATTTCTTGACAGCCTGTGGGTTGTAGACACTAAATAGCTTATGTGAAAGTGGACTGAAATACTTCAGCAAGTGGACATAGATCAGCAGTATGACCTGACTTTTTGCCATGCCATCATGTGTTAGCAATGTTCACATCTCTACAGGAGGATGCCTGGGGTAATCTTCATGTCTGTTTTTTTTGTACTGTGAATTGTGATGCCAGTACAGAGAAATGTGTTTTGCTAATCAGTCATTTGGTGTTGAGGAATTCAACTCTTTTTCAGTCACTGATTTTCTTCTTATTTGCTTTATGTATGTTGTTTATCTGTTCTGGAATAGGATAGTGGCTTATATCATGGGGGTGAAAGAAAAAAGGCTATTAAAAGGCTTGCTGTATCTGTGTGCTTTCCTTCTGGAAAGGCTGAGAGACCTGGGGCTTTTTAGTCTGGAGAAGAGAAGACTGAGAGGGGATCTAATTAATGTTCATAAATATATGAGGGCTGGACATAAAGAAAGAAGGGACAACCTCTTCTCACTTGTGCCTTGTGATAAGATGAGGGGCAATAGAATCAAGATAGAGCACAGGAAGTTCCATCTCAACATGAGAAAGAATTTCTTTACTGTAAGTGTTACAGAGCCCTGGAACAGGCTCCCCAGAGAGGATGTGGAGTCTTCTCTGGAGACTTTCAAGCCCTGTCTGGATGCATTTCTGAGTGACCTGTCCTAGTTTTGGTCCTGCTCTGGCAGGGGGGTTGGACTTGATGATCTTCAGAGGTCCCTTCCAACTCCTGACATTCTGTGAGTCTGGGGTACATAAAATGTCTTATGCAATAGAAATACAGCCCTAGTTATAACCAGGGGACTCTGGGGAAAAAAAAACCCAAAACCTGTAAAGGAAATGACAAATCCACCAGTGGGTTTTGTGCAATTAAAATGGCAACTTATCTTTGTAGGATTCCTGTTTTTAATTCCCAAAGTGGTGAGCTACTCTGTAAAGCAAAAGGTGGCATCTTTAGGTCTTCTGTGCATCTCTGATTTGGGTGCTTCTTTATACTGACGTAACCCCAGGGATCTTTTAATCATCAGAGAATAAGTGCTTTGCAGTTCCAGCATGACTTCAGTCTACTCTGAGCTGCATCCTCAGCTCTGGTAATCTGCCTCATCGTACCACATCTTGAGTGACACTGGGGTAAACAGACTCAGCAAATAAGCTGTCATTCTGTGTGCTGGCAAATGGCAGATCAGGTCAACCAGAGAAGCAGCTAAACAGGAGCATGCACACAGATTTTCTTGTGTCATTGCCTTTTGACTGCGATGTAAATGAAGAGCGCAGGTGCACAGAGTGATACGAGAATGTTTCCCATCCTGGTAAAATGAGGTGTATTGTATTTCCACAAGTGCAGACTCCCAAGTGTCAAAACTGACTTTCAATAAAGGCAATGTAGATATTTTATTAATGGTTATGCTAGGACATGGTAGGTTTTGTTCTTGTAAGATGTTCCAAAAAGGAAGATAAACACCAGGTTATGAAGGAACACATCTGAGGAAGTATTTTCTGTTCCTTTTCATAGAAGGCAAAACAATAGACACAGGAACATATGTGAATAAGCTGTGTTTATTTCAAATGCTCAGCTATAAAACCTGCAGTGATTTGCATAGAGAGCACTAGGCATGAGTAGGCTGGAGCAAGAGGCAGCATCTTGTTAATCCACAACCTGGCTGAGTTGCTCACTGAAATCAAGAGCAGACTTGAATTTCTCATTTTGTGGGTTAGGTGCATGCAAATCAGAGACCTTGGTTATGTTTTGATTGGTTTTGCATAGTTTTCTGAGATAAACTTTATATTTTTATTTGTAGGGGTTATATTCAAACATGCAAAGATTGTTGTTGGCAAATTGTCAATGATTTCCTTTAGTTAGTCTGGAGATTGTTCCGGGGAGTTTTATCCTTGTAAGATTTCTGATTTTAAAAATAGGTTTAGAGATTACATACATTTTTAGAAGCACAGCAATTTCAAGTCTCTGATGTGTGAATTATTTCAGATGGCTCTACAAAAAATAACTAAGAAAAACAACTCCTGTTCAGGAGGTGGCAATTGGCTTCTCTTGGAAGTATATAGGAGTTGATTTGTATTAAATTTTTGGAAACAACTGGATTGCAGTTTTTGTTTCCTGGCAGATTTCATATATCCAGTAAGTGCAGGGATTTTGAGTTAATAGTGCCCTAAGATTAATCATCTTTGGCAAATCCCAGTGTATAAGATTTGATTGTGTTAAAATTATTGCAATTTGTACACAACATGCTAGAGAACTGCTTACTAGATTTAGTGAATTTGGCTGTGTTACACAGGCCTGTTCAACACTAGCATATATTTTTGTAGAACTTGTGACAAAAACATGGGCAATTTCATGATCCCACTTCAACCAGTAGAGGGAGAGATTCAATTTTATTGGTTCATTTGTAGATGTATCCACATCTACAATGATGTAATAAATGTCTTTTGGAATCTTTTACTTGTCTAACATTTATGAACCTGGTGTCAGAGTAAGCCATGTGGTACTCTAGTACATCTGTGATGATAATTTGTCTTTGGTGATTTCCAGTAGTTCAGTTGTGTCCCAAAAAATTCAGAGGCTTCCCAAACCAATTTGATGTAGAAGAGGGAATCAAAATGTTGTAGTAAGTGACTGATTTTTCTGCAGCAGTGTTTATTCCTGAAAGAACTACAAGCCCAAGAAATCAATAAAGCAAAGTACCATGGAACTAGATGTAGTTTGAAAAATGGCAGTAATCAATATATCTTGGCATTTTGGGGGTATTTCTTCAAAATGTCTCAAGATAGTTCTTCCAGAAATTCTCTCCTAGACATTTACTGATAGGTTGGTAGCAAATGAACATAAGACTTGATTTCATTTTCAAATAAAAAATTTACAGTAAAAACCAGATAATTCTACGTTGTATCACTTTTTGAGAGGTATAATCAACAGAATGCAGTTATTTTCACCAGAAGCTTTATCTAGATGAAGAAAGGTGAAGAAAAAAAAGTGCTGAAAATATGTAAAATTTCTTAAGATTTCCATATCCCTATAGTAGTTCGACTTACAAGAACAGTTGTTGGTTTTAGTCTTGTAATTTTAAAATCTGTTGGGAATCTGAAGTTAAAGGTGTCATGCCTTGTGAATGCCTAATTAACAACAGCATAATCTTATTGAAACAGAATGTTTAAATCTAAAATGGTTAATGGTGCATGTTGCCTGAGTTATTTTGGTGGAAGTCATTACATGCACCTCACCCACTGCCCCCACCCCCAGACCTGGTTATGGTCTCTTCAAGAGTAGTTGTGAAGTTTGCTGAAGATGTTAGAATTAGGAGCATTTCACACTTGGTGTCTTCTGATGTGGAAAAAACTGTGAAAACAGAAAGTTTGGGTTCAGTCCTCTACTAGTTTTATTTAATTTGAGAATTGAGCAGAAGTCTTTCTCTGTCTGGAAGTATATTCTTAGCCTATAGAATTATTTTCACACTTTGTTTTGCTCATCATTAACTATATAGTGAGTTTGGTTGGTGGTTGGTTTTTTTTCCCTGCAAAGTGGAACAGGCTCAATTTGAGAAACTAAAAAAAATAGCATTATGATCTGCATGATCAGGTGTAGACCTGGGCTGGGACATAAAAGTGCAATTTGACAATTTCACCCCACCACTGGCCTCTTACTAGCATTGCTGGCAGAAAGGAGCAGCAGGTAGCATGGAAAGCCCCCCCTTTGGTAGCATAGTAGATTTATGCTGAGCTAAAATTGCTGGGTAATTGCAGACAAATGGTGTGGTTTGATTGAGGGACTTAAAACTAAGATGCTTATCTAACAGCTAGGTAATAGTGAGAAAGGCAGAGCCTGGAGCTGTGGGAAGAGGCTTTTGCTGCTCCATTTGTGCTGTGCTGCCACTTGTGTGTCCATGCTGCTCTGATGTATGGGGACTTGAACTCCAAAAAAGAGTACTTTCATTTCTTTGCCTCTCAAATAGGCTCAATTTAGCTTGCAGGTTAAATAGGGGGTCAGCAGTTTTTATATTTATATTGAATAACAATACTGTTATCCATTACTCAGTATATATTTACAACTGAAAAAGGTACATAGAGAAATGCAAATTGACCTAAGGCTAGCACCATACAAAACTGACATTAATTACCAGACTTTTTTTTTACACCAAGTATGTGTCTGTTTTATTTTTTTTTTCAAAAAAGAAAAAAAAAAAGAAAAAAGAAAAAAAGAAGGAAAATTCAAGATCTTACTACAACGTCCAGAAAATTGACATCTGTTATATAGTTAGTGAATAAATGGTGGTCATATTCTACAATGGAAGATTTCACTGACAATGCTTGCTGTCAGCCTCTTTACAGAAATACCTTTCCCAACTCAATTGTCTCTGCTTATCCCCATCACGGTGGTACAGAGATGAGGAGGGAGTTGTTCCCAAAACAGGCAAGTAATTTGCTGGAAATAGATTTGAGATCGACACATTTGATTACAAGGAGAAATCAAGCTGAGCTAGTGCACTCTGTGCAACACAGGTCTGTGTTCTCTGCAAGAGACATGGTTAAAATCAGCAAACAATCATGCTCTGTAGCAGCTGAGACATCCAGATGGTCTCAGTTTATCCCTCATTAAAACACATTTCAGTGTTCCAATCTTTAGATAAAGATAGGCTTGAATAGCTCTGGCAGGGCCCATATCCTAAAAGAAAGGTCACAGGCATTTAGGCATCACAGAAAATGCACCTCAGAGCACCCCTTTTTGGTGGTTGTACACCAGTTTGCAAACTGGGAAACTGGGCAGGTCAGTGGGAGAGGTGGAAGAGCCCCAGGGCAGGTCTTTCCAGCCTTGTTTATGTACCCATAGGCTCTTGGTGCCTTGCACTGGTGGATAGCAGCTGAAGGCACAGACTTTTTGCCTTCCTGCAGATACTTGGGCTCTCCAATTTCACTGATATGTTACTGATGCAGTTTCTTGCAAGTGGCAGCAGCACTGCAGTGTGATGATCCCAGTGAGTGCTGCAGAACGTGTCCTTGGAGTTAATGCTGCTCCTAGGAGACCCAAGAGAGTGCTTGTGAACGAGAGCATCTGCACCTTCTCTTTCTGCCATTAGTTGAAGGCAGCAAGAAAAGAAAAGCAGCTGGGATGATCTGATCCATGTGTCAGATGGCCACAGAGTGCCATGTTACTCATCTCTTTCCATCTCCCCTCATTTGCCAGGGAATTAATGAGGACCCCAGTTGTGCTGAAATTCGAGTATCTGATGAAGGGCTTTGCTGGATAGGAGTCTATGTATCCTGCAGCTAATTATGTCATTAATTTATTATCTATTGATGACCAGTAAGAGAATTGCTGAGAATGATTCAAAACCTACATGGATATTCTTAAAGTATTTGCTTACTGGATTCTGATAACTCCTTATAACTACTCTAGCCATGAGAAGCACATATATAGAGTTACAATTAAGGTATTCTTAGAGAAAATTCCTGTTTCTTACTTATTCAGTTGATTTTTTACCCCCATATATGCAGAGTTTAATAGATGCAGAGTGGGAAGATTAATATTTCTTCCCCCTCGCATCTCCTAATGAAGAAGCTACAGCTTTCTAGTTTGAAAAGATAAAATTTTCTTTTTAAGTTGCTATTAATAGCAGAGAAAATTAAAAGCTCATCATGGTTAGGATGAGATCCCAATTGAAGGTGACAAGGAAGAAGATATTTAATAAAAGTACCAGGCATGATGATGGCTTTAAAATAAATCTGTGTGTTAATAGCTAAATTATGAGGTGATAATCTGATGATCTATTTTAAAATGTGTGTATAGAAAATACATAGAAAATGTATGGCTGTTAGTATGTCCTGTCCTAACAGTTTTTTTTTTGTTGTTGTTTTTTTTTTTGGCTAATTGTTTGATTTTAAGGTTGGGCAGCAACATTTGACATAGCTGTGATCACTTTTTATCCATCAATTGATGTCTGCTGCTGTTTTATCAGCTTATTTTTCTGAGCCACCAGCTAGGATAATGTGCTTGAGGGAAAATTATACCCTACATCAGTGGTTTTGTTGCAGCATGTTGTACATTATTGGTAATTTGAATGCACCCAGATAAAAATAGAAAGGTTAAGTAGTATTCCAAATGTTGCTGCTGTGAAGCAGAAAAAGAATAGTGTCTGTACCATATATATTCTTGAGGGAAGAGTGGTTTATTTTGTTCTTCCCCTTTCAAAACCCCTTGCTGAAATGAATGCTTTCCTTAAAGCTGCATGGCAAGAACAGTTGCTATTTCTCTTCCTGTACTCGTTTTCTTCTTTCTGATGAATTTTTAGGATAAATGAGCCCTGGTACAATTTGGCTTTTGTGTATACATCTGCCTGGCCCCAGTGTGGCTTCCCCTGGGGTGGGTGGCGTGGGCTGTGCTGCTTGGAAGGAATTGCAATCAAATGGTGCTGGTTGCCCTCTCCCCAATCTCTCACCTCTAATGCAGTCATTTTAGTTCCTTCCTTTATTTTTGCTTCCAGTGGTGTTAAACGTGTCTGATCTTTCTCAGATTTTTCCAGTAGAAAGGGGTGATGCTGTTTTTGTGGTTGATCTATTTACACACTGGGGATCTGTGATTTCTGCAGGATGGTAGTTTTGTGATTTCTTTTCCAAAAGAGCTTTTCTATTCTCTGTTTATGAGAATAATTTATGAAAGCAGCAAAAACTGTGTATTTTGATAGAGCTGACTGATACACGTATACTTTTATTCCTTGGTGAATGTCCTATTTAAAATCACCGCAGAACATCACTGGATGTCTTTCAGATAATGCCCTCTGAGATTTAAAACCTCCTTTTTGACTGCTCTCTTTCTTAAGAGTGACCTTGGCTGACAGTTTCTATTGTACAACTAAGTCCTGCGGGGCTTTCTTTTTTTCTCTCTCATCCTTTCACATGGATTTACGTGGTGCTGACTTATCTCTCCAGTAGCTCTGCTTTTATTTCAGTGCAGTTAAGATGTTCATAGTTATAAATCACTTTGGAGAACATATGTTTGTATTTGATTTTCTTCTAGATTAAAAAAAAATCATGGTAGATGTTAGATTTACTCATGTGTGAATGTTTTCCTTACCTTGCCCCTGACTGCAGGACAATCACATGTGCTTTTCATGGCAAGTGACAGAAATAAGCCAGCTCAGGACCTGCAGGCTGGAAGAGCTGGAGGGGATCTGAGCTTTTCTTTTGGGTAGGGAGTGGTCTAGGGGGTTCTTCATTCTATCCCGGCTCTTCAAAACCCCCCAAAATGGACTTCAACTAGATAGTAGTTTCAACTTGATGTTACCTGCAAAATCTGCATGTGCTCACAGCCAAGGATGTTTGCCTTTGAAGCTGGAATTCGGTGCTGTCAAGGTTTGGATCTATGTTTAGTAACAAAGAGGTGATTTCACCTTTTTAAAGAGAGTTTTTATAATGCTGGGTGTTTTGGTGTGACCAAAAAAATTTATTAGGTGGATTTTTTCTGAGCACAATACAAAGCCATGATTTTGAAGAAAGATAGCTTTTGTGTTCTACCATATAACTCATTTTCTGCAAGATGTGGTAAAGCTAAAGGATTATTTTTCTTTTAGTTGTAGTGCTTGCATTATTGTACAGTGAGAGTTCAGTGGCATAAAGGAGATGGAAACAGATGCAAGTTTTGTAGGCACTTAATTCTAATAACCATGCTGTTACTGTTACTGGTAACTTCATTTTTCAGTAATGTGGAATCTCTTAAAGTTTGATTTTAAATTTTTTATACTTTTACAGGCTGCCTTTGAATCCTGAGTCAGGCATGCCATGTAACATATAGGTATGCAGCAGGATAGGCTTGGCTTTTTATACATTTTATTAACTGTTCTTTAGAGGAAGGGAAGGTGGTCATAGGATTTATTTTGACATAGTTCCTTCTGAGATGTAGAGGCTTGAAGACAAAAATCCAGTGGTATTGTCAGCAGTGGAAGAGGAATTGCCATGGATTTTCTTCCCAATCGCTGTGAAAACAGAGAGGAAATGTGGCTGTGGGAAGTGCTGGGGTAAGGCAAAGGGAAGTGAAAAATCTCTTCTTAGAAGTCGAAAGGATAAAGAGGCTGTGGCCAGTGTGGCACGAACATTCTGTTCTCTGCAGGGAAGTGCTGCTGGGAAGTGGATGGCAGAAAGTAGGGAAGGAAGGAAGGCAGGAGCTGGGCTGCAGGGAAGCTGGGAAGTGAGAAATCCAGGAGGCTGCTGATGGTGGGAGTGTGAGGAGCTGACATGAAGGCATGGATTGTCTCATTGTAGGGGACTGATATAACGAGGTAGGAAGCAGAGTGAAAATAAGAACAGGATCAGTGGAAGACTTTATAACTGGTGCAGTTTGACCAGGTCTGTGCTGTGCTGGTGGGGATGTGGTGTGGAGCTGGAGTAGACTGCTGGGGCTGGGCTGGATTTCTGTGCCCTGCTCCGTCAGGGGGTTGGCTAAGAATGGCTGTTTGCTTAAAAATCCTGCCTAAAAAACTGAAAATCCTCAGAATGGCTGATGTCCTTGTACTGTGTATAAACATCCTTTGGCTCTATCCAAGCAAAGTGGAAATGATCTCTTGCCTTGAAGCATACAGGCAGCAAAACCAAAAAAATATGCCTTTGATACTCCTTACTAGCACCAAATGCAGATATTAATTAAAATTAGGTCTCTGCTCTTCTTTTGGGGAGCTGCATACTACTTCAAAACCCAAATAGCCTGGTCCTATTTGAAAATCCTCTTAGCTTTCTATTTTGTTTTTTTTTTTTTTTTTTTTAAGAAACACATGAAACAGTTCTTTTTACTGTTAATGAAAAGAAAATACATATTCATAAAAATAGATTCTGTTAATATTCTCTGAATTTTCTTCTTACAAAGAGTGATGTGGCCAACAGTACTTTTTACTGCTAATGTTTGGTTGAGTTATATGGTAGGTGCTGTCAGGAGAACAGAAAAACATAGATAGCAAGCCCTGATTTTTCTTTCCTCTGAGTGTTTTCCCTTGGGTTGCTATGTAGACTCTGGAACTTTCTTAGGGATGTTGGTGTCAACACTGATCATTCCACCGTGGTTTGGAATTAGGTGTTAAAAAAGGGGAAGGTCTTTTTTATTAAGAATGTTTGGATTTAGTGTTGCCCATGATGTGGACATGTTGCAAAAAATCTCGGGTCTGTTCTGGAAGAAACTGTGATACTTCCTAAGTAATCACCCATACCAGGAAAACTGTTTAAACAGGTGCTTTTAGCAAAATCATCATCCACTGGGACTTTGATATGTGGGATGTATCTTTTGTCTTCTTTTTCCTTTAGGAATTGCTAACTTTTCATCAGAATGAAAACCCATTGACCTGTATACCATGTTTGTTGACTTATGTTTATTTTTTTCCTCTGGTTTCCTTGCTGCAGTTTGACATAATGCAAATTGAAATTCCAGTTGACCAAGCAAGATTTGGTTTGGTCCCTTTAACCTCTAGAATTCAGAACAGAACACAATAAATTGTGTTTTCCTGCAACTTGCAGGTTATGGATCTCCTGCTTTTATTCCCTCTGTTATCCTACAGATCCATACTTACAAAAAACATGATAACAGTCAACTTTTTAGTAAAATCAGTCCATCAAAATTATAATTCATGTCCATTTGTGCTCTTCTACTGTGCTTCCTTGCAAGCATGGGTGAGCTTTTCTTGCTTCCATCTAAATCAGGAAAAGGCTTCCATTTATCTCCATCTCATTAAAAAAGTATTAAAACTCTGGCCTCCTCACAGTATTTGAGACTACAGTTCTGCCAGAATTCTAACCAGTACTGGAAGTATTTCTGCTACCATATCAGAACTCTCAAAACAACTGATGGAACCCCCAAGGTGTTGGGTTTGAGGAGGGAAGATGTCAGATATATATAGGATTTGCTTAATTAATCTCAATTTTTAATATTAGAAGTTTCTGTGAAGTGTGTGTAGGAAAAAAATATGTACCCAGCAGGAAAAATGGCCATTTCTACCTTGGTATTATAACGCTGTGCTTGTCTTAATGTAGGAAGATAGAGAGGCTGCTTAGTATTTCTATAATGAATCAGTTACTAATGGTTAAAAAAATAAATTAGGAACCAAATTCAGTGTCCCTTCTGAACTGAGACTGGACAAAAATCAAATTCTGGAAGTGTGGGATGGAGTAGGACTGTCAGCTGTATTTAATTGGTCCCTATCAAGCTGGAGATGCCCTTCTGGAATGAATTTAGATAACTTGTTTCTTTTAAGATATTCTGGAGTATTTGTTGATTAAAATGAGACATAACCAGATATCAGACCCACAGGCTGTAAAAGCACAAACTTCTCAAAATCCTACAAATTGCGTACTTCAAGCTGGTATCTTCCTGATGCTAAAGGTCACGTGGTAATTCAGTTTCTAGACTGAAGAAATCCCTTCCAGCCTGAGACAGTCTATGATTTGCTTGTAATATAATATTTAGTATTTGCTTATAATAATTTCCTTTTATGAAGCTGCTAAAAACCAAATATCTGAATTGGAGTGTGAATTTAGGGGTTTTATTACGTATTGAGTTTTTATCCTTGTCCCCTGGGTTAACAGTACTGTAATGGACAATGGTACAACATTATTTTTGCCAAAAAAAAAACCAAACAAAAAACAAAAAAAAACCAAACAGGGGCTGGGTGTAGAAACAGAAAAGCACCTCAGCAGACCTCTGCCTGAATGTGCTCTGAGCTCCATATCTGATGCAATAATCTCTGCTGGACCCTGCGTCTTAGCTGATCAGCTATTGCTTTCAGTGCATTTAATTTAGATTATTTTTTTCCCCACATCTGTTTCATTTAATGATGTCTGAGTAGCTTTTTTCCAGCTGTGTTTTTGATTAAATTGATCACGCAGTTTGGGAGTTGGCTTTCCCTGGAACAACTGTGCTGTGTTGGTCTCTGTATGAAATCAAGGTAGCTATACATGAATTTTCTGAAGCTTATATACATGTGGAACGGGGCTTTGTTGAGTGCCAAAAGCTCAGCCCTGAGGAGCAGGAGTATCTGTTGTGTTGGAATGTAGTGAATGAAAGAACCCAAATAACTGCTTTGCAGTTAAGAGTCGAGGGAGAATAAACCCTTAATGAAAAATAACGTTTCGTTATATGACTGAAGGCAAACCAAGATAAATTCTTGTTAGTTCTAGCGAGAAATGAGAGTTCTTAGAAGTTGTGGCTGGTCGGGAGGTTACCAGAAGCAGGTGTCAGATCCTTTTCCAGCAGCCCATGGGACTCATCCCACACCACCCAGAGCCTTTCCTCCCGCAGCCAAACCCTGAGTGATGGGCGGCAATAACCGGGATTTGGTTTCTTATTGCAATCCTTGCACTGAGAGCAGCGGGAAGGAGGGGAGCTGTGGCGTCAGAGGAGGAAGGATTTCATCTGCAGGGCCTGATCCAATCCCCCAGAAGCCACTGATGGAGTCATTTCATTGGCTTTAATGGGACTGAATTGATTCCTTTAATAGTGTTTTTGTTCCTGTCGGTAGTTCATTTGGCTTGGCTGTAAGCATTTACATGAGTAATAGTGGGGAATAGACTTTGTCTCAAATTGTTGACTGGATAACTGCACACTGTAACAGGGCACTGGAAGTAGTTTATTTCAGTATGTTTATTTTTGGTTTCCCTCAGTATGTTGGTACAGCATGGAAAAGGATTTCAGCAAGTTTCTGAAGTTTCATTCTGTTTGTTGAAAGTTCTAAGTAAACAGGCTTATTGCATAACTGAAATGAATGGTATCTTGTGCCTCTTTTAATGAAGATCTTTTGGTGGCAGTGCCTTTTTTGCCTTCAAATAATCAACTGCGTCTTAACAGGAGGCTTGGAATAATTTTTATTTATCCTGCCTGATAAGAAAACTGGTACAAGGCCAACCTGACTGGTGACATGGAGTCATACTGAACAGACTGGGGGGAAAAAAAAAAAAAAGTTTCTTTAGAGGTTAGTTGTCTGTGATCTTATTTTCTTTTTTTCAACTTTTTTTTTTTATTATTTTTTATTCTGTATTATAATTTAACTTTATTGCCTTTATGTCGTCATTTTGTAAGGGGAAATATATTTATAAGACTGACAACTGAATGAAGCATCACAGAAGAAATTCTTATTTTCTTGTAGGAGGACTGTGAAAATGTCTCATTCCTGTGTGCTCATCATGAATAAATTATGTATAAGTTAAAATAATGCAATTTGAAATTCATTAAGAAATGAAGTGATGAAGTCAGAATTATTTTCACACAACACTAAGCTACAAAGTTCCATTTCTCTTTGTTTATCTTGGAGTCTTGGTATTAAATGAAAATTTCACACTTCTGAAGGTGCCAACCTGCTTTTATTCCAATGGTGTTTTTCCTTAGTGCCTTCTGTGTTCTGTGCATTCCTGATAATTAAACTTCAAAGTCAGTGTTTGTGTTAAGAGAGTGTGAGTTTGAGCATCTTGGAGTGTGTTAGATTAGCTTGGTTGCCTGCTTGGGTAGACAGTTCTTTTTCATTCTGGCCCACAAAAAATGTATTCAAAAATGGATGGACAGAAAAAGGAACTCTATAATGTGGTGCAGCTGGGCCACACTTGATTTATTTTATCCATCTGGAGACTTGTACAGAGCAGGTTATGGGTTTCTGTCTTGATTGTTTTCACCTTGAAAATGTCTGCCATGAGTTTTTCATCCTCTGCAGGATGCTGTCAGCCTGTTGATACCCCATACCTCATGGCAGAGTTTGAGAAACTTTAATCTCAAAAAAAAAAACCCCATCTCTTGGAGGATTTTGCCCAGGCCCAAGGGAAAGGTCCCTTCAATCTGCTTCCTATCCCATTTTATCAAGGAATGGTATCTCTAATGTAACAAATATAGATACATCTGATTAAATACCTGCTACTCACTAAAATGTGATGCTTCCAGCACTATTTCCCTCCCTTAATTCTCTATAGGTCCCAAGAAACCAGCTAGCATTATATCTACAGCTGAATGATAATCCAAGCAGAACAGTAATACTTCATACAGAAGGGTGGGAACTGCTCATTCCCTTAGGGGAGTTAATTAATTAATTTCCCTCTGCTAATTCAGGTGGACCCAGGTCTGTGTGCCTGTTTCCCAGTTGCTTGCTGAGTGAATGGTTCCTGGGTGTTGCTGCTCAGCCTCCTCCAACCCACTAAGAAGTTGCTCCCTTCTTGTCCTTCCTCCTGAAAAGCAAGCAGGTTCTGAGAGCAGAGTTATCATCATCTTTGATGGTAGTTAAGAGGAAACAGCAAAATTATGAACATATCCTGAATTTTTGGTGTTGTTCTGAATCTCTTATTTGTCTGGACCTTTCAGGACCATGAAATGCAAGTCCTGTGATTCTGATCTGGTGAAATCTGGTTTGTTACCTTGCTACAAATTTTTCTGCCAACAGAAGGTCAAATGGAATCAGGTCTCAGAATACATGGTGATGATACCTTATTAGAAACCATTCTAACACCTTTTGACAATATTTACAGGCTTCCAAGATGAGACTTTTCCTGATTAGGGAAATCAGAAAATAGTTTTCCCAGCAGGCCTGTGGTTATCTCATCCAAAATGCTTTTGTTTTAGTTGGCAGGCATTTCCTTCAAGCAGTTAAATGAAAAATATTTGACTTGGGCTCTACAGCCCTACAGGAATGGAAGCCTCTTCCCCAGGACACAGCCACTCTGGGAAGAAAACAAGAAAAACCCTAAATGATTCAAGTTTGTAGTGCATTAGCATTAAAAAAAATCCATGGGATCTTTGGGAAAAAAAAATAAAACCCAGACCAAGGTGAAGACTTAGATTCTGACTTCTCATCAGAAAAATCAGGTTAATATTTTGCTTGGGTTTTTCTAGTATGTGAAATCTTTGCTACCTGAAGTGAATGTAGGTAGGCCCCTCTTTTCTTTTGACCACAGTATACTGTTTTTTTCAGACTTCACTTGTGGGAATTTTTAACCCAAATTTCTGGTTTCTAAAGCTTGTTTCAGAAGCATTGCTAGGAACAAATAAAAATAAATAACCTGCATTAAAAGCTAGTGCTTTTGTCTGGAAGGACAATAGAACACTGTGTTTTTCAGTTAGTGAAGCTCTTTATTTCTCCCTGCTGAACATGCCTGCGGAGGACTTGTTCCTCTAGAAGTTTTCATAGGGAATGGTGAGACCAAATCTGCAGAACTGTGTGGGGTAAATGATGGTGTCCTAAAGTGGTGTCAGAAGCTGTGCTCTCAGGGTTCAGCTCTGTGTGGCCTGGGAAGCATTTGGTTCTACATCAAAACCATGGAAGCACACTGTAGATGGTCTTCAGACTGAAAGAGCTGGAACAGACCTTGGGCTCAAGAAGTTGAGAAACTTTGGCATGGAGGTCCTGAGGGGACTCAGGGCTCCTCTGAAAAGAACAGAAGTCGTAGAGTTCCCTGGCTATTTCCCTCTCCCAATGCAGTGCACCTTCTGCTGCTGAAACCTGGAGTTTGCTCAGCTGGTGGAAGCAGGTGGCATTTTTTTCACCTCTATTACACACCCATGTTAGTTAGAGATCAGTTGCAAGTTTAGAAGTGCCTGTTTCTCTTAAGGGTGTGTCTGGATCTGCAGTTCCTAAGAGGCAAAAGCTTTGTGTTGCCTGGATCAAGGGAGGCCTGCATGGAACTGCTGAGGGCAGGGCAGTGGCACTGTTCCTCAGTCATGTCAGTCGGTTTGATTACAGCTATCAACTGCTTTTTTAAGATAAGGCTTTCTCAGTAGCTCACATGGATGACATCCATATATTGAAAATATCAGTGGTTTGAATGGGTTTTATAAAACAATATTTTCCCTAACCTTCTCCTCCCCAAACCCAGCAAACAAGCAATCAAAAAAACCAGCCACCCACACCTGGTGAAATACTTGGATTTCTTGTAGAGCAGACACTAATTTCCACCCACTTCTCATAATCTGATCCATTTTGGAGGTGCAAAGCCTGGACCCCCACTGATAGGGACATATTGCCATATGCCAGTCTCAGGTTTTCTATTCCTCAGCACTTGTTGAAGGAATATGAACCAGTGAAGAAGGGTGAGGTTGTCACGTGTCAGTATCTAACCAGGTGTGCACCCTGGCAGGGATCCTGGGCTTCTCTAAAAAGAGATTCAAGGATTGAATGGAGCCTGTATGTCTTGTTCCAGAGGATGAGAGAGGTGCCTTACCAGTGAATAATGTTAGTCCTGCTTTGTGCTTTCTGTATTTACCATCTGCCTGTCAAAAACATGAGGTGGTGTTTCCCAGGCATTGTAACATCGGGTGAATCATGACAAGCAGAAATTCTGAGTGACTTTTTAAAAAAATCACTGAAGGAATCATAGAATTCATATTTCTTGATTAATATTTAATTGAAAGTGAAATAAATTAAGCAGCCAAATGACTCAAGCATGCTAAATAGCAACAACACTATATAGATGTGGCTGTAAAAGGACAATGAATTTCTAAGAATAGGAGTAACTACATTAATGTGTAGTGATGGCACAGTGAGCCAAAAGAGATGCTTTGGTTCAGTGTGGTGGACACATTCCCCAGGAAAATCATGGAGAAAACATTTTTTATACTGAGTGTAGTACCTTTTGCATCACTAATAATTATATCAGTAGATGGTTCTCCTCAGAACATAGTAGTAGTTGCCTTTCCAATGTGTTGTTATGAGCAGGTTAAGGACGATTTTATTTTATTAGAGAAGTGTTTTAAAAGCCCACAGGACCAGCAGAGCCCTGTGAAAAAACTTAGGTGAATGGTGTATTGGTTTGGGGTTTTTTCCCTTTGTTTTCTAACATCATGGCTGTTTTAGTCATCCAGTGTCCAAACCCTTGCAGAGTGCTTACCTCAGAAAGAGATTCATTTTTTGCCTACTGGAAGTAAACAGCAGTCTGTCATTTTAACTACTCATTATTATTACTGATGCCTCATTTTTCACAATATTTTTTCTGGGTATTCTTTTTCATGATCAAATCTGAGTCTGTGTTTTGATGTGGCTGTCAGCAGCAACTTATCATACATGAAACCAGAGTCTGGACTGCTGATTTTAGGAAAGGAGGGCATAAAATCAGTGGAGGTTGTGGTGATTCACTGCCTCTTGGGATAAAGTCTGCTTTACTGGACATCTGTGACATTTCTATCCTGCAGTTTTTTTCAAAATAGCGCTACAGGCTGATGTTATTTTTATTCAGCATACTGATCCATCCTGTTCAAAAACTAAGCAATAGTGAGTAGGGTCTTTTCTGCATGCTATGCATAAGCAATTATTTAGAAGTGAATTGATACTGTGACCACTGTCCGGCATGAAATCATGGAAAGTTGAATGGTTTTGACAGCAGAATATATCTCCTCCCTGGCTATTGCTTGGCAAATAAATGCCCTTTTTAATTCTGACTTCCAGTTTCTCTTTAACTGTATGAAGCATTCTGTGCTGAAATTCTTCTCTTGTGAGCTTGAAAAGCAGTATGTGAAATCAAGGTTGGCAGAAGTTCTTAGCACTAGAATGTGTCAATAAACAGGATGAGAAGCAGCAGTGTGTAGCAGTTGACTGCTGGTTTATTTGCATTCCCTAATATTGTAGGGAAACTGTGGTACTACTTTTTTTTTTCCCCTCCACAGAATTCAAAGGCACGTTGCTTTTTTATCTGTAAATGAGAGGGTAGAGGTTCTCCTTGCCTAATTGAGGAATGTATAGTAGAGAGCTGCTAACAGATAATGGCACTGTGGGTATTAGTGGATGCAGTTTGCCTTGTCTTCCACGTGTTGGAGCAGTGGCAGTGCTCGTAGATCTGTGGAAATGCCAAACCTGTGTTTTTATGTTGAATATATGTGGACAGGAGATGAAAATTGTTGCTGAGGTACAAAATTGGGACTTGAAATTGTGTGTGTACTTAATTCCACTGTGTGTTACTGTACCCAGACAGTACAAAACGTGCACTTTGCCTACAGCAGGTTTGTCAGTCTTCAGGCTGACAGTGTGATCAAAAGGATCTTTTTGTATTACAAGAAACCTATTATGAGACCTATAGATTAGACAGTGTGCACACACTAACCCTCTTGAGGCAAAAAAAGAAACCTTTAATCTCTCTTAAAACTCTGCCAAATATAATAGCTGGTTTCAGCAGTGCTTAAACCATCTTCATTTAGAGTATGGGAAGGAGAAACAGGTTTTAAAGGCTGGTTTTAGCTACTGTATACCAGATGGTCCAAATGTGACATTCATCACTGCACATGGTGGAAAAAAAAAGAAAAATAAGAAAAATCCCACCACCACACCCTGGTTGGTGTGTGTTGCTGTGTGTGTCTGCTCTGTGCCCACCACCTGCCTTGGAACAGGCATGGCTCTGCCTGGCCAAACCAACATACACAAGTGTTTTGTGTCTCTTCTGGGCTGAGCTTCACTTTCACAGAAGGCAAGGCTGCAAGATGTAATGTATTTAAATGTATTCTGAATTGGTAATGATGACTCTAGTTTTTTTCTGCCAGTTTTACTGTCTTTGTGCTGAAAAAAAAACAATTGTGCTTTAAGCCATTATGAAAACTGGTAGTGTTGAACTGATTTTTCTTACCTGGTAGCCTTTATGGGAGAGTCTTTGTTCTTGTCAGATGAAAGGCTGATGTGGCTGTATGAACCAGGGCACACACTGGAGGTGCATCTAGCATGCTGGACTAATCGCTTACTTATTAATATTCATGAGTCATCTCATTTAGTGCGTGCTCTTGGGACTCGATTAGAGTAAGCAACACTGCTATTGGTGCTGTGGCTGTAGAGAGCTTTATCTAAGGCAGAGCTAGTGTTATCCTGGTTGCAGATGCTAGCTCTGACTACCTGCAGCATTTCACAGGACATCTGTACAGTGTTTCTGCATAGCTGTTCCCAAATGGCAAGTCAGTCTGCCATTATTCTCAGGGAGAGAATAAATTTGAAATCACCTTTGTAAAGCGTTATTGCACACTCTTGTAATGAGACCTTTCTGTTTTTTCCCAAAGGTCCAGAGGAAGAAATGACCATGTAGATTCTACAGCTTGGGTGCAGCATAATGGGCAGTGGTGAATGGAGTGGAGCTGGTCTGCAGCCCTGAAAGCAGCAATTCTGTGGACCACTGGTCAGCCAGGGACACCTTCCCCACCAGAGGCACTCTCCACATCGCTCGCTGGACACACACTGGATTCTTTTTAATTCTTAGATTGGAATTCAAGACTCCTTTCCTTCGATTTTTAAACAGTTTTAAGATTGTCTCAACGATAACGAGTGGAGCAATATAATCAGCAACAATGGGAGACATGACAAATAGCGATTTTTATTCCAAGAACCAAAGAAATGAGGCCAACCATGCAGGAGAGTTTGGGTGCACACTGCAAGAACTGCGCTCCCTCATGGAACTTCGAGGAACAGAAGCAGTAGTAAAAATTAAAGAGACGTATGGGGAAACAGAGGGGCTCTGCAGACAGCTGAAGACATCACCAACAGAAGGTAAGCATATTTCCCTTTAGTTGAGGCAGGGGACTTTGCATAACAGCTCTCCAGATAGTGAAAAAGAGAGTCCTTGTTTCAAACCTGATCACAATTCTTATGGTGCTGCCATTAATCTCAGCAATAATAAAACAGGAAGAGTCTTCAGAGAGAAGATAAAAACAATCCAGCTAGAGCTAAGACTAGCATGAGAGCAAGAGGTGCTATTTATCCAAACAGCTAAATGCATTAATTATTCCTTAAAGGGCAGACAGAAAGCCCAGCACCTGTTTTATGGCATTATGAAGAGGCCTCAACATACATATTCTTGGAGGTAAGAAAGTGCAGACTAGTTGTTTTAGAAAAAAATCTGGGTATTTAGACTTGAGAGTGCAAAATGACCTTTTGAGATACACATTGTTACTTTGTAGATCAATGCATAAAACATGTATCTTGTGGTTAGTAATCTTGACTTGCTGTATTAACATAGGTAGTTTTGCTTGAATTGTAGGTATATATGACTGTCTCAGTATTTTTACAATTTTGACTTCCTTATAAGATTATACTCCTTTCTTATGTTTAATAATGCCAATCATAACTCTTCAATATCTGTTCTTCTAAGTGTTTTTGGAGTTCTCTACCTGGTCATCAGCCACTAGTCTGGCTTTCAACACTCGTTCCAACTATTTCCCCATAAAATACTGACAATGGTGGGATGATTACTTCTCCTCATGCAGTTTTCCTGTTCACCAATGCCTCCTCTTTTACTGCAAGTAAAATTCTATTTAATTCTAACAATTCTAATTTCATCGCTGTATTTTCATCTCCAAGGCATACTAACACTTTTGGAAGTTTTAATCTTTGAGTTTGTACTATTTATCTTGTCTTGTAAAGTCGCTAAGATGCTAATTTTAAGTTATTTTCCTTTTCTAGAAGTTAGAAGTTGGCTTTGCTCCATTCTCCCCTTTTAAAAACTTAAATCATTTAGTTACCTCCTCCGTTTCAACACTTGAAAGTCTTGAATTATTGGTGTAATCATAAACATATCAATTATGGCATCACAGAGTGTGATGTTTTAAATTGCATTAAGTCCCAAAGGAGCAGCTACCAATGCCTCATCTGAAATTAAAGTCACCCTGGTCCTACACCTGACTGTAGACAGTCTAAGTATTGTTATAAACATTATAAACTATAAATCTGTGAACACGACCTTTTCATCACAGGTTTAATTGCCTAATTCTGTATTAAAATGAGCAGCAGTCTCATATAGTGGTCCAGCAGTCATGTGCAATCTTGCATTCTAACTAGTGGCAAAAGGAGTGTGGCTTTGTTTGGCCCATTGTTTGGCCCAAATGACTGATCCTTCAGGCAGGACCTCTCTTCATACCTGGCAATTGCTCTCAGTAGGAGCACGAGAGAATCTGCAGTGGTTCTGCCATATCCCTGACACATTTGGGGAATTCCAGACAGAAGTGCAGGATCGCTATGTTTGCATGACAGAGTGAAAAGTGATTTTTTAAATCTCTCCCTAAGGATTCAGCAGCTTGAATAGCCCTCAGCAGTTTGTTGAGTGTCAAGGATGAAGGCTCAGTCTGGGTGAACTGAGATCAGTGACTTCTGTAAAGTTCTGCCAACTCATTCTAGCGGTTACCTGGTCAACGTGAACTTCAAAGGAAATGCTAATTACATTATCTGTTCAGTTTATGACATCAGGGAAACTTAATTCCTCATATCGGAACAGAGTGTATGGATCCAACTAGTGTGGCATGCTGACTCCAGCAGTAATCTATATCTGATACTGCAGATAAGGTAACTTTAGGCTTACGTGCACTTCATCACTTGTGCATTAGGGAAAAACGTTTCCAGCTTCAAATGGCAATCAGCATAGCCTTGGAATCATGAGGACACTGCTGGGTTTTAAATTTAAATGAGATGACACAATAGGAATTCCCAGTCATGCTAAGTTTTTGTCTTATTTTTACCTGTTTTGCTTGAAAGAATTGTTTTAGGAAGGAATGTGTCTGCAATATGTCAAACTCAGCAATTTTTGTTTGAGAGAAAATATTCATAAGAATTCAGCAGAAAAACATTAAAGGCTTATGTCAAACAGAAGCATAGGTCTAGACATAAGTTTCTGGCCATTGCTTTTCTTGTATCCAAGCACAGCAAAGGAAGTTAAAGTATGGTGAAGAGGGTATTTTTGAAGATATGACTATTCTTAGAGGAAAGTAATATCATGCTTTCCTATATGGAGATGGATTTCCAACATTAAGTAGATGTGATTTACAGTAAAATATTAAAATATATTGTGGAGGACCCCCAAACAGTTTTATATTCTGGTATTTGCAGAAAACCATGGAATATCTTTATGGAATCTCATAAAATTATGCCAGTATGCATGAAAATGATTTTTCCAACCAGCCTCTCTTCTGGTGAAGCACAGTTAACTGAACTTCTGTTATTTTTTATAGTTTGGAGTACTGCACATTTTACATAGTTTTATGAGGAATAACAATAAGCATTACTGCAGGGCACTTCTTTCTATAAACCAAATAAACTCTTGCTGAGCAAGAGTTCTGGGTCAATATGAAAGAAATATCAAGGAAGAATTTCATTCTTCCCAGGTTTGTAAGCTCTTGCAGAATTTATTTTCAAATAGTCTGTCATTCTGCAGGATATGGCCTAGGTAGCTACTGCAAGAGAGGAAAAAAAAAAATATCATGGAAACAGGGACATTATAATTTGGTGTTCTAATCTGAATTTACTGGCTTACTCAGTATTTAGAAAATAAGAACTAGCAATTAGCTCAGACTTCACTCAGCAATTAATTTATCATGTCAATATTTGATGTACCAACTATGGACTCATGGAATTAATCACTTACACTAGAAGTGCCTTTTTGAAGCTCTGTTTTAAAGGTCTTGGAGGTGTGAGATAAGACATTTTATGCATAGCTCAAATGTTATTTATACTGCTGTGAAGCTACACATACCAGTGTTTTCTGAACTTGCATATTAATCAATGTGGAGCTTTAAAAGTCGTTTGAGTGTTGAGTAAAATAGTATTTGCATGCTAAATGAATTCTTAGCATTGTTATGAATTACAAGGGTTCAGTCCCTTTTTTATGTTTTCTTTGATAACTTTTCTAACCGTAGATGCATTGTGGATCCCAGCTCTCAGTTATGCCCAAGGGATTTCCTGCATTAAAGTCATTAGATTGTAAAGAAAAGCTACCACTTAAGAACCTATAAAAAAAAGCCTCCCCCAAATCTATGGAAATACTTTATATGAAAAACATAAATAAGTGTCCCACTGAACTCTCTTTTAAAATATTTAAAAAATATTTTAATTAATTTAATTTTTAAAAATATTTTAAAATATTTTTATTTAGATTAGTTTCATTTTTATTATTCTAAAAATACAGGAAAAAAGCAGGATCTAGCTGTCATTTTGCAAAGCAGCACTGAATCCCCCATTGGGTACTGATGACAGTTGTATAATTTTCTGTGCAGTGGGAGTCTCAGGGGCCCCCTCAGGCATTAGTGATACCTTATAAAGGACATCTGGCAAAAGGTGATGAGGTAGTTGGATGAATGCCAAATGAGACTGGAATCCACTCTTTCCAACACTTAACTGGGTTTTACCCACAATTTTATATAGTATCCACCAGTTTCCTAAATTTTTCATCTACATTCCCTTTGTATTACAAAAAATGTTTATTTCTTATAAGAATGCATTATCAATTTATCCTGCTTAATTTCTTGCTTAGAATACTTTGATGCAGTAATTTCCAAGGAGCCTGACAAGTGAAGCTGTGCAAAATGATGCTTCTTTAATTTTCTTACGAAGTTTTCCAGTGGTTGTGTCTCTGTTATCAGGGCTGAAACAACAGCTCCAACATGTTACACATAGATGATAACATTACAGCATTTCAGGAGGAGTTTTTCTGTTCGTGTTTAGTGGATACCCAATAGTCTGAGATTCTAGAAATGGTCCTGTGGAGTGCAGGAACACTTCATGTGTGATGTTGTTATGTGAGCTGGTGGAAATTTAACATGAAAAACAAAAGTTTTGGGCTTTCTTCATCTGTAGTTCTCTTGGGATACTGTAAAAAGGGTTCATGTCAAGAGAAAGTATAAATTTAGCACTTAAATGATAATATTTCCAGTGGAGAAGTTGACTTTTTAATCATTGTAACTACCATTAGTTAAGATAGATGCAAGATAAGGTACTTTTTCTTTTCAAATGCATGTTTGTTGTATAGCAGAAATGTACCGAGTATCAATTAAACCAGCTGTGTAGGTGTTACTCATTTTTCATTATTGCCATTTAAAAAGCCTTTTATGATTTTAACTATGAGGTAAGAGTTGAAGAAAGACTGAATACAACAAAATTAACCAGTTGCTTTTAGTACTCATTAGCTTTGCTTCCTTAAGCTTGCTTCTATAAAAATGCACTATGTTCTTTTTTGAAGCTAATCTTGCTACTACATATTGAATTTGTGAGGTGCACCACTGTGTTGTTATATGTTAAATTAACTACAGATATGTGAAGAATTTAGAAACTGAGAAAGGAATGACAGATGCTTGATTCAGACAAATATAAGTTAAAAATAAAAATATAAAATAATGGATTGCCAGAGACTGACGTTTGTAAAACGACATTGTGAAAAAATAGATCATGCAAATAAAGCAATTAATATCAGTATAATTTTAGCTGTTGTTAAAAGAATACACTTAATCATACATAAACCATCAAATGGTATCTGGAAGTTCAAGATTTTATTAAATTATTTAAAATTTAGGGCTAGGATGAATATTATTTTCCTCATGAAATGATTCATTTTTTTTAAAGCTGTGTTGCCAGCTCTCTTACAGCGAGTTTTAAGAATTTGGTTGTGAGGTTGAACTGAAGTACTTTGGAAATTCTTAAAAGCTGCTTGAAAGACTCCCTGCTCATCCATCAGATCACCCCACCACCGGTTCCTGGTTCCTGGTCCTTGGTGGTGGTGTCAGAACACAACTCTGCTTCAGGACAGTTTGCCAGCACAGCCAGGCCAGAAACCAGACTCCCAAGTTCATGTCTTGTCCTTATTTGTCCGTGTTTTCTCTCCAGATGGAAGGATTGGTTTTTAGACAATGAAAAGGGCCTTTCCTGTGAAGAAAGCCGTCAGCATTCTTTGGGCCAAGGCCTTGAAGCGTTGCATTTTGCGGTGCTTTTTTCCCCCCCCCCTCTACCCTTGCATGTGAAAAAAATCCGCCGCCAAACTTTCAACTCGTATTTCATGTAGTTATTCATGCAGCAGGAAGCCTGGTGAGCTGGTAAGAGCTGGTGAGAACCCAGCATTTTCCTGTAGCCATGGGGTGAGGCTTGGCTGCCCGTGCTGGCTCCTGAGGCCTCCCTGAAGGCCCTGCCCGGCCCAGCCCTGGGGAGCTGCTCCCCTTGCAGGGGAAGGTGGATTCCAAAAGCTCTTTCCCAAGCTCGTGTTGAATCCCTGACATGTACCAGAGATAAGGATTTGTACTGCCTGGGGAAGCCCAAAAGCTGGCTGCCCTCCCTGGGGAGCAGTGAGGGAAACGGGGTGGGCACCCGCGGCCTCCCCTCCAGCGCCTTCTCTCAGGGCAGAGGAAAACACTGAAGCTGGTTCCTGGGTATTTGGATTTTTGCAGCTCTGTTCTGTGGGGAAATGCTGGGCCTGACCCAAGTGCACTTTAAACGTTCCTATAGAAGTTTAAACATTCCTATAGAAGAGCTTTTCAAGATTGTGTGCAGATGGGGAGGGAGGAAATCTAAGCGAGATGGCTGTGCATTAATAACTCATGTGAGGGAAAGAGTTCTGCTTTGGCACACAGAACTGCCTCAAAATCCTATATAATGTGCCTGGTAAAGTTGTGGTAGTTGGCCCTAGGCAGGCTGAGGTTGGCTGTCGGTGGCAGCTGAGGTGGGTCTGTGCGTTTGACGTTCCTGCTCTACGCAGCATGTTGTGCATCCAGAAAATAATATCTGCATGCTTAATGATTTCGTTGGAGTGCATGGAGCATTCTTGGCAACTGCAGCTTTTTCCTTATCTAATATTTCCATTGTTTGTGTAATGGAACAGCAAACATTCATCCAAAGGTTACCTAAACACAAGCATCTCAAATGAATGGCTTAGATTTTTCTGAGTGATAAGTACAATTTCATTGCTCGTTTTGTTTCTGGGTTTTTGGTGTGTCGTGCCACTTGCTGATTTACTTTGGCTTTGTTCACTTGTGGAAAAGTAGAGAAATTTTGCATGCTGCATTTTCGCCGTGAAGCTCTTAAAATAAAAAAAACTAGATCTCTGCTCCTTTGAGAATCCCAAATGGTTTGCAAAAAGCTTCTCTATGTGAAACCAACATTGCTATAAAGTAAGTTTGGGAAAGAAAGGCAAGTGAATGTTTTCTGCTTGTGGTTCGAGGCTTCGTCAGAGATTTCTTAGGCCAGTGCTGATTTATTTATGTGATTACCCAGGAGGTCATCTTCCTTTCAATGATTATCTTACTTCAGCAGGTGAAATGCTTTTTGAAAGGAGACTGTTTTCATGCAAACTGGATTCCCCTAACCTTTAAGACAGTACATTAAATATATGCCAGTGGTGTCTGATGACTAGAGGCATACATTCTGCTGTTGCAGCTCAGATTTAGATTAACAGAATAATAAATGTGTGAAATTTGCACCTGTTTTGCACAGGTTTAACGTTTGTTCATTGTAATCATCTTGATTGCAACTACAGTGTGTTGTAAGTCAAAAGAAAGCCTAGCTCAGCAACTTTAAGTAATTCTTTCCCTCTTTTTAAAGAGGTTACTGTGGGTTAACATTTACTATAGTGTATTGTGCCTCAGGTTTCTCCTTGATCTAAGTGGAGTGATGCAATCCAATATGCCATTCCCTTTTTTTTAAAATAATAAATGATGGAAAGTGTCTCCATTATCTAGTGCTGTTGATAGATGTGTAATCTGGTTCTTAGAAGTAGGGACTCGAGTTTGTAGGCATAACGAGCTTGTTTATTGCCTGAAAAAAGGATGAAGCCAGATCTCTCACATAATTGCACCAATGTACATAAGGAATGAGGGAAGGAATTTTTAGATTTCATAAACTGGGGCGGTTACGTCAGTTGTCACCATTGCAAAGCCACACTTGCGTTAGTGGTGCTGCCTCAGAGAAAGGCAATTACTCCTGTGCTTGGGGGATCAAAAAGGTGTTTTGGTGTGGATGCTTTCATGCACATGTATCAAAGTGGCTTCTGCACCGGGAAAGGAAAAGCTTTTCCTTTTATCAGTAATGGAGAAAGACCTGAAGGGCGGAGAGAAGCGAGGAGCTGCTGCTGAGCTATGTTGCAGCCTTTCCTTTGCAAAGCATGCCTGGTTTCTGTGGAGCCTGCATAAGAGCAGCAGCACTGCAGAGAGAAAAAACCAACTGTGTAATGAATATCTTGTTTCTATTGTATTGCTGGGCTTAGAAATCCATAGGTATATGATGCGTCAGCCTTAAGTGAGAGCTGATTTATCTTCATTTTATTCTTGTTTTGAGAAAGCTGCAGGAAGAAAGTAAAGTCCATTATGCCAAATGAAGAATCCAATCGATGTACCCAGTTTGCCCTTGATAAAATTAAGCTTTGTCTGTGCAGTCTATCAAAGAGAGTGAAGGGCTTGTTTGCTTTATTTTACCTGTGTCCTATGAAGCAGTCAACATGCAGTGGTTTTATCCTTTTGTGGCTGGCTCTGCTAGAGGAAGAATAAGAGCACAGCCCTTAATTGCTTGTTTCATCTGACACTTTCACAAGTGCAAAAAGTTCTCCATTTAAAATGCCACCTTAAAATTTAAATCAATTTTCTGGACCTTTGTTAAGCATTCCCAAACTTTTTGCCAAGTGTCACTGCTAGTGGTGATGCAGTTTACAGCTGAGCCAATGGAAGTGGAAAACTTTGCTACCAAAGTTTTTGAAAGGATCATCTGCAGATCAGAGAGATTATGACAGTGCTGTTCCTTGCAATAATTAAAATTTTGAAATGTGTGGATTTTTGTGATTTTTTTTTTTTCCTTCAGCATTGCATTCATATTTTCTTCAGGAAAGGCATTTGTGTTGCTTGTTGAAAGAGTACAGGGCGTTCAGATAAAATATTGAAACATCTTACCACTGGGGCAGTGGCTTCCAATATTCAAGTCTAAGTTCAGTAGCCTTCAGGTGGAATTAGCATGACTGAATAATTAATAATGTTTCTTTTGACAGTAACTAGTATGAACAGACCTGGGATAAGAACGATGTCAGGTGAAGTAATAATTTTCTGCCTTCTGTCTCCTTTTGCAATTGCTACTTATCCTTCAAATCTAGCCTGATCAAATTTACAGTCTCCATCTATTTTCCAAGAAGTCAAAGGTTGATGATACTGGACATGTTTATTTATAAAGGTGAGATGGATGGAAAATAAAGACAAAGATGTATTTTTGGTAGTCAGTGTGTTTCCAAGACAAATATAGATCTGTTTCCTCAATACTGATTTCCTTTAATGTATTCAGTTACTGACTTGCCTTCTACATTTCTGCTTTTTCTACAGTAATATTTTTCCACATCTATCTAGGTGTTCTAGAAAACATGCTTATAGTTGCAGATCCTGAAAGGTCTAAGGACCAAGAAGGTCTCTCCACACACCTTGAAAAATTTGTATTCTTTTAGTGGACATAAAAAAATTATTTTCATTGGTAATAGATGGCACAGTCTGGCATAGCTTGCAGCATGGTATAGTAACTTCTAGCTTTAAAAAAAAAAATCTCTCTTTCTGAATGCTCGTTAGGAATCTCATTCCTTGCCCTTGCCTGGGAGCTGGTGAAACAATACATTTTAATGTCCCTTACTGCCAGTCCAGAACTTGGCAGTGCAACCACAGATTATATTAAATGCAGAGTATTTCTGTTGCATAATAGAAAGAGCTGGGTGTATGTAGCTGCTATTTCTGTAACAATAGCATTTACTAGTCCTTGTTTCCTCTTTGCTTTCAAATGAAATTCTTTAGGGACTGCAGATACTTTTTTCTTATGTCAATTGTGAGCTGAGTCAGTTCTGTTAAAAGGCTCAAAAACCTCCGCTTCCATGGGCTGTGCTCCTCTTGATTATTCCTTTTGCATTTTGTGTCAGTTCCTCCTCCCTACCACTTCCCACAGAGGAACAGTTTTTCAGTATGAGGACAGTTTATGTCGAGTCCTCTGAGATACAAAAAGGCTGGAAAAAAAATGAATAGGAGGAGGGAAAATGGAGCAAATTTATAGCATGGTTCAAGAGCTGTCATGATTCTTTTTTCTGATTAGCATTGGAGATGAGGGAAAATAGGGAACAGCCCACTTCTTTACCAGTGTGCTTGAAAGGAGAGCTTGCCCTTGAAGTAGGTACAAAAGAAGAAGAGAGGACAATGTTCTTCAGGCATTCAGAAAGTATCCTATTGACTGCAGCAGGTTTCTGCTTTGACTTGGTGAATGAGGACATAGCTCTACAGATGCTGTAGGGTGAATACTGTTTGTTCAGGATCAGGGCAGCATTAATGCAGGAAGCTGAATGTATGGTAATGCTCAGAAATTACAGTGCAGCCATCAAGTTATAACCTTAGCACTTTGCATAAACATTATTTTAGACACCTTGGTTAATTCTTAAAAAGTACAAAAAAATCTGCTTGTGCTTTTTTTTCCAACATTTTTCTAGCACTTTCAAGTCATTGCCCTAGTTTGGAAGTTCTGAGTGATGAACTGGAGCACCATGAAGTTCCTTGTGCTTTCCTCACTTTAGACATGTCTTAGCCTCCACCCTTTCCCTGAATTTTGAAGGAATGATGATTCTTTTCTGAGCCACTGGGAGGTGTTTTTTGGGCGGAGGGTGTGGGGGTTTTTTTGTTTGTGTGTTGTTTTCGTTTGGGTTTTTTTTTTTTGTTTTTGTTTTTTAATTACACTGAAGTGTTTTTTACATTTATTAGAAACCCCTACAGATGTAGAAAATTGTTTTATTACATCATCATTGCACTTTACCAGTAGGGTCATGACTGCTGTGTGATTTTGCATGGACAGGGGAGGTTCTCCTGCTTGACACATGTCATCTCGTGGTACTGCAGCCAAAACATACACCTTTTCTTGAGCTCTTGTTCCACAGTTGACAGCCCATGGAAGTCCTGGAGTACATAAAGATCACTGTCCTGGTGAAAATCACTGCCTGTTACTGAGTGATAATCAATGAAAATCATGAAACAGCAGCGAAGAGCCTGGCTCAAGTCAGAACCTATTATTTGCTTTATATAAATTGTCTAGTTTTTGCTTAAAAAAAACCACAGCAGACTTCAAAGCTGCCCATATTTCCTCCTAAAGTAGGGTCTAAATTTGGAAAACTGTTGAAGTGTTAAGATGTGCTCACCTGGTGACATCTCAGGTGATGCTGGTGAGGGCCTTGGGCTTTTCCTTTGTTCTATTGTTTTCTCAAGCCACTGAGTTTGTGCAGTTGCTCAGCAGGTGCAAGGGCAGGCTGACAGAGCTGACCCCAGCTCCTGGTTCATTATTGTACATGGAGCAGATTTAGGACTACCTGCAGAACAGACTGCTTAGAGAACAATTGCTTTTTAGACATCAGAAAGAATACACTGAAGGAAACCATAGAAGTAAATTAGTGGTGATTATCAGTATTCTGTGCACATCAAACAGGAGCAATAATGTGCTGCTTGAGTGATGAAGCTGTCCCTTGGAAGTTTAATTTGCTTATTTCTGGTGCTTTTCAGTCCTTGAGGCTTCAAAGCTATAGGTGCTGAAGGACTCTATAAATAAATTCAAAAATCTACAAGATGGCTAAGGAGAAAGGTATAAATGTGTTGCTGTTCTTTTGTTCTTTGGGGTGGTATTCCACCTGCTACTCTGGCAGCTTATAAACATGAAGGCTTATTTATTTACTCTAACCCAAAGTGACAGCTGTAACCCTTTACTGCCATCCAGACCCACCATGTGCACTGGATTATGGGATGGGTATGAATTGTGTATTATATTACCAGAGAAATTAAAACAGTTTTAGCTAAGTGTATTGGATGGGCAAAAAATCAGTTCTGATTTCTTCAAGATTTGTTTCCACTGGCTCATTTTTGTTTAGTGCTAGAGTTTAGGTGAAGTTATTTGTTTAAATATGAAATATCAAATGGCAGAAGTCATGAAGCCTAAATTGTCTTGCTGACTGTTCTAAAGGGACCTCTTGGTGTAGATGACAAAGGATACACCCAGTTTGTTAGTGTGAATGCACACTGCTGCTCCAAACCACCATGCACAAGCTGAGAGTGAGTCTGTCTTCATATTTGTGTTGAATGTTAAACAGATGTCTTGGAAGAAACAGGGTTTCTTTTGCCTGAAGAGTAAACATGGTAAAAGATCTGGAGAGTCTGATATTCTTTAAAAATGACTTCTATAATGATAGCTATTTCAGCATTACCAATGTGCAAGAAACTCTTAAGGTGAAATCAGTGTTACTTCTCCCTAAATCCTAGATGTTATTTTAAATTCCTGATGTTAATCCTATTGAACAAGGATATCAGTGTGACGTGTTTTTTCCATGAGATGCTGGTAGTGCTTTCTGCTGCCCCACTTCTCCAGCAGTATTGATGATGACATTAACATTTCTGCAGCTAACTGCTTAAAATTATGGAGAAAAAGATAAAGTTCTTGCCCTGCAGTGGCCATCAATACAATTTTTGTGTGTAAGAACCTTTCCAGCTCTCCAGTTCTGCTCTTCTTTTTCACCTTGCTGTGTGGCCATGGAATGTCCCTCCAGGGATGATGCCAGCCTTGCTCTCATGCGTCACTTGCAGCCAGTGTTTGACTGATACTCTCTGTCTGCTGAGGGACAGGTTTAATTTCTATTTTCTCAAATTGTTGTCCCTCATACCAGGAGAATCCTCCTTCAGAAGGGAGGTTCCCAGTGTGCCAGCATTATGTTATTTAGGTCATTAGTTAGGAAGTCTTTTTCTATTTACTGGGTGTATGTTATAAAATAGTCTCTTTAATTGCTTCTAGCCTGGTAGAAGTCAGGGGGAAAAAAAAGTAATTCTTGTATGGACAGAAGCTTTCTGATTTTTCTTAGCGTTACTGATTTTACTTAGTGTTACTCCAGGAAGAGGGTCAGATCTTCATGGGAAGGCCTGGGAACCTTCTGGGGACAGCAAAAGACATGGAGAGTACAGCTTGAGGAAAAGCTGTTCACAGATCCTCAGTTCTGAGCTCAACCCTTAGGAAAATGCACTGCAGGTTAGGAGAGATGGGTGCTCAGTTTAGCCTTGAGAGAACTGCACTCCAACAGAAGGTAAGTTGCAAACATGAAATATGTGCTCATATAAATGCAATCTCTAGGGTGCATTGATTCATATTAAAAAGTATCCATGTTTTCTTGTGTTACTGTAGGACTGCAGATGTTGGTGTGGGTGGTCAGTAAGGATAGAAATGTTAAAATAAATTTAAGTAATCGTGTTACCCAAATGTGATTCTTTCTTTCTTTAGAGGCAAATTTGGATATCCATTAATTTGCTACATGTAAGTAGCAGTATTTATCCTGGGATATCTCTAGTAAGTTATGGAGAGCTGGAAGGAGCTCTGAAGCATTGCCGTGTTCTTTGGCATGTAAGGCTTTAATTGCTAAGCAAATAGATGGCCTGCTCTGAGCATCTGTATTTTCCATATTTAAGATTCAGTATATTGCTCATACTTGTGGACTTTTCCTTTCTTGAGATGATCCATATGAACTGAAACAATTAATGTCAAAGTTCTGACCTGTCATGGTTTCATATCAAACTATTCTTAGTTCAAATTCCAATTCCTTCATGTTCTTTCATCATCCTTTGACTATATCAGTTTTTTCCTGATTCATATTTCTTATATTGCTCATTTGCTTTTTGTTCTGTATCTGGTATTTTTTTTTTTCTTTTTCTATTTTCTACTTCTTCCTGGAGATCTTTCTCAAAGATCTTTCCTTTTGAATTGGAGTGAAATCATCTTTGTGGCCTCAGGCAGTTCCTTTTATTAAAAGAGAGACCTCTTCAATCCAAAGTCTTTAGGGGAGCCTGTGTACTTCCTGATGTTGATCAGGTCGTGTGTTGGGCATTTGTCCTCTTTGAACTTGGGGGCCTTTTGGCAGAACTGTATCCTCTTTATCTGCTTGCTCCTGTTTGAACTTGGGCCTTCCGGCACTAAACTAAATCTTTTTATCTTATTTAGTTGCTCTACAGAATAGTGGTGATCAATTGACTATTGCTTGTACAACTAGTTGATTATGACTGCATTAGGTATTAAATCTTGGCAGCAGATGTAATGTTGACTATGAAAGGCAAATACTTCAGCATGACTCTGAGTAAGTATACTCGAGATGTTAAATCCAGTCGATGCCATTCAGCTAGGTGTATCCAATGAGCAAGGAGATGCTCTTCTGTAAAAGGATGTACCAATTGCCAGTGGGAACTGTTTTGAAATAATTCAGACAGACAAGAATTGTTTTTATAAGTTCTTAAGCCTTATTTTATTTGAAGTCAGTGTTGAAATTTCTGTTTATTCCTTAAGCAAGATAATTTAAATTTTGATTTTTGACATATCAGAAGAATTTTAAGTGTCTTGTAGCATAGACAATAATTCGACATTGAATATATTTATGACAAAGAAACTTTAACTGGTAAAATGTTAAAATATTGTTAAAGTTAGTTGATTCTGGTGCTTTGACTTGTTAATGTGTGCTAACGACTTAAACCTTTAAGAAATAAAGGTGTAATACATTTTTTAAAAAACAATTGTGGAAAGATTTGACTACACTGCTTGTTTTTTATAGGAAAAAATTGAAGGTGGTAAGGTATAAAGATATGAGGAGATACTTTTCTACTTAAAACAACTCTGCTTTGGGTCAACCTTTTCCTACTTAAGGCTTCATCAAAATTCTGAAAAGTGCTCCGGATAATTTTGGTTTTGAGCACTACGAAGAACTCTGGAAGAGTGATTTTTAGAACTGTAATTAAGTGTACTGGGTTCAGTGTGTAAGGCTCAGTAAGCCAGACAGCATTGCTGGTGTCCAACAGCCTCACTCAGAGGAATTCTTTTGTTTCTGGCTGGACAGCAGTGCTCTTGCTTTGCCATTCAGTGCCCAGCATCATAAAAGACTAATCACATGTAATCCTCAAACGTCTATAGGCATAAAATTAAAGGACAAAATAATAGCTTTAGAGTAGCTGTATGTGTTTAAAAATATCACAGGCTGTGCTATATATTGGATGTGCTGTAAAGACTGGGAAACTAGAGAAAAAAATGTTAGGTACAGTATGTACCATGAAGTGCCTGAGCATCTGTAGCACTTGTTGGCAAGAGTAAAGACTAGGTAATAGTCTAGCAATAAGTGTTAAGTTAGGACTAAGTAACCTCACTGAAAAGTCAAATGCTGGTTTGTTCAATAATCCAACAACTTGAAGGGAGCTGGCGAGGAAAGCTAATTAATAAGCACATCCATATCTTTTCAGAGGTGAACACCTGAATATTGAGTCAGCGTGTGCAAGAGGTGAGCTGGCAGGCAAAATTAATTAGTACATTCGTTTAGTTTATCACAGGCTGCAGCCTTAGGTAGCTGGTGCTGAGCTGGGGGATGTTTAACAGGAAAAGTGGTGGCAAATTTTATGCTGCAGCAGTTTTTGGCTGTTATTTTACAGTGGGTAGAAGGACCCCAGTTGATGCTGGAACAGACCACTATTAGCATGATCTTCTTTATACCAAGTGTCATTAATATAAGAAAAATTGCTTCTGTTTGAAGTTTGTTTGTTTGTTTGTTTGTTTTAACCCTCTAAGGCAAAATTGCATTCCCAGCTACAGTTCACTAAGCTGATGGAACTGGGATTTGCTAGCAGGGTCCTTCACACTCTGTAGTCTTCCTGAAACAAGTCATGATCCAGTAATAGACAGTGCTATTGCCTAGTATTTTTTCAGATCAAATCTGCTGTACAACAGGGCTGGATCCAAGGTGTCAGTGGCTCACCAGAGAGGAGAGAAAGAGATGCTTTTCCAAAAGGGTTTAGCTGTCCAATAAGATGCAATTCAAACAACTGTGTTAACCATCAAAGCACCCAACATTGTTTGAAGTTGCTATCCAGAGTTAGTGCACTTGGATCTATCTTTCAGCTGGGAATCTGTTGCAGTTTTCTGCTTGAATCCTTGAATCTGCTGTTCATACTCATCCTTCTGAGCAGTGTACTTGAGTTTTACTTTAATCCTTTTGGGATGAGGGAAAATGCAGAAGCTTCAGTCTGCAGAAACAGCAATTTGAGTATTCTGTAAGCCTGAAGCAGCAGCTGATAGCTTGTTACCTTGAGATTACCTGAAGGAGCTGACAGCTTTTTTTCAGTCATTCTAATAAAAGCATCCTAAATGGCCATCACCTAAGGAAAGCACTAATCATGTCAGGCTAGCAGACTTCGAGGAAAATTTTTAGCTATGGATAAACGGTATCAAAAGATGGCTGGTAGTGGTAAAATGGCTCTTCCTCTGTGCCACATATACTTAGTTTTGTGTACTCTACTCTTAGTGCAATTTCATAGGGTAGCAGCCATCCTCACAAATGTTACTTGCAGTTTGGCTTCTGATGTCCCAGGATAAATATCCTTTTTTTTTTTTTCCCCTTCAATTCGGGTGTGTATATTCAGAGGTCCATATTATGAAAATTTATTCCTTCTTACACAATATCTTATGTAAATACTGATGATACTGATGCATTTGTATATATGATGTTGCTACAGTATCTGCCTCTGAAAATATCATTTTAGAGTGAGTATGACCACACTTGTGCTTCTCTTGCCCTCCATTATTTGGCAAAACCTAGAATCTTTGTAAGTAGCAATAATGCTCTTGTGAAATAAAATTACTGAAATGCTTAAGAATCTTAGGAGCTTCTGGGAACCAAAATTGGAAAGAAATTTTATTAAAACATAGATTAAAAAGAAAGGAAGGTAAACAGTAGAAAGCAAACCGTTTCCACTTAACTAAAACCCTGGAAGTTATTTTATTTCAAAACTTGCACAGAAAAAGGCAGACAGAACCTGTGAAGGCCAGGCTGGATTCCCGAAGTGTTTTCTTCTCTGCTTAACATGAACCCCAGCTCTTCTGAAGGAAATGGGATATTTAGAAGGCTACTGAACAAAATTAGATGTGTGTGCGGAACACCAGATTTGAAGGAATTGTTTACAAAAGTACAGATTTGCAAAGAAGCAGGCAGATTTCAATTTGATGTTAAATTTTACCCTGTTCAGTCCTAGCAGTGAATTTGGTTTTGGACACTGCAGTGATATGTCTGCCTAAATAGAGACAGCTATGAACATTTTCAAATAGTAAAAATATTGGCCTGATTTTATAAGGTAGCAGAAGTACTACTTTTTCATAAGCTCTATCTTCTTTATGCAGAAAGCAAAATATTTTACTGTGGCTCTTACATTTTTCTGTTTGACAGAATGCAGGTTCCTTGAATAAGGTTCTGAATGAGCTTTTATCTCTGGAAATACTGGGAAGTGTTCCTGCAATTCAAAATAGGCTGAAGGGAATTAGAACAAGAGTTGGAGATTTTGCAACAGATAGGAAAACAAAACCTGAAACAGCTGTAAGTTTTAAGAGTGCTGAACTAACATCTGGAAACCTCCTAGCAAAAACTGCAAGATTACTTTCTGGCAAAGATAATATCCAGTTAACTATGAAGTGTCTGGACAGAAAAGTTGAGCTGTGCTGAATTGAGTCAGTGAAGTTATCCCCAGCCTTAACAAGCAAGCCTTGAGGAGAAGACTGAAATGAAATGGGCAGTGTGATTTGAAGCACAGTGTAAACATCCCTGGTCTAGCTCTGAGTTTGCTGCTGTGTGTGTTAGAAACAGTTGATTCTAGTTTAGGTCAGAAAAATGGTAGTGCTGTCTTATTGCTGAGTGAGCTGCCCCTTATCTCCAGCCTGGTCACAGCAGAGAGCACAGCAGAGCAGATTTTGGGCAGCAGATCAGAGCCTGGAGTGAGGGTTCTGGTTCATCCCATAAACCAGGGAGGAAAGTGGAGGTGTTGGAGAGCATCTCACCCTTGTATCAGCAAATCCATTTCACATACTCCATGTGAGAGCAGTGGTTAGCACTTGGATAGTGATGTGAAATATGATTTATTGAAAATAGAAGTAATGCAGTGTTCAACCTGTACCTTTTCCACTGCCATGGGATCTGGTGTTTTAATACATATAAACCTGCATCAGCCACTGGATCAGAACATCAGTGTCACGGTAAGAAAGAATTCTGAATGTGACCTGAGAATTAGGTCAATTAGTTAGTTCAAACTTTTGAACCATGATTTTTCATATCTACCTTTCAGAGCTCTGGCTAACATAGAGCATAGTGGCATAAATTCTGAAATACAGCGTTTTGAGAAAGATCAAATAGAGGTATTGTGTAGCTGCATGATGAGTGGGGGCTGTCCTGCATTTCTGAGCAACCTAATGATGGCTGTCTGGGATGGCTTTATTTTCATGTGCACTTTTGTTGACCTGTAAAATGGAAGTTAGACTGTCAAAATCCATAGCACTCCAAATTTACTCTGCTGTAAATTGCAGAGCAACATGTATCTTTGAAATGGTCCTATGTCTCAAACCCATGCTACCTGGGGTAGTGTTTGTCCTTGGTGGGTAGGTATGGGTATTTCTTCTGATTCTAGGCAGAAAAAAGGGACCATCTGCCATTTAGAGATCACATTTCCAACACATGGGATCAGTAGGGACAGATGAGTTGTATTGGTAAGATCTGCAAAAAGACACTTGAAGTATGGGCCTTCAGAAAGGCTTTTTTTTAGTGACTTTCTTTAAGTCACACCAGCTGTCTACTGGGTTAAATGCATTGTATCTGCAATGGCTTCAAAGGAAAAATGATCAAATTTGATATCTGCCCAACCACGTGATGCTAGGTTTCCAAGATGTTGCCTTTTTTACTTTGTGGTTTTATAGGGAATAAGAAAAGGGCTGGAGAACTTTCCATCTTTCATAGATGCTGATTGTTACAATGAACAAATTCAGTGATGTGGTGATTAGGAATTACTCTCAAGAGATTTTCCTAGAAGAAGAATCTTACATTGTGACTGTTTTGTCCAGAGCATGTTGGAAACAGTGTTTTTCATCTGTTGTTTTGAAAATAAAAGCAGTTTTACTTGCTTCTTCATTCCAAATAACTGTTTGCTTGCTGTGCATTCTGAATTACAAATTTACAAAGGGAACTCTTGGTGAGTTTCAGGAACTGTACATTTAAATGTACTGTTTTTCTTGCCATCAGCTGCCTCTGCTTACCCAAAATTGCACATAATGTTCTGCCCTCTACATTCTGTCCATTACCTTGCATGTACAAAGGCTGTAGTAAGTCCTGGTTTTCACTGTAAATCTTCAGTCAGCTGAAATTCTGAATGGTGAATTACAGATAAAGGCACCTGAGAGGGCTGAGGTGACTGTTCCCAGAATTTTATGATGAAAAAGGTGCCTGAAGAAAATTGTGCCTTTAATAATTTAGAAGCCTAGGTTTGGTGTGAGGTGTCCTTGACATTCATACCATCAATATTATTGCTTTGTGTCAGACAGTCTATGACAATTTCAACTTGAATGTACCTGAGGAAGCTTCAGGACTCATCTGGAAAAAGACAAAAACTAGTTTTCTGTATTCTGTTCAAAATATTCACCTATTGCAGCCTATTTGTTCTTGAAACTGGAGAGAGATGATGTGTGACCCAACAGAGATTGCTCTTGAATTGGGTACTGCAGTGTTAAACAGTAGAATAGTTTTAGTGCCACTCAAGGTTATCCATAGCTGTTTTGTTTGAGTATTTTGTTAGTCAAGTAGTGAGTAGTTGTATTCCTCCAATAACATTTAATTTGGGGAGATCAGAGTAGACGAATGTATGCATTATGTTCTTGGCTTAAACTCAGGCGCTGGGTTGGATTGAAGGGACAGCACACACATCCTATTTTCCATTAAAACAGTAATGCTACTCACCTCAAGTATAAAATAAATGTTGCTTTCTTTCACACAAACCTTTAAGTCATTCAGCTAGAAGAGAAAAATCATAGGTATGCATTTTACTACAAAATGTAGAAGTATTTTTAAGAAACAAGTAGGGAGTGTATGATGATCAACCCCTGTGCATTATTCATGTACAGTACGGTGCCAGCAGCAAAGGTGAAACTTTTTACCTTCCCTATTCAGCATCATCATAGTTACTAGCAGCTCAAAGAGCATTCCAGCCAGATTCAGATGCAAGTACTGCTCCTCTTCTTGCCATAGAACTCACTCCAGATGGCTTAGTTCTGCACACATTTATAAGACACAATTCTTCTTTGTTTTGTGTTGTATTCCAAGTTCTAGTTATAGGTAAAAGGCAAAGCAATATGCCAGCAATGTGGTACAGTGCTGGATATAGTTAAAAATTCCAGTACATTACACGGATGCTTGTGTTTTCTACACTTCATAATAAAAAAGTTTGTTTCTTTAATTCATTTCCAAGATCAGCTTACACTATTATTCTAGTAAAAAACCTTAGCCTCAGATTGTGTGCAGAATTCCTGCTGAAAGGCTTTTGTGTGGAAAAATAATTAATCTTTGTGTATCAGAATTTTTAATACATTTGATAAAAATGTCTCTTAATTCCCTTGCACCTTTTGATTTATAGCCCTCATTAAATCCTCGTTTTAAAGCAACCTATGATCCTGGTAGTTCAGGTGTTCCAATACTGATAGTAAAATATGGGATAAAATAATGGAAAATTACAGTTGTAAACCTGAAGCGCAGGAAATGGAAATTTTCCGTATCAAATGAGCAGCACAACATTTGCTGAGGATTTTTTGCAAGCTTTTAATATTCTAGGACTCTATAATTTTTCTTTTTTTTCAGTACTTTTGTCTTTAGATGAAAGGGCAATCTTCAGGACAAGTGAGAGTTTCAGGCCAAGACTTCTGCAGTTCTGATTCTGCTCTTCCTTGTGTGGGGTGTTTAGGGCAGCATCTGGAGATGGTGTATTTAATCTTGCACAAGACCTGTGACTCCCATCACCAGCTACAAAACTCATCAAAGCAGCAGCAGTACTTGGAGAATTAACCTTTGGGTCTGCTGTCATCCCATGCTGCCAGAAATACCTGAGCTGGTTAAAGAAAGGCAGCTCAGGTGTGCTGGGGCTGCTCTAAATATTGATGCACTCAGAAGTGTTTAACAGGTGGAAGAAAGGTCCTGGCTGAGTGTCTTCATGAAGGGCAGAAACTATGTCTTGCTGCTATAGTCTTTATCTGAAATAGCTTGGTACCATTGCTCAGGTGTTACAGAACAATTCAGGTTTGGATGCTAAATGAACAACAGAAATGCAGAGTGCCCAGAAGTCCAGGTGAGCACAGAGAAGTCCTGCCCAAGAGGCTGAAAACAGCTGTGGGGAGAGGTTCCTGCATGTGATGGGAGCATCTGAGGGGGAAGCAGTCCCTCATTGTGCTCTTTTGGGGGTACTCATGAAGGGAAAATGGGGGTAGGATTGGGCCTCAAAGAGGAGCTGTTTGCATGGGGGAATTAGGTGTTGCAAAATGGTGAAGGAGGTAGTTTTTCTCACTTGAGTCCTCTTGATAGTCCTGTAGGGAAGAATAGCTGTCTAGAAAGCTGGCCAATATTTTAAATTTGACTGCTTCAGCTGACTCTTTGAAGCATTCAAAGCATTTTCTGCAAGAGCTTCAGGGGAATAGAGGAAACCAGTTTTACTTCACTTTCCTCAGATCTTACCAATAGAGGAGGAAGTATTAGAAATTTCTTAAAGCAGAGGTTGAGATTCTTATAAACCTAATAAAACAAGGAAGGGGGAAAGTGATACTTATATTTAGTACTTTTAGCAACAGCTATTATTGTATGGTAACATTACATGTACTCTGGAAATCCTATGTCAGTTAATATTTGATTCAACACATGCAAAGCTCCACTAGAGATATCCTCATATAGATCTTTTAAGGACGAGGCTTTGGCAACTCTTACTTCTCCCTCTTCCTGTCTTCTTGCCATTGGGATTTTTAGGGCAGAGTACAGAATCTATTTTGCAGGTCTTTTTTTGCTACCACTTAGCTTCACAGAGGCAACATCACACACATTGATACAGCTGTAATTAAAATACCCCAAGACTGTATATAGTGAGTAGACTTCTGAAAACAAAGGCCCAAGACAGTGAGAAATAAGATCTGACTTGCAAAAATTAAAACTGTTGACTGCACTGCTTGTCTGGAGTGTATTTTACCTTTCCCCATAGTGTAATTAACCAAATACCTAGAGAAATAAGCTTGAATGTCATCCTGACTACCAAATTTCTTCTCACCAGCAAGGGAAAATCCTGTGCCTCCGGACAAAGCTTGCTTGTTGTCATGAGTTAACAGTTAACTGGTAAAAGAATATTGGGATATTTAGAAATCCTGCTACATTTAGAATTTATTTATAAATTAGAATTTATTTAAATAGAATTTATTTATTTATTTATAATTTTTTACCCTGTTCTGCATGCAGAATGCTGAAGTGCCCAGCTGGAGGTGGTCAGGAGGATGGGTAGCACAGTCCCCTGCCTACCTGGGAAGGAAGATAGACCTTGTGAATTGAGCTGGTTTTCTGAGTAGGAAAGAGAAGCTATGTGTAAAAGTTATTTCTAAGGTCTCTAGGGAAAACATTTGCATAGTTATTCAGATAGAAGCTTCAGAGATTCTGATTTAAAAAAGCAAACAAATGAATAAACCACCCCAAAAAACCCACAGCACCAACCAAGAAAAAAACCAAAAACCAAAAAAGGCACTGTTTTAAGAAGGATATTTGTGCCTGGGAATGTTGGGACATGCTTTGCCTCCTCTTTGTAACTCCTCATAGGGCATCTGTGTTTTCCCTTAGAATTTGATTATTCCAGAGTCTGAAGCAAGGCACTGTGTCAGGGATTATCAGAATAACCAGACAATTTGTCTGTATAAATGCTGCATTTTTTGAAAATCACTGAAGTTTTGTGGGTGTGTCCATCTATTAAAGATGGACTTTTTCTGAAAAGCATACCGTGTATCCACATGGAGACTGCTGTTTAGAATATGTTGGCTAGAACTTTAAGCACTGTGTTTTTATCCTTTTTTAGAATAGCAGCTTCACAACTTGAAGTGCAATTAAAAATTCATGATAGAGTGAAATGTGTTCACTCAGACTTGCATTGGGACATTCTTTAGCATTTATCTTATTTATGTTAATGAATAATCAGTGTGAAACAGAATACTCTGAATCTTAACTGATTCAAAATTTTCTGTCATGGAATAAAATTCTGATTGTTCACAGTACAGAACAATTATGGGAGCAGTCTTTATGTTATGACCTGTAGTATATGAAAAGATTTCTGTGCAAGTAAGCTTTGTGAATTCTTTTCATATTAGCAAAGATTAATATGGAACATCTGTGTGTTTCATAATGATAACAATAAGTGAATAATCCTTCTACCCTGTCTTTTGACACTTTACTGTATTTCTTCAGCGTTTTCATCCTTAAGTATACTGCAGCATACTTCTTGATTCACTTGCTAATCTGTCAATCTCAAATAAAGCCAAATGATTTTGAAATAAATGTATCAATATAATTCCTAAGAGCTAGAATGCCAAAAATGAAGTAGTGAACAAATGGATTTCTGAAGTAAAAATCTGTCTTTTTTTACAGGTTACTGAGCAGAGACATAACTCTGTGAGTTAGGAATTCTTGTTGACCCCGTGTCCCCTAAAACTTACCACTGCTACTACAGATATTCTTACATCTATTGAATGTAATATTTGTGCATTTGTCATCAATAACTTGCTAGTTCATGAATGAGGATTATTAAGGTAACAAGTTTAAAAAAGGAAACAGCCTACTTATTAGATATCATCCCAAGAGTTGTTTTATTGAAATAATGATGCTAACAGCCATAGGGAGCCATGCCAGTCCTGGGGAATAGCTTTGTTCTGCCAAAACCAAGAACCTTGAGGTTAAAAAGATGGATCTGTTTTCCCAAGACTGCTCTTTTAATGGAAGGCAAGAAAAATCAGATGTTGTGAGCAAGACACAGGCTGAGAATATCTCTTCCAATGATCCATACACCTGTATACTGTTAGGGTGCTTAAAAACAGCTGACTAATCAGGTTTAAAGACAATGAATTATTCTGTCATTCACATCATGCTTTAACTTCTGATTTGGTAAATTAGGCCAAAGTTATTGTAACAGTGTGGAGTCAGTAGCCCAGGACCTGCATAGCTTTCAAAGCAGCAGTGTTGTCTGATGGTTATTTGCAATAAAATATATTTATTTTATTTAGTTTATAAAATGGGGCTTCACCTCACATTACCCTAACAGGACAAGCTTGACACTGAATGACTCTTCGGAGATTTCATAAATTTTATTCTCTGAAGGTTACACTTTTATTGGTGAAAGTGAATTCAGAAAGTCCCTTATGAGCAGTTGACTTATAAATAAAACATAGCCAGAGAGCACAGGCTGGCATGCATGTTACATAAACTAAAAGGCAGAAGGACTTTTTTTTTTCTTTTTCTGTTTGCTTATTTTGGTGAGGACTTGTTGCAGAATTACAATTACTCTAAATATCTCGTAGGAAATGCAAAATATGATTTAAATTGTTTTACTTGCCAGTATAACGGGCTCATGCTCTTACAAGTGCCTGCTCATGAATCTCTTCAAAAAGCACAGCATATAAATATGTTTGCCTCTTCAGTGCAATTTACATGCCCAATGTTGGGTATGGGGTTGGCTACACAGAAATGTCTCCATCCCAGAGGAGAGCTGGTAGAGCTCTGAGCAAAGCCCTGGGGGGTTCTGGAGTGTCTAGGAAGCTTAGTAGGTCCTGTATGTGGTTTGCATTAGGCCTTGTCAGACCTTCAGAAAGTTTGTGGGCATTTGTCTTATTTAAAGCATATACACCAAGTATGCTCAAGTAATTTAATTTGGAATTGAATTATCTATATACAGAGCTAAACTGGGTGTTAAGTAAAAAGAAGGCTGCATGTTAACTGGCTCTGGTCTGGAAAAGAATTAATTAGAGCCTAAGAAATGTTTCATCTGCCATTGTTTTGTTAAAGCCTTGTGTGCGCTGTGGTACTGGCAGGGACATAAAAATTAAGATTCTATTCATCCTCCTTTGTTACATGGGGACATTGCTTAGCAAAAAGGGAGTTTGCTATTGTGCTGTGACTGCAGCAAATGAGGACTCCAAAGCCCTCCTGTCAAGCTGTTTTGAAGTGCATATACCTTTAAAGCTAGGAATAGGAGTATTTCAGAAAAAAACAACTCTGCATTTTTTGTTTGAGATCTGACACCATGAAAAGTAAGTTGCATGTGCAAATTTTTAAAAGACATTGGAAGGGAGTCAGAATTCTGTGGGTTTCCAGTAATCTCTTGTGCTTTAGATGTGAGCCATTAAGATTGTGTATCTTTGAGCTTTCTTCAAAGCTATAAACAAAATGTTATGCCCCAAAACATCATTAAGAAAAAGTAAAATTATAATAATTTAGTAGTTTATTCTTTGGTAACATGCAATTTGTTAGAAATTTGACATTGCATTGAAAGTTACTGTACTAATTTTGTCATCTTGATTTAACTTCCTATTCTATGTCCACAATTGGTGGTAAAGGTTACACCATAGAAGACACTCTGGGTTCCTGAAATCACATTAGTGACAAGTTATTTTATCAACAGCATTGTTTTAAGGTGTTTTAAATTAATGTGCCACTACAGTTGTGAGAGTTGGAATGAGGTGTTAAGTAACAGTAGAATAGTTATCAAAAAAAGCTGTAAGTTTAAAAAGGGCAGTGGGATGCTAACAATGTAGAAAGATGGAAATCAAAGAAAGTCACTGGCTGGTTGGTGCCTTTCCTTGGGGCAGGTACAGGTACCACTGATGTTAATTGTGGCTGTGCCACAGACCTTCTGATGCTTAGTTCCAGACTTTTCCATTCATCCAGGTACGACACAGTCAGCTGCTGCTTTGCGTACTGCTGGGTATGTCCATCCCATCTGTGTGTTGATGTTTTAGACTTACCCAGTAGGAAATTCCCAGCTGTAAGATTTATGCTAAAACCCAGAAATGACTATAGAATCATAGAATAGAATCATAGAATCAGCTGGGTTGGAAGGGACCTCAGAGATCATCAAGTCCAACCCTTGATCCACTCCCCCTGTGGTTCCCAGCCCATGGCACTGAGTGCCACATCCAGGCTCTTTTTAAATATCTCCAGGGATGGAGAATCCACTACTTCCCTGGGCAGCCCATTCCAATGTCTGATCACCCTCTCTGTGAAGAAATTCTTTCTAATCCAACCTAAACTTCCCCTGGCACAACTTAAGTCCATGCCCTCTTGTCTTGCTGAAAGTTGCCTGGGAGCAGAGCCCAACCCCCCCCTGGCTCCAGCCTCCTTTCAGGGAGTTGTAGAGAGTGATGAGGTCTCCCCTCAGCCTCCTCTTCTCCAGGCTGAACACCCCCAGCTCCCTCAGCCTCTCCTCACAGGACTTGTGCTGGATCCCTTCCCCAGCCTGGTTGCCCTCCTTTGGACCTGCTCCAGGACCTCAATCTCCTTCCTGACCTGAGGGGCCCAGAACTGGACACAGGACTCGAGCTGTGGCCTCACCAGGGCTGAGTACAGGGGCAGAATCCCTTCCCTGGACCTGCTGGCCACGCTGTTCCTGATCCAGGCCAGGATGCCATTGGCCTTCTTGGCCACCTGGGCACACTGCTGGCTCCTGTTCAGCTTCCTGGCAATCCAGACTCCCAGGTCCCTCTCTGCCTGGCTGCTCTCAGCCACTCTGTGCCCAGCCTGGAGCTCCCCATGGGGTTGTTGTGTTGAACCTCATCCCATTGGAATCAGCCCAACTCTCCAGTCTGTCCAGGTCCCTCTGCAGAGCCCTCCTGCCTTCCAGCTGATCCACACTCCCCCCCAGCTTGGTGTCATCTGTGAATTTGCTGATGATGGACTCAATCCCTTCATCTAAATCATCAATAAAGTTATTAAACAGAACTGGGCCCAACACTGATCCCTGGGGGACACCACAGCCACCAACTGGATCAGCACCGTTCAGCACCACTCTCTGGTGGCCTCCAGCCAGTTCCTAACCCAGCACAGAGTGCTCCTGTCCCAGCTGTGGGCTGACAGCTTTTCCAGGAGAATGCTGTGGGAGACGGTGTCAAAGGCTTTGCTGAAGTCCAGGCAGATCACATCCACAGCCTTCCCTTCATCCAGGGGGGATGGATGTGGCAGGCCACCTGATGATAAAAGGAGATCAGGTTGGTCAGACAGGACCTGCCCTTCCTGAAACCATGCTGGCTGGATCTGATCCCTTGTCCATCCTGCTTGGTTCTTTGTCTGCTCTTTGAGCATATGAAACTTCTTGGAATGTGCCAATGGCCCTGAGTGCTGTATGCACAGGAACAGAGGGCATCCTAGTCAGCAAAGTAAAAGTTTAGAAGTTTGATGTTGGTTGCTCAGATCTTGATTATCCTTCCTAGTAGTCTGCACCCATGTGAGAACAGAACCTTCTTAATTTTTCACTAGTGCCATTGTGTGTGTGTAGAACATGGGAATAGATAGGAAATAGTGATAGTGCTTATAGAGCTGCCTGGCCAGTTGGAACCCACTGAGAGGTTGTTGTGAAGAGCCCTTAATGTTGTCTTTGCAAAATGATGAGTGAGCTTTCTAGTCTGCATTCTTAGAGGTACATTGACCACTTTCAGAAGCAGTGAAAACCCTGGCCCAGATGCTTTAAAGAGCATTTGATAACTTGATAAGTATTCCACTTCCATGTGGTGCTTCATGTATTTGTTGTTTGTCTGTCTCATGACCTTATTTGTGGGACAAAGGTGGCAGTGAACATGGAAATTATCGTAAATACTGTGTATGCTTGAATGGGAAGAGCAAATGAATGGCAGTAGATAGCAATGTTTATTGTGTCAAGTCTTTGGGATGTCATTTATATGTAACTACTTCTAATTAGTGCCATTCAAACCAACTAAAATGACTCCAAAGCAGATGCCAGTTGTTGCAAGGGATGTGCCTGGATACTTGTCATTTTGTACAGTCAAATGGCACTTGCAGTGCTGACAGCACTTTGATACTAGATAGAGGAAAGGTTTCAGTACTGGTGCTCAGTGGTTGTTAACAGGGAAGGTTTCTCTTAATAGACTGCAATTAAAAAACTGCTACTTCTCAGATGAGGGTTACTATTCCTTGGGGCTTGGTTACTCCTGATGAACCATAGCAGCTCACAGTTCCTACTTCCATGTCTCTAGAAAATGGGCACCCCCCTGCTTCATCCTCACCATGAGCAATGTTAGAGCATGAGTAAACATAAGGTATTGGTCTAAGAAGGAAGGACTCTTGTGCTTGAAATTTCGGGATTTGCTTTTTCTTAGAGAATACATGCTGAAAAAGAACACAACTTAAAGGCTACCTCAGCCTCAGTTCTGCTGGTGTCCAAGGTTAACAGCAACTTTCAGCAATAATTCTGCTTTTGATTTGAATGCAACTTATAAGGATGGGGCTTTGAGCAGCCTGGTATAGTGAAATGTGTAACCCTGGCCAGGGCAGTTGAAACCAGCTGATCTTAAAGGTCCCTTTCAACCCAAACCATTCTATGATTCTATGAACAGAATCAAAGAGCAACATAGCTTTATGCAAATTGTCATACAACTAGTAAGGCTTCACTTTGTAAAGATACTGCCTTCACCCTTTAAAGCTAAAGTAATTAAGACTCTCCAGGAGTCTGATGCTTTTCTGTGGCTGAAACAGTAGCTGTATCACAGTGATGAACCTCAGACAAAGCTTAGCATCTCTGACTGCTGTGAATCTTGGCAGAACAATGGAAAAGATCCTCTTGGTATTGCTAAAAAATACCTTTCTAGCTTTTATAGCAATTTTCTCAGTGATCACCATAATATTCTGCAGCAGGGTTTTTGATTTTAAAAGTAGTTTTGAACGTTTCCCTAATGTAGTTTAACTTGGTCTTTTTCACAGAGGTATTTAATTCACACTCAGAGTCTACATTTCCCAAGATAGTGATGAGAATAGCCTAAATAAGATTTAAACTTTACATACTTGCTATTATTAAGCAAACTCTAGCTATTGTGGGGACAGAGTAGGTGCAGATGCCAGGCTGTGATCCCAGAGGCCCAAGGGATTAACCTCCCTGCCTCATTTCTTCCCTCTCTTGCTTATTAAGTAAGTTGCAAGGGTGTGAATTTCCATGTATCCTGGTGTCCCACAGGCTGGCTTCCCATTATTTTTTCTGTGCTACAGTCTTCTTACATTCACATTGAAGGAAGGACTCTTGAAAAAAACATGTTGATGTGATAACATTAATAGCACTGAGAAGAACAGATTTATTAAGAATTATTTCCATAAGAGGAGGTGGGGTAACTGAGATATTAACATTTCAGAAGATGTTAATATAAGCCTTTGCTTTGTGTCAAGGAAATTTCCTTGGATTCAAGAGAGCTATGCCAGCTCTCAAATTCTCTTTCCAAATAGTCACAGCCAGTTTCAGTTTGCTCTCAGGTGCTTTTCTCATGGTTTTTTGGCCATTCCAGAAACAGATTTCTGTTTAAGATGCTTATGTGAACCGGGGGTTACTGGAAAGTAGAAAGCTAATTAAAAAAGAACAGTTTTACCTTTAGTATACAGTGTTGAGTAGTTACATGATGTATTCCTTAATTTCTTGACAGATTGCTTAGGAAAGCTCAAAACAAGATTCAGTGGAAAAGTGATGTCTTGAGTAAGAGGTTCATGCCAACATGCACAAAGTTTGCTGCTAGAGAGCTGCAGGACGTTGGAGACATCATCTCCTTAACCTGTGGGACCTTCAGTGCTCAGAGAGAGACACTGATGGATCATTTAGCTTTGTGCTGGTTTGGTTCTTAGTATGTCTGTTTTCTAATTTGTAGTAGTAGCAATTACTGCTTTGAGTTCTGTTCCTCCTTACAAAAAAATAGGGAAATTAAAATGTGACATGTTGTAACCACTGTGTATAACATAGTCTTTAGAGAACTTGGATAATAGTGGTGGCTTAAATAGCAAAAATTGTGGAATCCATGCAGTAGATGAAAATTTTTCTGGGATGCTCTTTCAAAAGTAGCTCTGTTGGGTTAAATATAGAGAGTGGAGACTTTTTGTGGTAGTCATGGTAGATTGATACATGAAGATCGTGTGTTCCTGCTTCTGCATGGAATTGGAACACTGTAGGAAGGTCTCAGGTAGACAGAGGAATAAGCTGTTTATATAGCATAGCAATACTCAGGTCCTCTGGGCTGAAGTCAGTGCTCCCTTGAAAGGGGTTAGATAACAAACCAATGGTGGATTAACAAAAAATTCTGTGCATTTTCAAGCATATGAGTGTGCGAGAGTAGTCGTTTATAAAACCAGAGTGCAACATGATTTTCCAAAGAGGCAATAAATCTTCACAATTCAGATCATAGACCTATTTCTATTTAATGAGGAAAAATTCACTCTGGGTTTAACTCCACTGAAGTTAATTTCTCTGACAATAAATTTGGCCCAATATGTCAATACAAATGGAACTCACTTGTGTTCTTAGAGATTAACTCAACAGCATCTTATGTATGCCCAGAATAATTAGTTTGCTGTCTCTTGAGGTTTATTTAATTAATTTAGAATGCTTTCCATTGAGAAGATAGTCACTGCAGAAATAGGTCTGTTGCAGATAAGAGAAACTAACTGTTCCCTCAATCTTGTGCTTGACTTGTTGCAAAGAAAGTACCTGGAGCAGAGAGAGTCATCTCATTCTGTTAAAGCTGCTCTCTCTGAGGCTTTTTTTTAAAGAAATCCAGCAACTTGGAATGGTTTGGTACCTTAAAATAACATTCAAATAAATATTTTTTTCATTTCAATAGTACTATGCTTTCCCTGATCAGCTAAGAACCATTGTAATACTTTTTGGAATTTGTTGCAGCTTCAGAGAAGATAACTTATTTATAGGGAAGTCCTTTAGATCTGCAGTCAGACACTGAATTTTTAAAGGGAGGGTATGTGTCAGAAGCTAAATAATTAAGATCAATGCCTTCTCAGCATTTTATATCAAATATTAAATCTTAAGAGATTTTTCTCTGTGGAAATCAAGCCTTTCAAGTGGTGCAGACCTGGCCAGAAAATCACTGTATTGAACAGTTATATTGATAGATCCTGATTCTCATGAATAGTTCAAAAAAGTTATGAAAATATTTTAGCATTCCCTATACCAGTTTAAATTGCCTCAGTATAGCAATGTGACAATATGTTGTGATTTTGACACAAATTCACTTTCTGAACCCCCTGTATTGATTTTTCTGAAGCTGCAGGTCAATTTTAGGTAAACCTGGGGCTTATTATAATTTGCTCCCATCAAACCTGGGAAACAGGAACTTCTGCACTGCCCACCCGGGGATGGAGACAGAACTTGCCAGGTGAAATGTTGTAAACCACTGTCCTCCACTGGAAGGAATTAAAACTGCACAAATTCTTCTTAAGACCTATACTGCAAACAGAAGTGTGAGTCCTTTGCTTCTAAGAACTTTGCCCCTGTATCTTCCACCATATGCATCATCTTGCTTCATGTGCTCATCATCTTCAAGAGCCACCCAAAGTTTTGAACACTTACACACAGTTTTGTAAAATTTTACTGGAATTTGAAGCCAATGCATTAACCCTCAGTGACATAGTGCCTCAGAAAACAGCAGTGCCACTTCTCTTCCCTAGCAAAACCTGTCCAGTTAAAGGACCCAGCACAAATTTCCACAGAGCTCAGGTTCCAGTCCTGTCTATGTTTACCAGATCTGTAGCCCAGTTGTAATGTGAGCAGAGGCATTGCAAGCTTATCAATACACTGCTCCCATCCCCTGTCTCCTGCCATCAGACCTGCAGTTTGTTACCTGCTTGCCCCTTTCTCCTTAGGAAAAGATGTAATCTCTGGTTTCCCTGAGAAATGATGAGAGGAGTCCATGGCTGGTTGGTACAGAGGCTGGAGCTGGTGATGTTCTCCGCTGCCAGTGACCTGCTTGAACTTCTGCAGGCTGCCCGGGGACTCCTGCTGCTGTCTCAGTAGGATGGAAAACTGAGGCATCAGGTTCAGCTGATGAATTACTTCCACTTCAAATTGTCCTTATCTTTTTGCATCCTTTCCAAAGGGATGGGATGTGGGGGTGTTTGAGTGGCGTTGGTGTCTGGCTCCCAGCTGGAGCTGCTCTCCTGCTTCCAACTCCCAGCACAAGCTGTGGTTCTCTCCCATCCCACACAGCTATTGAGCTCCCTAGTGGTCCTCTGAGACTTACAGAGGTTTTGGCATCCATTTTGGCATCCAAATTCAGAACCACGTTCAGTACATAAGCACCTACTTTAAGCTGACCTGTCAGTGCTGTATGTGATGTACATACTCCTGATGGGTTTGCATTTACTCCCCAGTTTATGTTTGTAGGAATATAAAAGGATGTGCCGAGAAAGATCATGTTCACATCATTTGAAATCTTCCTTCTGGTATTGTGAGGGATTTTGGTTTTGAAACTCAATGTATGTGTGTGTGTGTACACATATGTGTATGCTTTGTGTGATTACTTGCCAAGTTTCACTTCACATGGCAGTTTTAAGAGCAATGAAGTGTTGTTGACAAGCTGCTTCTTGTTCTTTGCAAGTTACTTACCACTAATTAAAGTCAACAGAGATGAAATGATTGCTTGACAGTGTATCAAGATTGATGCCAAGTAAGTCCCAGAGAGCATTAATGTTGTTCTCTAGTGTATGGGCACACTGTTGTTCTTGACTGTGGCCAAGTCTATGCTATCACTGTTTGTTTGAACTGTCCATCATTCCCTTCTCTTGAGAGAAAGGAGTAGTGGTTTTACATCCAGGGGAACGAGGTGGTGTATGAGAGGGATCTTGGTAGTAGGAGGAATCTATTTTTCAGCAGACTCAGGATTATGAAACATTTTGAAGGAACTTGCATGAACTATGACAATGTCTTGGTAACAGCCTTTGCCTGCTCTGCAGAGGCTGGAGCAGCTTTGGAGAGTATTTGTGGCATGGGAAGCAGGGGTTTTGGGTGGTGTAACTTACCTGCTTGGATATTCAGAGGCCCCTTCCATCAGCCCTTTGGGGGTTGAATGAAGGGGAATACCTTTAATAATGGTAAAAGCTTTGGAAGTGCAAGTTTATTGAGGTTTTCTGGGACTGAGGAGTCAGCTCTGTCACTTCAGAGCAGGGTAGTTGAGTCTCAGGTTCCATAGGGCCCTTGGCATTCCTGCTCTTGCTGGGAAGCTGAGCAGCACAGAATGTGGGGTCCCATCCACACGTGGCCCTGAAGCCCAGATGTGCCTCTCACCTGCAGCACATCCCTGGGGGCTCTATTTCCTATTACAAGAAGGACATGGAGGTGCTGGAGCATGTCCAGAGCAGGGCCATGAGGATGGTCAGAGGGCTGGAGCATCTCTGCTGTGAAGACAGACAGGGAGTGGGGGTTGTTCAGGCTGGAGAGGAGAAGGTTCTGAGAAGAGCTTATTGCAGCCTTCCAGTGTCTGAAGGGGCTACAAGAAAACTGGGGCGGGACTTTTTAGGATGTCAGGGAGTGATAGGACAGGGGGGAATGGATTCAAACTAGAGGAGGGGACATTAAACTTCTTCCCCATGAGGGTGGTGAGACACTGGCACAGGTTGCCCAGAGAGGTGGTGGAAGCCCCATCCCTGCAGGTTTTTAAGGCCAGGCTGGCCAGGGCTCTGAGCAACCTGATCTGGTGGGAGATGTCCCTCTCCATGGCAGGGGGGTTGGAATTGGATGATCTTAAAGGTCCCTTCCAACCCTCAAAATTTTGTGATTTTCTACAAGGATTTCAGTCGGGTTTGTCAGGTGCTGTGCCCCAGACCTGCCCCCAGAGCCCAGTTCCACATGGCTCCCTCTGCCCCTGCCTCTCCTGGCATCTCAGATTGCTTTCTGACCTTCTTCTCCTCAGAACTGCTACCTCTTCCTGCCTGTTTGCTCCTGTGATCATGGTGTTCATCTCTAGGTTTGTAAATCAAAGTGTATCAGTAAATTTCTCATCTTGCGTGTTTAATGGAAATGTTGAACTTGAATGATAAAACACCATCTATAAATAACATCTGTATGGAAACTTATGACCTCAAGCCTGCTACAGTGCATTTCTTTTCCCCATAAATAATGTCTTTTTATTTCTTCATTTGTATTTCCTTTATATTTCATTTACCCCAGCTGTCTACTCTAAGGAACCCAAACGCATTATAAGCAGAAATATTTGCTTTTTGCTGTTTTGCTATATCTTGTATAGCTAGGAGAATTTGAGGCACTAACAGCTGGTGTAAGATAGTGCCAGAATTTTAACATCACACACACAGCCCCCCCCCTCCCCCCATATTTCAAGACTACTTTGAGGTTTGTGAGTGTTCAGGTGCTGCAGAAATTGACCTTTCTTCCTTCAAGATTTAATTCCCACAGTTAGTGCTGTGAAGACACATAAAAGCCAATATCAACCTGAGTTTTGACAAAAATATTTCAAATCCTTTTCATTGGCTGGAATGGTAAATGAGCCAAGCAGAAGTACTTGGTGTTTCACAATTTTATTTTAAATTTGCTGTGTATTTATGGCAGTCTGTGCACTGACTAAATTAAGAGGAGGAAGATGAGCTGGGTCAGAATTGTTTTATGTACTCAAAGTTTGCAGTGATTGTGTGTTGGTTGTCTGAATGCATTAGAGTCTCAGCTGATGAACTCTAAATCCTCATTTTTAGGGCACCTACTAGATTTCACTATTATGCTAGTTTGTAAAATCTTAGGAAATGAAATTCTTTCCAGAGCTTACAGCTTTTTAAACCCCTGTGCAGTAGAATTTGAAATGTCTTACAAATATATCTCCAGATATTGTGGTCAAAACTGAATGGTAAGAAATGTTTAAAATGAACTTTACACTGCAGATCTTTAAAGGAAAAGTGTTCTTAGTATTTTTGTTACACAAGCCATTTGTCTAATTTAATTTTTGTTAGCAGGCAATTAGACAGAAGAGATTGATAATTTCCTTGGCTGTTGCAACTTTTTCCATAAAACTGTATAATTTCCTTTACTGAAAAAGAAAATAATGTTTACTGCTTAGATATCAGCTTAGTCATGCAGGACAGTTGGGTAACTTGGAAATCCATCCTCTATTTTCCAAAGTTACTTTTACTGGATTCTATAAGGATATAATTGAAATAGCACTGAAATATCCCTGAGGTATTTCACTTCAAGGTAGAATTGTTGCTCCATGTCTTGTTCCTACTGCTTATGATACTTGGATTCCCAAAATAATTAGTGGTGTTTATTCTGTAACTGTAACTGTGTGGAGGCTTTCACTCATGTAAGAATTTGGAATCTGCTCTAATTTTAAGTACTTTTCATAATGGTTTGGAGATACATAAACCCCACAAAGAATTACGACACCTTTGCATAGTTTGGCATCTATATGAAGCCTTTGGATGAGACAGCCTGGGCTGCTGTTCTTGGTCTGGTTGTATTGAGCCCAGGCTGTCTTTGTCAAAGAAATCTCTGAAGGCTCATAGTGGAAATCTGAGGCAAATTCATGTTGGTGTCTGTGGTCCTTCTTAGGTCCATGTACACTCTAGAGGGAGAGCAAGGAGACAATCTTTCTATCTTGGCATAAGCTGTATGTTTGGCAAAATTTGTATTGGGACTCCTCTGAAACCCTGTCTAGGAAGAGAGACACTACAGCCTGTCTGGTACTTCAAGTTCTGATTAAACTGATTTCCTTAAAATTGGACATAAAAATATCAGCATGTAATAGTTAACTAAAAGGGAAAATAATTATAACAAGAAACAGCATTCAAAAATATCTCAGGGAAAAAAATATCATCAGGGGAAACCATTAAGCACGTTTGCTTGCTTAGGGTTGATACCATACTGGTTTTTCTTTTGTGGAGAAGTATTTAAGTAAATCTAAATACAATCATCCCTGTGGTAACTTGTGGTTTTTTTATGTTGCAGATTGCCCAGAATGCTTGGGATTCATACATTGTATTAGATAGATAATAAAAAAAATATTTGGAAGGCCAGGTGACTTGCAGCATTTCAATACAAAGAAATACTCACACTTGCTGCTGAAAGATTTTGCTTCCTGGCTTAAAATTTTTATCTGTTTTAGAAGTGGGTGCAAGCAAGAGTGATCAATCTGCTAAATAGCAGAATCATGAGAAATCTGCATTAGAACTGAAATAAGAATTTCCCTGAGATATAAATTAATGCAAAAACCCTACAACATGTAAAATAGCTCCACAATTACTTAAAGCCCTCTCTTCACCCGTGTTACTTTTTCATCTTATGTTCTCAGTCAGTGGTTATTTTCTGACAGTATGTAAAGATAATGTTTTTGTACTTATCATTCCTAGAGGTCTCTCATTTTTTCCAGATCAGATGATTTATGTCATGAAGAGATCTAGAATAAAAGACCTTTAATGCCATCTTTCAACTGCGTGTAATTTTAGAAATCACTGGAAGGTAGATCACATTTAATTTTCTGAAAGTTTCAAAAGCAGTTACATCCTTTCTGTCCAACAAACCATCAACAACAGATGTGCCAAACTGAACTCAACATGTCCATGAAATAGTATCTTTACTCACCCTTGATTTTGTGTTGCATGTTAGAAATGAAAGCCTTAAAAATCATGCAGACACCTCCTTCTCCTCCTAGTCCATTAATTCTGGCTGGACTCCATTAGTGTTCAGTGTTATGTCAGTTTGCTGACAGTGAGCCACAGAAGGTGGAAAAAAGTGATTTCTACAAGCATAAGCCATACAGGGCAATTCCATTCTCTGGGGGTTTGCTGTTACCAGAGACTGGTCCTTTACTGCAAGGATAATTAGCTTTTTGTGTAAGTATAAATGAAAAAAGAAAGACCCGACTTAAATGCACTTGAGTGGGTTTTACCACATGTAAACACAACCTGTGAGTCTAAACCAAAGCTCCTCATTCTTAGCTTCATGTTTCATGTTACTGTTGACATTTATCATTTGCACATCCCCTTGCACCATCACTGTGGTATCCCTGACATGTTTTCTACATTTGTGTATGTTCTTCCTGTCTCTGTGTACATAAAGGCATAATTATGTGAAAGATATACGTAAGTCAAGCAAGAATAAACACTTTTGATCTATGTTATGACATATGTTGTACAAACTCTTTGTAATCCACATAAATCGGTTTCTTTTTTTTTTTTTTACAGAAATAAAACTTCCCGAGATTTGTGAAAATCCAAACATTTGAACTACATAGGCATGTAAGGGTCAAGAAGCATTCTGCTGTTAATGGCTTGATCATTATGTTATGCAAACATTAGAACTGTAGAAGCAAAAATGTGTGGCTGCTTTTGCTGCAAGGATAAACAATCCTTGCTGTGAGGATAAACAGAACCTTTTGGCCATCCCTGGGTTTTTATACAGGCCACTGATATGTGAACCTATGGCTGCCACGGGACTGCTACAAATTAGTACTTTTAATTTCAGTCATTTTCTAGCACTGAGATATCACTGAGTCTTGTAAGCATATAGTATTTCAAGACTTTTATATTGATGTTAAAGTATTATTTCACAGTTTAGACGTTTTAAGCTGTGGCTATTGCCACCCTCTCCAGTTCCCAGCAATTTGTTGCCACTGCTTTTAGGCTGGGAAATGGACCTGGGAAAATGTCTGGCTTGGTTAGGAGCTGACTGTAGGGAAAATAGGTATTTTATACTTGGCTCTTGTATCACTGTTGCATGTGAATTTTATGGAAATAAATGAACTCAGATATTCATAATGTGTATGTAGCATGAGATACGCCACATTGAGATGTAAATTGCTCTGTTTATTGATATGTTTGTATTTTGATCGTTTTCAGTTATAATTCAAATCCCCACTTTGCCTGGTAGTGGACTAATCTCTAATCATAATTTATAAACACTGAGTGGGCATAGGAGAGGGTAGAGAAGGAGAAGCTTGGATATCTCACAGATTATCAACATTTATTTGGAAGCAAACAGCGTAATGACCCTGCATGGTTTTCAGGTACATAAATAGGTTACATGAAGCATCCTGTGTTATTTTTCCTGGAACTGCAGCTTTCAGACATCTTGCTTAATTTTTCTGAAGGAAAATTCCAGACAGTTTTACTATTGAAACAAATTCTTGTGGACTACTGTGGCACAAGAACATGTGTTCCTCTATTTTTTACCACTGGGAGGATTATATCCCGAAGTTTCCAGAAATACAATGCAGTATTAAAGGAGTTTGTTTCTGATGAGCAGAAATCCAGTCAGTTACTTACCAATGATGATGTGGTGGTGTGTGAAGAGCAAAGCAGAGCTTCATAACCTGGCTATTTGTAATTTGGTATTTTCTCCTAATACTTGTATGATTCAAATTCTTCTTGCTGCACACCTTTCCCCCTCTAAGTGGTTTCTTGTGAGGTGGAAGCTTGACTGTTTTTTCTTACACATAAAGGATATGGTGAATCGAGAAAGTGCTTTTTTGGAAAGCCATGAAAAATGGATTGTAGGTGCCACTTTACTTGGTTTTTAAACAGCAAGAACGCAGATCTGACTGCTTCATGTCCATTCTTCCTGCTCCAGGAGTCTCCCTGTTGTCCCTCAGAGGGTGACATCCCCCATGATTAACTCTCTGTCACTCGGCTCTGTTCTGACAGCCCAGGGAGTGCTGTAGCAGAGTGAGTCATGGCTGCAGAAAGCTGCTTCAAGGACAAGCCAAGGGTGTTGGAGGCTGCAGTCTGATGAAGCCAGGATTCAGGAGCAGTTCAACTGTTTTCAGCCTCAAGGAATTTGACTTTTGAGAAGCTGGGGCCTCAATAGTGAAGCCAGACCTTCTTAAAATCAACAAAAGCAAAATCTTCAGATGCAGTTCCCTGCTGGAATTTTGCATTTAGGTCCTGCGACACTGCACAAAGCAGTGTTACATAAAGCACAGCAGATGCAGTCTGGATTCAGGAGCAGAGGGAAGGGATGTAATGAAAACCCATGGGGAGTGCTATAGCAGAGGAAAACATCTTAAAGATACATTATAAGGAAAAAGGATTTCCAAGCAAGGGGCTGATGTGGGATCTTAGTAACTGCCTCTGCCTGGCATTGACTCTTTCTGGTTTTAATGTTCAGTAGGATTTTAAATAAGACTTACAGCTTGCCACTTGCCACCTGGTTGCTGCAGTGCCTGGGTCCTAGCAAGTGCTGAGAGCTGCTGTGGCAGGAGGATGGGTCCTTGCCTCACCTCCATGGGGCTGGGGCACTGGCAGCCAAAGCCATGGCAGGAGCCAGCACTGGGCAGTGTGCTTGTGCTCTGAGCCCCCAGCTGACCCCTGCACCAAGCTGCTGCTTACCTCAGAAGTTGAATCAACCTCTAATTAAGCACTTACAAAGTAAAGCAGTCCTGGAAAAATCAACATTTTCACTGCAGCTGGAAATGTGGTGACAGCTGTATCCAGCTTGGATTCTATGATGGTTAACCACAGGTGCCAGCACGTATGGAATCCTGCAGGAGCTTCTGCTCCTGGTGGCTGAAGTCTTGTGGCTTTACCATCACTTGTTAGGTTGCAAGGATTGGATGAGTTTGGTGCTGATGTGACCTATGTATGTGTGGGCAGTTGGAGCCATTAAGGGCTAATGCTGCAGCCAGGGAAGGCCCTTCTGGTGAGGGAGATGGTGAATCCAACAGGCACACTGTCAGGCATCATTTTTTAAGGAAGCTGTTCTGTGTTAGTTCTGGTGAGATGCTGATGGCATTAGTTGCTGTATTTTGGTTTGTGATGTAATGTTATTAAATAATTTTGAATTCATAAGGAACATTAGGAATGAAGGTGAACTGGCTTGATGGCTTTGCATCAGTTAGTAGTATCACCTGTCTTCTGCAACCTCTCACATTCCTGAAACATTTTGCATTTTACAGCTGTAGTGTTTCGATACAGATGAGGATACATAAGCTCTGTGAAGTGTCCTTATGCATATGTTTTCCTCAGTGTAGATGATGGTCTTTGTGTGGATCATCCTGCCTGTGTGTAAATGAGTCTAGCAGGTACAAATCTGTAGATGAAGAGCCAGCATTTTTATAGCATTAGAACTATAGCAAATGAAAAAAGTGGATGAATTAAAGATAATTTTCAAGGCCCAGAACCTTTCATCTCAGGTCAGTGTGATCAAATTCAGCTTGACTCAGGATTACCATTTCAAATGGTAAATCAGGACAGTCCAGAAGTAGGGGGAAAGGTGAGGGGATCAAGCATAATTGGTACCCTTGCTGAATGAATTGCTCAGATATCAAGATCTGAATGAAATTGTAATACCTTCTCACTTTCACCAGGCAGGTCTAATAGGTCAGAGTTTGGTAGGTCAATGTACAAGGAGCTTGAATTACCCATCCTGAGCTGTATCAGTCCTCTGAGCCTTGGCAGGCAGTGAACTTCATGTGCACTAAGCTTAATTGCAAATAAAGGCTGTGACACAAATAGAGCTCAGGAATTTAAAAGATTAATGCTGTTAAAGTATTTTTATGTTACGCAAGCCTTTTTCCATAATAACAGGAATTGTTCATTTTCCCAGTAAGTTTTAAAATCTTGAGGGCGTACAAATGGAAAGTGGTATTGGTATTTGGTATGAATAATCTCACTTAATTCTTTCTGAAGTTTTTTATTGGCTGCTGTTTTTCATAATCATTAAACAAATATATTTTTTCCTCAATGTTTTTGAAGTCTTGCAACACGAACGAGATTTTGTTTTCTTAAAAGGGCTTTTCTTCAATGTCATTCACAAGCCTGCAAAGTAGATGGTATTTTATGGCCATCTTTGAAGACAATTCTGACAGTAAATGGATATTGCCACATGATTTCCTGAAGCTTTACTTACTTCATGCTTCTCTTTTAAAAAAACAAGGAAGCACCACCCTCTGACATTCCAACATTCCAACATCCTCCCTCCCCCCCCCAGCCCCCTGAAAGTGTAAGGTTAAATAGCAGCTGTGAAATCAGAGGACAGACAATTTCCCTAAAGTGATTAGGAAATTTCAAGGAGAGGTTGGCGACTATGTTGAGCAGGAGAAACTCGGAAGGAAAAGCTATCTGATATTTATCAGCAACATTGGTTTCTTTGAAATTAAATGAAGGGGAAAATAAGCAATATGGAAAAGGATATTAAGAGAAGAAGAAAGACATGTAGAAATAGAAAGCACACAGGAAAACAGGGAAATACCTAAATATGTTTAATAGAAGAGATAGCAGAATTAAAGCAACACTAAAAAAAAGAAAAAGTGCCTGCCTTTTAGCATCCTGCATACTTCAGCATGTCCATTTGGTTCATCTCTGCTTGTTGTTTACATAACCTGTAGAAAACAAATGCATGCTCAAGATGTCTGCCTGGAAGCAATGGCTTCATCCTCAGCCCTGTTATTTCAAGGTGCTCACTCTTGCTGTATTAATCAGTTATTTCACAATATAATATGCTATCAGAGCTATTTAAACTGAATATGTTCTTTAAATATTGCTAGGGCATACACTGAAAGTGTCTGATTTTCTTGTCTCTGTCTCTAGGTTAATGTTAATGTGTGTCATGCTTAAGGGATGTATTAATGAACCTTTTTTTTTTTTTTTTAATCTTGCAATGACAGTCCTCTAGGCCCAGGCTCTTCATTAATGAATAATGATGGAACAGAGTAGTCACTTGGGTCATTTTATCCTTTAAGTGCAATGAACAGTCCCAAACAGAGTGCTGCATTGCAGCTATAAGCAAAATGGTTGCACAGATGACAAAATACTTTTGAATCATACACTGCATTTCTGGAACACTCTGGTTTTTAGGAAGATTGCCAGCTTCCAAAAATATTTTTTCTTAGGAAAGGAATCTTCTTTTCTTGTTTAAGGAAGGTTTATTCCAATGTGTTCTATGAACTTGGAAACCTGAGCTTCACTAAAAAAATAAGGGCACTTAGCATGCTGTGTACATCAGGCACTGGAAAGGACTTGGGAAGGTTTCTGTTTCATAATATTTGTATGGCAGTTGACTAGTAGTAAAACGCATAAAATTTTGGATATCTATCTCACCATGAGTATGTTCTGAGTTTTCCCAAAAGAGTTTGTGAGGCAAGAACTGCACAAGGAAGCTGACAGTGAAGGAGTTCTATAAGGAAGAGCTCTGCTACCTGAAGCAAAGCATATGGAAATCAAAATAAGGTTCCCAGTTACAGATGTTGATGGGGCAAACTAAGGCCTCCAGGCTAACTCATGTAGATATTTTAAACACTCCTTTTCTTGGGGTGAGCATACCACGGATAACTCAATTTTTCCATCTCTTTCAGTGTAAGGAATGAAATTAAGTTGTAAAGCAGTGGTTATCTAAATCTAAGTCCTTGTGTGACGTGAGGAAAGGTGCCTAGAATCCTGCTCCGTTTTCATATCATAATGAAGTTGGCTTAGTTGCTTTTCTTTGATACCTTTTTGCTACTTTTTTTGTTTCTTCAGCTTTTTGTTTCTCTACTTGGAACATTTTGTTTCTAATTTGACAAGTACATTGTTATGTTCTCTTGTTCCATGTCTGTGGCTTCAGCTCCAGGCATCAGGAGTGCTGTAGCAGGGGGATGGGGATGCAGACATCTCTAGTAGCAGCTTTGTGAAGCTGAGGTGAGAGTGATCTGAATCAGACTTGGTCTAAGGGATTTACCTATTCTCAGCCTATGGATTTATTCTGGGACATCCATTCCTGTTGAAGCAGAATGGATTAACTCTTTTTGTATGGATGTTCTTATTTTGGATGGAGTGGCTCTTGCCAGTTGAGCTGGATTAAGCAAATCAATGAATTAATGGGCAGGAAGTAAAATGAAATAGCACCATATAAATGTAGGTTACTGCTGAGCAAGGGAAATGGTTGAGCCATAAACTTATTAGATGACTTCTGATTTGAGATCTCATTTAAAATAAAAACTTAAGCTTCCGTGTGCATAGTGAAGGTTAATTAATAACTGCAGGAGTTTTTCGGGGGAGGGGGGGGTACTAAGAAAATGAGATTTTTGTTTACTTGCTGAAGCTGCCCAGGGATGGTTTTTGATCTGAATTTGATGCTTATATTATGATACAATATAAGATTTTGATTTCTACTAATGTGTCTTAACACAGACCTGTAAAGAAATGAAAGTGAGCATGCTTCTGCTAGAGCTTTGATGCAGAACTGCTCTGTTGCATTGCCTTGAATGTGCATGTGCCAAAAGGCAGGCAAGTTTTCAACTTCTCAATCTGTAGACCACAAAGTTGGTAAGGTGGAAGCCATTCTTAACAAAAGAGAACCTATTTTATAACCAAAAAAATCTTTCCTACTTTTGCCATTTGTGAGAACTGAATTTTGGGTCTGAAGCCTCCTCCTCAGGAGCCTCCCAGGGTGTCTGTCCTCTTGCACATCCTTGTGGCTGCCCCTGCAAAATCAGAGGTCTGAGCTCACCAGGGACAGTACCTTTAGTTATTTGGGTGTCCCTACCTGACTGAAACTGTTTCCACTTCCCCCAGTGATAAATTACAAGGTGAGGTGCAAGTCAGAGTCTTGAGTTTTTGACAGAATATACTATGGAAGCTATGTACTTAATAGAGTAATAAATGAGCTAATTAAATGCCCTTTTCATCTGTGGAGAAAACTTAAAGGCAAGCTTTGGCTGAGTCTTACATGTTCTAGAAGGTTTCTATTAAGATTTGATTTTAAGCTATGGGACCAGTTCAATGTGTATGGTGTCCCTAAACATTTCTACCTTACCACTCTTACTACAAGCTGGTGACTAGGAACACCTTCCTTGAAGGTGCTTGCTGTGTAATATAATTTAGTATTTGATTTGCACTGGAAAAGAGTGTGGAGAACTTCAGTAGTGCATCCAGCTGCATTCAGATTAGGTTAGTTACTCTGAGGTCTAATCAAGTTGATTGACAGTATGTGCCTCATCTGAGAGAGAGTCTATTCTTTTGGGCTTTTTAAAGTTCTAAAATAGGATATATCAGTGGGTGTTGTGTTCCTAATGGAGTTCTGCTGCATGTGGATATAAGAATAAAATAATACTGTATACCACAGTACATGTTTGGATTACTTTGGCTGCAGGTTATACTTTCTAATGATTAAAAACTAACACAGGTGTCAAGAAAATGTTGCTTTATACAGTATTAAAAAAAGGCATCTGGCATCTCTTGGTATTATCCTATTTTTATGATGCTTTATATTAGAGAAATAACATTACATCTGGTCCAAGAGTGCCATCATCCCAACTGAAACACTGCTACTGCTCTGCTCTGCTGTTCTTTTATACCTGGGCACCTTTTGTGGACTGAACGAACCGATGCCCAGAGGACTTGAAAGTCTTCAGTCTTTTGCTATATTCTTCACTTACCCAGAAAATAGGGCAACAGGGAACTTGTTTGAGTTGCTAAATGATCAGGCTCCAGTGACTCTGAACTTCTACTATATATCTGTGTTAGTTATGAGACACTCTCTGTAATGATACTCATGTTGGCACCTTTGGATTAAATTTCACAGCTTCTTCCACTTTTACTGTTCTGATACTTAGGTCTACAGGAAAGGCAGATGATGTTTAAATGATGGGTCCCACTTGTTTATGGAGAGTTGAAGCAAATGGATAATGCTGAGTGCAGCAGTGCTCTCCAGGTAACAGCGAGCACAACAGCCTGTGTGCTGTGCTTCAGGTTGCAGTGCTCTGGTTCTTTTATGCTTTTATGCTCCTGAGCACTGGGGTGTAATCCAGTGGCTGCTCAAAAAGCATCCTGTTTACCTTGCTGTCTCTTAACAAGCTGGGCATTGTGGATTTGAGAGACATCACTGTCACTTGCAGAAACGATGGTGGCATTTAATGTTGCTTGCAGATGGCATAATGATCATAGTGCTTTGTTTTCCTCAGTGTTCTCAGATTTATTTTTTCTTTAGATACCTTGAATATTCTCCTGAATAGACATAGAAATGCTCTGCCTCTTGCAAAGGCATCACTTGGTGTGAGCACACTTGCTGTGTAGCTGACAGGCTGACATTACTCACAGGAAAAGCAGATGACACTGACAAAGATAGCAATGAAATTAAGAAGAGTTGCCAAGTAGCAGCACTCGGAGGTGACACCTCAGAAAAATGCAGCTCATTGCTATCTGGTTTATTTGTTGTTTTTTTTTTAAGTCAGAGTGGAAAAGAATGGCGAATTGAGGCAAACTGGGTTTAGGTATTTTCATTTTGACTCCTACATGCATCACAAAAATGTTTCTCTTCAGAACACAAGGTTTCTTCTGTTATTTATTTTAATGTAAAAATTTAAAACATCTGCAAGAGGAATTAACTTCCTTACCCTAAAACTTCCTGACCTCATCTAGAAAAACCCCACCTCCTCTCCATGCTGTTGTTATTAGAGCACATGCTGTTGTGCTGTGTTACTTTTAACCTTCCCAGTGGGCTTCATCAACTAAATATGAGACCCTTGGAACTGCTTATACTAAGGAACCTATGGTGGATGCAGTAAAAAATAATAATGACAGTAAAAATCTTCCTTATAAAAAGAGGTACATGGGACTTTCAGGATACTGTGTAAAGGCCTGCTGCTGTACTGCCTTAGAAGTCAGTCTAATGTGTCTTCAGTGGCATAATGTCTTCATCTCTCAGACCTTGCTTTCCCAACTACATGTGCTTTTATTCCCTGGGCATTTGCTTTCTCAGATTGCTGGGGCTGTCATGCTGAGTGGATGGCTGGAGCTCTGTGGAACTGAACAGAAAGTCACGAGAACTCTTCAGCAAGCCCAGGCCACATCAGCCTAAAAGTACATTATAGTGTGGAGGAGCTGAGGCTCTCCATAGTATCTCTTCAGCCATACTGCATTTCAATCCAATGGGCTCAGCTCTGGGGACATTTCATTGAAATAAATGTTTGTCCTTCAAACATAATGTTTATTTTCAAACTTTAAGTAACATGAAGTTGCATTGGGATAAGAAATGGGGCAAATGGAAGTTGAAGGCTCTCATTGTTACCATTGTTAGCATTAAGACAAACACATAACCACTCGGGAGAGGTTCTATGTGGTGCTTTATTTGAGGCCCCAGGAACCAGGGGTACGCACCCAAATCTGATTCCCAAAAACCATACAGTGCGGCCGTAATTTATCCCTGAAAATTTCACAGTCCAATTACATATTCAACAGGTTACGACATTTTTTAATACATATTCATGTGTAGATTACTTCATCGATGGGTTACGGCATCAGTCCCTTCGAGCTTGTGTGGTTCCCTCTGCTGGTCATTAGGTGGTCGTCAGGATGAAGGAAATAGTCTTCCTCTGATGAAGTAAATAGTCTTCCTTACTGTGCCCTTTTCACCTCTTTCTCTTGGATAATGTCCATCTGGTGTTGGGCAACTTCCAATGTGATTAACGTGAATTTTACTGCCAACTTTCTCTTATCTCTACTTAGCTCACTCTGGTATGCACAGTCCCATCCTTATCTTGCTACCTAACGAGGTACCAATAAATCTTGAATCCATGGTTTTCTATACCATTCTTTACAAGGTAAAACTTTTACATGTTTCCACACTTCTATTTCTACCTCTAATTCTAAAATAATCAATCCTAAAATAATCAGATTTGGAATATATTTCTTTTACTTTCTTTCTATCCCAACACCATGAGACAACTTAGCAGCTACTGACAGTAAGTATGGACCTGTGTGGAGGTGGAAGGTGTGGCTCCATCCTTTTCTTTCTTTCTTTCTCTTGATAGGGGAGGATCCCATGCATAAACCCAGTGCTATTCCCTGCCCTGCCACTTGCCCACTGCAAGCTCTGGTCCTGCTGCTGGGTGGATGGATGATGGTTACCTGTTTGCCTGCACTCTGAGCCCTGGGGTGTGACTGGTGGGAATGGTTCTGCTGGGGCATTTCCCCAGGCTGTGCTGAATCCATACAGGCAGCAGCTGCCTCTTCAGCAGCCAGAGTGGTTTGCTTGTCAGCAGTGCTAACCAAACTGTGTTTTGGGAACAGAGCATTGCAGATTGATGTCAGGGCCTCTTTACCCTCCCTGCCCCCTGTGGATGCCATTAGCAGTATATATGAAGTGGTGAATTTCTTTGTAGGGTCCAGTGAGAGTGATGGCAAGTGGTTATGAAGATGTGTTAATTAAGGAATGCTTTCCAGTTTGACCTTATGATATGCTCATTTATTCCTTGCTCTTTTTATTGTCTGAGAACCTTGGATCTCCTCCATTACACTTATGTGGTTGCTGTTACCTGATTCCTGAGTAAGTTCTTATCAAGCCTTCTCCTTCCTACAGGGCAACCATCAAGTGTCTTATCCTGTAGGAAGAGAAGCTTGATATGATTTCAAAACTGAAGCCAAGAAAAAGCTTACAAACTGTCTGGAACAATCACAACCTGGCATTGTAACAGCATGAGTTTTATAACATTTCCACACCATCATCTTCGTTGAAATGGTCCCATCTTAGATATCAGTGTTTCAGCAGGAGATCTGAGTTTGGTGGGTGATATGTAAGGCTGCACATTGGGCAGTTGTGCAGTCTACTCTAAATTGTAACGTTACCTTCAGTAACGTCACGGGAGTGAAATTCTAGTTTTGTTAAATAACCAAAAAAAGATGTTTGGAGAAACTGTCTCCAGGTTCTGATTACCTGGAAAGAGGAGATGTGGGGAAAAAACCCATTATGTTCCTGTTCCCTCTCCATCAGTTTGAAAAGCCCAATATCAGACAGCTGCTGAGGGGCTGTGATGCTCAACAAACCCATGGTACCCAGCACCTGTGGGGTGCCCCATGGCTTGGGCTTGGTTTGCTCAGCTGCAGGAAAAGCCCTTCTATAACTTCTGGGTTAACTGAGTGTTAGTGCCAGGTGAAGATTTGTGCTGTTGTTTATATATAAATTAACAAGGAATTTTCAATTACTTCATTATTATCTGGTTGGTAGTGACTGGGAGCTGGATAGTGGATGAACCTACCAGGGTATTAGTATTTATTGGTGCCCTGAGTCACTAATGATTTTATTGTATGTGATCCTACATCAAGATAGAGCAAAAGAAAAGCATCTCCAGGAGCCTGTGGTACACATGATGACACATAAGTATATGGTGTAACAATTACTGTGTGGAGTCAGAGCTGACAAAATGATTTCTGGTGGGATGATAATCTTCCCTCTCAATAGCTGCACCCCCACTGATAGCAGAACGCTTTGAGAAAAGAAATTCTCATTCTTTTTTTTTCATTCTGGATCTTTGGCTCTCATTGAATGCTTTGTTGCCAGCCTTTGCAGAAAGGTTTTTGTTTTCTATTTAGACAAGAAAAATGTCAGTCATTGGTTACAATGCATATCTTGCCTTTAATATTTTGATGTTTCATCTGTTGATATTGGCTCCTGGCTGTACACTGCACATAAGTCCAGTCATTAGAGTGTAAGGAAATTGTAGCATGTCTTTCAGGTGTAGCATGTGGGGTTTTTGGGGGTTTTTTTTTTTTTGGCTATGTCATGGTTACTCTCAGGATATCAGGATCTGGTTCTGCTGTTATCAGTCATCTTATATAAATGAATTGTTTCCTGGTTAATAGCTTATTTTCAAAGACATTTTATTTCAAAAAGAAATAAGGAGAAAGTAGAAGAACTAAAACCAAAATGACTTAGATGGTGGAAGGAATGAAATGTGTTGTGAACCTGCAGGGTATCTCAGAGCCAAATGTAAATCAGGAATCCCAAGAGATGTGAATTTAGTCCCCTGAACTGCCACCAAATTGTCTGGGGCAGGGATGTCAGCCTTTTGCTGCCTCATGAAATTGAGATAAAGTTGGTGATGCATTTCTACAGCTACAAAGAGAATGAGAGATTTGCCATGTATCTGTTCCTAACATGTACATTAGATGCATCCGTCTAAAAAAAGAGTTTTAAGCTCTTTGGTTACTTTTTTTTCTTTTAAATAAAAAGTAATGGATTTAGAGATGTATTTATGTACTTTGCATGACTGCAGAGTGATTGTTTTGATTGTAACCTAGAACAGGGAAGGTTTATGTAAGGGTTTCTGTACTCAGCTTGATGCTTTCTGATGCTGAAGGGTGATCCCAGTCCAGGGGGAGAGCAGGACACAGGGGCTTGGCCAGTTCTTGCTGTCAGACCTCATAAGGAAGGATGATTAATGAGGAAATAGATGGGGAGTAAATTAATTTCCTGTTTCTGCCACTTGTGTGCTCCTCTTTCTGTATGTTGGCTGTAAAGATCCAGCTGAAAAGCATTTGGGCCAGGGGGCTGTTGATAGCACTGACAGATAGACTCAGAAGTAGTAGCACCAGCAGAGTAAATCTTCCAGGACATATGCTAGATGATTTGTAATTCTAAAGGCTTTTAATTTTTGGACAAATATCTTAAAATTTACGTGAACAAGTTTAAGCAAGTGATAAAAAAATGAAAACTGGTAATTATATTCATTACACTTCACAGAGAGCTTTGTTGTTCTGAGATTAGAAAAAAATCATTCTTCTTTGAGGTGCATTCACTAGTGAAATTCAAATTCAGCTTGCTGAAAGTAGCAAATACTCTCATTAAATACTCCCCAACTGTTCTCTCAACTGTTTTTATTTTCGTATGACCTAAGAAGAATTTCAGTGTACTGTATCTAGCAATTTTTCCTGAAACATGATAAAACTGAGGGGTCAGAGAGGTACCCCTTCTAGACATGAATGTTTGAACTTTGATGTACACATCACATCCTTGTTTGAAAAAAAATCTTGTGTCAATAAAACAGGGAGTTTAATGCAATGTGTATTTTGTGGCATACCTCCTGCCAAAGCACAGATGTTTTACTTAGATACCCTTTAAACAAGCATCATGAAGACTTCATGACCTACTAAAGGCTGGTGCTGGATTACATCATAGTGTGCTTGATGACATCATGAGGGACAATATAGACCTTGCTCAGTATTAGATCAAAACCATAGCAGCAATCACAGTTTATTGTGTGTTCTCCTTGCATTCCTCAGTTTCTTGAGAGACAGTTTCCTAAGGCAGATCTCAGAAATTAAATCTTGTAATTACTAGCTATTTATTTGAATTGGAAATTTGACTTTTTCAGCTCTTTCACTCAATAAGGAGAGAGTACTACTTAGATTAAAGTGCAAGAAAAAAGGCTACGTTAGTTCTGCTAAAGCTTTATGTAGCAGTAGGAATGGCAGGTTTTGTTTCATAGTTAAGTGTGAAATAAATGGGATTAGTGAAAGAAAGCAAAGAAGATTAAATAATTGTCAGGGTGATACTTCATGGGTTTTTTTAGTTTCTGTGAGAATCTAGGGAATGTGATGCTAGGAATGCTCATTATTCAAGGAGAGAGTTTGAAACTGGAGTGATAGCAGCTCATGGGATCCAATACAGATCTGTGTTCTCATAGGAAGAATTCATATCAAAATGTTTTTGAAGTTGATTAACCAAAATATGTGTTACCTCTATGTGTTACTTTTGATAGTGGCTCAGCATGACTGAGAAGCCTTTACTTGTTGAATAAGGCTTTTTGCTTTTGAAGCTATATAGGCTGGAATTTTAAAATTACATTGTTTACAGTTTTTGCTGCTTGAAATTTTAATCTGCCTTTCTGGATACATCAGAAATTGTACATAAGAAAGTAAGTGAATAATTGATTTGCACAATTTGTGCAAATAAAAGGTCTTCATTCTTCATCTCACATAAGCAGATGTGAACATTCCTTAAAAAGTTGTACTACCTTTTTTTTTTTTTAATTGTTGTTTTAATAGAGAAATCGTTGTGTCATGTCTGTTTGGTTGCAGTGGAGATGACTGTCAGAGAAAGACCATTTTCCAGGAAACATTAATTGAAATGATGGTTTTATATTCAGCATGCAGGAACTGACAGATAAGGAACAGAGAACATTTGTTAAGTGTCATTTCTCTGGTTTTAAAATTTTTTCTCTCTCTAAACAAGCAAAACAATTTCTGTATAAAGATGCCAGATTAAATCAGAAATGCATTTAATGTACTGCAATGCATTGTAGAAAATGTTTTCTATGCAGTCATGTTCATTCTCCCACAGACTTCTAACAAATTTTGGAGACAAGTTCTGGAAACTGAAACCTTAATAACTTATTCAATTGCTTGGAAGTATCAGTAATAAATTTCCCAAACCACTGTATACTACTTGTATAGAAATTTAACCCAGATCTCATTCATAATCATTCCAAATCACTTGGGCCAAGCAAAGAAGTGCATTGCAAGGCTTCAGCATAGAAAAACACTTAAAAAAAATAAAGTATTCCTGCTTATGTGGACACGTGAATATAAAACCAGCCACTCTGTGGCTTGTTGTCACACACAACAGAAGTTGGGAGGCTGCTTCTTTTGCCAGTAATGTATGAAGTCTGACATTATATTGAACTGATACTTCCATTTATTTATTTATTTGTCGTCCCTCATTCCTTCTCACTTCCTCAGGTGTTTTATACACTAGTCAAGAAATGATCTTTCACCTTTTATTTACAGTGCTCTTTTGGTCCTGCCACAGACCTCATCACTAAAGGGCTGAGCGGGAAATCCAAATATTAATCAGGAACAGTCATGAAGTCAGCATGTGTAATATGAAAAGCCCATAAAAAAAGCCTAGCAGAAGGAAAGCTATCTCCTGGTTATAAGTGCTGGTGAGGACAGATGTCCTCTCCCAGATCTTGACATTTTTACCATCTGCACTGCCCCTCAGCAGGCTCAGGCTGGGCTGCAGTGTCCCGCAGTGCTGCCACAGAATCACCACTGACCTCTTCAAACAGCTCTGTTAGGCTTGCTTAAAACACCTGTGGGACTATTTAAAATGCTGTTTCTGAATAAAGCTGATGATCTGAAAAAGAAAAGGAGCATCCCTATAATACCTTCTACTGCCAATAGTACAGAGAATTGATGGAAACTTCTGCAAAATGCAGATCTTAACGTTGCCTCGGGTTCTCAGTCACGTTTCTCCTGATGCCTCTTTCTGATTTCATCTCTTCAGTAATACTTAGGATTTTTATGATGAGGATTCATCAGCTGGTCTGTAGATTTTTTTCATTCCAGCCTTTCCTTTCTCTCTCTAAATAGAGGAGTTTCTTAGCTTCAGTGGGAGAGAAGAAACACCACAAAATTTTGCTGAATGTTTTTTTGGGGTTTTTTTGTGATGACCAGATCTGAGGAGAGGAGAAATCTCTTGGTTTGAGATGAACATTGAGTTTCATTTTCCAGTACTTCTAAACGATTTACAGGAAAATAAATTTCATAATTAAAGATGAATATGCTTTCTTTTTTTTCTTTTTTTTTTTTCCTTTTTTTTAGGTTGAGACTGACTTCTTGATGAATAATTTCACCGACACAGATTTATAGATAATAATAAAATCACAAATGTGATTTACTCTTTTCTGTTTCTGTGTCTTAAGGAGGAGAATATTTATTTTGAAATATTAAATGATACAATTAAAAATGTCTAAATTTCAGTGAAATTTCATTAGACTGTAGTCTGGAAAATAATGGTGGCTGTAAATGCTTTACACTTAGGCTAGTCCTCAGTCTTATGGTGTCTAAATTTCTGTGATTGCTAAATGAACAGGTTTTTATGCTTAGAGAAAAAGCATCTCTGAGTTCCAGCATCTCACTTTGCTCTGGAATCTTCTCAATATGTACATGCATTTATACATGAATCATGATCAGTAACATAAGGCAGGATACATGTACTTTTTATGGCCTCCTGACAATAGATAGTGTAATTTCAAAGTGGTGAGTTCATCACATCTAGGTAAATGTAGTTAGGGTTGCTGAAAAACACTGCTGCTGTTTCCTGTACTGTTTTGGCCATCCCTGTTGAGCTGCTCAGCTGCTGGCCCTGACCCACCACTGGGCACACATGGGCTGTGTCAGACAGCATCTTGTTTCCAGGTATCTCTTCCTTCCACTTTCCAATGGGCTTTTGAGGTTTTTTCTGTTTCAGAGTTTCATGTTCTTGCTTGTAGATGCACTTTGTAAATCTCTCTGCCCCAAATCCTCACCACTGCCAATGCTGTCCTTGTACTTTCCCCTTGTGTATGGAGTCTCTGCCACATGTGGAGTAGGATGGGTCTGGGGGCCTCGTGTGAATTTTGTGTGTCATTTTCAGTGAAAATCCATCCTTGTATTTGAAGGGCTTTGCAGCCCTCTGTAAACAAATCAAAGTGCATTTGTGTAGTCTCTGCTAAAGGCTTTGCCTTCTGTCAGAACCCATCAGGGACCACTGACTCCCTCATCTCTCAGGTTGCCCTAACTTCTGTCATCTGGATTGATTCACAAAAGGGCACCTGCCCCAATGGCCTGCAATGATCGGGTGACCCGCCTGGTGGATGAGGGGAAGGCTGTGGATGTGATCTACCTGGACTTCAGCAAGGCCTTTGACACCGTCCCCCACAGCATCTTCTGAAAAAGTTGTCGGCCCACAGCTTGGACAGGAGCACTCTGTGCTGGGTTAGGAACTGGCTGGAGGGCCGGGCCCAAAGAGTGGTGCTGAACGGGGCTGATCCAGTTGGCGGCCGGTCACCTGTGGTGTCCCCCAGGGATCAGTGTTGGGCCCAGTTCTGTTCAATATCTTTATCGACGACCTAGATGAAGGGATTGAGTCCATCATCAGCAAATTCGCAGATGACACCAAGCTGGGAGGAAGTGTGGACCAACTGGAAGGCAGAGAGGGCTCTGCAGAGGGACCTGGACAGACTGGAGAGTTGGGCTGATCCCAATGGGATGAGGTTCAACACAACAACCCCATGGGGAGCTCCAGGCTGGGCACAGAGTGGCTGAGAGCAGCCAGGCAGAGAGGGACCTGGGAGTCTGGATTGACAGGAAGCTGAACAGGAGCCAGCAGTGTGCCCAGGTGGCCAAGAAGGCCAATGGCATCCTGGCCTGGATCAGGAACAGCGTGGCCAGCAGGTCCAGGGAAGGGATTCTGCCCCTGTACTCAGCCCTGGTGAGGCCACAGCTCGAGTCCTGTGTCCAGTTCTGGGCCCCTCAGTTCAGGAAGGAGATTGAGGTCCTGGAGCAGGTCCAAAGGAGGGCAACCAGGCTGGTGAAGGGATCCAGCACAAGTCCTGTGAGGAGAGGCTGAGGGAGCTGGGGGTGTTCAGCCTGGAGAAGAGGAGGCTGAGGGGAGACCTCATCACTCTCTACAACTCCCTGAAAGGAGGCTGTAGCGAGGTGGGAGTTGGACTCTTTTCCCAGATGACTTTCAACAAGACAAGAGGACACAGTCTTAAGCTGTGTCAGGGGAGATTTAGGTTGGATATTAGAAAGAATTTCTTCACGGAGAGGGTGATCAGGCAATGGAATGGTCTGCCCGGTGAGGTGGTGGATTCTCCGTCCCTGGAGATATTTAAAAAAAGCCTGGATGTGGCACTCAGTGCCATGGTCTAGCAACTGCTCCGGTGGGTCAAGGGTTGGACTTGATGATCTCTGAGGTCCCTTCCAACCCGGCTGATTCTATGATTCAATCCATTCTTCACAGGGAATAGTGTTCTCCTCACAGTGGAATCTGGGAGCTGCTGGAGGGGCAGGGAAGTTTCACATGCTTTTGGTTGAGTGATGGATATGAACGTAGACACATTTCATAATAGCTGGAACCTGTCACATTGTCACTAAGCACTAGGTACTGAAAATTAAATGAAGTAATAATAACTACAGCATGCCTTTATCAGAGAGGGAAGGATAGTGTTTCTTAGAAGCTGAAGGTGAAATGAAAGTTTGATGAGTCAACCAAGAGCCAGAAGCTACACAACAGCTGTAATCATATACCTGAAGTGAAAGGTGAGTCTACAGCTTTGCCTGCACTGGGGCAGGATTGGTATGGTCAGAAAAGCTTCACTTTCATCATGAGGAAAGTACCCTTGGGCCTGGTGCTTCCCCCCAGGAGGTGAATTTCTGGGGGGGGGGGGCACAGGCTTCTGAGAACAGTTGCACCAGTCCTGAATGAGGGAGTGGGAAGGCTGAGCACCCTTAGTACTTGAGGATCCTGCTTTGATTTGCTTGACACCTTGGTGCCATCAACAGGGCTTTCCCTTCCTGCAGTACCCCCTGGGTTTGGGAACCTTTGGAAGAGGCAGGGGCTTACTCTAAACTGTGTGAGGAGAGGGCTCCTTACAGCACAGGATCAAGCAGTCACCTTTGTGTTCCTCCAAGGTCAGCTCTTAATTCAAGTATTTTTGTTGTGTCATACTAGGGTGAATAACTTCATTGGTGAGCACACTCAAAACCCACAGTTTTCTAAGTGTTCCAGCTGATAGGAGTATTACTTGGTAGATGTGTGTAACCTCTTGTCTCACTGCTGTTCTTTATGCTGATGAGAGTGGTATATGGGCACAGTTACTCTACCCTTATACTGCAATTTTGGGGGTTTTTTTACCCAAAAAGGGTGCTAAACATGCATACACTAATGGAAGTCAAAAAAAAAAAAAAAAAAAAAAAAGGAAAAAAGCACCTAAAGTTGTTCTTCAGTGCAACCACACATTCTTAAGTTGAAACGTGATGCAAAATAAACTCTGTTTTCTGTCTAAGGAACCATGTAGTTTCCTTTTTAATTTCTTTGCATAAAAGCCTGTCACTTTGGCTGTCTTTTTTCATAGCAGAGTTTTGATGTGGTTCATTGCAGAGGTTGTGTGGCACTATGTGTGCAGCAGAAGAGACTGAAGTAGAACAAGACATGGTTTATTGATTTATACCTTGAGATCATGGACCTGAGGTCAGAGTAAAGATATGTCTGCTACATCTATGATGTTACTGAAAGCTGCCAACAGCCATTCCAGTTTCACTCCAAATATAATTTATTTGTGCTTTATGATCTATTTTCAGAAGTTACTGTTTATGTTATGTATATACATGTATACGTAGATTGTGTTAAATTAAACATAATTTTTAAACTATTTTCTGATTAAAACTGGGAGGAATTAGTATTGAATAGAGTCCATAAAGGTTGTATTCAGAAGATAAGGACAAGTCACCTTACAAAAGCAAAATTTAAATGGAATATCTACCTATTTGTTAATATGTCAGAGGTGGTACAGCTTGTAGTCGCTCTTGAAGAAATAATTTGTAAGAATGCCAGTACAAGCGAGTATTTTCTATTTCATTGCAATATAATATAATTTTATCTTTGTTTTATTTTATTTACAGGATTAGCTGGCACTGCTGCAGACCTAGAAAAAAGAAAGCTTATTTTTGGAAAAAATTTTATACCTCCAAAGAAGCCAAAAACATTCATACAGCTAGTCTGGGAAGCGTTGCAGGACGTGACTCTTATAATCTTGGAAATTGCAGCCATCATATCTTTGGGGCTTTCATTTTATCAGCCACCTGGAGAAGGGAATGAAGGTAAAATCTTTTTATAGAAGTCATTTGTATAAGTTTAAGTAAAAACAGTTTTATATCTCAAATTGTTTTCACCTCTACCTTCTAGAAGATTGCTAACAGGAAATTTTAATGTGGTTTGTTCCATTTACCATCACATGTGGTACTGACATATTTTTTGTTATGTTTGACATTTCTTTATGCAAATATCTGAACCTTGGGACATATGCTGAACGAGTTAAAGAAAAACTTAATTTTCTTATAAAATGGATGTATTTTTATTTCTGTTTTCACCTTTGAGCTTGTACTTATTGTTTGTTTATTAATCTTAGCTGTTTGTTTACTGCATTGTAGAGGAGAAATACATAATTGCTTCTATAAATGACATCTCCAGTCTACATGGACAAATCTTCAGCTGGTTTATATTAGGTGGAGACTTGGGGATATTCATGCATTTAAATATTTGTAGTGCTCTAGTTAAGACCAGTGAGCCTTGCTCAAAATGGAGTGAGAGAGGCCAGGTCGTGTTGCTTATAAACAATATCCTGCAGAATCCCTCTGTGACTGATATAAAAAGTTCTCCTTTGGAAAGTGCTCTTGAATTCACATGCTTAAAATATTTGTTCCTCTACATAAATGCAAGATTTCCATTTCTGGCAACTGATCCAGATTTTTTTTTTTTTCTCCCCTGTCCTCTCATAGACTTATAAAGCTGGATAAAACATGCTGTGTGAAATGACGTGAATAGCTTGGCAAATGTATGAAGAATGTCTTCCTCTAAATATAGCCTTGAAATGCCTTTTACATTCACTTCAGTTTCCTTTGGCTACTTTCCTTGAAGACCCTTCCTTTTCCATTCACAAGCAGAATAAGCATGTAGCTATGCAGAGCTCTTTATCATAGTTATGATTCTTTAATCTTTTTATACGTAATCAGGAATCTTTTGTTGCTTTCTCACTGCATTGTGAATACATGACTATTGGTTTGGCAGGTGTCTGATTTAGGAATGAAAAAAATTAAAGGATTATTTGGGTTTTAGCTGAAGAAAATATTATTTATTGTTATTACCTCATAAATAGCTGGACATAGCAGAATACCTTTGGGGCTTTGTAAACCATGGAGGGATGATTTACAAAATTATAATTTGGTTCTGCAATTTTTTCATTAACATAAATTTGCAGACTACCCTCTTATTTTTTAGTTGATTTGGTAGGAATGGATTTTGAAACAAGTATTTTTTCTCCCCTTAAGAAGAGAGGAGATGTGTCATTGTTTTTTTTTATTATTTTTATTTTATTTATTTTTTTTTTTTAATTATTATTCTTGCTTGTTTCATAAAGCTTTAAAAATGTTTCTTTTCCCATGCAAAGGTGTGACACATCTGAGATTCTGAGATACTCTAAAAAGCTCAGCAACACAGCCTGGGAAAAAGTGGTTGTGTTTTCCCACAGCATGGTATTTTAATCCCTAGTCACATTTTCACCAATGTTTTTAAAATTGTTTTCCAGAAAGGTTTTGCCAGGTTTTACACTTTTTGAACACATTGTAATAGTTCTTTGAGGTTTCTTGAAGTCTTCCTTGGAACAGTTGTTTAAATGTGGGAGATTCTTTCCTTTTAAAATTAGAACATTGTAAACTACTGCCAAGTACAGTTTATTGGTAGGTGTTGATTTTGAAGAATCCAAAAAAAAAAAAAAAAAAAAAGTGACAGGCTGTAGTCATACCTGGAATTGATGGTTTTACATATCCTTTGGCAACCAATTGTGAAATTAAAATTATATGTAGATTAAAAAGTTGAGTAAAAGTCAAATGAAGATTTTATGAGAAAAAATATTCTGTTTTCCTTCTGCTTAAGCCAGTTCATTGAAAACTTTAATGTATTTCTTGAATGTGAACCTAGATTCAGAGCAAACACTGGCCAGTCTGAGGAGACTGTAGTTCTTGGCAAGGGCAGCAACTTCTGTTCTGTCTTGTGAAATGCCTGGGAACTGTCTGTATCTCATATTCATTATACACTGCTTTAGGTGGATCCATCTGTGCCTTGCTGTTTTCACAGAGAATATGAAAAAAATATCATGTAATACAGTAACATCCTCCCAGCAGACTGCATTGTGCCTGATGTTGAGGTGTGGAGGTAATTATGGGATGTCCTAGGGTATCCCTACCCAGTGACTGGGCTATGACAAATGCTCGTTTGGGAAGCCTGAAAACCTGTATTTTCATTTTCTAGCCCTTCCCAGAATGAAAATTACCCATTGAAATGTACATTTATTTGCAAGTTTTATGTATTTTCTTAAAAAAAGTCTATTTTCTTCTGAAAAGACTGCAAAAAGTTGGGAAGGGGAACTGACATTCCTTGCTAACTAACTGTATCAACTTTCCCAGCTTCTCCACAGCCTACTTGAAATGTTTCTTAGGTTCTGGGTGAAGTCTGTAGTGAACCTTGGTCTGTAGGCTGGCTAGCTAATGGTCAGCTTAGATTTTCTTTCTATATGATGCATTATTAATTTGTTTTAAAATTTTGTTGTTGTTGCTCTTTTTGGTTTTTTTTCCCTTGCTGTGAAAGCTGTTATTTGATTTTGCTGGTTGATGATAATGTTGAAATACAAAGCTTGTGAGAGTCAAGTTTGCTTACAGCTCAACAAAAAGTCTTCTTGTGTAACAGGACACTACTTTTTTTGGTGCATGGTCAATCACATATGACAGCCTTCTCTTTTGAATTCTAATTTTTTTTCTTGCTTTCTTCAAAATGAAATTTGTTTTCATTTTGAATATCAATCAACAAGACTGTTCTCCTTCCCATGCTGATTTGCCCAGCTGTCACTGCTAATTATCTGACCTCATCAACTTGCTAGCATCCACATGGATGTTTCAGAGTCTAAAAGATATGGAAATATAAATTCAATACTGTTGCACTGTAAAAGACATAATGATTTTTCCATTTTTATATTTCCTTTATGAGCAGACTAGTGTTGAGATTCTGTAAGTGGGATGGCAGGGTGAGAGGATTGAGAACAGCCAATTTCCACACAGTGACACTGAGTTTTTCTTTACTTCAGTGAAGTTTGTACTGGAATTGGCCTCATGTTGCTCAGGGTAATTGTGCTGATTCTTTGCTCACAGCTAGAAGTTCCTGTGGTCATCCTATGCTTTTTGATGCATTTAAGATCTGTGATTAGGCCAGGATGGAGAACAGAGCCTCTCTCCTGGAGACAGAAGCATGTGAAGTGGATGTTTCCACAGAAATAACTTTGCCAAAGGTAGAAGCATTAGCCTAATGCTTTTTTTCCCCCTTTGCACAGACAGACCGTGGTCTGTCTTGAGGAGCAACTTCAATTGGGTCTTGTAGCTGAAGCCATAAAAGATGAGGTATTTTGGGAGATGCTAGAAAAGGGTTTGGACAACAAGAGCTGGATATCTTTTATTTTCTGTTGTTGTCAAATACACAGAGACCTGAGTAAGGGATGATAGTGATGTAGAGCTGAGCCAGGGTTGTCCCTCAGCCCTGCAGCTCACCACAATGAGCAGTAAAAGCAGAGGGAAGATCAGTTTTCTCATGCTGGACACTCTGATTTTCAGTTTGTAAAAAAAAAAACCAAAAACAAACAAACCCAAACCAAACTAAATTTACTGAAATCTCAGTTGAGAAAAGGATAATGGAAGTTAAGTTTCACAGAAATTTAGAACTGGCTGGTTTCCTTTCAGCATTTTTGATTGACAAGAAACTTTCTTGGAGTCTTTCATTTGCTTAGTGCTTGGGACTAAGTCAAAAACCTCTGACCATCTAAAGGTGACAGCCTTTCTTTGTAAGAATAAGTGATAACATGAAAATAAGGGACTTTAAGACACTGTCAGGGAAACACCACCTGGTCTATTTTTTAAATTGATTGTATTTATTCACTGCCTTTATATCTAATATATTTATATCTGCCTTTTTATATAATAAACGTTTACCTACCAATGGCCTTATTAGTTAATAAGTTGAAATATTTTTTTTTTTAAAGAAATGATATAGCTCCCTTTGTACACTTGAAACCTACTTGGATTTTTGAAGCTGTATCAGAATTAGCATTTAACTGGTTTCCACACTTTAAGTGCAAAATATTTGCCTCTTGAGGCTTTTGAAGGAAGAATGCATGATAAAACCCACACAGCCAAAAGATGTCAGAGTGCATTAATTGCTTCTGGAACCTTCTCTGAGGATATAGCCTAATGTATGTATATGTTAGGGCATTTTGCTGTTAGTTATGAGCTTGAAAATTCATTTCTGTGTGCATTTCTAGATTGATTATTATTTCCCATTTTAAGCTGTGAATGTTGCTACATTGCCAAGTTAAGTCCTCTGTAGCATAACTGGATTTCTAAACATCTGTAAGATAGTTTGGTATTATCTTGATAAAAATAAATAGATGATTGTTTACTGAGATGCATTCAGTCTGTGCTGCTGGAAACAGCTGACAGTTCTGCAGTTTTGAAGGATCAATAGTGACATTCCTCAACCAATCTGAACTGCAAGAGGCAGTAATCTGTTTTTGTTAGTACAAAAAGTTTTTGTTCTGCTACGGTTCTTCATTTAAGATATGGGTGAATCTTGGAAAACATTTCATTTTCTGCTGCAATCACAAAATCAGATCTACAAGAATAACTACATAATTGTGTAGCCACTTCAGAATTTTCATATTTCTCTGCAACAGTGAAAGTTTCAAGAGTTTTGTTCTCAGAAGCTATGCAAAGTTGTTCTTATGATCTGCTTTGCATTCCTTTTTACCATCTGACAGGCCATTAGGAGCAATTGAGAACTTCTGCATAAATTATTGTCAGCCCCATGGCAATTACTGCTCTCATTACTAATCCACACAGAATCATTTTTCCACTCTTTCAAAAAAGTGCAAAACTGCTGCTGCATTTTAGAAAATATATCTTGAGAGAAAATTCCTGGTGCAGATGTAGTCTTAACCACAGTGATGGTCATAGGGGTGAGACATAGGCAAGATAGAATTACTTTGATCCTCAGAACAAAGTATTTCTACATAAAATTCCTCCTTCTGGGCCCTGGGTTGATAGAATACAGATTCTGTTCCCTGAGAAAACAGAACAGTGAACCTCTGATATCCAAAGAGGATTTAACAATTATATGGCATCCTGGCTTAATTTTTGTTATGTAGATTATAGTTAGCTCAGGACAAAATTTGAAATGTTTGTCTGTCTTGGGTGAAATGATTTTTGTATGTGGTTTGTAAAGAAATATCAAGTGTTTTGTTTTATCCTCCAGGAATAGAAAGATTCCTAAGATCCTATACCTGGATTGTTATGTCAAACCATGCATTGCTTGGGGAAATGAAGCATCCTTTGAGAAATAGAGCTTAGACTCAGAAACTCACCAAGGGAAGAAAAAACGGCAGTGCTTATCTCTGTCACTAACAGATCTCTGTCTCATTTTGGCTATAAATCTGCAGGAATGTCTCACTTGGGTTTTGGTTTGGAGGTTTTTCACTCTCCCCCCTTAGATCTCTCTTGGAGCAGTCAGTTCTGCCTGCAGGAGCAGCCTGCCCTGCAGTTCAGACCAAATGAGCAGCACTGCCCAGGTACATCCCCCATCCAGATCCTTGTTAAACTGGTTAAAAATGTCCAAGTCTTCTGCTAACACCATCACTAGCAATTTCTGAGTCTTCTTGAATCCTCCCCCTTGTTATTATCTCCAGGCCTTGTATCACACATAGCTCTTATCCTGCTGCAAAGAGCACTGGTGTCAACACAGCAGTCATTTACTGCTCACATGAATGTAACTAACCTGTTAACTTTCCTCCCCCAAATTCTGTTTCCTTCTGTAGATTACAGAGGTGGAGAAAAGTAGCTTGAAGATGCCTTAACATCCCTGTGTTCAGGGTGAAGCTGCAGGCATGGTGTCTCTGTCCAGGTGTTACAGTTTTTCCCACTGGTGGGGGGGAAAAGTAGTTTTAATTGATGTAGCTTCTGCTAAAATTCCCAAGGCAAAATTCCATGTGGGGAAACCAAGTTAAACGGTCAGTTTTATGGCTTATGACTGCTCAGGTGAGGTTTGGGTGAGTCAGCCTTCCCCTTACTCATGCAACAAGTTACTGCACAGGAGATAATAGAGAAACGGGGCATGGTCCCCCCAAATCTGGTTCTCCCATGCCACTTGCTTTGGGCTGTTTGTGGCAGTGTTGTGCTGCTTGGGGCTGTGGCTAGGGTGCCTGTGGATCTCTGATGAGTTAGTTTCCTCAGCAGAGACTACTTCCTGGGGTTCCCCACTCAGTTGTTTCCTTATTATTCCTCTATTGACCCCGTTGGTCAATGGGGACTTGGAGGTTTAATTCACAAGGGGGAACTCTATAGCTGGAGAGAAGGTAGAGCTGCTCCACAGCTCCTGGGAGGTTATTGCTTACCTTGCTCCTGTGCAGAGTGTCCCTGCTGAGGCAGGTTCTCTATATATTTAGCAAATCTTCACTTTTTTTGACAATTTCTTCACTTTATTGGGATGCAAGAGATGTGTTTCCTTGTGCATCACTCTCTGGCCTCCCCACAAGGCTGAATGCTGGAGCTCACAGGAGCTGGACAGTCTCTGTAATTCAGGCAAGGTGAGGACAAAAAGGAAAAAGACCCTTTTTGTGTTGCCATGGATAACAGGACAGCTTGGCGTTAAATTTGATAAAATTAATCTCTCTTGCTCAGTTTTGAATCTGTTTTCTGCCCTGTTGTTTACTGCTAGTTGTGAAAAAAACTACATTAATTTTAGTATTTTAAGGTAGCTGATGTCTCTTGCTCCTTCAATATCCAATTTGAAACAATTTTCTTCCCACTCTCACAAAAGTGTTTTTCTTTTCTAGAGTTATTCCTACATTCTCTTTCCAGGTAGTGTAATGTCTCAGTAGACTAATCAGTTTTTCTCCAGGGATTCAAGAAATCTTACACTTTTTTCTGCTGAAATCAACTTATTCATAAATTGTATAAAGAGACAATATTTATACAATTCAAGAATATACAAATATACAAAATGCCTGCTGGGAAAACCTTGAAATAGATTCTTGTGTACGCAAACACACTGGGGGAAGAGAAACACACAGGTGTCATTTGGGCAGGAAGCAAATGTTGGCTCTAAAAGGAATAGCAGGATTGGCTCTGCAGGAGCACTACCACCTCATCTGGCCTCAGAAAGGGCACTTGGTGTTAAGAAATTCTGTGCTAGAGTATAGTCACTTCCTGCCAAATGTAAATATACTGTGTTTATGGTTTTTAATCTTTTGATGTTGCTCATTTGTGTTACCTTAATAGTAAAGGAGCACCAGCAAGTCTATGCGTGGCTCAAGATTTTGTTTGAATAAGAAGCACTTATGTGCCCCCTTAAATGACCCTGGGGGTTAAGCAGTTGTTTCCAAAAAAAGGTAAGGAAAGCAACAGCACTAATTACTTAGGATTTTTAACCAAATTTAATTAAACTTATTTAGAAGTAGACTAACATAAATAATGGCATGGCATTTTGAGCCATCCTCTGAAAAATTTACTTCCTGGTGAGATGCAATTAGTATAATTGAATATAAACTCAGTGTTTCAATGCAGCATTTACCTGTTCTTTACCCATACAGTCCAGATCCAGGATCTCATTATACATTTTCCTTAGCATTTTGATTCCTAGGACTACTTACATGGTTAATGAAGCACATAAATTTTTAAAGTCCTTTGCCAGACTTCAACATTATGGAAGTCTTGCAGGGCCAGTTTGAGATCCTAGGACACAGCTTACCACAGGAAAGTGTTGCATATGTCTCAGTGTCTGTAAAAATCTGTCTTCCTGAATTTCATTAGTATTCACTTAATATATTTGATTAGTAAGTGTAAGAATCAGAAATTTCAAAAATGAGTCAACTGAACAAAGGTAATTCTCTGTTCTTTGTGACAGCTTTAGATCTTTCTGTTTTGTTTTGTTTTTTAAAAAAAGCATTTTACATCTCATAACATAGATTGCATTAGAAATTCATAAATTTAGGCAGCATAAATATCTAGTTTGTAAGACCAATATTAATGTTATTTTACAAATCTGCTAAAATCATGGCAGTTTATAATAATAAACTGTAAGTCCTTTGCCAGCTCTCCCAGTTATGAAGCCAAATGATGATGAAAAACTGATTCCACAACATATGTGTGTGCTCTTATATGTAAAAAAGTCAAGTAGTACTCTTGGTACACTGGAAATCAACCGTTATCTTTACATCCTTTCCATAATGCAAAATGTATTGTAGGAAATGTGAAGCCTTATTTTAAAATAAAATGAGTTAAATGTCATTCCTTTTAATACTTGGCAGTGATTTGAATCTTCCCTTTAAACTTAATTTGAATCTTAACACCCTGCTTCATGAACGTCCGTAAAAAACCAAACCAACCCAGCATCCCTGAACAGTCTTAAAATATTTTCAGAATTTTGATGCAGATGCTGAAAACAGCAATAATTGGCAAACATCTTCAAATCTCATGTGTGCTGCAAAAGGTCAAGGGAACAGCTGAACTGTCTTGTAATCCTCACTGTCAGTGTCAACTAATCACCCCTTGGCACGACAGGGAAATGTAGCTGCAGCTTCTCTGTTCTTTATCTGTACTATTTGCAGGCTCTAAGAGCTGATTTGAATTTTGCAGCACTGTCAACCAGTTGTCTAGTATGATAAAACCTGGTACCAAACCAGGCACTGTTTCAGAGGATTTTGGTTCTAATGGAATTGCACTTTAGCCTTCAATTAGAAGAGGTTTGGAATTCCACGCACACCCCCAGCTGTCTCGGGGTGTTTTAAAATGACTTTGTTTGGACTATGAAACCTCTATAAAATGTGTGTATTATTCTGTAAGTCTCTAAAGAGCATGTTACATAAGGCTGTGCTGGCACTGGGGCATAGGGAATCAATGGAAAAACAGGTCGTATCAAAGAGGGTGTAAGGACCCTAAAAGCTGCTATTTCCTAACAGGAATCCTTTATCGTCTTTGCTGCTAAACAAAAAACACCCATCCAGCTGTCACAGCATGAGGGGGGTTTAGCATTCTGTCAGAAGAGGAAAATTTGCAAGAGATGCTGAGACAATGGAAATGCAGCAATTAGAAAACAAAATTTTTATGTAAAATAGTTTAATATCAAAGTATAGGTTAAGTCCTCAGTTAGGAAAACACAACTTTTGGGTTGCTGTGTTGCAGGGTGTTGTTGCACAAACTCAAATGCTTTTATCAGTCCTCATAAAAATGAAACCAGGAGATTCCCAAGGGATTTTTAAAACCAGTCTTAGCCGCCTGTCAGCACAAGACATGAAGCAGTTGGCATCCTGGAAAATAGGAGAAAAAAATAAGAGAAATGGAAGCATTTGCCCTCCTAAAAACAGCTTGTTCTGCCAGAATCCCACCATTTAACCTCCTTCCTCCCAAAGGATGGGATGAGGTGAAGCAACATATGGCTCTTGGTGACAGTAGCCTGATCTGTTTTGTAAAATAAATTCTTTTAAGAATTCACTTAAGAAAGTATACTACTTTTTCGTTCCTGCCCTAAATCATACTTCAATAAAAGGACTAAAAATACGAGAGCAAGAAACAGAACAGGTTGGAGTGTCCAGATGTTACACACATGTCTGAACTCTCACAAATACAATTTATCTTGCTGTATAGACTTGTATAAGGCTGTTTGCATGAGGAGAAAATTTTAGACATTTGTGTTGTCATTACCTGGATACACTGTTTAATTCCTGAATCGTTCTTGTTGTTGTGTTGTTTCCTATCTGCAAAAGATGGGACAAATTTAGGAGTAGGGCTTCCATACTAGATGAATTGGTGAGCATCCTGGGTGATATAGGGACATGAAGAGGATGTTGCAAGGATGGTTTGGTGGCCCCGTTATAGACCCAGGTGGATCTTGGCCTTTGGTGTCCAGCTGTAGCTAACAGAGTGGCCAGGACACAAACTGACCCCACAGAGCCTCTCCGGGGTTTTGTGCAGATTCCTGCTGGCTGGTTCTGTGGATTTGGGGAGATGGCATTTTGGGGCCAGCTCTGAGGGATTGTCTGGAGGTTCTGTGCAGCCTTCAGGCAGGGACTGCTGGGACCTCACCTGAGGATTGTTCCCTCCATCTGGACAGGGTCAGGAGGAGAGTGACCAGAACAGAGAGAACAGGCCTTGCTTTCACCCTGTGCAGAGCAGAGTTTGCTGTAAGCTCCCTGGCACTCCCAGTTTTCAGCCCTTGCTGCTCAGCTGGTTGCTGGGTCTGTAACTGAGGTCTTGTCCCCACCTCGCAGGCTGGTGACACCATCCAAGGGCAAAAAACAAGGGACAAAAAATGAGAAAACCTGCTTGAGGGGATCCTGGAGGCCGTTCAGTCTGCCCCTGTACTCCAAAGCCCTATCAGCAGTACTTAAGCCATTCTTGACAGCAATTTATCATACTTATTTCTAAAAGGCTCTGGTGATGGAAATTGTGTCTTTCCTATATTATTTGTCTTAAGTGTCCATGCAGAGAGACAGTTATTCCTGATAGATATCCTGAATGTCTCTTGGAAGAATTTAAACATATCAATTCCTTGTTATATTTTTACATGACTGTGAAGACCAATTTGTCATTATTTTTCCAGCCATATTCTCTCTATTTGAAGACAACTTGATGGTAAAGACAATTGTATTGCTACTTCTGGTAACTTACCCTGCTTTTTCAATAGAAATTTGAAATCTAAACAATGTTTCAGTAATGCAGAGGAGTGCAAGTACTGCACTGACCCTGAGGATGTGAGTCAAAATATTACCTTAAATGATTTACCCAATGTATTAAAAAAAAATAAAATAATCAAAATTTCCCCAAGTCAATGGAAAGCCAAAAGGTCTGAAAACATCTATATTCTACAAATTCAACGTCAATAGTTCATGCAGTTAAACAATATGAAATGTAGGAATACTGATTTTTTTCTTATTAGATTGTAAATTGAAAAATCAGTTCTAGTTTAGCAGCTTTACACTCTCAAATGTTCAGATTTGCAAAACCTGTGTATTATATGACATTACTAAATTCAAAATATTTTTTTATCAAGGTATAGGGTTATTTTACAGTTTTAAAGGAGAGTTCTGATTGCCAGCTAGACTGCATAAATTCAAACAACTGTATGAAAAACCCAAAGTCCATGTGTACTTCTGCTTTGTGTCTGCTGGTACGTTGGCATTAAAATGGAAAATTCTTATCTGGAAAAAAAGTTTAAGCACAGATGAGGGACACAAAATAGATGCTTCCTTTTTGAACACCAAAACTATGATGACAAGGCAGATGTATAGCACTTTGCTGCCTTTGTTGGTTTTTGGTTTGTTTTCTGAGAGATCAGTAAGGATAAAACAGGTGTTTTTAGAATTTAATCAGAGACTAGAACAAGCCCCCACCCTGCTGAGCTCCACCCTCAGGAATAAAGCCCGGACAAGTAAGTGTTTGGTGTTGCAGCCCCATCTATCACATCTGATAGTAGTTAACACTTAGGTGTAATGGCACTGAATTACACTGCTCTTTAAGTATGTGCACATATACATTTGTGTGTTTTAATATATCTAGGTGCCTATTTCCATGTGTGTAAATCCATATATGTTTATCTACTATCAAAAAAGTAACAATTCAAACTTTTTATTCTGATTTACGTCTGTCATTGCCTGAGTTCTGCATTTTCTTTCCAGACTATGCCCTCATCCTGCATAGGTATGCATAAACTCTTGAGAATCTTAACTAGATGAGTTTAAACCAAAATTAACATGCAGAATATGTGAAATGTATGTGCTGATGAGAGGTTATCCTAATGACAGAAAACTTTGCGTGTATCTGCACTGACATTTTGGGTTGGATCCAGGGTATACTCCAGGAATCACATCTCTGGTTTGTCCCCAGTCAGCATGCTTTGGTTCACATTGTTGGGTGATTTCAGTGAGTGCACAAACTGGGGTCTGCTGAGATGGGATCTCATCTCATCTCATCTCATCCTTTGGGATGAAACGAAACTAATAACATGTTTCCTTAGCACAGTAAAACTACTTGTCTAGGGCCATACTGTTTGCTAATGTAGATAAAACTTTTTAATGCTGCCTGGTGGAAGTTGTTGTGATATAATGTTTAATCTTTTAGTGGTATAATTTTTGTCTCTTAAAGCTTTATAAAAGAAAATTATGCAGATGAGAAATTCAATGAAAGTAATAAGCATTACAGTTTATGACCTGGTTTTGTGTCTGAGGTCCTTAAACCCATCTGTATCTTTCTCAACCTGTTTTTCTTGCTCTGATGAATGACAGATGAGTGGGGGAGTGACAGCATTACAAGAGGGTGAAATGTTTCAAGAACTGGCTCTAGAGCACGTTGCCATAATTGAAGCTCAAAAAAGCAATGGTTTAATTTTCTGGCTTTGTAGTATCCTGGCTGTGCTGCGTGTTGCTGGAGCTACTTGAGTTGTGAAGTTTCTAAATTGGTGGCATTCAGTCTGTGGTCTGTGGACCTCTGAGAATTCATGAATTATTTTGAAGAGCTCTCATAAAATCAGTTACATGTTCTTAGTAATTCCTTCTGCAGGGCCTGTAGCGTGGATGAAGTTGACAAAAACCTCTTTGGACGGTTTCCATGTGTGAAGTGCATCAGTCAGCAGCCCTACCTTCATGCAGTCCTCCACTTTGGTGTTTTTTAGAAGCTCCAATGAAATGTCTCTAAAAATTTCCAAAGTCAACTTTTTTCAATATCCTTGCAAGTTCTTGTTAGTGTTTCTTTTAAATATAACCTTTTGCTAAAATCATCTTGGTTAGAATATCTTGTTTTAAAGCATAATTTAAAAAAGGGAATATTTTTGGAAGTAAGAACATTTTGTTTATAGTAGAACACAAAGGGTAATGGAGCAGTACAAGCATCCATTACTTAGTGAGGTGCCACCCTACAGACCTTCCTTAATGGTTTGCTCTTCTGATTATTCTCCTTCAGACAGAGAATGAGCTTTGTAAGTTTTTAGTAGGTGAAGCCTACTAAGCCACCTCTCAATATGATGATGTCTGATGATATCTTGTGATCAAATACTTGTTGCTCTAAATTAATATTCAGAGTTAGTTCTGTTTAAAGTCAACTGCTGTGTTTAGTTTCCCAGGTTTCTGTGTTTCCAGGTGCTTTCAGTGACCTTGGGAATGGGAGGTGAGGAAATACTCAAATCCTTCTCCCCACCCAGCTGTATTTAAGGAGTAGAGAGAATCATCAGGGATTGCTACATGAGAACTGGGAGCATTCTCTCTCTTTTTAGGAACTAAAATGCAGCTTTAGCTTCCCAGCATCTGTGTACAGAGTGCCTGGATAGCTGGGGCTGTAGATACCTTTTATTTTCTTGAGATGGTGTGGTTTCTTTTCCTTCATCAGTGTTTTTAGGACCTAAGTGGGGCATTTGTGTGTAAAAGGCTCCTAAGCAAAACCCAGTAGCTGCAGTGTTTCCTGTGCAGGAATTTTTTATTTTTAATAGCAAAGTTAGAAATCTAATCCAAACTTAATTAAACTTATCCAAGAGGAAAAATGTCAACATATGGACTAATACCAAGCTAACAGAAATTCTCATTTCTTCCTATCAGTTTGATTTGCAATGGTTTGTTTGCATTGACACAGCAGCCTATTCCAAGTGTGTTCTTGTGATATCTGGTTGTGAAAAAGCCATTCCTTTCCCTCATTGTTTTATTCTGATCAGTCAGTCCCATTTAGATTAGGGCTCCAATTAAGTGATTCAAAACTTACACAGTTCTCTGGGATCACAGCCTCCTACATTGTTAATTCAATTTAGTACATATGTCTTTCAAACTAAAGTTTTCCCTGAACTCAATGCAATCTCAACTTAAATACTTCTCTGGTAGAGTCAAATCAGTTGAGTTATCCTCAAAAACCCCAACTGGAGGTACCAAGGCTGGCCAGTAAACCAAATTTTACTGCCAAGTGTTGATACTTATTTCTGTTCTGGATTGGAACTGTATCAAAGTCTTTCAGTTTGGGTTTGGGGTTTTTTTTAATTTAAAACTCAGAGAAAAGAGCCTAAACTTGAATGACTGAGCAAGAGCATTGAAGACCAGGTACATCTGGTCTGCATTCTTGGAACAGAGAATTAAGTTTGGAGAGTTTTATAGAAATATTTTTATATGTCCTGAAGTAATAAATAAAAACATTTTGCCTTAACCAGAATATTCAGTGTGGATGTTGATATTTGTGCTGAAATTAAAAGTTACATCAGAAACCAATTTTTTTGTTTTGTTTTGACAAATATAAGTATTTTTTCTGTTGGTATAATTTTTTTTGATATCTCAATGCAGATAGTTAAATAATAGTAAGTCTCTGTCTCCTTATGGTATATATAGGTTGCACCTACTGATATGCAAGGTATTTTAAACACTGTCATTACTGGAGAAGGACATTGTTCAGTTATCCCAGCACAACCTCCCCAGCGTAGAAAAAGCTCTTGCTCTATGAATATACAGTCCTGCTGGGGAACCTTACTTTTTGACTCAGTCTTTACTTCTCTCAGTTAACCTTTAAATAATGAGTTACTCAAGAGAATTTGAGAGAAGACTGATCTACAAAAGGGACAAAATAATGAAGTAATTTTTATTGTCTCATTTAGTAATGTCTGTGAAGCTGTTTGCTTGTTTATTATTATGGGGTAGTTTTGGTGATGTGTGAAAACACTTTTTTTTGCAGATTCTTACTGGGCTGTACAAAAAACATTCACTGAGAAGATAATTAAGTGATTTAACTACTCTTTAAGTGTTTTGATGAAAATATATTGCATTGTGTTTTATAATACACTATCCTGTTTTTTGCCTTATTCTGAAATGCTTGAAAGTGGGCTACTTCTAGATTGTTCAAGGCTGCATTAAAATTTTATTTAGTAGATGCTCTTTTCTGAGGCTTCCCTATGACAGCCTTCCTGTATGTATACTTCCTACTTATGGCAGTCTGTGTGTCTGTCTGACTCTTCCTTTCCCTGATTTCTTTTGAACCCATCACCTTTTGAATGAAATAGAACAAGTGAGGTTCTGCTCGTCCAGTAGTGATTGGTTTGGTTTTTTGATAGTTGATATATTTATTGCAGTGTGGCAATCTGCAAATATTGTACATTTGGTGTCTCTGTAAGAAGCAACAAGAAAGAAAATACTGTTTTATTCACAGATTCTCTGAGTCAGCAAGGGAAGCCCAATTAGGTAGCACTCTAGAACAGGTAACTTAAAGAATTCAGAAAATGACACCATGTGCATCATGGACTCAGAGAAAACTATGGTTCACTTCTAAATTAGAGATGGGATGAAGTGGTATGTCAGTTTGAGGGAGCCAAGCATTTTCCCAAAGCATAGTTTCACTCTGGTTTTCCTGATCTGTACCAAAGCAGTGAGTGTCAGCCTGTTCACCAGCACAGAGGGTGCTTAGGGACCAGATTCATAGTGGATGTCAGTGATACAGATAAATGGCATCAGTAAAAGACCTGAGCTGGCTTCAGAAACAGCACATTGAGAACTTGTAAAGTGCAAAATGTGCAAATTGTGTCATGTGGGACCTGCAAATTAAATAATTGTTTCATACTGTAAAGTGACCTACATCTGGTTTCTTCTACAAATCTGTGTTGGATTGCAAAAAATGAAGTCCCGTACATACCTTCCCTTCATTAGAGATGTGTAGATCATCAGCAAAACTGGGTTGCTTTTAGGTATTGCTCATTAGAGAGATTTCCATGTTGCCAAGCACAACTTAACTCTCAGCTGGGGACATGAGCTAATGAGATTGAGAGCCATGTGATGAAAAATAAAATCTCTCCTATTTTCCAGGAAGAGGTTCTCCAGAAGCATGAATCCTGTAAGTAGAACTCAGCCTTCTGGCCTTGCAAGAGTTGTTGAGTAACTGCATTCAAACTCTTACTGATCCAGAGAACAGCCTTCAAAGTCTGATTTCTGTATTTGTAAATAGTGGATATCAAAGTTCTCCCTTGCAATCCCAAAGACCAGGACTTGTGATTAAAATTCCTATGTTGGCCATTCTCTGTTTTCTCTAAGTGTCAAGAGAAGGAAACAAAGCAGAATATAAATGTTAAAGAAACCATTGTATGGACCTTTTCCTTTCCATTACTGTTACTTCTGACTGATACTTATAAAATGCATTTTCTTGGAGGTGCAAGTCAGAAGATTCTTGCCTGATGTACAGTATCTCTTGCAGCTGAGCCAGTATTTTAATTAACATTTCTCTGCTCACAAATGTTCGTGATCAGGCTGAGGAATGGGTGAATATATATATGCTTTCAGGGCTTAGGGTTTTGTTTTCTTGCATGAATATGTTGAAAGTGTGTAAATATTTAATATTGCAGGCTGAAGTTGACAGTTACATAACTAACCTACAGGGACCATTTCTGGGTTTTTCCTTTCTTTTTTCTCCCACCGCCCCCTCCTGGAGTCCTTATATAACAAAGCAAAGAATTCTAATATTGCTTTAAAAGAAGTACCCAGAATCCACTTTTAGTGGATAGACAAGCACCCTAAACCTGGAATATGCATGGTATAATATCTCAGGTTAGTAAATGTGGCTGCTCACAGACAGGAATCTATCTCTGGAGAACAGGGCCTGACTTGCTACAGGTACCTAGAAAATGTTTTTCACCACTGAATAATCCTTGTAGAGTCTGAGTGAAAGACAGGAACCTTCAGTTTTGAAATTCTGGTGATTTCTACCCCCTTTGCTGTAAGCTCTGTCTCTGCAGTGGCCCCATGGGCTTTTCCAGCCTCAGGCATCACTGCCCTGTGCTGTGCCCTTGTTGGAGGAGATTCAGCATCTGGGGATGCATCATCACATGGAGGTTTCAGGAAGGAATTTGGTACTTGAGTACCCTTTGGTACTAATGTTTTAGCAACTGATATAACACACAAAAAATTTGTAGAAATAAATATTACAGTGTCTGTTGCAGCTTAAAAATCTTGTTGAGTAGTTTATGACATTTATTGCAGAATTTTTTGTTGTTTTTCCTTTTCCTGCCCAACTGATTATGTTTGATAAAATAAGTAATATCACTTTTGATGTTAGTAACAAGAGCCCAGCTCTACGACTGCAAAATCTGTGGCTTAGAGCTGCTCAGTTTGCTTTAATATCAGGGCTCAAATCCCAGCTAAGGAAAAATGTCTCTAGAGAAAGCAGTTAAATAAAAAGTTCTTATCATGGGAACTGTTGTCTTTCTGATGGAAAAACCAGTTTGACTGACTAAAAAAATTACCTCTGGAGGCGTTATGAGATTTTCCTAGGGAATTTAAATGCCACAAGGTATTCTCAGCTTAAAAATAGAAATGTGTAGGTTGAAATGAGTAGCTTAGAGGTGTATGTGCTGTAGGTTGGGACTTAGGAATACAGATGTTCACAGATTTTTTTAAAAATACACTTTTTTTTTATATAAAAATTACCATGCTGCAGCTTAAGACTGTATGGTTTGTAGTTATAATTGTTTTCCTATTCAAAGCAGCTTTTAGAATCTCCTCGTAACTGTTTGAACTCTTAAACAGATATTCTTTTTGACTGCACAGTCTTTATATGCTTCATTTATTTCCCTAAATTTGGTTGATATTATGAGAAGCATACTGAAAAGGTGTCTGACTTTAAAAGCATTCCAGTTTCTAACAGGGACATGAGCCTGGTCACCTGTCAGATGAAGCTGTCTGGCTGTTTGTGGCCTTTTACTTTTTTTTTTTCTCCCCCTTTCTGGCTTTCACCAAACCAAAATGGTTAGTACCATCAACCAGATTATTTTCTCTTGACAGCAAAGTTCTTTGCTTACTGTCATCCTGAAATGCTTCAATCTGCTGCTATATATTCCACTCTTCATCCTCCTATTTTGGTGTAAATGTTTTAAGGCCTTTTCTATCATACATTTCCATTCCCTTTTAATGTCTTAGGCCTTGCTTTTCTTTATTTTTATCTTTCTAAAACATTTGATATAATTAAAATACTTCTAATTTTGAAATTACTAGTAATGAATTAAAGTGCTTAAAAGGATCCAGCACAGGCTGAGTACCCAGGTCTTTGCTCAGCTTTCCAGGTTCCTGATCAGGTTCTGTAGCCTAGAGCTCTTGGGTCCAAGATGCCTGCAGTCTGGTGAGATGGAAACCCAGGTTGCTGGGATTTAGGTGTACTGACTACATATGCTGGTTTGAATTACTTTGCTATTCCTTTTTTCCCTGAATACTCTTTGAGTTCTATTCTCCTTTCATCTCCATTCTATAGGAAACTTCAACAGTCTCTGCTGACCTATTTCTGGTCAAATTCTAAGTTTTTAAAATTATCTTCCATAAGTTTTTGGTGATGTACTTTTGAGATATTTTGTGCAGGACACATTTCATATTGGTGTCCTTTTGTATTTCCAAATGTTCTTTGAGGCTGCTCTGTCAGGTCCTTCCTCTGCTCTGGGGGGGGGTTGGCTCCACCTGTATGTTCCTGCCCGCTCTTCTTGAATAATCTCATCCATTTTTTGACTCCAACTGCTTTTCCTATGCCAAAGGAGTCACAGCCCTTTACATTCTTGACTTGCAGTCAAATCTTTATAATCTTGGATCCAAATTGAGTACACATTTTCTGTCTCATGAGGATGGGACTCTGGGGAATGCCACAGACACAGCATATGTTAGTAGTTATGGTAGAAAATAGCTTCATATTAAAAACTTACTTTTTTGAAATTGAGTTTTCTGACAGATAGGACCTGTGTTAAATGTAATTTTAAATTAGGACTTCACAATTCACTGTCTTGGAATAAAATCCTACCACAACCCACATATGCGTTTTTAAAATTATTTTGTGATGCTTTCAGTCTGTGCCTCTCAATAAAATCTCTGGCATATTTTTCAGTAACATTGGGAACCAAATACTGTCTTGTGAAAGCATAACAGCAATCTTAGACGTTAACACAATTTTTAAAAGTTTCCATGAGCATTTTTAATAAATATTAGATGCTTTAAACTGTACTTTGCTACTTAGACCTATTATTATTACATCTTTTGTGTGCCTTATTTATATTCCTTATGTTTCCCTTATCTGTAAAATCAACTCTGTATACTGCAGCAAGGAGGGCAGAGAGTACAAGTGTATAGTTACAAATTTATGGTTTTCTCCTATAAATACATACAGGTTCTTTCTCTATATTCATTTAAATCCTTTTGGAATTTCTAGAAAATCCTGTCTGAGAAAATGGCAAAGGAAAAAGAAAATTACTTTCTTTAAGTATATAATAAAGTATTCTGCAAAATGATACCAGTGGAGATGCAAGCTCTTCTTCTTTTCCTCTCTACTAAGGGGGAATACTTCTAGAATAGTTTTGAAGCAAGAATGCAACATAATTCAAGAAAATGTTTCCTGACATATAGGTCATCTCTTGAAGGGCAGGTTGCGTTTTAAATCCTGCTTGTCTTTAATTCTCTGTTTTGAAAAAATGTGTTCTGAAATCTTACTACTGTAACAACTATAAATTGCTAGAGTTTATTCCTCTAATGAGAATGACGTGCACCTTTTGCTTGAATTTATCAAGCATTTTTATCCCATTCCATTTCTGTAGGACTGGAAAAAGCAGACAGAATTCTGGGAACGTCTGCCTATCAGCTTGGTTAATCATTGAAAGAGCCTGGGTGTACTTAGGTTTGATCCAGAAAAAGGGCAATTTAATTTCTGAACTGTTGTTATAGGTATCTACCTGCAAATCTTAAAGATACCAGAAGCCTTGCTCAGCTGCTGTTTGAACTCAGAGATACTTGTCCTTTCTGTTCAGACTCCTCATGTAGCTCAAATTCTGCTTCCTCTTAATGTGAAACATACTGATAATGAAGCATTGCTTTTTTCTGATGACACCATTCATCTGTGGGATTAAATGAGGAAATTGCTAGAGCAGACAGAAATTCATGATGGTTAGGAGAGGACACAGTTGGCCAGCCTGCAGGCTGGGAATATGCACGGTGGTGAGAAAGGTTCCCAACCTTTGTTGTAATTGGTTGTAATACCAACCTTTTTGTGGTTTCTGAAACTGTGGTCCTGAGTTTTGAACCTGAGAGGGGGGAACGAAAGAAGGAGAATCTGTCTCCTCCGTATCATGGTTGACATTTTGAGTCATGACAAATACAAACATCAGGAGCTGGCTGCTTCATGCTACCTGTCCACCTTGGTGGGTGAATTTACCCCTTAGTGTTTCAGATACCCTGCACCAATGGATCACTGTAAGAAGCAACACCTGTAGTTTTATAGAAGCCAGGTTGGATCTTGACCAGCAAGGATTCTAAAATCCATAAAGAAACTCAGGATTTCTGCATCCATCTAAAAGATTAAGTTCTGGATTTGAACACTTTTGTCACTCTAATGATGGGGCAAAGCACAACTCATGTCTCTCAGTTTTTTCAGGGTATGGGGATACAGCTCAAATTAAGAACTTGTGTTTAATTATTACATAATGTAATTCTTGATTTTGTAGAAAATGCCACAGTATAAATTATCAGTAATCCCTATACAGATATCAGAAGATTTTCAGGGATGAATCAAAGTGTTTCATATTCACCCCAGTGGCAATGCCTCCAGTCACTGAGGAGCTGAGCTGCCCCTGGGTGGGACAGGCTGCTTCTTCCTGCTCTTGGTTCACCTGGAACAGGGCATCACCTTAGGAAACAACACCTGGTTGTGCTTTTGGATGAGCAAGACTAAATTTCAACCCCATGAGGTTTTCAAAATCTAAAAAAGAAATAAAATTAGTCTTTGCAGGGCATGTTTGTTCTGAGAAGCAGGAGAGGAAGAGCAGAGTTATGCTGTGACAGGATTTTCATGGTACTTAATGCTAAATCCTATCTAATGAAAAACAAAGAATAATTTTTTATTTTACATTTACCAAGATGGAGTTACTCATACTAGGAAATCACTTAATCCAAACAAGGCAACAGTGAATCTGCTGATATAGAAAAGGAATCTAAAATCTAACATAGGCCAATTATTAAACAGAACCAAGTTTGTTGGTCCTTCCCACAAGTAATGTTCTGCTGAAGGAAGAAATTGAAGATGGGGTTTATAAGTTGTGTTTGCTACTGGGTTTAAGTAGCTACAAAACTTACAAAATGTTACTTTATTTTCTTGTGCGTGATAAAAATAGTTTATTTAGGCAGCTTCTTGTATTGTTGACAAGGGTTCATGTGGACTGTCTGTCTAAGGGCATCTCTGAGGGAAAGACCCTTCTCTTGCGTGTGTGCTTTGCCTTTCACTCAGCTAATGTCCAAATATAAACTATGGAGAACATTAATAAAAGCTCGATTTATTTTACTTCTGTTCACCTAGTGGGTGCTTGGTCTCATCTTTCCTCCTCTGACTTTTGGAAATTTTGTTGCTGTTCACATGCACAAGTAGTAACTCAGCTGATTAATTAATTATGATGCTTACGTTACAGGGAAATCTTTGTAACTGAAAAATAGAAATCAGATTGCCTGTTAATTCCCTCTAGTGACAGGTGATGAACATACCAGAATTAAACTTCTGTCACAGGTGGAAGCAACATGGTTGCTAAGTTCCTAAACTTCCTGGTACCTGAGAAAGATAGAAAAGTGATGTCAAAAGCCTCCCTAGTTCAGTTCTTCATGAAAAATTAAACAATTCTGTTTCTCCCTCAGTCACTTGGGAGAGGTGGCTCTGTTGTTCAGCCCAAGTTTTTTTATTCTCTCTTGTCTGTTGGGATATCTTTGAGCTATGTGATTGTAGTGTGTTTACTTCACTGTCCACCAGGATAAACTGTCTTTAAGGTCTTACACATTAAGAAGGAGAACTATATTGTTTTTATTTGATAGTCTTTAACTGGTGACCAAAATAATGTGTTTACAGTTCTGTAAGTATGCCAATATATTTCTCTATGAGGAAGACTGATGAATTAATATTAGACTTTATTCTTTACGCAGTATCCCCTTATACATTTTGTTATCACATTTAAATACCAACATACTTAGTTCATCTCAGCAATATTTAAACAAGTGTTACTTAAAAGTGCATTTAGTTGAGAACATTTAGAAATTATATTGAAAGTAAGTTCTGAAATCTGTTTTAATAGATCTGTTTTCTTTAGTCTTAATGTCATTGCTTTGCATTGATTGATGTTACTCATTGTTTTAGTCCTCCTTGCCATTCTTGGTAAGTCCTCCTGATTTTTGCAAATGCTTGATGTCTCAGGTTAAGCTGTCAACCCTTCTGTTAAATAACAGAATTGGTGCCTTCTGTTTGTTCAGTTTGGGTTTACCAAGGGTAGCTTGTTCAGAAGTGGAATTGAGATATTTGAAACGTCTATTGATTTGTTTTCTTTCTCTTTTCCTCGGACATCTCTACTTCTTTTTTTTTCTCTGTTCTGCCACGTTTCATTTAGCAGACAGTATTTTTTGGAGCAGTTCTTAGCTCCACAATTCCTTAGCCTTGTTGTCATTTCACAGCAAGTTGTTCTTGAAACATGATAAACCCACTCTTTGGTTGACTGAATGTTTCTTACTGTTGTTTTTGCAGGATGTGGTACTGCAACAGGAGGAGCTGAAGATGAGGGTGAGGCTGAAGCTGGCTGGATTGAAGGTGCTGCCATCCTACTCTCTGTTATCTGTGTTGTCCTTGTCACTGCCTTCAATGACTGGAGCAAGGAGAAGCAGTTTCGTGGGCTTCAAAGTCGTATTGAGCAGGAACAGAAATTTACTGTTGTCCGAGGTGGACAAGTTATCCAAATCCCAGTGGCAGAGATAGTAGTCGGTGACATTGCACAGGTGAAATATGGTAAGTTTTGTCAACTAGATAAGTGCTTTCAGAACCTCATTTATTTGCCTGTCTCTTTCTAGCAGGGTAGACTCACTTCACTGAAAATGATTGAAAGACAGAGAATTATGTGGTGTTATTGTTGTCCATGGTAAGATAACAGTTTGTTAGGGCAAAAGGAGGGCCTAAGATTCCCCAGGGAAGTGGTCACAGCACCAAGTGTGAGTTCAAGAACATTTGGTGATGCTCTCAGGCACGTGGTGTGATCCTGGGGTGGCCCTGCACAGACACAGGAGTTGTGCTTTATGATCCTGATGGGTCCCTTCCAACCTACCAGATTCTATGATTCTATACTTGCTATAAAATTGCACTAGTTAATAATTTAAAATTTATTTTTATTTATTTATTATTTTTAGTAATCTTTTGCTGTGAAGGACAAGAACTGTTGATGCTAATAATTCTCTTTCATGATGGTCTACATCATTTGGAATTTTTTATTTCAGTTCATTTAGGAACAAGGGGAAGCAGTGCTTTTAAAGGCTCTGTGAAAGCAGTGTGTGTGTGTGCTCAGCCTACCCGCCCGGCTGCTCCATTGCCCCCTCACAGATCCTGTCAGTCCCCTCAGACAGGGGGAAAGCTCCGGGGAAGAGCACTCAGTGTCTGAGTCAGCTGGCAAATTTCAGTAAAAAACGCCTGCTCTGTCAGCCACCAAGTGTCCCCTAGGCTTGGCTAAGGGCTTCCTGAGAGGATTGCAATGGTGTGGCTGAGAGGGAGCACAGCGGCGGTGCCCGCGGCCTCCCCTGAGGAGAGCGGGGCCGAGGGCGGGAAGGGCCCCGGGCGCTGCTGAGGCCTCTGGGGGGAGCGGGAGGGCAAAGCCCCCGGGGACAAACCCTGCGCTCCCCTCAGCACAAGGGCCACGAAGATGATTGTGAGGGCTGAAGCATCTCTCCTGTAGGGACGGGCTGAGAGAGTTGGGGTTGTTCAGCTCCAGGGAGAGCTTACAGCACCTTCCAGAACCTGAAAGGGCTTCAGGAAAGCGGGGGAAGGGATTTTTATAAGGGCGTGGAGTGATAGGACAAGGAGGAATGGTTTCAAGCTGAAAGAGGAGAGATTTAAATATTAGGAAGAAGTCCTTTTCTGTGAGGATGGTGAGACAGTGGCCCAGGGAGGCTGTGGCTGCCCTGTCCCTGGCAGAGTTCTGTGGTTTTGTGGTAAGGACTGATCCAGTAGTAGTTCTTTCACTTCTCTTTCTGTTGACACATTAATGCAGTTCTTGTTAATTGTAATTTATAATACAAACCGTTACGTAGTTATAAACTTATAGTTATAAACCGTTATATGTAGTTATAACGATCCTACTAAACCACTGTGGTTTTCCATTACCATTTTCTTACTGAAAGGTGATCTTCTACCTGCCGACGGGATATTTATTCAAGGAAATGATCTTAAAATCGATGAAAGCTCTTTAACCGGAGAGTCTGACCAAGTCCGCAAATCTGTTGACAAGGACCCAATGCTGCTGTCAGGTAAACCTGCCTGAATGCTTGCTGAGTTGTCTTTTGTGCACTGCTTTGTTCATGCTTTGTTTTGGTTTCTGTGCCATCAGGTTTTGTTAACCTAAATACAACTGATCTTTTCAAAACAAACACTTGGGTTTGTCATACCAATGTTTTATGATAGTGTGCAATTATTTCTGATTATAATAAAGTGAGAAAGTAGTAAAACATTTTCAGAGTAAAAGGAAAGTAGCATTTAGGGAAATAACAATTGTTTCAATTCATTGTAATGCTAGTTTTAATTTAACCTTAATTTAAAAACCTATTTATACAATTTGTATGTTTACTAGATACAACAGAAGAAGAAACAAAGTGCATAGAAGGAAATGGATATACTAACATATTGTGAGCTTGACTTCTGTGGGAAATTCAAGTTATTTGTAATATTTGTATTTTATAATATAATTCTAGACAGTAAATCAGTTAAACAGAATATGACTTTTAAGGAAAACAAGGAAATGACAATTTTTATTGAACTTGCAGTGAAAACCCTATCAGAATTTAAAGCCAGATACTTTGTTCACTGATTATGAGGGAATGAGTGTTCATTACATAAAATATGGGGTTGTGGTCTGGGAAAAAACCACCAGGTTTTCAGTCAAAAGGTGGCTGCATTAACTTAAGATGAAGAAATTGCTAGATACCAGCAAGTTAACCCCAGCTAGGCTTTTGGAATTTTGACAAATATTATCAGTATATTGCTTGCCACTGTTCTCCCTTGATCATCTCTTGGAAATGAAGACAGCCTAAGTTTTACACACGAATAACTGAGAAAAGGGGAAGCTTGAATTGCAGCCACAGTTCATTTTGCAAGTCTGAATTTGGTGGAAGATAAACACCCCAAATCAGGGAGTATTTTTTTCACCATTGGTACCTGAAACACCGTTTTTAATATTTGATCAGTTTCAATGACATAATTAAACTAAATGAGTTTCTGTGCTTAATGTCCTGTTTAATCATCCAGATAGTAATTTACTCTACTTGAGAAGCAATTTTAATAGTACAAGTGACTAAACCAGATGGTTCATTTCCATCTGTATGTAGCACATTTGGTACCACCTAGGAAGGCAGAAATAGAAATACAGACTCTGATATACGTGAAATCAGAAGCAGCAGCTTCTCTTCTATAGTTCCACTGTACTTCTGTCTAAAATATTTTATTTCTTTTAGTTCAATAGCACAGATTTCCATGTGTAGTATAAGTCATTGCTGTGAAAGTTATCAGCTTAAACCATACTGTGGTGAGGTTACATTTCTGTACAATGTGCAGGGTCATGTGTTGACCAACAGATGAAGATATTTTGGGTTTCTGAACAGCCTGCTACTCAGCTGTTGTGATTGAAACTGTTGTGCCCTATAAATTCTTTAAATTAGAAAGTTCAGAGAAATCCCTGATTCCCAAATTCACAAGTTTTGAATATAGATCTGGCCCCAATATCTCCCACAGTGGTGTATTTTGGGGTACCGTGTCTTAGTTAACATTCTGAAAAATATATTATGCTTACAGTTTAAACCTTTTTGTGTAGGGATTTAGATTAAATTGATTAATGTGTGAAGGACTTATGTAGTGGAGCTTGTGTAGTTGTCACTGAGACTGGCAGAGTGTTACTTTATCCTAACCTAACTTTCACAGATACTTAGTTCCATCTATGTGCAACAAAGATTTTAAGCAACGAAAACAGCTTATTTGAGAATAAATAAACAAAAGAAATCTCTTGGTCATGGTGCTCTGTCAGGTTCTGGACATAAAAAGAAAGCTTGATTAAGGAATCAGGTCACTTCCTGCCTGAAGAAAATTCTGTCTTGGTTCCCTGACAGAAAATATTCCAAGCTGGGCTTCTAACACAGCAGACATTTTCAGAACAGAGCAGCTAACTTCAGATGTTCCAAATTACTGGGATATGTTGAAATTACTTGCAGATTAATGTATTCTGTAACACTCTCTTCATTTTGCAGAAGATGTTCTGATGGTTGGTTCACTTTATTATTCATCACTTAACTCCTAATAACCACAGTAACTAGAACTTGTTTAGATATTCAGATAGAGAATTTTTGTTCACTGCAAGTTTGTAGGAAGTAGCCAAAGAGTATAAACCTCCAAACTGCCATGCTCTGGTTTCTTTTCTTGTTTTTTTAGCTCTATTTCCAATCTACTTCCCCAGTATTATTATTAGATTTGGAGGTTCCTGAGCAATCTCATATTTAGTTGCATTTTGGTCTGGAAAAATTTACTGCAATAAATTCCTTATCTGTCTAATCTCTCTTCTTACTAAACCAGATTTCCTCCTTTCTGTCTTGGAACATTCACCAGTTATCAGCTTCAAATTAAATACTGAGCATGTGAAAAAAATAGTTTTACTAATACTGGAAAATTAGTCTTGAGAGGGGAAGAAGTCAGTGGAATTGTTCAATATTAAGTTGAAATACTTGCTTAGGGTACAGTTGAAGTGAAAAGCATGCCTTCATTACAGAATTCCTTTTCTTATAACAATAACCAATCAAAGTGATAGAGCCCATTTCTTTATTAGAGATGATGGTATTATCAGACTGTTTAAATTGAGTTATGTGGAAAGAGGTTCAGCTCTTTTTGTGTGGCTTAGCTGCTGAAGAATTTTTCCAAAGGACTAGAGACACATCCTACCTGCCCCAAAACATGCTTTTGTATGCACCTTAGGGGTTTTTGTTTCTTAACACTATGATAAATGCTAAGTAAAAGGTTCAGAAAGGCATTTCAAGTTCAGAGATTTTTTGCCCTTTCCAGGTGCACTGAGGTAAATATGGAATCTGGTGGTGGGTGCATGTTTTCTTCATGAAGCATTCAGGCTTTGAAACATCCACGTACATGCCATTTTTGGAGAGTCATTTCTACCCACCTTTGTAGTCCAGTCAAGAACATGATTCCTTCAAAGCAAAACATAGGAATACTAAAAGCAAGCTCTTAATTAAATTATATATTAAGTAGTGTTACATCTTAAAGGAGGGTCCTCTAGATTTCTGCGTTAACATTCTCTGTTTTGTCTGAACCAGTACAGCCAAATCTATTCTGGTTTTGAAGATACTTTCTGTTCCTTTAGGATGGAATGTAACTTATTTTTTTATTGCTTGGGTGGCAGTCCTGAGTTTTATATTTGTGGTGTTCTGCTCTATCATATTAAAGAAAGCAAATGCCTTCTGAAGGAATCAGATTTTTATCTCAGAAAGCCATAGGGGCAGTTCTCAATGCACTGAGAAAGCCTGTTTGACTTTTTTTGTTTGTTTGTTTTAAATACATCTGACCATTGCTGGATTTTTAAATTTATTTGGCTTATTTATGCTGAAAATTTCTTGGTGCTCTGTCGAGATATTTATGGTCTCAAATTAGCCTTAGTGTTGACAGATGTTCTCTCTGTTCAGTGTATCTGTTTTCCTTTTAAGAACATGAGAGATTTTGATTATAAATAGATAGTTTCATTGCTTAGTATGTGCTAGGACAGCAACAGGATGAGCAGAGTAAGAAAATGGGACTTTGTAAAAACTGGGTTGCAAGTATCAGTATAAATATATATTGGTATAAAATATTGATCTATATAAGGGCACAGGTCCATACATCTCTTTTCAGCTTTTGAGATAAATCAGTGAGCTGTATACACAGAGATGAGGATGAACCCAATTAAATGTGGTTTGTTTGTTGTTTTTTTAAAGGGAGGGAAGAGGAAATCTTTCCATGTCCACTCAGGTTTAGTAGACTTGAAGGCCCAGTAAGTTTCTCCATGAGAAATTAATTATATTCCCCATTTGCCCAATGCAGCAGACTCACAATTCAGTTGGTGATTTCTTTTTTCTTTCTTTTCTTTTTTTTTTTTTCTTTTTTTTTTCACTACAGCTTCAGGCATGTCCTGCTGTGGTACAGTTCAGAACTACAGGCACCAGGGATCAACTTAAATTTTTTAAAAATTTAAGACAGAATAAGACAGGATTTTTTTAAACAAGAATTTTACCTCATTAGCCACAGGATTGTTTAGGACAACTCAGTTAATGACTCTACCTAATGAATGCTGTGACAGAATGACTGGAACTGTGATGTCTCAAGGGAGGTGAATGAGGAACCTTACACCAGTGGCAACACTGATAATTGTAAAGCAGTGTAAAAACAGTGTAACTTCTGAAGTAAAACCCAATGTAATTACTGGGCTATGTTCTGGTTCCATCTGGTCTCATCCTTAAGATGTCCCACAGCTGGAAGTCTGGAATAATGACTGGTCTTAGCAATACAGCCCCTAGGATTAAAAAGAATTGTTAAATAATATATTCTGAGTAGATGTAGTTTATCATGTGTCCATTCATAGTTCACCTGGAGGTATAAATACATATTTGTCTTTCTTGTATAGTGATTTTTTTTTTCTCAAGGCTAACAGTGTGTGTTACAGTCTACTGTAATAGTTTCCAAACTTTCTCCTTCAAAAACACTGAAGAATATTTTAAAAAGCCCAAGCCCAGGCCCTGTATTCTTTCAATCTTAGCCTGCTGTGTCAACTTTGTTAAGAAGTTACTGCATTTTCTCTGTGTTCTCATGGAGACATGCATTTAATACACATTTTTCTAGTACTAATGAATAAACTATAAAGTCTATTTCAAGAAATAGCTTTATCACTATTTTCTGGGGATTGTATTTGTGTTTTGTCTGTTTCATAGGAGCACTATTTATCTGCTTTATATCTTTCAAAATTCAGTACTTGCTGAGGGTATCTCTCTTTAACCATTTTAAATATTTCTTAAATAATGAGTTTGCCAGATTAAGACTATGAGACAATATGAAATGACAAGTCACAATTTGATGCCACCCTTGGCACATTTCTTTCTCAGCTTTAGTCACAGGTTGTTTTAATAAGCTTTTACAAACTGTCCTTAAATGCATGTAATGACCATAAATGATTCCTCAATTTCAAAATTTTGGTTAGAAATACCTGATGTGCAGTTGCATACACTCAGCTCTGTTATAAATCTCTTGCAAATTTTTTCCAAAGCACAAGACACTACTTTTTTATAGTTTCTGGAAATTTCTATGTGTGTTTCCACAACTCATAGTAAAAGGTTCCTAAGAGGCTATGATCTTAGATGCACCTAACATTTGGATCAAAATAGGAATAGGAGAAGTAAATGAGCAGTTCTTGTACACTAAAACATTAAATGTTTTTCAAAAGGTATTTACTGAACACAATGAGAGACTTACCTGGTTAAATAAATAATCTTTCTCAGAACTTAATGTATATTTAGATTATTTTTTTTTTTAATGGTAATAGAAGTCTTTCGTATGAAATTTGTTTTCAAGTGTACGTCAGGTTCATCTTGTTTGGGAATCTCCTGTTTTAATTAAACCTCTCCTTGAAGATTTTTCTCAGGGTTTATTTGAAATTGTCTTCAAAAATACTTTTTAAATGCCTGTAAATCATCCATAACTGAGGAAAGTGAGAGAAACTGCACACATTTTCACTTAGTTTATGTAATAGTATGCCACATGCAGTCAGTGTAATCTTCACAAGTCATAGAGGAATGTTTGCAGAACTCTGAAAAAATACATTCAGTTCCAAGAATTACCTTTGTGATGCTATACTATTGTCTTCTGTGATAATGTAAACTTGGCTATGACGATTTCTTGTAAAAAGGGACTCTGATGTGTGTGGTTATGGGATGTGCAGGCTAAGATTTGCATCCATTCTTGGTTGAGAATATACAATAGGGATTTTTTTGGTATGTCACTATATTAGCATACCAATATACAGTAGATTTTTAAAGTGTAAGATATCTTGCTCAGTACTATAGTACAAGTCTTGCATAAAATATTTGATGGTGGTTCTTTTTATTTTTTTTAATCCTATGTATCTTACCTTGCCTATTTTCAGGTACTCACGTCATGGAAGGCTCTGGCCGAATGCTTGTAACTGCTGTGGGTGTGAATTCTCAGACAGGGATCATCTTTACTCTGCTAGGTGCTGGAGGAGAAGAAGAAGAAAAGAAAGATAAGAAAGGTAAATTTCACAACCCAAGGATGCTCTGAAGAAGGCACTTGGGCTTTGTGTAGTCAGAGCTCTTCTCAATTCTTGAGAAATAAATATGATTTTTAAAACTTCTTTTTTGGTATACATTTTTGTCATCACACGTCACACAGAAAAACAGCAAAAGCTGTTAACCAATAAATACATTGGATAACAAGATGTTTTTCCAGTGTGAAATTGCAGGCTCTCAGTACATAATTAAATGCAAGGGATTACATGGGCATACTCCCATTACCTTGTCTTCTTTACATAAATCCATATTCACCTAAAATTTGCTAAGGTTTTGCTCTTGTGCATTTACATTCATATAATTATTTTATTTTTTTCAGAAAAAAAAAAAAGCACTTGACCATGGAAATAGTGTCATTCTTTGTGCTTCAGAAATAAAGATAAGATGTGGCTGTTTGCTAGCCTAGCTTATTATCAGTGACTGATTTTAGAGGCATTTTAATTTCTTAAGGAGTAAAGGTCAAGCTAAGAATAGTAGAAGAGAAGGAAGTAGCAATAAATATTAGCAGAGAGTTTAACTTTGATGTCCTGTATCAGTTAATGAAATCCAGAAGTCTCTTTAGACTTACAACCTTATTACAGTGTGATGTCATAAGCAATTGCTAATTAATGGTTGCATGCTAAGCAGAAACATCATTTGATATGTGTCCTTTCCAGTTTTTGTTCATACAGTCTTGTAAATAGGTCAACTTCCATTAGGATTTCTTACCAAGTTTGTTGTAAGAATATTTATTTTTCAGACATAATTAGGGGTCAATTAATACAGAGGTTTTAGAAAGTTCCATGCTTTTTAGTGGCTTTCACTATTAATAAAAATAGGAATTAGAGGTTTACCAAACATTTAGTTTAGCATCTCTCAGGCAGCGAATTGCACCTTTTTTTTTTTTTCATTTCCATCCTTTTAATTTGTAGCTGCAGATAGGAAGGCCAAATTCAAATGGGTTTTGTGACCTACAGTTTCCATTTCTGAACATGCCCGAGTGCTTGCACTTGACTCCCTGTGTCTCTGAGGAAATCCCCTTTTACTTTATGAAACACTTTATGAAATGTTTATTGTTTCATTTCTACACACAAATAGCTGCAAGGCCTGGTAAGTTCTAGGAGCATTAAAAGGAGAATGGCCAAAACTTCTCCCAAGTCTCCTATCAGACCAATTTTGAATATTAGAGTCCAATTTGCAGTCATTATGAGAAATACCCCAAGACACAGACCTTTTGAGAGCAGCATCTGTTTTGGCAGTGTCTAAAGGTTATGTAGGTGAGAAGGAGCAACTTCAGGAGTTGTTTGAAGGTGAGAGCTGTTTGCCCAGAGGTTCTTGATTTAACTGTGTTGGCTTCTCTGTGTATTTGTTCAGGACACTGGTGATTCTCTCATGTCTCGTGGGCACCATGAAATGTGTAAGAACTTTTTATGGAGACACTGAATCTAGTTGGGTAGCAAGATAATTTCTTCCCTTTTTCTAAAGTTGCTGGCAGCTTTGTGCTTTTGCAGAGGAGAGCCTGGGTAGAGCTTGTTGCAGATCAAGGCCCCAACTCAAATAATGTACTCTCCTAAATAAATCTTGACTTCTTGGAAATCCTGCCAGTCATGAATCTTTGTTTCAGTCTTACGTGGGTGTATGCTTTTATTGTTCATTAACATTTTGTAAAAATCATCATACAGGTGTGAAACAGGAGGATGGACATCAACTTCCAGGTAGAGTAAGAATTGTACTGCATCAAATGAAAGGATGAGGCTTTTAGCCAGCAAGCTTTGGTGCAAATCAGGGTTGAACTAATGATCAAAATAACTATCTTTGATTCAGTCCAATTAAATAAAAGAATAATTTCAAATCAACAGGGTGGTTCATGGCAAACATTTAAGTGTGCACGCGTTGTTGATGTTGCAAATCTTAATGTTAAGCTTGAGTAATCAGTTATTCTCCAGAAATAAATTACAGTATATTAAATTGCTGCTTGCAGTTCATGCTGTGCTGGTTAGTGTTAGTATCCAAATGGAATAAAAAATAAGCATAAATAACCAAAACAGTTTAAGTTATTACCATCACAGTTATCAAATTTGCAATTGAAATTTTCGTGAATATAGTTAGCCAGGGTGTGTTTTTAAATCCTGTATGCAGTTTGTTTTCTTTACCATTTGTACATAAAACATGAGCTTCTTGTTGAATAACAAACCAGTACAGTGTGAAGCAGTCACTGTGGGTCAAGTATTGAGGAAGTTCAAGAGTTTCAACCAGGGTTTGTTGTAGGACTTCTGTGATCTGTTTTGAACAATTAACTGACAGAAGCAAAACAAAACTTATTTTGTCTGTTATTTGTAGATTAACTTTCTAAGTGCTAGTGTAAAAACAAACAAAACAAGATGAAACAATTAAGCCTTCTGTGAGTGATTCACCTTCCTGTTAGGAAAGATTTCTTGACCTCTTTCTCTAATATACAGATAATTGCTCAAAACAAAGAGTAGTTTTTTGTTTTTCTGATACTTTTTTTTCCATTTTACCACAAAACAGACAATTGCATAGTGCCTACTCTTTGGTTTTAAAATAACTCATTATTCTCAAGCCATTTCCACAATTCTAGTTTCTTGGCAGATCCATGTGCCTTTGGACTAGATTATGGCAGGACACAGATTGAGCCCATGTTAGACAGGGATATATCAGAAACAATATCAGAATATATGCAACATTATCAGAATATGCAACATTACATAAAATACAAAATATGTTATGCTGCATACTTTAAAGCTAACCATACGTTGTGTAAATTCATTAACTCAGTGGAAATATTTCTGCCATCTTATTATTTGCATGCATTAAATTAAAAAAACCCCACACATACACATAAAAGGACCATAGAAATGCCCATATTATTGTATACAGTCAACTCTCACCAACTCTGTTAGCTTTATTAAGTGTTTTTATACTATTTTTTAATTATTATTATTTCACATATGAGTTTTTGCCTTATTTTGTAACACCTTTGTAATGACATTTTGATTTTGGGCTTTATGTTAATTACTTTAAAACACATTGATTGTGGAGAAGAAAAAGCTGTAGTGTTCCATAAATGTTTTTTCTTTTGTCATGTGCATTTGTTCATGTTGTTGTTATTAATTTTTTTTGGTGTTTTTTTTTTTTTATCCATTATTACTCAGTAGATTCTTCCCATCCCTCCTCCCACCCTCCTTCAGCTACAGATGGTGCAGCAGGTGCAAATGCCACTGATAATGCAAATGCCAGCTTAGTCAATGGTACGTCAAGAACACCTAGTGTGTTTTAATTGATAGAATTCTCTCCTGACTGTGTAAGATTTCCTCTTCCTTTTATGAACTGCACAGATGTTGTATGTGCCTGTGTTTACCCTCTGAGAGATCCTATCCTATAAACTCTGTAGTAGCTTATAAGAGATGCCACAAAGATGCTGTGATTGATTCACACAGAATTAAACGTGGGAGAGGAAGTAGGAATTAGAGATGTGTTTGCCATTAATCAAAACTGCAATTAAAAGAAATGCTTAAGCAAAGTTAGCTTCAAAACTTGTGAGCTGCCTTTATGTAAAGTTTCATTGTAAAGCTTTTCTGTATACAATCTGAAGCACACCATGATAAATGGATTAAATCTTTTCTTCTGATGTGGCACTCTCATAAGTATCCATGTAGTCCTCATGTCGCTCTAAGAAATAGTGCTGGGGTCAGGAATCTGTCTAAATTTCAACTAACAATGCTTTAATAATAACTTTTTCTGCTTTGAGCATCTTTTTTTGGAAGGGACTTACTGAAACATTAATTTTGTGGGTATTTGTCTATGCACTTTGACAGTGATAGTCTATTGAGCCTGCCTGAACTTACTAAAAGGAATAAACCAAGACTACTGCAGTCACTTTTGACCACCTCTTAGTACAGATTCTTGACTCCACATCTTAGTCTGCAGATGTTTCAATATCTCTCTTAATAGTCTATTTCCACTATAAAATGGAGTGGGTCAGTATTAGTCTAGGAATCAGCTGTGTTTTGCTGATAATCAGATACATCAGCCTTTTTTTTGCCATAGAAACCTTTCCCCCTTGCACAGCAGCAGTAATACTGACAAAAGTAATTTTACTTTTCATCATGTTGGTGACAAATTTTTTTCCATGCAGGTCAGCAGTCATTGCATTATGCATGTGAAATTAGTGTTTCTGACATAGCATTATTAAGTACTTAACAAGTACTGAGCTATACTAGTAATATCTTATTTAAAGCAATGACATAGGAAATCTTTGAGCTTAATTTAAAATAATTTAATTATCATTTAAAGAAACATAACTAGATATAAAATTTTTACTCCTGCACTAAGTTTGATGGAAAACTAGGATTTACAATCCCTACATGACAGGAAGATCTTTAATCCTGGTTCCAGCACCCCAATTTCAGATTCCTTAGAGACCAAGAACCAGAAAATTCTCTATTTTTTATGCTCTGTAATTATTTTCTGTTGTGTGCAAAAGTAACACGTGTATAGCAGTCGTAGCAGATACACTCCTTCAGTCCCACTGGAGACTGCAGTATGATATTTATGCTCAGTCCTGCAAGTTGCTGCATTCTAAGTTAAGCATCTAAGTAAGTGCTTTGCTGGATGAGAACTGCTGCTCAGCAAGATGCAGAAAGGAATCCTAAATTGTTCCATCTTGGATTCTCTGGTAACACATATTAGTTGCCTGGTAAATATCTGTTGTATTTGATCCTAATGCCTGAACTCAATACAGAAATTGAGTTCCAAGGGTTATTAAGTCACTGACTTAAGTATGTGATTGCCCATCATCTGCTCTGCCATCAGAAACAATAGTTACTGTCAACAAACAGTACTGGCACAAAGTGTAGGAGGCAGGTTTTTTGTGGAGCTGAATGAGTTTTTGCTTTGAACTCTTCTGAGGTGAGGTGGCTGAATTAATTCTGTAGAAGTTTCATTAACATGGAAAGGAGATACTTTCCACAGCTCAACTCAGCTGACACTGTGTTCAGAGGAGAGCCAAGACTTGGCAAGTAGCATTAGATCTGAGTGCTTTGAAATTGTCTGGGAGATTGCTCAGGTCTGATTGCTGTTTATGCTCTGCCTTTTTCTAGTCAGCAGTGACAATGAGTTACGGAATACTTAAAATGTAGGTATGTACTGGAGAGCAGAAAAAAGGGAAAAAATAAGTTATAAAGCAAGGAGACCAAGTTCATGTGGATATTTTTTGTGTCTGGATGAATAACATCTGAGAATTCTCCCTGGGATGCTACTGGAAACAAGCATTTTACCTAAAGTGATATATATCTGTGTAGCACGTACTGTAGAATAAAACCAAAATAAATTACATAATTCCCCTATTAGCTCAGGAAATATTATTGCTTGTTACTTGGAAATGAACTCATTACCATTTCAAATAAAATGCTGTTATTGTCTTAGCTGTCCTACATTTGACAGAAAAGAAGTATTTTGTTTTCAGTCAGCTTATAGTGATAAATTCATATAGGCTTGGGACACAGCCTGTTACCTGCTGTACTGGAGGAACTGTTGGCTTCCAGTAGTTGAGATTAAATTACATCATTGTTCCATGGTCTCTTTGTTAAAACTGCAGACAATAGATTTGGCTTTTAAAAGGTTACAAGTTAAGTTAATGAGCAGATAATTCTTCTGAAAGGTAGAAAATAATCAAAATGTATCCAAGTATTGTATTTATAATAGGTATTTTTTTTAAAAGAACATGTGGAAAGCATCAATCACTGTGCACAGAGTTTTTAATCCCAAATCTGATTTCCTTAAAGAAAGGTTGGCTCATCTTTGCCCCATGGAGCACTATCAGATTCCTAACTCAGGATTTCCATGTTGGGTTGTTTGATTTCTTTTGGTATTTGTTACTCAGAGAATTTGTTACTTAAAATTACATTCTGAAATACTTCATGCCCACACTTAATTCTCTCAGTTTCGGTGTATGTACACTACAGCTCAATTCCTGTAAAGCCATTTACAGTTTTAACATGTTTTATTTTCTCCATTTTAAGAGTAGTTATTTACTAGGCACATTGAATAATTATTTGAAACTTCCTATTTGATACAGTGGAATCAGGTTTTTTTTTCTTTTATAGTCACCCTGTGTTTTACTGGTGCTTTGGTTCTGGTATCACACTGCATGAAAGAATTCCTCATGATTCATTTCAGATGTGTTTGGTGTCACTTTCCCCCTCTATATAGATTTGCAATGTGTGTCATTCTGGCTTGCTACAGAGTACACCTGATTTGGTTAGAAGAGGCCTATAACTCATTTCTGTTGCTAGATGAGAGATTTTTGGAAAATCAGTAGGGTATTTTATATTTTTTGCTCCATAATACATGAGAACATAACTCTGTTAGCTTCTTTGGTTGAGTCCAATCAGTTCCTCCAAGGAACAAATAATTTCTCATGCCAGCAATAGGTCTTTGTTATTGCCTCTCCAGGAAAGGCTGGAGGAGGTAAAAGGGAGTCTTGGAAAGTTTATTTAAAGAAGTAACTGGATTTTGGGGTAAGAACTTGGACAGTAATGGTGCCATGGGTATGTTCCAAAAGCCAGAAATTTTAATAAGGTAAAGGCATCAGGCAAGCTATTTTCTATTTAAATTACAAACCTTCAGAACAACTGCAGAAGGCAGCTTGTGTCAGGAGGCTCTAGTCTTTTCTGTGCCTTCTGATTTTTAATCCTTTGTTAGAAAAGTGGCAAAAATAAACTCAGATATCTGAGTTCCTCCAGATTTCAAGGGCCAAACACTGGCCCTTTTACTTATTTTCAAAAAGAGAAGGAAAAATACACAAAATTATGTAGAAATTTAAGATATTTTGAAAGAATGTTATCAGAATACTAGTAAATGCTCATCCTTTTAACATTTCTAAACAATTCACGTGGGTCAAGAAAACGGGATAGTGGTTTTTCTCAGCAGGGTAGTAATTCTGGAATCTTAATTTCCTCCATAAGTTCTTTCTTTGTTTATTATTTATAGCCAAGTGCAGGCTTAAAGTTATTTGAAACAGGAGGAAATAAATCTTTCACAGAATTCCTTTATCATAGTTAGCTGAATAGCCTGTTCTAGCTGAATAACTGGAATATAAAGCTGTGGTGACTACACCCCAGTAACCTGAGTGCAATACCTGCTGAGCTTACAATATATTTCTGCAGTATTTATGTTGTTGCTAACGGTTGTCTGATTTATGTAGTGATATTATCAGGTAGCAAGGGGAGATGAATTGTTGGTGTAATTGATTGCAACAATTATGACACCCTTATTAGATAGCAAATATATATCATGAAGTGAAACACTTTGATTTACCTAGGAAACCAGTGTCTTCTGTGCTTGACAGTTCTGAAAGGCATGGGTCTGGGTTTGTTTGCTTTTTGGGTTTTGTTTGGGTTTAGGATGAACATTTTTCAATAACTGCTTTAAGGTTTTGAATTGCATTCTGAAAAAGGAACCTTAGAGCAGGGCACTGAGCAGACTGTCTGCTCTAAATTAATATTTTCCAGTTCTTAAGGAAGACTTTATCCACTAGCCAGAAATGAGAACCTTTAGAGATGTTCTGTCTTCCACTAACTCTATTAAAAGCTATTGTAGCAGAAATAGCCATTAGGCAGATAGCAAGTTCAACTGTGCAGTGTCTGCACAGTTTCTTTTAATTTTTTTTAATTTTAATTTTTCTTTTAATTTCTTAACGAAAATGAAGGTTTTTTCCAAGGTCAGAAATTGATGTCTCATGGCAAAATGACTTTGTAAGGTAGATACCACCTTTTAAAACACATGGTTATAGCCAGGGTGGGTTAGAAACACAGACAAGCAGTTGAGGCTAAATGGTTTCCTTCAGCACTTGAGTAATCCAGCTTAGACAGAGAATATATGCAGTGAAACAGGTTTTCCTTTGCTGTAATCCTCTACCTCTGAATTTCTCAGGACCTGTTAGTATGGGGTGAAATATTCTGGTGATACATTTATGGCTGGTTCAGCCTTTTTTGCTCTTTTTGAGAGGGAAGTTTCCAGTGATCTTCCATTTACTGAAAATGCAAGAAATGCATCTTAGACTTGAATTTTGCTCCTGTTACTCACAGCATAGAGTAAAAAAATGAATGCATCTGTTGAAGCATATTTGCTGCTGCTTTATTGTGCATGTCAGTATCAGCTGTACTGCTCTGCTGACTTCCTGCAGCAAGACTTAACTATTGTCATCTTTTGTTACAAACTCTAGTGATAGATTCCCAATTGGAATGTGTCAAAAATCCTGTAAAGGTGTCTTGCCTGTTAATTGTCCTTAGCCTTATTTTCTTAATTGGGAATAATTTATAAATACAAGAAGAGAAAGTCATAGATTCTCTCCAGGAGATAAAGACATATATCCCTGTAAAAGTTTCATGAGGGACTCCACCAAGAAATTTTGAATACATTTGAAATTGTTTACTGGCCGTTCTGAATACCACAGTTCTGTACTGCTAGCTTCTCTTCTGTCCTTTTTATTTTGTGCACACTTGAAATGGTACATTTTCAGTTTAAAAGAAAACAAAAACAAGTAAGGATTTTGGTACGACTCCACCTAGCTAAAATACTAAATTGGAGATTACAGATGCACTTGGCAAATCTTTATTTAGGATAAATCTGAATACAGGATGATCACTTGGCACCTATATATATAGGACTAACTTGCTAAATAATACATTCACGTGAGAAACATGTAATTTTAAAATAAATTGGGTTTACATTTTAATTTATTAACAATAATATTTATATTTTGTTATAATTTATAACAATTAATTTAATTCTGGAATATATTAGGAAAGTCTTACTGCATGCTGGCATGTGCCAGAATTATACCTGTGGTTTTTTCAAGTCACAGCTCTCTGAAATTCCAGTTTAGGAAGAGTCCAATTGTACTTTCCACTGGATTCTTTTTATTAGTTACACCCTCCCAGAAATGTCTGCTGGTATTTAATATTTTACATTACAACATTGAACTTGACTGTAGTTCCTTGAATGTGGCCAGCTAAGTTGTCCATGCTTGCCAGTAAAGGTATAATAACAATGGCTACTGAACAGAAATAAGTATCTGTAACATGCTCATTACTTTTGTCTGCCCTTTTAATTTAAATTCCCATTTTCATGTTCTGTCTTGGGTGAAGATTGTTTACTGTCTGTTGTCTGTTGGAATTTTTCATCATATAGGCAAAATGCAGGATGGGAATATGGAGAACAGCCAGAACAAAGGTAATCTTCTTTCATATTAAGGAGGTTGTGGATTTTATTTTTAGCATGTAGTTGAATTCTGTTAAAAATGAAATGAAAATTTGTGATTTGTGCCTGTGTGTAAAAATGGCCCTACTGTTCAAATGGGATGTTAAAAAAACCCCAAACAAACAAACCCAACAAAATACCCTACCAAAGAAATTGTAGTATTGTATATATTAGATGTGTAGACGAGTGGAAGATCAGTATTCCTAATAATCTGGTTTTGGATGATACTGTTGTGTGACAAAGTTCATTTGGTTTCATTTTTCGTGTGCAAGTTCTGTATGCCATGTTTTGTTAGTGAATTCCCAACTCTACTTTTGGTATGTCTTGTTGTCTTTGGTGTTTAATGGCATTGTATGGACATGTTCTCATTTGCAGGGAGAAGGTAAAGCCATAACAAAAAGAAACCTTACATTTGAGAGGTTATTTAGCAATGTAGAAGTGTATCATAAGGATAAAGAACAAGAAGATTAAGAATCTTATAGTTTTTTATTTAATATGCACTCTCAGGAAGAAATTTAAATGAATATTTTGCTTTCTCTGAAGCAAACTCATGGTTCCCTTGTTATATTAGACACAGCTATCTGATTTCTTTGGGTTTTGCCAAGTGAGTAAACTATAAGTGTCTCAGATGCTGTTAAACAATGCAAATGTGGTAGTTCATAAATTGAATATAGAAATATTCCGTTGTTAATGTTACAAAACTATTAAATAAAACTATGTGAAACGAGTAAGTTTTAAGGTTAGATAGAAGAGTTAGATTTCCAGGTCAAAGCAGCATGGTTTTTTACAACCTGTTCATGAATGTCAAAACAAAGCTGTTTCATCCCATTCTATTTAATTTACTTGTGTCTGTGTTCAATACAAACCAGACACATACACACATATAAATTGGAATGTCATTGCTTTTTAAAAACATGCCTTTCTTTTTGATACTAAAATTAAAGTTTCCTTCTATTAGCATTCTTCCAAGAAAGGATGGTTTATGGGAGGATGGTGATTCCATCACCATCTGACTTGATGGTTGAGTCACTTAAACACTGAATGCTAAGGAAACTTTTGAAGCCTGGTATTATCTAGAATAGCAGTTCACAAAGTGTGGCCCACGGTGCCCATGCAGTCAAGAGAAGTGAGGCATGGATCATCCCAGGAGCCACTTTGTCTTAAAAATGTTTCCATTAAGGTATGATCATAAGGATGCATGGTAATCTTATGAGACATACCAAAGTGTGGAGCTATACAGAGCATCAAGTTGCCAAAGCATTTGAGATCTGCTATTCTAGGCAATCCTGCACTGCTCCTTGCCAAGTAATTTGCAAGACATTAAGTGGTATATATGTGTGTAGCACAAGGTCATTGGTGGTTTAATAAATAAATAATTTTTTAAAAATGTTCATGGTATTTGACAAACTGCATTACATATCCCCATATGTGTGGAGTGCACGTGGATGTGCCCCTGCAGAACCCCACTGGGCTCCTGGGGGCATCTCTGCCATGGCAGCAAGGTGTAGTTCTGTGCCCAGTCACAGTTCTCTGTGTTGCAGCCAGCTGCTGCCCCAGCTGTTGCTGGATGGATTCAGTAAGTATCAGTACTTAAGATAAAATCAATAAATAACAGTTTTGGAGTAACAGTTTTGTTCTGCATTATTAGCCAAGCAGCAGGATGGGGCTGCTGCCATGGAGATGCAGCCACTGAAGAGTGCAGAAGGGGGAGAGGGAGATGACAAAGACAAGAAGAAATCCAACATGCACAAGAAAGAAAAATCTGTTCTTCAGGGAAAGCTGACTAAGCTGGCAGTCCAGATAGGCAAAGCAGGTATGACTGGCTAAATACCAATGTGTTATACTAACAACAAAGATGTTGGAAAAGAATTGTTCTTTAAAATGATAGGCATTTTTTACTGCCATGTTTAGAAATAGCTCATCATTATACTTTTCCAAGGATTGTATGTGGTATTTAAGATCTTTTATTCTTCTAAAAGTCATCTTTGACTATCAAGAAATGAGAAACTTTGGGCAACTTGGATTGCATTGAATATTTGAATTAAAATGAAAGGCAGCTTTTCTCATAGGCAATATTCCCAAGTGCAGTAATTACATCTTTAATTTCCTCTCCTTTTAGAACTTCTGAGTACACAGTCTCAGCATCTCTAATATCATCTCAAAATACCACTCATGCAGTATTTCCCTCTTCTGAAATCAGCATTCTGAAATAATTCTGTTCTCTCTAAAAGTCCACATTTCTGCCTTCTACCCAAATATGACACATCTGCTGACTCTTGTATCTGGTACCATCTGGTAGCAGTAGCACTTCTACAGCACATAGGCAGAAAGTGAAAATCTCATCATGACATAAAGCTCATTAGGTTGATTTTTTTTTCTGGTGGTATTAAAGAGATCTTGATCTCTCTCCAGAATCTTGGCTGAGGCCCTACAACAGATTCCTAACTTTACCTCTCTTCAGTCTCATTCTCCATCTTTACCAGTCTGATTTTTACCCCTGCTATTTCTTTTTATTACTTTTTAAGTTCATTACACTTAGTTGATCACAGAACCCCACAGCACTGCTTCTGTTTCTTTGCCTGAACAGTACATGACTGGGACTGGGAATCTGTGCTTCTTTCTACCATATCCAGTTCCAGGAGTTGCCCACTTTCAGATTCCTCAAGTTTCTCTGCTTTGGTGCTAGTTGTACAGCAGTGTACAGTGATACAAACCCACTTCCTTTTCATCATCATTAATTTCTTCGATTAAGTACCTTCTTACATTGCCTTCTGATTCTTGCTCTCTTTGGTATTTTGTCAGGCATGTAAATATCACCTTTTAAAGTAATTGTAGAGGGATTTCTAACTGTAACCTGTCAAGTAAAATGAATTAAATTAATTCATTATTGCCTCACTTGATTTTTCCTTGTCATTGGGCAACTTAGGGGGATGTCTGGCATTGTCATCAGTATTTGCCTGTACAACATTTTTATGGATTTTCCTTTATCCTCTGGCATTTAGCTGTCTCTCTGACTCATCTGTTTCCTGTCAACTTCAGCATCCTTCAGTTTATGAAACTTTTTTTTTTAACTTCAATCAAGACATAAAATTCACAGCATTTCCCATTCTACTGTATGATCTCATTAGAGAAAAATGAATTTATTTTTTTATATGCAGGCTTAACTGCTTCATAGAAGCCTTCCAAAGTGCAGTAATCATAGCAAGGCAAAACAGATGTTCTAGTGGAGTCTTCATTTGTATGCTTAAATCCAGGAAGAAGTTGTGGAGGAAGAGTGCCATCTTAGCAAAGTGTGTGTCATGGGGAGAACATTTTAAATCCTTGGGATTTTTTGTGAATTCTGTCAAGTATTTATTAGTGTCTCTTGTGCTAGGCCATCAGTGCTGTACCTCTTTCAAGCCTCTTCTCAAAAAATTCTGGACTGTTTCCATATGTCCCTTTGAAAAGGGGAATCCTAGAAAGACCAGTGTTTGTCACAATTTCAAGAAAAAAACTAACATTAAAACCTCTTCTGTGAATGATTCTGCAGTATTTCTTTGTGGTGTTCAGCCAGACTCATCAGTAGAGCTTTTCAAAAATATTTTCTGCAGCAACATACACTACAGAAGACTCTTTTCCTCAAGCCTCTTAAGATAAGCTTATTTAAAATAAAGATGAGTGTTTGAATATGTATCGACTAGGAATTTGTAAAAGATGGAGGTTAAAAGAACAGATAAACATTGTCCCAGGCAAAGTCATGTATTAAAGAGAAAAAAAAACCAACAGGGGAACCTTAAACAACAGGGAAACTCATGTTGAACTAGACTGAGACTTTTTAAAGGCAGCAGGAAGATGGTGCTTAAAAATTAATGCAATATGATTCACCTGGTCTGTAGAAATTAGTGATATATTACAGCAGTGTTTTTCCTGCATGGTAAAATTTATCATTATCATAGTTAGTGGTACTGGAGAAAAAGTCAAGTAGAGTAAGAAAACAGTATGTCATAGCCAAATGTAAATTTCTAATTGCACATTTTTAAAATTGTGTTTTTAATCAATACTAATTGATTGTTTCTGTTTTCAGGTTTGGTGATGTCTGCTATCACTGTAATAATTTTGGTACTATATTTTGCCATTGACACATTTGTGGTCAACAAGAAACAGTGGTTGCCTGAGTGCACTCCTGTCTATGTTCAGTATTTTGTGAAATTCTTCATTATTGGTGTTACTGTACTTGTGGTTGCTGTTCCTGAGGGACTTCCACTTGCTGTCACTATTTCTCTGGCTTACTCTGTAAAGGTAAGAAGCATTAAAAGTGAGTATGGGAGAAAAATGCTGTTCAGTTAAGTTTGCTAGTAAGTTATTCTTCAGGTTTTCTCAGGTGCAATGGAAGTTGGCCTGTAAATTAATGTGCAGAAAATGTTGAAGAGAATGATATTTCTTTGAAGTGAAACTTTACTTATATTGAAAGTATTTCTGATAAAAATACAATTATAAATGTGTTCTAATACATATCTTTAAAACTACTACAGGAATATTGAACAATAGAAATACCTGCTCAGTTTGCAGGGTTACCAGGAATTTATTGAGCAGAATTTACAATGAGAATAGTCCAGTCTTTTGATAGAGTAACTGTGTCTTCAGATTCTCTTGTGCAGTATTGCAAAGTTTTGACAATAACTTGGAAGTATCCATGAGCACTGTTCGAAGAAATTAAGAGTTTCACTGGAGCTTTCCTGTACTTTACTTAAATGCAGCTGCAGTTTTTTGTAGCCAGTGTAAATGATTCTATTAGGAAAGGAAAGATCAATAACATCCTGCACTTATGGATTACTCTTATTATTCATCTGGGAGTTTAGCAATTTAGTCAGATCGGCCTTATTGAAATATTCTGGTTATCTTTTATGATGTTTTTGTGAAGTTTACTTCCATTCAATATGTAAACAATAACATATGAATGTTAGGAGGGAATATCTACATTTATCATGTAGTCAAAGCACAGGATTTTGCTAATAAAGTCTGTAGCTGCTTTTAGAATATTTTCATGTTCTCCTTATATTCTTCATCTGACTATACATGTGTATCTGTATTTGCAGAATCAAACTGCAATGCAGCTTTGTGTACAACTGGTGATGTTGTGCCCTTTGAGGATAAGACAGTGTCTGAAAGTCTAAGGGCAAAGTGATTGGGCACAATTTTTTTAATGTTTAAAATATATAAACAAGGGTAACATGTATTTCCAGGATGAATGTGCATCTTGTGAAAAATATGCTCTGTGGAATGGAGGACTCTGGTGGTTTTCTGTGGGGTTGTTTTTTTTCCATTGTTGGGTTTCTTTCTTTCCCAAAGGCTACAGTCCCTTTATGTGTTGCAAGGTTATATCCTGGCATTGGAAAGAATTTTTAAAGAAGACTAATAATCGCTGTCATTACTCTGTTTTAAAAAATTCTGTTATCTTCAGTTTCTTCAGCTAATCTTTGTTGTTCTAGCTATTCCTTAAAGTGTATATATACTGCAAAAAATGATGAAAGTTTATCAAAGGCAAAATTATTTCAAGGATGGTCAGTGCTTGGTTGCCTTTTACTAGGACGTGGGTTCCAATTTAGTGAACATTATGGTCTAATGAACAAGACTAAATACTTACTTTATTTTACTTCTTACAAGTGATGTTAAAAATCAGTCAGAGCAAATCTTGAAGGGTTTTTTGTTTGCTTTTCCTCAGAAAATGATGAGGGACAACAACCTGGTCCGCCACTTAGATGCTTGTGAAACTATGGGTAATGCTACAGCCATCTGCTCTGACAAGACAGGGACACTGACCACCAACCGGATGACAGTTGTCCAAGCCTATGTTGGGGATGTCCATTACAAAGAGATCCCTGACCCAGATTCTGTACCTGCCAAAACCCTTGAGCTGCTGGTTAATGCAATTGCTATCAACAGTGCTTATACTACAAAAATTCTGGTAAGCGTGCTTGTTTTTGTCAGTTAAATGAAACAGCAAAAAGGGGTTGTAATTGTTTTAAGCGTTGTTAATTCCTTAACATCCTGCTGTTGGTTAGAAAGCTTTACCTACTGTTGAAATCCTCAAAATGAGAACAGGTGCTGTGCAAACTGTATTTTATGTTTTTTCTTTTAAGGATAGGGATGTACTAATAAGTACAAGACTGTTGCATTTTAAGAACTGCTGTTGTTAGACTGGGTTGGCTCAGTTTTGGTGCAGGCGCATGTGCAAACACAATTCACTGAGACTTTGTATGTGTAAAATTATTATGTGTCTGAGAACTTTCAATTCTCAAGCAGGACAAATTGCATTGGCTAAATTGGTGAAGTTAGTAATCTTTATTCATTTTGCTTTTAAGTGAATTACATCCAGAAGTATTTATTAAGTCTGCAGAGGAGGGCAAGATGGAAATATAGCGTTTGCTTTTGTGGCATTAAATTCTTCTGTAATGAGTTAATTAAGAGGCTGAAAACTTCTGCAATTCCAATATATGTGTTCTTTCAAAGGTCAAGCTTAATCTTAATCTTGCTGAACAAATGCAGGGTTTTTTTAGTTTGTGAATTTATGTATTGTCTTTTTTGTACCTCTGCTCAGCTGCCTAACAGTCTTGCTTGAACTTCATGTTTGTTTTAAAAGTAGTCTTGTAAAGTACAATCCCAAAAACCTTGGGAAGTGCTAGAGTGTATATTCCTTCAGTTTTTGCTGTCTGGATATTAGAAATAATCAACATGTGAAAGAATGCTTAGTGAAACCTGATGCAGATGTGCAAAATGTGTTTGTGGTGAAAGGTGGTTTGGCCATGAACAGTCCCAAGGATTGTTCTACCAAGGTTAGTGTCTGAAATCACACCCAGCTCAGACACCCTTCACACTGTCCCCTGTGCTGTGCTGCATTCCCCCTTCTGTTCTCACTGAAAGCTCTCTGGAAAGGAAAATGGGAGGAGAAGCATCCCCTGAGACAGGCTGAGGTTAGGCTGAGGTAACCAGCTGGGTTAGCTGCAGTGAAGGATGGGCCTTGCATTCTCAGGTGGTTCAGTGCCAAAGCTGTGGAATAGCTCAGAATGCAGATTTATGATAGTGGCTTTATGGAATCTAATTTGCATATTGTAAATTAGCAAGAATATTTTACTATTGCTGGCTATGTCAGGATTTCAAAAATGAGTATAGCTTTTGACTACTGGGGGGGAGAAACATGCATTGTATTTATTTTAACATTACAGCCTAAGTAAGGTCAAGTACTTTTGTAGAGAGGATCAAACATTCCTCAGCGTGCAGGCTGGGCTTAAGACAAGGTAATACAGACAAACTGGGAGGGAAGAATACAGTAATTTGTGTTTGTACACCAGCCAGACACCAGCATCAGTCCTCCCAGAGGGCTCTGAGGGAATGTTACCAACACTGGCAGAGTTTTCCTTGCTCCTAAGCAGCAGGGTGGCAGGGGGCAGGCAGATTGGCTTGGTAGGGAAGTCAGGCAGGTGTAACTGGCAGAGCCAAACTCAGGGTCAGCTCAGCTTCATTTGGTTTATGTTTTGCCTTTCATTTGGAATGCTTGAAATGAAACACAGAAACAAAGTGTTCAACTTGCACACCTCTTGGACCCCTCTAAAGCTCAGGATGGTTTCAGGTTTATGAGGAAGGCATGGGGAGACATCAGACTTTCCTGAGTGATGCATCTGTAATACTGAGCTTAATGTTGTGCCTTTCTCTTCTGGAAACAGTTTTATTTGACTGGAAAATTTCTGGTCAATGGTACTTTTGAAAGTTCATTTCAATTTCAATATAATTTTGATTTTATTTTTTTTTCTCTGCTTTTACCTCTTGTTGAAATGGGTGTCTATTAAAATTAGTATTTCACCAATTCAGCTCTGTTTTAGCTTTGCACAGAGACCGATTCTCTGTAAAACCAATAAATGGATGAAATCCTCTGGAAATCACCTTTGATCTGGCTGCAAATGACAGATGACATTTCAGCTATTACAACAGCATCATAGATCAAGCTTTGCAGTGTGGACCTCACAAGAATAACAACTGCAGTATCAGAGGACTTTACTTTAGTCAGTGTTTATAACAAGCTTAAGCTAAAGTTTAAGATACAAGGTATTGCTCCATAGCCCTCATTCATTTTAATTCCTAAATAAATACAGTAAAAAATATGTAAGGAGTTATTTTCCAGATGAAGTGTATAGAATTACTTTTCTAGCTGCTAATACTGAACACATAATAGTGTGCTCATTCTTAAAGCATATTTAATCAAACTGTGAATATCAGCTCAAACCCAAAGGGCATATAAGTGTTTTATCACTAAGATTGAATTTTACATGTTCTATTTTTAGTTATCTAGTTATGCATATGCTGTAAATTGGGCTTTGTATGAACTTCTGTTCAGAGTGATCACATGTGGGACTATAAAATTAGTCAAGATGCTCTGCTGAATGAGAAATATTCCCTCTTGCATTGTCTTTTGATTAAGGGGCAATTGAACCGTTGATAAAATTATAAAAATAAAATAATATAACTGCTTGGGATAAAAGATTTGAATTTCCCTGACAAATTAAACACAAATTATTCCATCTGAACAATAGCATCATTAAATGTAGCCCATTTTAATGCTTTCCTTGGATTAAGTTGCTGGTTGAGCTAATTTTGCATTCCATTAGCTTCAGAGCAACATTAATTCTGCTTTTCTGCTGTTTATGTGAAACTGTTCTCCAGAAAGCCTTACTTTTCCAGTATTCATGTTTTAGATATCTTTCCCACACAGAAGTAAAAATTAGACTTGATACATTTTTGCTTGTGAGCTGTGATGAGGTGCAAAGCATCTCTTACTCTGAAAACGAAATCTGCTTTTTGGGAATACTTTAAATGCATTTGGAGAAGTCAAGTGATCTTGAATATCGTGAAGCAATAATGACACAGAGACTCAAAGTACCAAAAGCAGTGATTTGAACTCTTCTGCTGGGCTTTTGCTTCCATAAATTCAGTTTTAATTAGAAAAGTATTTCTTCTTCTAATTTCCTGAAAACTGGCAAAGCTTGCTGGATGGGTATAATTTGTTCTTATTAAGAAGAGATCACAATTAGTATTTAATTGAGTGATTTTCAGCACCAGTGGAAAAGACCCATCTGAACCCATTATTGTCAGGCTCTTCACAGGCATTTCATTTGGTGCTTGATAGGTGCCCAGGGAGCAAAAAAGCTACTGATGCCTGTGCTAGGTGAATCTCTGGATCTGCATCAGGAGGACTGCTTTTAGTTCCAGCAATCCAGAGTATCCTTTACTGCATTTGCACAGGATGTGGCACAGTGTAGCTGCATCTTAAAACCAGGGATCTGGAAGGAGAAAAGAGACATCACAGCAAAGTGCAAAACACTCTCACTCCCTTCTATACCCTTTCCCAAATTAGGAAATGAAGTAAACATATGCTAGTCTGTATGTTAGGAATGATAGTCAAGTAATGAATGTGACCTTGCAGAAATTTGGGGAAAAAAAGACCTCTGTCTGATAAACCAAAAGGGTGAGAGGAAAAAAAAACCCTAAAAAAATGCAGACAATCTTATGGCAGACAGAACAGAGAAAGCAATGTTTCCTGTTTAGGGATGGCAGAACAACACCTGCATGTCACACTAAATCTCCCAAAGATAATAGTGAAATAGCCAGGTTGCTGCCAGCATCCAAATTCCAACCACATTCCTACCACAGCCATAGAGGGGAGGGTCTTTGCCAAACCTTTCCTAGCAAGGCTATAGGGATGGCTGAGAGGGCCCCAAATAACCCCCCCAGGGAGGAGCAGGGGTTCCCCACAAGTTCCCCCAAGAGGAGTCCTTCCTTGGGTGGGAGAGCAATGGTTCTCCCTAGGACAAATCTGCTGAGGACACAGGCTGGGCAGCAGCAGGATGAAGCTGCAATGTCAGCTTAGCCATCAAGGTTTACTAAGAGGGAAAGAAAGTTGTGTTAATTCATCTTCTTGCTTTGTATCATTACTTTTTCCTTTATATAATAAAATATCTAATTTTCATAAGTGGCACAAAAATTCCGATGTCTTTATACTGAAAGCAGTTCAAAAGATTTTGGCACAGAATTTCATTGTTACAAATAAACAGTTCTTTTGACTGACTGCTGCAGAATACAGGCATGAATGCACTTCAGACTTTCTTGGAGAAAAGGGGTGGAGGAAAACTGGCAGAGCAGGTAGGTAAGCTGTAATATATGAGAACAATAGGAAAAAATTACACTCTACAGGAGCAAAATTGTGAAAGTAATAGAAAGCAAGATTTTAGCACAATAGCTGCTTTGAAGGAATAGATTAAAATTTGCTGTGGGTATTGAAAACATGGATGTTGTAGTCAGGGAAAGGGTTCTTATTTGTGAGGAAAATCTAAGATAACTTTAAAAAGCCCACATCGAAAATGCATACAAAAAATAAGGGCAGAAACAGGGGCAGAAGTACAGGAAAAAAAATAATTAATAAAGACAGATTTAGGAAAGCTCTTACTTAGGATACCATAAAATGACAACCCTAGTTAACTGCCTGGCCTTGGTTCTATTTTATTCCTTCTGTAGTTCCCTACCATTAATGTTAAGATGCAAATACAATTGGCAGCTCCAGTTGTTGAGTCAAAGTCTATGAGGAACAGCAGTCATTGATGGGACAGAGAGGAAAGCAGATCAGCTTTGGGGAAGAGACAGCAGTGGATTGGGTGAGAACTCCAGAAAACAGCAACTCCAGTTGCCATGAGGTCAAGTGGAGAGCAAAAAGGGAAAACTGGAATGTAAGGAGGAAAGATGATGATGATTACCTGGGAGAAACAGAGCTTGCACATTCCCCTTTAGGGCTGTGCACCTTCTCTGTTTTACTGACTGACATTTTCTCCACAGCATTGCCAGCTTTATCCAGAGGGAGGTTTGCACAAGTCAGTTTGTAATGAGGGAGAGTTTGAGTCAGTTTTGGTGATGATCTAAGCAGACCTCCTCCTTTCTGATGGTTTGTTACCTGTGCTGCAGGCAGTGCTCAAAACCAAATTCCAACTTTAAAGAATGTGTTGAGATTTTAGTAATTATTCTTTTAAGGTTGAGAAGGATGGGGGTGAGGTGGGGTGCTATGTCAGCCCTTTCATGTAAGGGTAGATTTTATGTCTCATATATTATATCCTTACATAATCCTGAAAATCAGTAAACAGTGAGAAACATAAACGGGATGAATTTTTTGCAACTTACCCCATGTAATGACACTGGGCTGGGTTCTTGTCAGTGTCATCTAGATTTGGAATGCAAATATATTAATTTTTTTCTATGTCAGAAAAAGAATAAGTGGACTTTTGTGGACTCGTGAAGCTTTGCTCCCTGTTTTATAGTTGGTGCTCTGCAGTCTTAGGGGTACAGTAAATTACTAAATATATGATAGAAGGAAAAACAGGAAGATCTGGGTTGCAGAAATTCAGTGCCTGGATTTCAGGGTGGCATCTTCCAGCTCAGTGGGGTTCTGTTCAGGTTACTAAAGCTTTCTGATGAGTCAAGTACCTTGAGGCATACCCTGAGGATAGAAGTGGAAGTCTTACTGGCTGCTTTCAGCATGTTAGTTTGGTAAGGAAAATTTCTAAAAATTGTATATGCTTTTGTTTTAGAAGTGGCCAGGTGATGGCATTAAAATGTTGTCTGAAGTGTTTGAGTCTCCAGCTAAATGGTGCATTTGATCCATTTAAAAATTACTTGATTTAAATTTGATTGAACTGTTTTCTTAAAAGCTGTGTATTTTTTACTTCATAGGTAAAATCATTGCTATTATAGGTAAATGTATCTCTCTATCTCAATTTTTGTACTTTGTTCTCAGAGTGCTAAGCAACAGTCTAATATATAATATATACATTATAGATGGAGCCAGACAATGCTGGTCAAAGATAACTTTCCATATGTAAGCAACACTATCATCACCTCACAAAAAAACAACCTCAGCAATATTTTATTTAGACCTTGTTCATTAAGTCCTTGCTACACATTTTCACAGAAGTTAGGCAGGAAAAAAACAACCTATAGTCTGAGTATTATTTCTTGTGTAAATAATGATTATTAGAGATAATAGTTCATGTAATTAATTGTCTCTACTTCTCAGCATGTTAATTAGCAGAGAATAGTGATCTTCACACATCATTTGTCATTGAAGTTTTATATAATAAGAGCTAGAAATACAGCTTTTTTCACCAAATTAGCTACTGAGTTAATAACTGAAACAACTGTGTTCAGAAAAGACTACTTGAATGTGTAAACCATGTATTTATCCCTGCTAGATGTTTCCTACTGTCAGGGTAAAGGGGCTTTGTCTTACTAGTAAAAACCTTTTTTTTTTCTTCCTAATAAATCCTCCTTTTTTGAGAATTTTATGTGAGGAGTAGAACGGCAGCTCATCTGTGGGATGGATTTAGCAGAGTGAAGGGGGATTAGTGAGCAGAGGTCAGGACAGGGCCATCCTCTGGATCTGCTGCTGTTGCAGTCTGGACTCTGTCAGAGGCAATGGAAACCTCCCCACAACATGGCAGAGATAGAGAGAGGTAGAGGAGCTGAGATAAAGGTGCTCAGATAGAACTCATTCTTTCACTCCAGTTACCATTATACAGTAAACTGCAGTTGTAACTGACCTTGGCAAGGGGGGGACTGCAGCTCCTAACAACTTTTTCCTAGGCCCCTGATCTCCTTTTCTGCCAAAGAAAGGGAAGACAGTCCTGCCCCGGCAACAAATGAGCATTGGAAAAGAAGATGGATAAATAAAATAATCCTGAACTGTAGAATGTAGCATGACAAACTATTCCCATGCTACCTGAAACTTCCTGATGGAGTTAAATTATATTTATTTCCCTCCTTCATGTGACAGAAAGCAAGGTAATAATAACCTCCTTCATACTTTCTTTGTAATTACCAAACTGTGAAGGCTGACTGCATTTATTCCTGTTGGAATAAGTAATGACTGCATGACTATAAACAGGACTGACAGTCACTTGGAAGCTTTTTGTTACCATAATATCTTTTTACCACATTAGTTGTTGTTTCTTTTCCTACTTCCTTGTATGAAAATGAGTAAATTAGATTTTCAACTTGCTATGATGCAACAACTGTATTTCTATTAGCTTGTAGGATTTTCTTTTATGTTATTTATCTTACTTTCATATTTGTGGTTCCCACTCATCCTGTACTGGCATTGGATAATTCACTTACAGGGAATTAATTTAATTTTTTTTTTTTTTTTAAATAAATAAAATAGGTTGGCACAATTGATGCTTTTAATACATACTTCTTTTCATGTCTGTGATATCCTACTGAGTTGAATTCATCACACTTTGGAACTGATTGATATGCTGGTTAGAATTAGGAGTTAATAACTTGTAGGGGAGGTTACTGGGGAGCTTGTGTTCCTGCTGGAAGCTTTTGTTTTATGCAAGTGGGTGTAAACCACTTATTTCAGGCACATCTGTTTTTATGTAGATTTTCTTTGTGTTCCCTATCATCAGGAACAGGAAGATAATAATTTCAAATGTGACAATTTAATACCAGTGTTACAGAAAATGGTAGTGCTTTTATAATCAAAGATACACAAACAGGTTTATTAGAAAACAATAGAGTAGGTGAATCACAATGAAATATGACATTAATTTTCATTCAGATACATGTTACATAAGAATAGAATGTATAGATTTTAGTAAGTTGTCTTGTACTCTTAGAACTCCTATGTGTTTTATTCCTCTGTGAAAAGAAAACCAACTCAACCCCAAAAACCTACACTGCCTGACACAGAACTGGCCACAAGTAATGTATATGACAGAAAATATCTTGCTAACTTCAGAGCAATAAATGTGCAGGATTTTACAGACTTAAAAAGACTTCTAATTGTCTCAGCATTGCTGTTCTTTGTGAATGAAATTGCACTTACAAGATTTCTTATATATCTGTAAATGTAAGCAAAATATTATTTTTTCCTTTGAGTCACAGCTCGTCCTAGAAAGTATTAAATCTACAATAAGTAAAGAAACTACCAGTTCTAGTTCCTGCGTTCTTCTGCCAGTAGACCCTACTAATTTTTCTTTCAAGATTTAATTAATTTCAAAATTACTAATTTTTCTTTCAAGCTTCCGGTCTTCTCTTCTTGTGTGTGAAGCTCCTGCATTCCAGTCAATCATATGTGGGAATGTGTCCAAAACCAGTGGCCTTTCTGCTTTTAGAGATGGTGCCAGATAAGGTGGAAAAGCCTCTGGAATGGATGGGATTCTGAAGGATTGTAACCACAGATTCTGAGTAAACTGCAAGGGGCATTGGCTTCTCAAAGGCATGTGATCAGGTGTCTCAGGGGCATCTGACTTTGATGGGTAGAAGGCATCAGCCACAGCAAAACCCTTTTCCCAGCTGGAATCTAGCAGCAGAATGGGAAAGTTTTCAAAGCTAAGGTTGCCAGAGTATTTTTACATAGTCAAAATGACAGTTGTTCCTAGGCATCACTGAAGAAATGAGACCTGTTTGGGCAGACACCTCATGTTGAAAAATTAAGCTCCTAAAGGAAAGTTTTAAAAATTTTGGCCCACTTTAACAAGTACTACTGCAAACCTGTGTGTAACTACAAACACACTCCATAAGGGTATGGCTGGCTGCTTGCATCTCTTCTGGAGGCACTTGCACATCTCATGTGTCTGAAATGAATGAGTGTTGGGCAGCAGATGCAGCTCAGTGTTCCATAATACTGAATCAAAGTACTGACCGTGTTTAAAAAGCTCCACTGCCCATTTCTTCTGCCATCTTTATTTCCCAGTGGTTTCCACATTCAAGTGAACAGAGGATTAAGTCACCTCACACTTCCCTTCACTCCAGAGGAGAAGGGTTGATAGTGCTCAGTACTGGTTTGCTAGGGGCTATGTATTTGGAGGAGGGGAGAGACAAGTTCTTCTGGGAGAATTTTCCTGTAAAGAATGGGATGTTTAACCTCTCCATCATTCCTGTCCCATTTTCTTTCTGTATATATATATGTATATCTGATTATGTATAATCAGATAAAAATAAAATACCTCTGAGAAAATACTAGATAAACATTGCTCTAACATATTACATAGACTTCATGGATCTGCCTCCCAAAACACAACCCCTAACTAAGCAAAACCAATATAAAAAATACTTTTATGTGATATGTGCTAGTACAGGTTTTAAGAGGAGTACATTTTTTATGACAAGTGAAATAGCTGCTGTTAGTGATTTTAGAGTCATTGAGCAATGGATATTTGAAGAACTCTGCTTTTCTGTGGAAATGAGTGCTGGTAATAGAGAAGATCTATAATTATAATGAGCTGTAATCAGTAGCTTAAGTCAAGTGAAAAAAAGTTTTGTTAGATGTGGCTAGATTTGCTTGGTACTTACTTCTTCAGCTCCATAAAGTATACAAATTGTTTGTGATTGTGCTGCAACAAGAAAGGCAACAAGTATTAAGACTTATTTTTATACTTTAGTTTGGTGTTTCTAGAAATCTAGTTGTACTATCTGAGCTTTGTTTAGTAGAAAAGTAGAAAGTCCAATGTGGTGATAAGTTTGTGGAGATGAGGAACGTTATGCACAAATCAGTCACCTCTATTTCTTTTGTTGAAATTCAAGATGAAATTTATGTACAACAGCTAGTAGAAAATACTTTGGACTACCAGTGGAGATGCTTTTGGAGAATGGGATTAATTTAAAATAATTAAGTAGTTAAATAAAAGTGAGGAAGGTTATGTCACTGGAATGGTGATGTGCTCAGAAACATTGAGTAAAGTTTTCACAGGGAACCTTGATGAGAAAAAAGTCTTGAGATGCTAGGGAGAAAACTATTGGTAGATTACTAAAACGTGTTACAGTGACTTAAGGGAGATTTTCCAAATATACAAGTGCTCTTTAGATCACTGCTGTAACTAAAGAAAATATATCTCTTTCTTCAAATCTAAGAGATGAGCCCCTAAACAGATGCATTAATGCTTTTAATGTTGGCAAAACCTAGTATTGGTTCTAAATTAGAAAACACACTTTTTAAACTGCAGATGTTGCCTTGAAGTTGAATTTTCACTATCTGATGAGCTCAAAATTATGCTCTTTGTCTTCTCTCTGTTTTCTGTGCCTGCAACACTGAGGAAGGCAGTCTGACTGCAGCATGCAGTAAAACATCAGCTCAGTAAAGCAAGGTAGCAGATGTTTGGGTTGTCATTATGGAGGTACCAATTACAGTTCTGCAATTAAGTGTAATTTCTCTTCTGCACTTCAAGAAAAATGTTCAGCTCGTTTGTCATTCATGGAAATATAGCAAGCTTTTGCCAGATATATGGAACAAATTATTAGAAGGTTATAAATTCTTTTAATCAGTGCTTAATTTTAATCCATTTGGTTTTGAAATGGCACATTTGTCACTCCGGTCTGTGTTCTAGTGATGGTGGTAATAAAAGGAGAAACATGCTCTTGCTTCTTTATAGCTTATCTGAAACATTGTGCTTAGGCTATATTTAAAGTAAATTGGTTGTTAATTAAAGTAAGTTAATAACAATTGTTGTGTCTAATTATTTTGATTATATAGGTTGCTTTTCAACAGTTCTTGTTGCACTTAAAGCTAGAATGGCACAAGTGTAAATCTAACAATTGCCAGTTCATCATGAGTGTTACTGTGCAAAAGGACAAGGGTGGAGATTTTTAGTGTCCAAATTTGGAAATGGAATACATCGTTTTCAAAATTTGAGAGCTGAATTGATATTTTAAAAAAAATTACCCAGAATATCTGAATAGTTTTGATCAATAACAGGAAACACCCTAAATAGAGATTAATAGCATCTTAAAATATAAATAAATATACCAAGACTCTTGGGGGGAGCGTGTGGAAAAAACCTGCGTCTGTAAAATTGAGTTTAATCTAATCTGGAAACAGTAAGGCTGGAGTATCCTGATCATATGTATGATTAATCAGTAGTGTCACAACAAGGCAGAGGTCATTCTTCACAATGTCATGTGCTCCATTAGTGTGCCTCTGTTCAAATTCAGCCATGAAGCGTTGTCATTGGGAATTGAGATTTTTTTCTTTAATTATTGGTATTTTTTTTAATTTGAAGACCCCAAGCTTCTATTTTAACTATTTGTAAATGTAGACTTAGTTACAAAAGGAGAAAGTTCAAATTAGAGAACCAAAGTGGACTGGGAGATGAGAGGGAATAACTCATGTTTTGATGGTGAAGTTGCTAATGAGTTGTAATATATAACATACGTGTCAGATTTTGGTTCCTTAGAATAAATATTTATCAGCTACATGTTCAGGACTTAATGAAAAGTTATTATTACTTTGAAAAAGTCATCACTAAATGTTTTCATAATTTGAAATCATAAATCCTTGCTCTGGGCCCAATTAAATTAATTACATAGATAAATGTTGCTAAATTTAGTTTTGTTAACTACCTCAAATATTGCTTCTCCTATAGCTATCCCACTTTTCTCTAGCTGTGAATCTGAAGGAAATAATTCTATTTAGTTCTGACAAGCTGTTTATATCCAGGAGTAATATTCTCATATGAATAGTGCAAATTGCTTGTATGTGCCAACATTTTGCATGTGTGCAGATTTATGTGCAGGCAGTATAAATTTGTATTTTTAACTTACATCCTCTGGTTTTGAGAGTGAACTGAGAAACTGGTGAAGTATGGAGTAGCAAAGTGGAGAGTGAGGTAGCTGGAAACCTGGCTGAACTGTGCTGGTCTCAGGGAGATGTGGCAACTCAGTCCAGCTGGAAGCTGATCACTAATGGTGTATCCCAGAGATCAGTAATGGTGCCAGTCCTGTTTTGTGTCATTCCTGAGCTGGATGATGCCCTGCTTGGCATGCAGGTTGGAAGCTGGGAAATCTGCCTGAAGTAGAAAAAGCTCAGGGGGACCTCCCCAGTGTGTATAAATATCTGATGGGAAGGAATAAGGAGGATGGAGCTGGACTCTGACCTGTAGCGCCCAATGAAAGACAAGGCAACGAGAGCAAAGAGCAGCTCAGGGAATTCCACTAAAACATAAAACTCGTTTTACTGTGCAGGTGGTCAAACACTGGCACAGGTTGTCTGGAGAGGTTGTGGGTCTCCCTCCCTGGAGCTATTGAATCCAGCTGGACACAGTCCTGAGCAACGTGCTGGAGTTGGACCTGCTCTGGCCAGGGCTCTGGGCTTGGATGGTCTTTCAAAAAAGGGAGGTTGGTGCCTGCCAGCCTCAACTGCACTGTAATTCCGTGAAAAATGTACAGGACTGATGTCCTGTCTTTAACTGGTGAGAAGAAGAAACAATTTTTGTGTTTGTGCTATTATTTTTTTGCCTTATTGTTTTATTATTCAAATGAATCAAAGGTAAATTTGTCCTTCAAGCGATAAAGGTTAAATTAATTACTTGTTAATAAAATTAAGGTCAGAGTATCAGTTCTTTTTGAATGCAAAAATAGGTAGCAGCCTGTGAGAGCAGGAGTAGAGTGTCACACCAGCCTTTTGGACTGTTCTTCATGCATGACTTAATTTTCTTTCATAATCACTCTGGGGGGAATTTATGGATAGTATCATTTGTTTCCTTGTAGCTGTTACGTGAGCTGAAGCAAGCATGAGGCTGTACTCACTGAGCCACATCACTGCTGCTCTCCTTGCTGATAGGAAATGTCACTCTGATGCATTACATAATTACAGTTGGCCCCTTTTATATGAGTATTGCCTTGCTGTTATTTGAGGCAGCAGGAGATGTTGAAATACACTGGTTTTATGTAATATAGTATCTGAATAAATTTGTATCCAACTCAAGTGCTAGCAGTGGGAATTAGATGATACCACAGCGTTGCCTTAATTAAATAGATAACTGCATCATTTTCAGGGCTTTCAGATAATAGCAAAAAATCTTAAATAATTATCTTCTTAAACATTAAATAATTACCCTGCATAAGAGCTGATCTGATGCAGGAAACATGGATTTTCATATCCTCCAACTGTTGTGGCAGATTTAATTATGCCAGTTGTACCTAAATAATTGCATCGTTCTGGCTACTGTACAAATATGTTGTTTCTTACACCCTATATAATAATGAGTCAAATATCCCTGTTACCAGTGTCCTGGGAAGTCTGAGCAGCTATGATATCAACCAGATATATCAACCAGAAGATGAATGGTTGTTAAATGACAAGATGGGGGCCTGTGCTGGGGAGCAGGGCCAAGTGACACTGCTGTCACCTCTCTGAGGACCCTGCTTGGTGCAGCCACAGGAAGGCTCTTTGGTTGCAGCTCTGTCACTACTCAGCTTTTGCTGAGACTGCAGCACGGAGCTCTCAGGCTGTCCTGGGCCATCTCTGATGAGGAGCCATGTGAAGGTTCTCCTGGGGCTTTCACAGGTCACCTGTCAGTCAGCTGGGGTCCTGACATGCCACAGGAATGCACCCCCAGAGCTGAGCTTTGCCAGGTGAGTGCTGTGAGACTGCTGCCTGCATCCAGCCTGGGGGAAGGGAAGCTGCTGGTTCAGTGAGAAGACACATCCCTGGACACTTAACAAGTTAGAAATGTGTAGCTTTCTTCCTAAACAGTGCTGTTATGTACATCTCTAGTTTTAGACTCCAGATTTTGTATCTCTTGAGTACTGAAACGTGGATGAAAAGCTTTTGGTTTGGTTGTCCAGCTCTGGGGTTGATGGCAGGCTGGCTGACAGAGCAGTGCCCGTCAGGTCACTTGGGGAGGAAGCTGCCTTGATTCTGACAAGCTCATGAGGGTGGCTGCTGGTGCCAAGAGGAAGCAGGGAGAACTTCAAGTGACTTATTTGGTGCATGTTTCCCAAGAAATGGAGTTGCCATGGGATATTAGCATCTTTTGGATAACTGGAAGCAAAAGGAACTAGCTGCCACATCCCCTTTTCCCATCTTTTCAAAATAGAAATATGGGACACATCAGTACTGGGCAGAGATGGTGAAATTTCAGCTGTGTATTCACTTCCTTCTCTTTCTCCTTTGGTTTAGTTGTATTTCATGCCAGGGAACACTGTTGTGCTTGATTACCAATACGTATCTGTGGAAAGCCGTTTTTTTCTCCAAATTCTGTTTCTTCCACTGATCTGAATTAAATACTCCACATCCTCCATCTTTACATCTCCAAATTACATAGGAAGTGTTTAAAACAAAGGGAGAGACTTGTCAGTGAAGGGGGAATTTACTCAAAACACTTTTCCTTCTCCCAGCACTCCTTGTTTGATTGTTCATGTCTGATTCTTTTTCCTACAAACTCTGCTGCTTATAATCCCCAAGTCTCCCTCTTCCTTATGCCCACAAGTCCGTTCTTTGTCAGAATCAAATTCCTTGTGTAAACTTCTAATTTTTTAATTTGGGGTGAGGTGTATAGGCATTCCTCAAACACATACCAGATGCCACCCTACACAGTCTTCTTGTCTCCTGTGTAACAGCATTATGAACTGTGTGAAACACAAATCCTATTATATGTAGAAAATCTGGCCACTCTCTTATCAGAGTTTGTACAGCATCTAATGAAGGGTTTTCAAACATATTTTATTGTATGCTTTAGAGCTGAACTCCAAGTGTATGCACCGTAAGTCATTGAAATAGCGAATATGTAATCATTGGACCCCAAAAAATGGGTCCAAAACCAGGGCTCAGAAATAGCATTCTGAATCAATGTGATCAAAGTCAGGAATTGAGAAGCTCACCATCCTTAAGGGAAGTTCTTTGGAACAGGAATGTTTTGCTTGAGCTTGAAAAGGAGTAAAGGAAGAGATCTGTGCAAGTTCAATGTATAAAATTTTTTTGACCTGAAGATAAAAAGATAAATTTTGCTTTCCGGTGAGCAGGTGAAGTATCAGTGAATGGGAAGATGTCTGCTGGACTCTGCAGTGTGCATAAGAATAAAAAGCCCCTTCAAACCTTTAAACTTTGAAACATTGGGCTTTTCAAATCCAGTGTGTGAGATCAGAACAGGAGGTGAGGTTCATGCACTCTGCTGCTTCTGATGCCAAAATGATTACGCAGTCAGCTCCAAGTTAACTGTTGTTTCAATCCCTTATGCTGACCCCAATTCAACCTGACTGTTGAATTTAATTTAACTTAAATTCAGCAGCGTTGTACCTTGCATTGTTGTTTCTGAGCTGTAAAATAGCCTGTATGTTCTCAGAAAGCATGGTGCTGCCTCTGCTTTGCATAAAACACTGGTGATTTCATAATCATTATCATGAAACCATTTGAGGACAAATTGTGCCCTTCTTCATCAGTCAAATCAATAATATTATTGTAGATGTATCCTCAGCAAAGATCAATATCTGCAGATATAAAGACTTGTATAAGTATTGTAATTTCCCAATCTAATTGAAAAAGCTGAAGCACCTCCTTTACGTTACACCCACAATTCTGTCTTTTTTTCCTTCTGAAGTCTTAGTTGTAAATTATTTTTCAGTGAAATAATTCTGAAAATTCCTTTTGTAAGCTGAACTCAGTATTAGGTCAATGCTAGCTTTTGGGTTGGTGTTTTAAGCTGTAATAATACAGCTGTACTTTGACCTAGAAACCTATTTTGATTTGTAACAACTCTTTTTAACATCTGTCTGCAGTTTATTTTACATGCAAGTATTTACTTATAATTAAAATAATTATTATTACATAAATAATATAAAGATATGAAAGAAACATTTTGTGAGGCTCTAGGGGAAAGTCATTATTGGAGGAAGATACTGGATCAGGCTCTTCCCTGTGGAAGATTACACAGCATGGATCTGTCTTGTGACTGGCAAAAGCTCTTTCATTGAGCTCTTGAGAAACACTTAAGTTCCTTTCTGCAAATCACAATTCAAAGGCTTTCTCTCACATGTTGTGTAAGGGTGTTCATTCTACAAGGACTCAATGAAATTGTTCCTACTTAATTAATCAGAAATTACCCCTTTGGACTGTCCTTTTAGTTGTTTTCCAGGTGCCATAAACTGCAGATTTGAGCAAGAAATGAATTTAGACAGCACAGTAGGAAGTTTTAAAAGCCAACAGCTTCTGCAAAGGATTGTCAAGAACAATCTGCAAGGAGAGTGGTTTTGGCATATAGATTCTGAGCTGAAGCAGCAGAGGAAAGGAAGTGCTACTTGCCAGCTCTCACCACCATATGCTTTATTATAATGTAATGCACAAAGAATATGGAGACAGCAGCTGCTCTAGAGGGAGGTGGCCACTTGTTAGATTTTGAAACCTTTCTAAAATGTCTGTTCTTTTTCTTTTCACTGTTTTTTTCCCCTTTGCTTAATATATTTGCATTCAAAAGATGTTCACTAAAAGAAATCTATTTTTAGACCTCAGTCTTAGGAACAGGAAAGTATGATTTACTTTCTGTTGAAACAAGAAAAAATTTAGGACTCTAGTAATTGTGAAATGTGGGTAGATTTCTTCTCTCTCAATATCCATTCACATCAGGTCATGCTGAAATCACATGTGGATTAACTAATGTCTAGTATGTATGTATGTCTTTGATGGAATGAAATTTGTTACTTGTTGGTTTCCAGTGGGTGTTTGCCAGTGTCTTGATCACATTAACATTTCAGTTACTTCAGTGGCAGAGGGAACCAAAGCATATTTGAGGATTTAGATCTAAAATGGGAAGAGGTTGATAGGATATGGACAGAGAAATCTATCTTTCCTGGTATCTCTGCCCAGGCAGTGGAGTTGATAGCTGTGTTGCTTAGAGAATCCTGAAGTTCTTGGCTTGTTTCAGGAGCTGTGTGCCTAGAGTGTCATGAAAATGATCTGAAGTTACTCAGACAAAACTCTGAGATTTTCATATGCACAGAATCATAGAATCATAGAATGGGCTGGGTTGGAAGGGACCTCAGAGATCATCAAGTCCAACCCTTGATCCACTCCCCCTGTGGTTCCCAGCCCATGGCACTGAGTGCCACATCCAGGCTCTTTTGAAATATCTCCAGGGATGGAGAATCCACTACTTCCCTGGGCAGCCCATTCCAATGGCTGATCACCCTCTCCATCAAGAAATTCTTTCTAATATCCAACCTAAACCTCCCCTGGCACAACTTGAGACCATGCCCTCTTGTCTTGTTGAAAGTTGCCTGGGAAAAGAGCCCAACCCCCCCCTGGCTCCAGCCTCCTTTCAGGGAGTTGTAGAGAGCGATGAGGTCTCCCCTGAGCCTCCTCTTCTCCAGGCTGAACACCCCCAGCTCCCTCAGCCTCTCCTCATAGGGTCCAGATAAACATAACTCCAAGCTCTTGGGATTTAAATTAGGGATTCTTCAGTGAATTTGAGAATCCAGGGGAAAGTTACATCACATTATAATGAGATTATAGTAGGGCAAGTTGTTATGGCATATAATACAATTAATATAATAGCATTTTTGCTGAGTGTCAGTGTTTTACATTGACCCTGGAGTAATGCTAAAATGTTACAGCAACAGTAATGTGACTCATACAATCCAGTAAAAATGATAGCTCACATAGAAGAAAGATGGAATAAGTTCTTGAAAGGATGCATCTCTTGAAGACAGAATTTTTAGATTAATATGTATTGCTCACCATAGATACATCTCTGAAAAAGAAATTACAGTAATCTGTCACCGGGTATAAGTTTTCCTGGTGACAGAAAAATTAGGCTTATGGAAACTCTGTATTTGCTTACTTCAGTTTGGGACCAGTCTATTATTATCTATCTGACCTTCACTTTTTAAGCCAGCTGCAAGTGGTGTTTATCTGGAATACTTACTCTCTAATGCTTACTGTAAACATCCCCTTTACCCTTTCTGTGGCCATAATAGTTGCACAAATTCAAATCTAAGTAGGATTACTGGTCTGCAAATTTAACTATTCCCTACATTACCCCTCATCATTTAAGTTGTCAGCAGTGTATAACTGGATCACTTTTAAGTCAATCTAGAGTCTTGACAACATAGGAACTTTTTACTGGAGGTGTGTGTTACACCTCCAGAAAGGTTAATAAATCAAGTGTGTGTATGTTTGTTTGTTTATATTTGAATGGACCTTTAAAGCCTTCCTTGCCCCTGGAGAGACTGAGAGTTGTCAGGGTTGCAAAATGTTTAGCCTATTCCGTTTTGCCCTACTATTTAAAAGCAGTTATTGTCTGGAGTAAAAGTATGGTAATTCTACAAACAGGTACTTTTACATGTAAAACTGCTGTTTTATTGCAGTAAAACTGCAAGAGATTGTTAGACTTTTTTCACTGAGATTTACTGTTATGATGAGATGCAGATGTATTTTTCATTTTAAAATGCCTGATAAGAAAAAAAGGACCTATCTTTCTTTAGCTCAACATGATAACCACCACAGTCAGCAAAACTGTGTAATTCTAAGAAGCTGCAAAAAGGTTATATACTAATGACAAAGGAAAATTAATTAATTTTGAGCTTAAAGAAAGTTATTTGACTTTTAATGTTGTACTGGCTAACCACCACAAGCTATTGGGCTGCCAATAGCTAATTAAAAGAAAGAGTGACCACATGTAGATATTTGTCTAGAGAAATCTTCCTCATTGTGAGAACAGCTGGTTTAAGTCCATTACAACTCTGTGGATTATTTTAGATCCACAGTTTTTTAGAACTGTACACTGTAACTTCTTTATTAGTTGTTCAGAAACAATTGCATACTGCTTGTCATGAGAGAAATTAATGTCTGATTTTTGCTTCTCTTCAGCCACCGGAGAAAGAGGGTGGCCTGCCTCGCCAGGTGGGCAACAAGACAGAGTGTGGGCTCTTGGGATTTGTCCTGGATTTGAAGCAGGATTATGAGCCTGTTCGGAGCCTCATCCCTGAGGAGAAACTTTACAAAGTTTATACATTCAACTCTGTCAGGAAGTCGATGAGTACTGTCATTAAAATGCCAGATGGGAGTTTCCGTATGTACAGCAAAGGAGCTTCTGAAATTGTTCTGAAGAAGTAAGTGTAATGGATTTCTCATTGTGTCTGTCCACAATACAAAACATTCGGAACAGTTATAAGACATATGTTGAAATTTTGGTATTTGGAATTTCTTACTTACAAGGAGAAATATGACACACTTCAGTAGTATAAGCTGTTACTGTTCTTTTCTAAAATATTTTTTTAAGTGCTCACTCTTGCAAAACTGGCTTATTTTTCATACCACTGGCTATCCAAAAAGTTGGCTCTACATCCAGTAGTTTACAAATGGATTCTTTGCATTCAGCCCATTTGGAAAATAAAGATTTTTCAATTTCATTGTAAGCTGTCAGCTCGTTAGTTACATGGGTACTGAGAAAACTATGGATGGAGGGAACCAGGTAATATGCTACAAACAAATTTTCTGTTTTATGCTAAAACCAGATTTTTTTACTAGTGCATCTTCCTGTTTTATCTAGAAACGTAAAACTTGGCATCAGAAAAGGAAAATGTGGAGTGAAACAGGCTGACAGAAGGAAATACTTCTCAGCAGTCATGCAAATACACAATCAACCTTTCTTTTTTTCTTCTTTTTTGTTTCATAAATAAAAGATGTTCCAGGATCCTTAATGCTGCTGGTGAACCTCGTGTCTTCAGACCACGTGACCGAGATGAAATGGTGAAGAAAGTGATTGAACCTATGGCCTGTGATGGACTGAGAACCATCTGTGTTGCTTTCCGAGACTTTAACAGCAGCCCAGAGCCTGACTGGGACAATGAAAATGACATCTTATCTGACCTGACCTGCATCTGTGTTGTTGGCATTGAAGACCCAGTAAGGCCAGAGGTAAATCAAATTCTTCTGTTGTAAAGCTTGTCTCAGAGAACTGAACATAAACTGAAGAGCAGATTTCTTGCAGGTTTCATGCTTTTTCTTTTTTTTTTTTTTTTAATTAGCTCTGTCAAAATGAGGGGGAAGTGAACTTTAGAAATAGCCTCTACTTCATAAAAAGCCAAATCATTTACTTGATAAAAATCAACTATTAATTAACTTATATATAAATATAGCAAAATAGAGCTTTTGAACTACAGGACTGAGATGACTTAACTTTCTCACCAAGAGCAGTATACAGGAGAAGTAATGAACTGTTATGCTTCCAGATATTAAAGAATTTTGCTGTAAGTGCTGCAATAATGTGCAATTCTGGAAGCAGAGGGAAGATGTACAGTGGTTGTGATTGCCAGGATCAGAACTGCAGTGTGCTCCCTTCCCACAGAAATAGCACCTGGTCTTGGAGATTTGTGTTTTCCTGTGGCAGCTGTCATTTTACTGAACAGAAAACTGTGTTTAATGTTGTGTTTATTCAAGGAAAAGCTTTGCTATGGAAAAGCTGCAGACATCCTTGATACTGTCCTTCAATGGCTAGTGAAAATGGGGCTAAATTTCAACTCAGCTAAACTGAGAAGATCGATGGAGGATGTGTATGCTGGAAGCATGTACCAGCTACTCTACTTATTCTATTATTGTAATATGAAGTGAAGATTAAGGGTTGGAAACTTGGTTTCTGACCTCTACATATGGTGCTTGGCAGCACCACTTACAAACACAAGATCACCATGAGAAATTGATTCAAGTTAATAGTTCAGAAACAGCGACAGAATGTAAATCCTGAAGTTGAAAGAGCTGTGCATAAACTGCAGCTATTTCAGTTTCTTTCTGCTGGTTTTCTCACTGGCTCAAGAGTGTGTGTGTGGCCCTGGCTGCAGCTGAGTGGGGAGATGTGAGAGCACCTGCCCCAGCTCCTCCTGCAAGGGGGGAGCAATTGCTGCTCTCCTTCCCTCCAAGAAATCCACAGTTCTGCTGTCATTTCAGCAGATAACCAGTGACTGCTTTGCTTTCAAGTAAGGTCTCTGACAGAGTGCTCACATTTCTCTTATACAAAGAGTGTGTTCTGGTGCTGCAGGAAATAAGTAGTTTGGTGCCAGTCTGTGTCCTTTTCATTCAGTCTCATCTCTTTTTTTAATCATGTAAGCTTTGGATCTGGTCCACTGAGGACTGGTGGCAATGCTAGATGTGTAAGAAATTTATTTTTTTTTCTTACTAAAACATCAAAAGTATAAGTTAATCACAGTTCTTTCCCTAAGTCCTTTTTAAAGTAGGATTTTACATATTTCTGACTCTTGTAACTTTGGAAATTATCATGCTATAATTATAAATACAGGTGCTAACTGCACTACTGTGCTGTGCATGATAATGGACTTTACTGGAGATTTTTTTTCAGTACCAAGAAGGTTATAATATAAAGTAAATCTTGCTTAGGTGAAAATTGTATGATAATTTCTTTTTTCTGCAACATGAGATAAACCCCATTCACTTTATCTGTCATCACATGGTGTCTTGCTGTTATACCATCTGTCAAATGTTGACATTGCAAGTCCTTAAAAATATTTTAAAAAATTCTTAAAATGTCCTGTTTGCAATGATAAATTGCATTAATTGATGTCCCTTAATGCTCTAGCTCACATAAAGTCAGAAAGCTTTTAACTGTCAGTGCCCACTGGATCCATGAATCATTCCTCTTTACCCCCCAAAATTGATTCATATGTATATTAGAAAATAGCTTTAAGTTAGGTTATGAGTAGTGTGACAGACTGAGGGAATGGGTGGCAGGGGGATTTGCAGTTATTACTGAAAATAGCTGCAAACTGTCCTTTCATGTGGTTATTATGAGTGTGTTTTATAAGAAAATTGCTCTCAGCTTGTAAGGAATAATTTCTTGGGAGCCTGAGGTAAAAAGGAATAGTGTTGCTAAAACTAAAGATGCCAAGTCTGACTTCCATGTAAAGTCTCAAAGAAGAGGAAGGCATGAAGACATTTTATTTCTAAAGAATTATTTGAATAACGTATTGAATTTCTTGTAGTTTAACACCAGAATATGCAGCAACACCTTTTGCCTCACTACAAGGCACACAGGCTCTCTGGTTTGGTGTTCATCTGTCTGCATTGGCTTATGCTGATTTCTGTTATAGAAAATGATTTCTGTTATAGAAAATATAACACACAGAAATATGTTATTTCTGGGACATGAACATAAATAATTTCTGAATGTCACCTATTTATTCCTCACCCAAATTCTGACAGATATTCCTGCATTCAGTAATTCATGGATGCAGTGGAAGGTTTTCTTTGCAGAGAGAAAATAATCCAGAAAGTTTTAAAATGTGTTCTTAAGATCTGCAAAACTGATGGAAAATATCTTTTTCCACTGCCCACTCAGTCTGCCAACACTCCTTCTTCCTTAGAGCAAGAAAAAAAAAAACATGAACAATATTTTTACTGTAATTACTGTACACAGTGTTAAATGAGATACCACCCACCAGCTGTCCAAAAAATGAGTTGGAAAACAGAATTATTTCTCTAGTTATATGTGAGTTCTAGACGCTTTTGAAACTAGGTTGTCCTCCCATGACCTTGTTTAATAGGACTGGCACTTCATGTGAATAGACCTTCTTTTTCTGTTTGCACTGTAATTTATTTCTCTCCTTCATGGTTCATACACTGTGCTGGTTTTACAGATAGCCATCTAAATCTGTCATATCCTAGGCATGGAGTCACCACAGCTAACGTGGACACCAAGGGCATTCCAAATTGGTGAATGGGATAAAGTCAGGATTAATCACGGGGAAACTGCGTAAATCAGGAATCATTTGCTTGAGTAATGAAGATAATCAGATTGTACATCCCCCCAGAGAATTCTGTCTTGTAATGCTAAAAACTTCAGGTCCAGATAACGCTTCCAGGATACCACTTGTGGGAAGAGTATTCTCAGTTGGTCAAGATGAGGAAGATAAATCTCTGTCCCTATGTTTTTCTCATGGTTCTGTAATCTGGATTGGCAGAGTCACTCTGGGAGCAGCACATTCTGTGGATGCACTCTGAGAGTTAAGGGGTTTTCTTCACAGTCATGGGAAAAGTGCAGGTCTGGTCCTCAATCAGGGTTTAATTTAGTGAGGCATTTTGCAAAATAGAGGCTTCTCAACTGCCTTTAGTAAAGATGCAGAAGGATGGTGTGAAATTGCAGTCACTGATCAGAACAATCATTACCTACAATATGGTTTCAGGGTGTATAATCTCAGCCCAAGCACTGTGAAGTTGTGACATGCCCAGCATTTGCCACCCTGGATCAGGGCAGGGGTTGTCATGAAAAAGGCAATCTCCTCCCCTCAGCAGTGCCCCATTCTGGCAACTGCAGAGGAAACGAAAGTATCTAGAAATGCACAAAATCAACAGTGTAATAATGTTGCAGATGATGGCTCCCTTTTTTAAGATTTTCTGTGCTAGTGGATGAAACTGATCCACTCTGATTGGCATTGAGTCCTACAGTACACATCTGTCTGTGACAGGTTGTGGTCAGCAAACTGCACTGAGGAGGCTGTACAATAGAGTGAGGCTTTGCTGCTGTAGCCAGTAATACCCGTTTTAGTACCTTTTCTTAAATAATTCTTTTTGGGTTTTTTTTTTTGACAATTATTTAAAATCTAGAATTCTTTTCATAGTTATACCCTTCCCTTATGAGACTCTGTAGGAAATGAACAACTCTATATGCAGGACTGCTGCCATAATTCATCCCAGAGAGTTGCTTTACGTAAATATGTTACCTCAGCTGGTAAGATGGCACCAATCTGCAGTCAGAGGGCAATGTTTTGGGGGAATTTATTCAAATATGGTTTATGTGTATGTTGCATATCTTGAGAGAGTTAGGCAGTGTTGCAGAGCAAGCATCTAGGGCCAGGTTTTGGAGATATTTTAATTTGTGGGATAACCTTCAAACAGCATCCTAAAAAGGCTTCCTTAGGATCACTGCCTTACATTCAAATGCTTACTGCAGTCCTGCTCATCTTCTGGGGACCTTTTTAATCTGAGATTGACACTTGTCTACAAGCACCTCTCTGCTATCCCACACATAAGAACCAGTGCAACTTGTAACTGGTTTCTACCTGCCCTTTGCTATCTTCTGTAGTGAGGCAATTCAGTTTCTTGTAGCTCTGGGAAGGGTTTCTGTCTTCATGAGGCGGCCCGGGACGCCTTTAGTTTCTTCTAGGTAAAAATGGAATTTAGAGAAGTGGTGGGGTACTACAGGTTGATATGCATTAATTAATAACAGTGCTCAATTACAGCAAACTTTCAGACATACCTATTGAAAGTTTGGATAAGAAGTTATATAATTTTCTGTACAAAACAGGTCTAGTGTCAGTTAATATTTACATGTATCGTGAGTCTGTTAGGTTCAGCATGCTGTACCTTGATGATAAAGGTTGCAGAGCACTCAAAAAAGTCAGGAGAAGTTTTAGGCAACTCACATAAAAAAATTCTGTGCTTCTTGATACAAGATTTGTCCTGCCTGTCATGTAACCTCAATTCCTTAGTAGTCAGGTAGCTATAATTTGACATAACATGTGATTTCTCTTTTTACTTCATTAATTTTTTAGCCTCAAAACATTCTGAATGGAAACACCTGACTTTTATTTTATCTCTTCTCTAAGAACTTTCTTTCCTGTTACATTATTTTTGTAGGTCCCAGAAGCCATAAGAAAGTGCCAGCGAGCTGGAATTACAGTCCGCATGGTCACTGGAGACAACATCAACACAGCACGTGCCATTGCCATCAAGTGTGGGATCATCCATCCAGGAGAAGACTTCCTCTGCCTTGAAGGGAAAGAGTTTAACAGAAGGATCCGAAATGAGAAGGGAGAGGTAACTCACATGCTAAACCTATATGTATCAATGCTGTTTCTCCTGTGCTGATATGTACCTCTTATCATTCAAATCTACTGGAAGAGATGGCTACTTCTTTCTGCCACTAGTTTTTTGTAATTCCAAATACCACTGAAAGTGAAGTCTTTACTTTTCATAATGCAGAGCCACTGTCAGTTTAGTATTAACCTAATTCAGCAGTTTTTAAAACTGTAGCCCTAGTCTACAAGAAGTGGAACTGCAGCACATTAAAGCAGGTTTGTTAGCAAAGTCTCAACAGCAGTTTGCAGGTCTGCTGCATAAAATGCAATCGGCACTGAGAACCGTCTCCTCTCATTTCTTGATTTTATGCCACTTTATCTGAAGTACTGCTGTATCCACTCACTCTAATGATTTCAATGACTTAATCTACTCTTCATAAGACTGTAAACTCCTCGTTAAAGATGGACCTAACACACAGGCTACTGAAGTTAACCTTTGAAAAGCAAACTCTCCGCTGTGCCTTTGTGTCCACCATTAACAAGTGGTTCCTTGCAGTGATGAATAGAATTGTTTGGCCTTGTTGCTGTTGGTTTACAGATAAAATTCTGCCACTATTGGTGCCAAAATGAAGATCGTGGAGTCAAATATAGAACAACATGCTTTCACTTCAAACTTGTTTAGATTAGCTTTGAGAAACTCCACTAGTCATGATGCTGCCTAGAGATGCTAAGAAAGGCTGATGAGAAAAAGTGGCAATTTTAACCTGTGTTAGGTAGCAGCTGAGCTTTGGCCCTTTTCCATCTTGCCTTCATTTGCAGTGTTGATAGCTGTTAAAATTTTTCTGTGCTTTTGGAGCCAGTCTGTGGATCTGAGTAGAGAAGTGAATAATCTGGCACATGGATAAAAATATATTTTGCTGATCATGGCTTAACAGTTTTACTGTCCTGTTTTGGTTTGGTTTTTTTCTTTTTTTTTTTCACGTGTGTGTGTTCCCCCCTTCCAGATTGAGCAAGAGAGGATTGACAAAATCTGGCCCAAGCTTCGAGTGCTTGCTCGCTCATCCCCCACGGACAAGCACACTTTGGTGAAAGGTATGTGCTGTTTAAAATATATTTGAGTTGTTACCTTGAAATGCCTGTCTATGCATAATGCAAGGGAGTTCTCTCAGTTACCAAGTCTCTTCTGATCGTGTTCTATCCGAGCCTTCAAATGGAAAACAGTAGGGAACAGGCTGGCAGGAATAACTGCAGTACTGATAAGATGTCTGGCAGGTAGATGTAGACAATCTCATGTTATCCTTGTGACCTCTAATTGGAGTAGAAAGAGGCTCTAAGCTGAGAAGGGAGAGTGTGTTTGCTGGTCAGAAAGGAAATACTGTTGAGAAACAATTTGTTCTTCATATCAATGAGAAGGGGCATAGATTCTGTAGTTTTGCCTGTGCCTCTTTATGAAGATAACAAGAACTTGTTTCGAGTAAATCAAGTTGCTCGAGTGCATCTCTTGTCCCACAATTGTTTTTAAAGAGGTATTCCAAGATACAAACCGTTTCCTGCTATAAAAGCAGTTACTGGGGATCATGTAACAAGGAGCTGCCCTCATCAGCATTACATGACTGACGATGCATATTTTAAGCCAGTTCCATTTTCCTGTAGCTTCTAACTGTACGATTTTCATTGGCTTTCTTCAGATTTCTGGTTGTACTTTTGGAGTCTGTTTTTGTCCTATAAAAACCACACCATTCAAATTATAGTCTCTTCCCATACTGTCTGCAGATGGAACAGTCTCTAAAGGAGGATTTGTTTACTGTTTCTTTTTAAAGCCTTTTTCCTATCTGTAACTCACACTTGCTGATTTTATAACCTTACTCTGTTGATTTTGAAGCTCACACTTAAGATACAGCTGATGAAATCAGAAATTTTCTGATCAGATGTGAAAACATTTCTGATGAAGCTAAGTGGGGGGCCAGCACAGGCAGAAGCCCTGTTGGTGGATAGCTGGTTTCCTGATGAAGACAGACCTGGATTATGTTACTAAAGCCCTAGGAAGTCTAGAGAGACTCTTTGTAATGATTCTTAGAACAGCTCAAGTTCAGGGTAAGATCCAGCTGGTCAGTTGTGTTTTCAGCTGTCTTCTTAAATAATACTTATTTACTACTATCTTAAATAATACTTCTACTTCTTAAATAATAACTCACATTTAGGTAGGAAGTAATTTCTGGATCTTCCCTTTTGCTACAGCAAGATTTTATTGAGATGGCTCCAGCCATGACTGATTACAAAGCCTTTTGAGCAGTATGTAATTTTTAGAATGCCTGAAGTACTTTTAAACTGAAGTTCCATTGTGAATTTAAAGATAGGATCAGTTGGGTCTTCTGGAATTAGAAATAGTGTTTGTGAAGAGCTCTGGAAACGTGGATCATTCAGGAGAACCAAGGTCTCTTGTAAGCCCTGAGACAGTGCCTGAGATGGGGCAGCTGTGCTGCTGTTACTCACTCTCTCCAGCTGCTGTGTAGCCCAGAGGTCTCCAACGTGGGGTGCACACACCTCAGGGAAAATCCACTGGGGTGCAGAAAGATGATATTTTTTACCACTATTGAATAGGAGAACATTTTTTTTAACTACTGTTTGTTTCATCTCTATCTCATCCATTTCTAATGTATGTTTTATAATGAACATACAATAGTAGTACATATGTATAATTTGTAAATAATACACATATTTTGAGGGTATGTACTCAGAAAGGTTTTACCAATAGGTGTTCATGATTGAAAAGATTTAGAAACCCTTGGTTTGGACAACATAGTTCTTAGCTCCATAGGTCAGTATTAGAACAGCCCAAGGTTAGCTGAGGTCTCTTTGCTTCCCTGGGGCATGTCAGATCCTCACAGCTCCTAGAGGACGTGAATTGTAGAGCCCAATAGTTTGTTTTAGAAACACACAACAATTTGTTTTTCATTAAGTACATTGAATAAGTCCCTTGGGAGTGCTCATTTGAATCATTCAGGATTGTCCCTTAAGAGAAAATGAAATCAATAAAGAGACAAAGAAAAATAAGCAAGAAATTACTAAATGTTTTATAGCAGATGCACTTTGACAATCCAAAAGATACTTCCTTCTATTGAATGCCATAAGTAACTAATACAATTAATGTTTTAAAGATGTGACAAGGTATAATGATAGAGCCATAAAGTATCTAATGAAGTTTAAGAACAAGTCTGTGGAAAATCCTGATGGGATTTTTTGGCTAGCAATACTCCAATGGCCATTAAAAGTTACAAGAAACTATTTTAATGTTCACTAGTTTTGGGCCTCTTCTTAAAATGTTTTTTTTTTCTCAGACACTTGAGGGATCAAGAGTATTTTGTCTTTGATGTATTCTATCTACTCTAGGATAAAAACACACATCACAAATATCCTTTTTTTATATTTAATTTTTAATGACATACAGCTGCTTGAGGGAATTTTTTTTTTTTCTTAACACAGTACAATCCCATCCAGCAAAAGGATCATTTTTATTTTGCTTTTTTGTTTTTGCTACTGCTAAGGGACTAGAGAATGACATGGTTCAGCATTTCAGGCAGGGCAGACAGTTTCTTTCAAATATTTATGGATTTGAAATAGAGGTTGATATAAAAAAAAGAAAAAGTTGAAGTGGTTTAACATCACAAACTGTTTCAGTGAAAGAAAAATGTTCAATATCTCAATCCAACTGCAATGCAATTTGTTACAGATTTTATGACATCCATTGGTAGTACTTCATTTTTTTTTTAACTTTATTTGAAAATATAACTAGGAAAACCACATTTCATTTATGCAGATGTGCCCTTCTGCTGAAATACTTCAGTATTGCCATAGAATCACAGAATCATGTTGCTTTTTAAAATACTTTGGGAAGCAACTGTTCAATACTGTGAAACAATATCTTCTTAACAAAAAATACAGAGATGATCAAATAAATACTGTTTGTCAGTTAAAGAAGCTGTGATTTCCAATATGTTTAAAATTAAGTGGAATTATTTTTCTCTGATATAAAAGCAACTATTCTCATGTAAAGCTGATTCATTAACAAGCGGAAAGGGAATGCTAAAGAATTATTTTTAATAATTTCCTTTAATTAAGGATAATTTAATAAAAATAGTTCAAATATTGCCACATGTATTCATAACCTCATTTATGTGGACATTCCAATAAACTCGAAGGAATCATATTTAATACACTTTTCTGTATTTTTAAAATTCTGACATTAAATGTCAGCATATTGCAAATTGTTGCCGTTTCCATTTGAGAGAAAATTTTAATATTTATTTTTATTTGACTTTGTATGAAGAAATGTTCAGAAAACAGACCTGTTCTACAGTGTAAAAAGTCAGCTTCAATCAGCTCTTTCCTGAAGCCAAGAAGATCAAAATAGTTTCAAGGAATCAGGAAGTTCTGCATTGGAATGGAGAAGTTTATACTCAGTAGACAGCAGTCAGATCTCAGGTCTGTGTTAGAGTAACTCTGTGGAAGGCACTGATGCCTTCAGACTTTCTAACTTCTTGTTAAATTAAAAGGGAGCTTTTGAAACTTTGGAAGGACTAAAAACTATAATTTATTATTGCATTTTTCCATGTTTAGCTTGTCAAAGAAATCTAAGTATGTGTAAGCATGTGGGATGCTTAAAAACGAGGCTTCCCTTACAGCATGAGAAACACCTGAACTTTGGGTGCATCTTTGAAATGCTCTTCTCTGGATGAGTTTTTCCTGTCTGCCTGTTCTGATTTCATCAGTTGAGACGGAACAAAATAATCTAAAAAATCTTTTCCTCTCCGAGCCAAGGGTTTCTTACTTAAAGGGTGACAATGCAAATAAGAATTGTTTAAATACAGCAGCATTTATTCTGCAATGAAGTGAGAGCCTGAGGCTGTACTTGCTGTGTTTGATCTGAGCCATGGGTACAGATAGCTCCTTGTAAAAGAAAGGGAAGGCACATTGTGAATTAATATTCTTTATATTATTATCCTGAGAAGCTTTGATGTAGTTCTTGCTTCATGTTAGATGGGAGGAAGGTGTGGGTTACAGGATATATTTCACATTAATCTGTGGATGCAGTGCTGCCAGCTTTTACTGCCAGCTTGTGCATGTAGTGCCCCTCTTGACTGGTTTATGTCATCCTTTAAATACAATCTTTTTCCTCATCAGAAGCAAGCTGCTTGCTCTGAAAAACTCAGGCTTTACACAAGCTACATGACTGCTTCCAGAATTCCTGCAGCATCAGCAGAATCTCTGTATGGAACACCCTGATGTTAGGCTCAAGCTGTATTCCTGTGGCTGTTGAATAAAATTCACTTTGACAGAGCAAAGTTGTGGCCAGGCAGCTTCAGATGAAGGAACAGACCAATGACACAGCAAAGGTTGTTCTGGGAGGAAGCTTTGCTGGGTTTTAGGGATTCCTCTGCTGTATCTTGCTACATCCCCTGCTGTATGCAGACCCATTTTTATTAAAATACTGAGCACTCGATTGGAGTAAAGCAGTTAATTTTGAAGAAATTTTCTGGCTGTTAGATATGACTGATTAATAGTGAAGATTCTTTTTAGCTATTTTGAGTGAGTTTTCAGTGAATGTTAAAGAACTGGCCATTCTCTTGCAGTCTGTCAGGCCATGCCCTTATTCACCTTTTTCTCTCCCTACTGAAGTTGTTGCTCCCCACAGCTTGGGATTGCAGAGGGAGAACCCTGCCAGGCAGTCTGCTTCTGGCAGGGCTGTGAAACCTATGCTGATATATACTTGACACTGAAGACAATTCCTGCTGTGACAACTTAACACAACTATTATCAGATATCAAAAAAAAGAAAGAAAAAAAGTAAATAGGGTTAAGGAGGATGGCAGTGCTGGGAAGAAGGCAAGCATTCCAAAATGTGAGGAAGGAGAGACAGATTAAAAGAGCATGTGGAAGTCAGGGAGCAAGGAGCGTAAGTAAATAGCTGAATCACAGATAATCGCCTCTGCTCCAGTTTAGAAATTTCATGTACAAATGAAAGTTCTACCAAGTTGCTCTCTCTGTGAGCAGCACAGACAGATTTCTGATGGCACCAGCAGTGGACACCTTGCTGGAGGTGTGTGGCTGAGATGCTGGTGGTAACTGAGATCGTTTTATCTCTATTTTTCCATGACTGCTTATGCAGTTCAATAGTCTGGAGGGTGTTGGGTTTATCCCAGCTGCACAGTTTCTCTCAGGGATAAATGACAACTAAACCTTGTCAACAGCCACTAAACCTTGTAAATGACTTATCTGCATCCAGCAAGTGGCTGCTGCCAGGCAGTTGGTAGTACAGTCTGACATTAGAGCACTGTTTGTATCTATCAGGAGGTCATTTGTTAGAACCACTGCAACTTGATTTAGGTTGTGCTCCCATTTTGAGGAGGCTTTCTACCTGTTTGGAGCAGCTAATGTCATAATGTGGCAGAGAATTTAATGATTTATTTATTTTTTTCCCCCAGAAGTGAAAACTACTAATTTAACATCAAAGCATGTGTTAATAACAAGAAGGGAAGACCAAGATAAATGCTTTTAACAGTAATGGCACATGATGGTCCTGTTTATTTAGTAATACTAAAGGCAAATGACCTCAACAAATTGAAAGCTCTAATTATAAGATCGTATCAGAATAATGTGCCGTTTATCTGAGTTCATACTGCCAATGGAGAGTGAATAGATTTTTTTCTCCCTGGTATTTTGAAAGACTGAAAAATACAGGACAGTTAACTGCTTCCATACTGGACTGCAATCTTCTGGGTGCCTGATAAGCCTGAACCTTGCCAGGAGGCAGCTATTGCTCTGTAATCTGCAATTTCCTACTTCTGGTTAGCTATCTGATATGTGACATTTTTTTCCAGAGTAGGATGAAAGCTTTTCATTCTGGGTAGGTTTTGATAATTGTTTTTAGCTGCTATGACGTTATGCAAAATGTGTTAGTGAAAGAAAGTTGTCATTTTTACTTGCTAATATGGAGAGGTGTTAATCTATCCCACACAAAAGGCTGTATTCTGGATTCATATTCAAATAGACTGTGACATAGAAAAAAAAAAAAAAAAAAAAAAAAAAAAGGAGTGATGAATGATCCCCACCCTGTTAAAAAACAGGGTTGCTTCTGTAACCTTAGAAAAATTCTTTATTCTTTTCCCTACTTTATCTATCTGCCTATGTAGAAAATACTTCCCAGCAGGCTAGTTCTCTGAAACCTGATTCACCAAGTGAAAGTGCTTTCATTTCTCAAACGGTCTTAAAATGAAAGTGGGAATTATTTTGTTGTGTCTCTTTATTATACTGTTTCGCTCCAGAATTCAAAGAATTATATCATCCTAGCCATGATTTGGCAGAGCTGAACATGTCAGTTAAAATGCTGATTGGGCTCCAGCTACATAAAATTCCTCAATGGCACTTGTTGTCTTTAGTTTATATTGACTGCCAGAAGGCATCCCAAAGAAGCAGAGGTTACAGTTCAGTCCCAGTTTTGGAGAGTTTTAAGCATGAACTTAAGTCTTTGGCAAATCCTTTCCATTGATGTTTCATCAGAGAGCTGAGCTGAAATATGCTACTGTGACACATAATTTTAAATAGTAGAAATCTTCCAAAAGAGCATAGTGACCTGATCTCATTCCCATTTACGTCTGTGCAACTTCTCTTGATGTTTTGATGATGTGGGATCAGAAATTTCTGTGTGCATTCCTCGTAGTGATGTCTGGCAGTGTTACAGTAGTGATGACACTGCTTTCATCTCTATTTTCCTTACAAATCAACTGTTAGACTTGTGTGGTATTATGCAGTCTGTATTACACAGCCCCTGCTGGTTTTCAGAGGGAAGTGTTACCTTGCTGGTGATTTCATGTCTCTGTATCAATACAGACACATACACGTTTTTTGCAGGTATTATTGACAGCACGCAGGTGGAACAGAGGCAGGTTGTAGCTGTGACTGGTGATGGAACCAATGATGGACCAGCACTTAAAAAAGCTGATGTTGGCTTTGCAATGGTATGACCTCGAGCATATTGATGTTTGTGTCACTATAAATTTGCTACAAGAGGTTTTTCATTCATTAAGTGTCGAGAAAGTTGCTTAGTTTTACTAAATCAATGAAGTAAGATATTGGAGGGGGTGTGTTATGTTGCTTCAGAATTCTGTGATTTATTATGTTATTAGATTTATTAGATTCACTGCTATTGCTTACTTTGATGCTTTTTCAAAATTTTACCTACAGTAATTCTTGGCAGAATCCTTTGCCAATACAGAAGAATAAACTGCTCTTCCCAACAGTGGAGTACTGCTTTCCTTCAGTAAAATCCATCAGTAACTGTAAAGATGTCTTCTCAATGTACTTTGAAGGCATTAATACACTAGATTCTATATTAAGATATGTAATCTAAATTTTGTTAGGAATTCTGTTCATGTATTTTAAAACAATACTATCAGTGGTAAAAGTAACTCAGAAGGATTGGCAGCCATTAAACTGGTAGTGTAAAGCACTCACAACTATCATCATCACATGAATTCCACTGCTAGAAGTTCCCTTTTTATGCATCCTTCTTCACTTTCAAAAGCTGCCAAATGACCTATTTTCCTAGCAAATAAAAAAATGCAGATTATACTCAGCATGTCACTGTTACTCTGCTGGAAAGTCTCTTTATAACTGTGGACTCTGAGTATGAAGCCTTGTGTTTCAACTGTCTCTACTACCAAGTAGGTAATTTTAATCACAATGAATTTTTCCAGGGAATTGCTGGAACAGATGTTGCAAAGGAAGCCTCAGACATCATCCTAACAGATGACAATTTCAGCAGCATTGTGAAGGCTGTAATGTGGGGACGTAATGTCTATGACAGCATCTCCAAGTTCCTGCAGTTCCAGCTCACTGTCAACATCGTGGCTGTGATTGTGGCTTTCACTGGAGCGTGCATTACCCAGGTATGGGGAGCTTCAGGTGCTGCTGGCAGGATGGGGCCAGTGGCTACCAACTTGTGTACTCACTGGCCACAGTTGATTATTTCATATAAGAGAAAGTATTTTTTAAAAATTCTTCTGAGAGTTAAGGGTATTAGGTTCAAGCTGCTACATGTTAAATAGCTGTTGACAAAAGGAGGTGTACTAATCCATCCTCTCCTGGAAGTACATGGTTTTTAAGAGCTGCTAATTTGGGGGCTTCCTCAAATAGAGCTCCTTGGTTGTGTTGATAGGTTACTGTCATGACTGAGCCTGTGATGATAGGCCAGAAAATATCAAGGGTTGGGAGAATGAAGAGGTTATGTGACTTTGCCTTTTCCTCTCAGTATGTTTCACTATTAAATATATATTTCTTGATGGGTTATGGAATGGGATTAGAATTTTCAAAAGAGCAGTACTGACACACAGAAATAATCCCAGCAGGTGAGCTTTTGAATGATATTATTTTTTTACTTTCAGGCAATTCATACTAATTTCATATGCAAATGACAAACCAATTAAATTACACATGTACTTGGATTTCAATCTCTTTTTCTGCCCCTACATTAATCCCTCCACTGCAGTCCTGTGTACTCGTGACATATCTTGGTCTTTTAAAAAAAGCAGGCATGAAAGCAAACCACTTTAACCTTTTTAACCACTTTAACCTTTAACTCTTTTTAACCTTCAAATTAGTAGTTTTAGATTAATAAAGTTAAGCTTCCTTTTTGCTAGAAAGCAATCAGGATGTATTTAGTACAGTATGAGGTTTCTGTATGTCCTTCATTAGAAAATAGCAAAACATGAAGTTTTTAGTTCTGTCGCTCACTAAAATAATGTATATTTCAGATGCTGCAGACAGGTGCTTTCACAAAATGCCTGATTGAGACATGGTATGGGAAAGCTGATGCTTCTCTCTGTTGTGCATCATACAGATGCCCCGACCTGTTTCAGCAGGTAGATTTCACCTCCTGCACACCTGAGCAAAATAATGAATAAGTCATTAGCTCTGCTCCAGGGTAAACTTACATTGTAATCATGGAACCTGATCCTTGAAACCAGAAACCCAGGTATCTTTACAAAACCATGAGGTCAAACTTCTAAGCCTTGACTGGCATTTAGAGGCCTTTTTTGTACTGCCTATGAGGATTCTGCTAGCACCACACCAACAGCTGTGTAGATCCAGTTGTCCTCATTTAGCTCCTCTGAGCAAAAGGCTGGTGCTAGGGTTAGTGTTCTCAGAGAAATCAGAAATGGCTGGTTTTAAAACAAGCAGACATGATCTTAACAAATGGAGTAACTATTGTATTGTGTACAAAGGACTCACACACTCCTTTTCTGAGAAGTTCAAATTGTAAGCTACTAAGTGCTAGGTCCCTCCCACCCTGCCCCCAGAGGTCATGATGGTGCCCGGGTGTCATAGCTGAGCCTGTGCCATGGGACAAAACTGTTGATGCTGTGTCAGAAGTTGGATAATTTTTCCTTTTCCCCTGGGAATTATTTCCAAGCACACTGAAAAAATGTTTAGCTATGAACTGCCTGTTGCTGACATCAGATGTGAATCAGGACTGGAAGTCCTCCCCTGGAGGTTTACCTGTGATACAAAACTGTAGAAAAAAGAGTAGCAGCAATGGCAATGAGGTGAGAATACATCATTGGAAATGAGGCCGCTGCTTCCTTTTAGGACCTTGTTTTATAGATACTTACTTCTTACAAACATTTATTGGAGGTGAGCATTTTGTGATTAGTGTCCAGTATTTTTTCATTTGCTTTGTGAAAGCATGAAGGGAAATCTGTTCTATTTGTTAACTAAGGAATTTCTGGTTTATTCTGGAAGAGGTTAAACATTACTGAAACAGTACAAAGACTATTTTAAAGCAAGCCTAAGTGCACATGTAGTGCATAATCAATGCAAGCATATTCCCCTGTCTAATTCCAGAGCTCTGTTTATCCTTTGAATCACTCCCTTGGCTTCTAGATGGATCTGAATCAGGCCCACTGCATTTATCCTGCCCCAGTGGTCTGTAAGACCATCCCTGAGCCTCTCAAGTCTGTCCCTGTTGACAGGCTTTAATGTACACCTTCTTGAACTCTTGCATTCCTGCCCAAATAGATCCTTATGAAATTTGTAATTTGTTAGTAAAAATGGAAATCCAAAGGAAGAGGTCTGAAAGGAGCTAAAATTAAATTTGCAGCAAAAAGGCAGGGTTTATTTCCATTGTAGCTTTGTGGACACTCAGTGGCCAGGCTGCTGATAATCTCAAGTAGCTCTCAGTTCTGTCTCATTCAAGAAGGATCTTACGTTAGGACTGAACATTGTCAGGCTTTGACTCAAAGACTCAGAGCCAGTGAAAGGGCATTGTGTTTGTTTGGCTCAGAAGCTTTACTAAAAATTACATTGGAGAACATACTGTACCCTCTGGTTGCTACAAAAATAGCTCTAGCACAAAATGCATGCCTGTACTGAAAAATCTTTCACATGACAAGCTAGGTGCAAAAAGCCAGATTCAAATCTTCAAAAATTCTACACAGGTCTTAAGTTACTATTTTGACTGAAACACTGAAGTTGTTAACAAAGGAAACTAAAATCTGTAGTTTCCAAAAGGCAACACAGCTTTCTGTGACCTTCAAAATTAATATTTTGTTTAAATCTTAAGTATTTTGTTAAATATTAAACTTATTAAACTACTCTGCTTTTAGGTAGTCAGTTTGGCTTTTGTTGTCACACAGAATGCAATTTTTGTCCACAGTTCTTATTCAGGTTAATGATTATTACACAGTCTACCCTTTTGGGGTGATGTTTCATCAAATCTAGAATGAAGAAAATTCGGTGTAGGTGGTAACATGTCTTTCATGCTTCTTGATGTCAGCTCTCAAAAAAAATCTGTTCAGCAATTCAGAACCAGCATCCTGGGATACTTTGAGAATGAAGCTTCCTTTACACTTCCCTGCTGGGGTTGGTATTTCTACCATTTGTGCTTAAAGGAAGTACAAAGATAATAAAACCCTCTTCTTGACTAATTTTGTTTTAACACTTGCCCTATGTGTTGCAGCTGAATAGACTTCATTTTATTCAGTCTCTGATCTGCAGATACATCAATGTGCTTCTAAATATGTGTATATGGTCATACCACTCACTGCTGGAGTGCCAGTGAAACACCAGCAACTCTGGATTAAGGAAAGGATTTGACACTGTACTATTGTGAGTGAAACTTAGACCTCCAAGCAGCACCCAGACTGCAAGTAGGAGATGATTTGTTTGGTTCCGAGCATCTTAAGAGTGATGTGGAGAGGCTTGTGCAGAACCTGTGACCCTTTGTGGTCATTTTAAAGAACCTTCCTTTTTTAATCCAGTACATAAATAAAAGCAGTTTCCCTGCCAATTCCACTTCAGGGAACTACCTTGATTTGGTTAATTTTAGGCCAATATTTTATTAATTGTCTACCCAATGCCTTTTTCAGCAAGATGCTGCTGTTGGAGAGAGTATCTGTCATGCCTACTATTTTTACTTTGTCCTGGTTTGCTGTTTTGCTAGATGGTTAACTACTGGTACAAAGTCTATGTTCACCTTATCTTTCAGTTAGTTTAACTCCTTTACCTCTTGCTTTCTTCAGCCTGTGTTGCCCAGTGCATACTTTTAAAATTATCAGAGTCTGCTTATCTTGCCCAGTTTGCATAAAACTGTCTTCTGTTTATCTCAGGTTAGGCCTGTATTTGTGGATTTATGACATACAAATTTTTATATTATAGCTTCACTCTGTGAATACTATTTTTGCAGACCCTTTGATTGACACGGTGAGGTTTCTTCTTTGGAATTCTTTTTTATAATTATTGTGAATTTTGAATTTCTCTAGTTCTCACATAGAGTTCTATATGTGCCTTGCAAAGCCAGGAGGTTCATCCTGTTTCCTGGCCCCAGCAAATACCCAGTACCAAGGAAATATTAGGTCGCTGTGTTTGGAGCTGTTAAAAATAACTGGGTATGTACAGCATAAAGATTTTAAAATGCAGTTCAGTCAAATGGAAACAGGTTTTTTTACTGGAACTGCAAAGCTAGCAGGTTTAAATCTGTGCCAGTTTTTGTCTGTGTCTCCAACTGCTGAGGCAATGCAACCATCCAGAAAGGCTGCATTAAGGAAAGGGAAGACAAAGGCTGTGTTTTAACACTTTACAGATTATTATTCTCGTACTTTGAGAAAGACTTAATGTTTCAGCAGACATTAGGAACTGAAAACAGTAACTCTATAGAACATGATGTTTGGAAAATTAAATGTTAATTAAAAAGCACGGTAGCAATGAACCACTGCGTGAATCACTTCTTGTTTTTACAGATCTTCAAGAAATGAGGATGATTTATACTTACCATGTATAAGGCAGTAATTTACATGGTTATAATGTTTTGCTGCAGAACTCTATTTGGCAAACCCTAAAATAATAGCATTGGCAAATTTGAAAAAGCTATAATATAAAATCAAAGTACATTCCGTTTGTCTTTGTTTTGTAAGGCTTGGAGGCAGGGAAATAGAATAGAGGATGCTGCTACCATACAATTAGTAGGCAGTGTGATCTAGCAGCAAAAGACAGGCATTTTTTTGCATTAATGTATATAAAATTAACTTATCAAAAATGCTCATTTTTATAAATCCATGCATGTGTTCAGTGGCAAGTTAAAGCAAAGAGGTGAAGGTGAAAATACCTTTTTATTCCCTTGCAGCTTGTCATCCAAATCAAAAGTAACAAGCGCCAAAATTTGTGAGGCTCTGCATGTCAGAAAGGATTTGTAGTTTATTTCCAGCCTTTGGTGATTTGTACTTTTAAATGTTTCCAAGATGAAGTGTAACATCACTTGATTTAAGGGACATTTTCCATTTACCTCTAGGCCAATGCTAACCTATTGCAAGGTCAAGTGGAAAGGAATTTGACAAATAAGCGGTGATTTTAGGTAGTCTGTGGTTTGAACAGTTCTCATCCCCAAGGTTTTCAGAAAGTGAATTAAGAATTAGTAGCTGGACCTTTAGTGGCTAAAAGGCAGTGAAAAGAACATTCTGTTTGCATCCCACTTGCATAAGTGACTAAAATCTGTAATGGAAGACTAAGCTCCTTGGCTGACATGTATTTTCCTCAGTTTCCACCAACTAATCAGAAGTCAGATGGAGTTGCAGTGGAAATTTCATTCCACTGCCTGCCCAGACTAATGTGTATTTAATGTTTTGGCTTCAGCTTAGAATGAGCTTTCACACTTGATTGAACAGTGTAGCACTGCCAATAATAGATAATTATTAGAGGCACCATAGCCACCCAAGGTGATTGGCAGTGTGAAATGGTGAGAACACGTTGTTGCCAAAACTGATGACTTGCCAATTTCGGTTGTGTGATTTGGAGAGTGAAAAGATCTGACTTGTTGTTATGCTAGGAATATGTCAGACTCTGACAGACACCTGAATATTTGACTATATTTATTAACTATAACAGACAAATTCAGTTCTATTGATATAGAAGTCAGTGAATGAAGCAGAAATGCAGGCTATTGTAACATCTCAAAGTAGAGAATCTTCCTCAAGAAAACTTACTAATTAGTCAGGTAAAAATTAGACAAAGAAAATTGTTCAGTAGAAATCATGTTCTCCTTTTTCTCTAGATACTGTGTCTGAGGCCAGGGTCTCTTAGCCCTAGCAACAAACTGCTTTTAGTTCAAGTACTCTGTGCTGCTAGTATTAAGAAAAACAAATGAGGTCTCAGCTTGGACAGAAGTTTGTCCTGATTGCTTTTAGGTTTTCAGCCACCTCTAAAGACAAAGACATTTCCTGTTTCTGCAGCTGCATAGCAAATGAGTGAGCTGAACCCTCCAGATGATCCCAGCAAAGCAACCCTTAACCCAAGAGGCCAAGAGTCATTTATGGTGCTCTTCCTCCCTTCCCTCTTTTTGCCAACCTGTAAGACTTAGAAACAGATTGCTTTTCTCCGCCCTTTTGAATAAGCCAAAAATTAGTATTTTAAAATAAACAAAATTTATCAACATTTGTGTAAATCTAAGGGTATTAAGAATACATTCTAAAGAGGAAATAATATTTTCTCTCAAAGGAGAGTTGAAATACAAACCAGATCCACAAGAGACCAAACCACTTACTCTTGTTCTCAGTGTGTCTTTGGGACACTCGTTGTTCAGTAATGTTCCATTTTAAATGAACATTTAACTCTTTATAAAGAAGGGCAGAGCTCATAAGGTGTTTTCATTGGCTTTGATATGGCTTGTGTGCTCTTCCATAAATTTTTCTGCTTCGCTACTGCTGCACCATGGTAATGGAGAAAAATTGCACTCCGATCTTTTTGACTTTTCACTCTGTAAATAAACTCTATTCCGTTATAAAGTTTGTCATATTGCTAGTGTTTTACTTTTGAGATCCGTTTTTTTAATAAAAGCAATCCCTTACTAATTCCCATTTTGTATTCAGTCTAAAGGCACAGGAGGTTCTCACATACAAAAGAGAACCAACTTCATTTTTCCTGATATGGTTACTTAAAGCAATTGCATCTATCATTGCAGCTGCCCCAGTGAAGTACAGATCAGAACCTTATAATAGTCATCCAGAGTTCTTCTGAGAGCTGTGATGTTTGCTTTATTTATTTACTTTTGGGGTTTTTTAAACATGATCCGAAGTTCTCCATAATAGGACTGTAGACTCTCTTCAACTAAGTGAGGAGAGAGCTCCTTCTAGTGGCTGGTGATCTGCTTCAGGAAAGACCTGCTTCATCCTGACAGCTTGGAATATGGGGTTTTTTCCTTTGCAGTTGCATAGTTTCATATATTCTATCTTCCTACCCAGCAAAATAGTAAATATTTTCTTACTTTTGTACATGTGATATGGTTTAATGACTATGTTTTGTAATATTTTTTAAAATGTATCAGGCATTTTTGAAGTAAGATGTATATAAAATATCTCAGTAATTGTTTCACAGCTTTTTAATCAGTTATTTCTGAAAAAAAAACAGGTACGTTCTAGTATAAGAAAATACTACTTCTAAAACTGTTTCAGAATAATTTTTCTTCTAGGAAAGAATCTCCCACTTGTATTACCTAGTTACCTAAATGCAGATGAAAATTTAAGCATGAGGCATGAAATAACAGAGGGTAGTGGAAAATGTGTTCTAAACTGTTAATTTTATGCTTCATAAGAATTGTGTGATTGTGAATATTCCTGACTTAAATGACTGGAGAAAAAGAATTTCTCTTTGCTCAGTTTCCTGTGATTCTGGTCTTCATAAGAAAGGGTGGAGTTATTGCCCCGTCCTCCTCTTTACCACTGCTTGCAGTCCCACAGGAAGAAATGAATGACCTGACAACAAAATATTTTTTTTTAGAAAAGATGTAACTTTCTGATTTGTCTCCACAGGACTCTCCTCTAAAAGCTGTGCAGATGTTGTGGGTCAATCTCATTATGGACACCTTTGCCTCCCTGGCTTTGGCCACTGAGCCCCCAACAGAGGCTCTGTTGCTAAGGAAGCCCTATGGCAGGAACAAACCTCTCATATCCAGGACCATGATGAAGAACATTCTGGGCCATGCTGTTTACCAGCTTACTCTTATATTCACACTTCTTTTTGTTGGTAAGAAAGTTTGATAGGCTTGGTGCTTAGTTTAGAAGCACCTGGGTCTTGGGCTCAATGCATCAGAATGCTTTAAATGTAACCACTGAATGCACATGTATTGAGTTTGTTGTAGTTGGCTAACAGGAGTCAGCAGGGGAAACAGGAGAGATGTAACAGAAGGATTGAGTCCTCTTTTGTCTGTTTTTGCTGTGCAAAGGGCCTCAGTGACCCTTTTTCCCTCCTGAAAAAATGCAGTTTTGGTTTTGGCAAAAGCTTACATTAAAACATATTATAGAAGGTTACATTTAATAAGAGTACCCAGGCTGCTGCTTCCATACTGACACTTCATTTTGAGACTTGTCATCTTTACTAGGCACCTAGCAACAAACAAAATGAAAAACCCAACAACAGAAATTATGAACGATTTTATCGGTATCTGGAGAAGCTCTGACTGGAAGCAATGTGTTTGCTATAATCGAGAAGTAATGCTGATCTTAAGCAGTGTAGATAAGCAAGTAATCAGTATTAAATGATATAAATAACACTGTTTTGACATTTAATATCAAGAATGGATATTAAAAGAATATATATATATAAAATTAATTTATTAAATTACTGGACTCTTCTTCAGGCTTTGCTAGCAATGGATGCTTTTTATTGGTTGTACTTTGGAGAGGGGAGGGGAAGGAGGAGGAATGTTTCTTGCTACAGGGAACAGGAGAGGCTAATAATAGATTCTGTTGCTCCACAGTAAGTAAATTTGCTTGAAGGACTGATAATTTTATTGATTGGCTATTGTGTTCTTGTTACTATCCCCACTGTTAAAATACGTGTTGTCCTCCAGGTTTTTTTCTTTATATACAGACTTCCATTTCAGCTCTAAATACAGATTTATGATTCCTGGGAGCTTTTTGAGCTGTTTTGAAAGTCGTGCTCCACCTTCCCAACAGCTTGCCAGCTTATTTGGAATTCTTAGAGGAGATGATGGTCTGTTTACAGTGGAGCTATTTAAACCAGAATAGTTGCCAGGTTTTTGAAGAGAGATGGTCTGTAATACTGTTAGACTTAGTTAGGCTTAGTGTATTTTGAGAATGTCTGGCAAGCCAAGGACATTGTACCTTCAGATTCCCTAAAATAGGTCTGAGAAGTTCTTGGTAATTCATGTGATAGGAATCTTGAACCTCAGCAACTACACATAATAAAGTTTATGTACTGTAAACACTTTTGGAACATGTTGGGAAATAAAAAGTAATTATGAGTTTAACCAATGCCATTCCACTATGGCAGCATATTCTGCTTTGTTGACAGAGAGGTGCAGTGCAGTAACAGAGACTTGAGGACAGGTACTCTCACTGAGGAAAGTATTATTTATATTTGTGTGTGTGTGTATTGAATGGAAGCAAATAGATCTGATGAGCCTCTCTGTGTTTATCTATAAAATTACATCTGGTTTCTTTCACGAGTTTTTTCCTTTACCATTTATATGTTGTAAGGGGAATGATTTCCAATCCTTAATTATTTCTCTGGAGATGTATAACCTTCCTAGAAATCTCTGCTCTCTGACAGTTTTGTGGCCTCATGTTGTTTCACTGATATATTTGTGATACTGTAATTCACTTTCTGTCAAAAGGCTATGAACCAAATCCTTTCTGTGGAAACATACTCATTATTCCCAGTGGCTTGAACATGAACTGCTCAAATATCCCACAGCATAAAAATGCTCACAGTGTCAACTTAACTGATAGAATTAACAACCTCAGGAGAAAACCTGAGGAAACCTTTCTTCTTTCTTCAGAAATTCTGAGTATAATGCTACTGGAATAGCAGAACAATGTTCACATTTTAATTGCTTTGATTAACAAAACACTGGTTATGAAAATGAGTAGTATTGTGATAATCTTTTCGGCCCTCTCTTCATTTATTATTCACACTTTCATGTGAATGCCCCATCCTTGCTTTATGACAGCACCTCCTTCAGTAACCAGATGTTATCTGTAAACTTGGCATATAATAAAGTGAAAAATTGGATGTGAGCTGGCAATGTGGCCTTGCAGCCCAGAAAGCCAACTGTCCCCTGGGCTGCATCAAAAGAAGTGTGGCCAGTAGGCTGGGGGAAGTGATTCTCCCCATCTACTGCACTCTGGTGAGACCCCACCATTCTGGGGTCCTCAGGACAAAGCAAGCCATGGACCTGCTGAAGTAGGTCCAGAGGAGGAACCACAAAACTGATCAGAGGGCTGGAACAGTTCTGATGTAAAGAAAGGCTGTGGGAGAGCTGGAATTGTTCAGCCTGGGAAAAAGAAATCTCTGGGGAGACCTAACTGCAGCCTTCCAATGTATAAGAAAGAGACTTTTTTACCAAGGTCTTCAGTGCCAGAATAAGAGGAGCCTTTTTAAGGCTCTTTAAGTTTTAAACTGGAAGAGGGGAGATTTCATTGGACATAAGGAATTAATTTTCTTACAGGGAGAGTGGTGAGACACAGGAACAGGTTGGCCAGAGAAATTGTGGATGTTCTGTGGTTGCAAGTGTTGAAGGGCAGGTTGGAAGGGGCTTTGAGCAACATTATCTAGGGGAAGATGTCCCTGCCCAGGGCAGGGGGATTGGACAAAATGACCTTTAAAGGTCCCTCCTAACCCAAACTATGCTGTGATGCTATAAGAAAAGAGGTCAATCAGGTGAAAGTATTTTTCCAAAACTTACTTAATTTTTACAGTTACTCATCAGAAGTTGTATCTTGCTTTTTTTTTTAATGGTCAGATATAAAAGGGATAGTGAAATTACGACAATAAAGAGCAATGCCTGATGATGTGCTTTCAAAACAGACTAGGAAAATGATCAAAACCAAATCTATTTAAAGCCAGGAATGTCTGGAGTATTTTATAATTGATTTCTTTGAATACTTGTCAAGAGTTATGCCATCCTGTATTAACAAATGGGTAAAAACTGCTGAAGAGTGTTTACTTCTAGTTATTGGTGTCATAAATTCTGCCTGTACTATAGTAAGTGCAGAGAAAACTGTTAAAGCAGAGCACAGGAGGCAGCTAGATGAAGGGAACAAGAGAAATACAAATTTGTTTAATTTATTCTGGTGTGGAAACCTTTATTTTTGTCTTACACATAGGTGAGAAAATGTTTAAGATTGACAGTGGGAGGAATGCTCCACTTCACTCTCCTCCTTCAGAGCATTACACCATTATCTTCAACACCTTTGTCATGATGCAGCTTTTCAATGAAATCAACGCACGGAAAATCCATGGTGAAAGAAATGTCTTTGATGGCATCTTCAGAAATCCCATTTTTTGCACTATTGTACTGGGTACATTTGCTATTCAGGTAATGATTTAAGCAAGAATAAATAACTTGATTAATAACTGATTAATATAGAAATTTACCGTAGGGTTTTTCTGTATGTTTTTTGTTTTTTAAATCTAAATGCTGTTGGACACACACTTCATATTAAACCAGCTGGTTTCCCGTATCTTCTCAATCAATACAGCATCAGTAATGGAAAATGTTATGTAGCTGTGCTAATACAGCCTAAATTTTGATCACTGTAACTGGGTCAAATCCTAGTCTGAAGATGTACAAAAATAAGAATGATATTACATATTCTACACTGTTGATTTGACTTGCTCTTCACTGCCTTCCCAGCAGCTGAAATGCTCAGGTGCACAGTTGAAAACAAAAGGTCATTGTAGTGTAAGAGTACTCAGGATATGACTCTCACTTTTAAGTGTCTTTTTAAAATGAGGTAATGTTTCTTGGGACAGAAGAAGGTTGATCTTTCTATTAATTTTCCACTTTGTTTATTTTGTTGTGGAAATAGAGCTTTGCATAATGTTACTTGCTGAAGCACAGTCAGAAAAGTCCTTACTATTTTGGCGTTGTGTGCTAATAGCTGGGTTTGTGAGCCAAGCATTTTATTCAAAAGAGAAAATTACTGTCTCCAGGAGCTCGGATTATATAGAGGAATATGGGAGACTACAGAACTATTTTTATTTCCTATTAAAAACTTTCTTAGGTCTGTACGTATTTACTACACTTTCTGTGAAGTACAGACTAATTTGCTTTGTTATTTCATCTTTGTGTGCAACAGTTGCAGTAACTTAAACCAGCAACAGTGGCTAAATTTTTAAAGTGAAAAATCTAGAGATTATTGCAATGCATCCTTGATAAGGATCAGAAGTAAAAGGGTTGTCAATGCTCCTGTCCTCAGACAGCAACAGCTGCCTTTTATCTTCAAAATTCCTTCCCCTGCTTTCAGAAAAAAAAATATTTTCACAGTGAAGGAAGATGGATTAAAATATGCCCTACCTATAGTGTAGCAACTAGAACTCTCTCAGTGTGGAGTTGTAATTTCTTGTAATTTTAGCATCAGATTCATAATTTTTGTCTCCTTTTTCCTTACCCTCTCCAATCATTTTCCCACTTCTAATCCACCACCTTCTATTCTCCATCCCCTTCCTTCTTCTTGTGTACTTGTGCTCACATGGAATCAGTCTGTGTTCCTAGTATGTGTTTTACTCACTCAAGCAGAAAGTAACTGCTGGTTTTATTAGTCTTATTTTGTATCTTAAATGGGACAAATTACTTGCAATTAACATTTTGCAGCCCTTGACAGTTTTAATCTCTGGCTTGTGATTCAGCTCCCTGGGTTTGCAGCAGCACTACTAACCAAAAATACCAATAATATCTGCTTTTCAGTTAGCCAAACATTCTCAATCTAACCAGGTTTAAGAGATTTCTTGAGATTCTCTCTGTGTTGGTTATCCTGCTGCAAGGTGTGTGGTTTTCCCACTCTCTTTCTCCAGCAGAACCACACCTTGGTACACTCTCAGTCTAGCTACAGTAACATGTCTATTATGTGCACCATAAAATGGTAATCAGAGGGGAAAAAAATCTGTCATGCAATGGAAATTCCGTAACAAACTCCATCAGGGTCGACATATTCCTAGCTGAATCTGCCAGAAGCTGGGAGCACAGTCGTGCCTTTCTTCCTGGGAATTCATGTATGGCTGTTGTTGGAAGTCTTAGTGTGTCTTGTTCTGATTCAGGGAACAAAAATTTGTGTGGTTTGATAAAAATCAAGTGACCAAGACTTTGCAGCTTCTGCTGAATGGGTCCCAAAAATGTACTTCTGGAAGCTTAACTCAGTGCCCCCTAAGTGTCAAATTCAAGTATTTGGAGTATCAAATAGTATTTTGATTTTGTGTGCTCTTTAGATTCAATCCACCAAACAACAGACTAGACATTTCACTGGCCTCCTGATAAAGCATGTTGGAATCAAACCAGCAGAGCTGTAATATGTAAAAGACAAAGTAAGATTTCAAGTAATTGATGTCAAGTTATTTCACTTGATTTCACTTGAAACTGTGACAGTGACAAAAAGTTATTGGTGTGTTTTGTTGTTTTTCAGTTTGTTTTTTTCCTTCCCAAAGGAAGGAGGTTGGGAGTTTTTTAAGGGTAGTGTTTTGCTTTGTTTTTTCCCCAGAAAATATTTGCCCCTTTCTTTTCTGCTTGTCCTTGTAGATAGTAATTGTCCAGTTTGGAGGAAAACCTTTTAGCTGTTCTCCCCTGCAGCTTGACCAGTGGATGTGGTGTGTATTTATTGGATTAGGAGAACTTGTTTGGGGTCAGGTAAGCATTCAGGAACGTGCAGATTCCTTTCTTTTGTTTATATAAAACCAATGAAAATTATGCTGTTCATAATCCTGCTAAACTGTTGTTTCCTTGATCTCTCACAGTGTTATATTTAGCACACATGGAAATAGAGGGTGCTCTTTAATTACTTCAAGAATAAGATATAGTACTAAGGATAATTTATCCCACGGTTCCTTTTGATTTTTTTCTTAATTTTCATATCTTTTCTTTCTCTAAGCAGGGTGTGCTATCTCCAAGGTCTTCTTCAGTTAGGCTTTTTTGTGAAAGACATTTGATTCATAGCCTAGTCCTCTACTCACAAAAACAAAACAAAACACACAAAAAAGTAGTTCCTTAGGAGCAGCAGCATGGTAGGGATGGAACACAATGCAGCCTCTGTACATTCAGCCTTGCCAAATTTTTGCAAGTGAGAAGTGGTTCCAGTTCTATGCCAACCCACCCAGTCCCTGGCTGAAACTGCCATTTCATCAGTCCATGCCACTCTGGCTACTGGCACAGGATGAAGTCCACTGCATTTTGCATACACAGGGATCCTCCATCCATCTACTTCTGTGTGTGAAGGATGGAGAAAGGAATGAAAGAAAAGGAATGATTTTCCTAGAATAGTTGCAGAGTAGTGCAGTTAAATGAATGTGTCACTTTAAATTTCTGCTAGAACCTGAATTATCATTAGCTAATATGAAATTTATATAAATATACATGTAGAAGCAAGTTCAGTGAGATCTTTATATGTTGTGTGATTATCTAGTAGCAGTAACAATCAGTATTGTTAAAATACATTATTTTATATATAAAAGCATATTGCAAAGTTAATAATGTGAATTTTTTTTTCATCGTTGAATGCATTATATATATACACGTAAGTCAATACCACCTGACACAGTAGAAAATATGTGAACAATGTGGCTGTATTTTACCTCCCAGATGTGAAAATACCTCTAGATGAACTAGTTTGCCAGTATGAAGAAACAGGCAAGAAATTTCCAAATGCAGCTGATCACTGAAATGGTTCTGATAGAATTTTAAGGACTAGATGGTAGCTTTCAGAAGTGATTATTTGTATCTTACGAAAAAATGAACGTTTCAGGCAGTTGGGCCTCAGATTTAATAAGCTCAGAGTCATGACAGTTTTAATGCATGTGTCACTGAAGACCACCACAAGCTTTTTCTATTATAACTATCACCTGAAGATGGGATTTCATGTATGACCTTGCAGGGGAAAAACCTCAAATCAGTTTGATAATTCTTGAAAAGAAAAGATCTGTTTTCAATTGATCAGAAAATACCAACTATGAGAGTGGAGAAGAAAAGAGAAAAAGGAAGCAAAATTCTAGCAGTTTTATTAGATCATTCAGCTGTGAAGAGTTTCCTACAGCCTTTGGTCAATGTACTATTTGGCTTCTAAATTTTGTTCTATGTGGTCGTTATATAACCAATGAAAACTAAGAATAATATCAACATCTGGTTTCAATTTAATGATGGCCATTAAATTAAAACTGGGACTGGAATACCTAAACAAATTTATTGCTGAAATGATTAAAATTTTACATTAAGCAAACGCAGGTAAAAAAACTGACTCTTGTGGTCAGTATTTATTTAGTGACAAGAAAAGAAAAACACAAGCTAAAAAAAAAAGCATTATTTACTGTCTATGGCAAGTCCTCTCTTCACAGAGCTCTACTGTAAAAGAAATCCTCTGCTTTAGAAGAGGTGCTTCTCTTCCTTTCTCAGCCTTTTCTCTCCTACTCCTCTAGCTCAGCACAAACCAAATTTGTTATTCCTTCGTTTTACCACAGTCTCCTGAACCTGCTGTTCTTGTGAACTATGTAAAGAAATTAAGGTTTTCATGTTTAAATGTTAACACTGGCACTTGAAGTGCCTTAAAGTGTAATTTCTAGGAAGCCAATCTCAGCTGCTTTGAGGGACAGTTTTCTAAATGTGGCCCTCATCACTTCTGTCTTTCTGAAAGATTTCACATTCCCAGAATTATTGATCACTTCTGAAAACTAGAATAGTTTTCCTGGGAGTAATATTTAGTTCCTTAATCTATAATCTGTTGAGTCTGCTGTTACCTGAACTGGGCAGGTGTCTGCAGACATGCAAAATAAACAAAGAAAGAGATGTGAACACCCTAAGAAAAGAAGTAGAGCATGATCTGTCAGCCTGGCTGAGAGGTCAGGAAGGAGAGGTTATGTTCTGTCACAAAAAATCACTACCAAATACAGTTGTTTCAATGTGTACTGTCTTCCAAGTACTTCATCACCATAGGTCTTCTCAGATCCCAAACAATCTCAAGTAGCTTCTTTCTGTAGAGTGCTGGCATTAGAGTATTTTGAAAGCTGGGAAGCTGAAGGAGTTTCAGTAAGTATTTGAATGATTAGCACTTACCTTTTTTGCTTCTGTTCTGTCATTGCTTGTGTCACACCAGTTCATTAATTATCCAAGTCTGCATCTTGCTTTTCAAACCTCAAAATGCATTTTAAAAAGGTTCTGTAGTAGAAGCACAGGAACTGAGCTGAGTTGTTTTTTAAGCTTTGTCTGTCTTTAAAATAATAAAAGTGAAGGTGGCTCAAGAAGTTGAAGGAGACCCTCAGCAAACTTGTTTTTTTTTTCATCCTGAAAATATCTGATGCCTTTTCATGTGTCTTCACTATATGCATCCCAGTTTTCCGAAACTGTAAGATACATCCTCACCAACTTTGCTGCAACTGCCTGATTCAAGCTCCATCTTTTACACATTTGGGCTTCAGAAATTGGTCACTGCTGAAACAAAGACAAACAAAAAAAAGGAAATTGCAGCACTTTCTTGGTAAATGAGTCTAATAGTTAACTTACAGAGACTTTTTTTTAGATATGCTTTTCAATATGCTTCAGGTAATGTCTTGTTTAAATAACCCATCTCATTTTTATTCAAGCTGACAAAAGAAATCAAACAGGAAATTACTGCCTAAGAGAGTATATAAGTACTGAAATGTATTCAAAATAATTGTGTTATAATATTGTCTAACCACAGTATTTCCAATTTTTAATATTTTTAGCCATGTCCTGAATAGTTATTCACAAGGACCGCTCTGGTGGACAATCAGAATAGAAGAGGGATGAGTCAATCAGATTTTATTAGTAATTAAGAACACACAGTACAAGAGAGCCCTATGAGAAGTCAGAGACAGTCAAACCCACCCCTTTCAGAAACCTCATTTTTGATAATGCTGAGAAAAGCATTTCAAATTGTTGCAACAAAGGGAACAAAACAGGAAGCTATGAAGTGTGACACTTACTAGCATGAGATGTAACTAATTTTTGGCTCATATTCATACACAAGATGATTATCAGTCATTAGCAATACCCAAACTCTTAACTGCAGAAGTTTCAGTCTGGTAAGTTTTCTTTCAATAATTACATTCAAATACTTGCATCCTCTTAATTTTTTGAGAAAGGACATAATTTTTCCCAGCCTTAAACTTGATCCAAGGCTGAGAATTGCTAATGTGGTTTAATAATGCAAGACATGTTAATTGACTACACAGTAAAATAAGTATTTCTGGACTAAAGTGGAGTTGTCTAAGTGTGAAGTATATTATGAATAAGTTTATCCTAGCTTTCCTGAAAGATTACAAATCTCATTAAAACACTATCAGTGTTCTTTTGTAACTATCAGGTTTTTATACTGTTGTTACTGAAGGAGGCTTGTTTTCAGTACTTTTTTATAATTTTAGGTCATTGCAACCATCCCAACAAGTAGGCTAAAGTTTTTAAAGGAGGCAGGGAGGCTCACTGAGAAAGAGGAGGCCCCTGAAGAAGAACTCAATGAAGATGTTGAAGAAATTGATCATGCAGAGAGAGAACTTCGACGTGGACAAATTCTCTGGTTCAGAGGGCTCAACCGAATCCAGACCCAGGTATGCTAGATGTAAATGCCCACATGGGATGGAAAAAAAATGCTTTATCTTTGGTCAAGGCAAGATAAGATTATAATGAAAGGCACAGAGTGTTTATATGTGTGCAGGATGGTCCTTGTTAATTGTCACTGTTTTCAAAGAAGGAGCACATGACAAAGTAAAGGAGGTGAGCTGAACAAAGGTGTGTGTAACAGAAGAGATGAAGTGAAAAGATTCTAAAATTATAATATGCAAAAATAGGAATGCCTTTTGAAGTCTCCTCTGAAGGGACATTCTTTTTCTACCTCAGTGATGACAGCTCATGTAATAGTGCTGCATGGAAAGTGACAGTGGCTAGCAAAATGTTATGAAGGCTTTTGAAAACATACTGATTTATTTTGTAAAAAAAGATTGCTGCCACCCCTGCAATAACAGAATAATTTAAATTATTGAGTCTAACATGAAAAGACCATTTGATTAAAAAAATAATTTCTGTTTTGTTACTACTATATATAGAACATGATTAAAAGGAATTTTCTTTTCTATTAGGAAATGAAAAATGTAGTTCTGAGTTTATTTTTTGTAGTAAGGGCCTAAGCATCCATTTAATGTTGAAATGTATGTGTTGGTTACTATGAATGATTCTTTAGAAATATCTGTCTTTTTATTTAAAAAAAAAACAGAACAAAACCTACTTTTGCTAAATACAAGAATCCGCAGCATTTTTAATACACTAAATATTTGCACTGTCATGGTGCTAAATATAGTACAGATTATGATATCTAGTCAAATCTGTCCTGTAGTGCTGAAACAATTTTTGAATTATTTCGCCTTTTTCATTTTTCATTGCAGTGAAGTAGCATGTTTTATAGCATTCTAGTGCTCTCTACTTGATCGTTCTAAGATCAAGTATTTGTGCCAGCTTGCAGAAGAGAGCAGCCCTGACAGACAGATATGCACTTGTCACATCAGGTGTGAGTGTTTTACATGATGCTTACAAGAAAAAGAGGTGAATAATTAAGAAACATATTTTTTTAAAAAGAATCTCTTTTAAAAAATCTTCCTCTCAGAAGACTTTCATTTTTGTCTTCATTGAAGATAAGCAGTAACTTCTCCCTTTTCCCATCTACATGCTTCTCTCTGAAGAAAGAGATGCAGAAATGCATTTTAGAAAATCTGGGGAAAAGCAGTAAGCTGAAATGAGGGCAGTTAGGTGTCTCTTGTGCATCTGCACAAGATGAGTGGAAACTGCTGTTAGAGAGGGGAAGGGTTTGGGTAAATTCCCAAGGTTCTGGGGTAAGTAATTAAATACGGATCTTCAGCTCTGGGGTTGTGTGTCTTGACTCTGAGTCAGGAGCACTCATCATTAGAGAAAATTCAAATTGTCACAGTCTGAAGATGACAAGCAGGTGCCCAGGTAATGGTGATCTTTATGTAAAGATGACCTCTAAACGTGCATTCTTTTCTTCCTGATGGCTGTAGGAGGAATGTTGTCTGTTGGCATTTCTGTCAGGATGTCTTTCTGGTTGTGGTGAGTGTAAACAACAAGCACAAAAAAGCCAATTACATCCTTCCCATTCTTTTTTTTCTAGTCTGAGAAGTAGCTTTTAGTTCTGCATATCTTTATCCACTTAATTCACAGATAAATTATTATTCTTAATACTACTTAAAACAAAATGAACGTTAATTATATTTCTTTGCTAACATCCATCTTATTAGTTCTCTTTCTGCTCTTAGTTGTAGAAATATCTTTGGTAGGATATAGTGTTTCTCTCCTGCCAAGAGACCTCTGTGATTTATTTTTTTTTTTTAATATATTGCTTATTCTATTACTTGGATTTTTAAATCCATTTCACATCTGTGGAATGATAATGAAAAAATGAAATGGTCCAAAAGATAGAACAAGGGTTCCAAGGTGCACACTGGAAAGAGATGAATCTATATGCAGGTCAAATGTCACTGTTGGATGGCACTTGAGTCGTTTTGATGCGCTCAGTGTTGTGGCCCATCCAGATGAATTCATACACTTGTACTGCATTTCTCAGGAAGCCAGCTAAAGAAGAGTTGATGGAAGAAGATGAGGATGTATGTAGCATCCTTATGAAGCTGGAGGATTTGCAAGAATCCTCTGATGTCTAATGCACTTCTGGAGATGCAGAAGAAGGTAGAGCATCCCCTTGCTTTATATCTATAGAGGATGACAATAAGATTAGGAATAAATTCTATAGACTCTTTCATTACTAGATTGATCATTCATCCAAATATGACCAGTTTCCACCATCATATGCTCGTGCTCTGTATCTTTATTTTTGCTTATTTTCTATTCAGTCATTATTGGACAGATAGCCACAGCACTAGACAAAAGCCTGCACTCCTAAAACAGTTACAATCTACCACAGTGGTGATTTTCTTTTCAGTTAGCTGACAGATCTCCCTTGTAACATTCCAATAGAACTCAACCAAACTGAACAGAAACTTCATGATGCCAAAGGCATTTTTTCTTCTCTGCACCCTCTCTCAGAACAGAGGGTTCAAACATAGACACCAGGGAAAGGATCTCCAGTGTTGATTCTTCCTTCAAAAATGTCAGATACATATCTATGAAGACATGCATGAATTTAAATAAAGTAGAGGAGACTATCTACTTCTGATTTTCTTTTTGTATGCTTTTGTTCATTTAGCTATTTTGTTGTCTTATAAATTGACTATAGGGCTTTTGGGGATGGATTTGTGTTTTCTGAATGGAAGTTTCCTTACTGGATAGCACTTTCTGAAAACCACTGATATGAAACGGGTCTCAAATTGCATAAAAGACAGGACTTCTCAACCTCTGCTCCTTTGTAGCATTTTTTTTCCAAGTCTCTGTTATAATTCTCAAAAATTCCTCGTTGTGAAGGAGTAAAACTGTTGAGACAAGACTGCCTGTGCCATCTTGGCATATCTCACAGCCTTTGGGAAGTTCAGCAAGTTTGCCTTTGGGCAAAACTGCAATCTGAGTAGCAAAGGAAAATCACTGCATCTTTTCTGATTGAATATTGAAAAGTTTCTTTAGTAACCTCACATTTGAGTGTGGAAAAATGGTGTAGAGGACTGAAAACTTTTCAAGTGACATGTCAGATTTTGTCAACTCTGGCCTGATTCTTTTCTTCTCTGCTTCCTGTAGTTCAAATTGCTTTACCTGCTAAAGGTGGGCAATACCTGTCTAGAAATGTTCTGAGAATAAAAGCAGGAACTGAAAAATATATAGGTGCCATGTTAACTGCTACTGAAAAAAGGATTATTCCTCTCTAGATACTGAAAAGATCCACAGAGTTGCTGCACTGCATTTTCTTTTCAATTAAAGCTTTTCTCTTGAACTGCAAAACCTGTAGCACTGAGCATCTCTCCTGGCAAGTGATTGTGAAGGTCAGATAAAAGGCTAGCACCTTGTTTTATGCCTTTTCATGTAGCTTTCAATATAGAAAACATTGCAGTAGCCCAGTGTCAGTGGAGGGGAAACTGTTTTTGCTCATGCAGAAATGTTACCTTATTAAAAAACCAGACATACTCTGGTAGGACATTAGCTGAGTGATAGCAGGATCCTGTTCATGGCAAAAGAATCAGAAAAGTGTTTGTTCTGCCAGGACTATTCTGCTAGTATATGATTTATTCTTTTCCTTCACTGCTAATCACTGGTATTTTTATTAGCTGTGTGTACCTGAAAAATATGTATCTTCTAGACTACAGAGAAAAATGAGAGAGGTGAAGAATTCCAACCTTACAAATCAGCATCGTTTGTAGGACAGTGTATTTTTTTCTAACTCAAGACCTGTAATCAAAACATGATGGCATCCTATATTCTGTGGGAAATTTTTCAGACTTTTCATAATGTGTGATTTAGCATTTACTTTCTCCCTTTTTAGCAACTTGACTTTTTTCTGAATAAATGCATTCTGTTGTAATTAAAAAATAACATATTAATTTAATATGAATTTTTTAAAATTTATTTACATGAACTCTTCTTTGTTGTTTGCTTCTTTTGGTAAAAGATAAACTTTTGGGGCAAATTCTTCTCTTACTTCTTGTCTTCAGGCAAAGCACAGCCCTGTATGTTCAGCTCTTAAGATTCTGCAAAGGTTGTCAACCTCCCTTTAGGAATTATATCCCTGAAGCTCTGTAGTTATGTTTTTCAGGAGAACAAGCAAAGCCCATGACTGTAATTCATGTTCTCTGGAGAAACTATTAAATACAGATTCCCTCACCCTTTCACTCTCACCCTAAGGCCTTTCAGTTTATTAGGAAGACATTTGTACATCTAGAAATGCCCTTTGGCTTAGGATTTATCATCTGTGTCTTCCACAATGATTTGCACTTCATTCGCTCAATAAGAATCTTTTAAAAAATCTTTTTGAATGGTCTCTTTTGAAGAGTGCTCTGTCACCTGTGTTAGATCATGAAAACCCAAGATCTGTATTTAATTCTATTTTTATACAGTGAACACTGCAGGTGAGTAGTTAATACATCTTCATATCTAACCAGTGGTTTGAGCCATGTGGGGTTTTTTTCTAGACGCCCATGTGACCCTGATTCACTTGCACCCCTGTTCCATATGCTAACTCATCTCATACTGTATCTTTTTACTGGGATATTTGTACTGGACAAGGGATTCAAAATAAGTCTGCTGCAGAAAACCCTGAGAGCAACGCTGTAAAATGTTGTGATGACTGCTTAATATTACACATCTATTAGTGTGCACACTTAAATGGGTCTCTCATTGGTAAACAGTGGGTCAGTGAACAAATCAGCTGTTTCATGGTTTTCTAGTAAAATTTCAGTGTGATCTTTTTACACCAGTAACCTTTGATCCCTTTTACAGCTGGCTGTGATATGATTATTTCCATAAAAACATGCAGGAAAACAAACTGTGATGTCCAAAGATAAGATGATTGGAGGGGATACATTCATTCCTAGTGAAGATGAAGCCCTATTGAATTTGTTTATTCCAAAAACTGACCAGAGCAGAAAATGCTAGCCAATTTCTGTGAATGCTTTCAATGTGGAAAATTTAGGAGGGCTTGCACCAAGATTTATGCTGTTTTAATTGAGAAATACACCACCTTACCTCCTCCCAACTACTTTATAAGCTGTGTATCTTCAGGAATCTGGGCTGCAAGTTTGGGAGCAAGTCTGAGAAAAGTGGGTCACTTGAAATAAGTAGCTGGTTGAATTCTAGTTGATTAGACTGTTACTTCATCACACTGTGGTTGTGCTGATGTAATGAAAGAAACATTCTGGTGTCTAGAGATTTGTTGGCAGATATTTTACTCTTTGATATTACTTGCTGCCAATCCCTGGCTTTACATTTGTCCGGAGACTGCTTCATTATTGGGTTATACTGGTGACAAAGAATGCCTTGATAAACTCAGCTTTCTGAAATTGATCATCTGTGGTGAATTAAGCACTCAGGAAGGCATTTAGAATGGATATATCAATCAGTGCATACAACAGACATGAAAATAATAGAAAATTGTAATGTACCCTGCTGCAGTAGTCAGTCTAGTTCCATCTCATTTTCTGGATGATTGCAAGTGCTCTGTGTAAGGATCAAATAATAATATTTCAAAATCTGTAGTTATAAAAGATAAATATTAATTGTCAGTATGCTTATTTTATACAAACTTTCATTACAAAAAGATTAACATCTGAAACATTTTCTATCTTAGCAAGTTAGGATACTGACAAACCCTGGTTTTAAAGACAAAATAGAGTAGTATTTTGAATATTTTAAAGGTGGTTTTTTTGTTTGGTTTTGTGTTGTCCCTGTCCCCCATCCCAAATCTCATAAGTGGCTGAATTTCCTCCCTCTGGAAGAACATCTAGAGAGCAATGACAAAGTAATTTTATTCTCAGTAGGAAAAAAGTAGAGAGTAGCTGTATCAAATATTCCAGTTTATTTACTTTCGCTACATATAAATAAGATGTTTTATATTTTAAAGCTTGTTATTTCAAATCTTGAAGTTGTTTAAACTGATGCGGTCCACTGCCTCCTATGGAGCTGTTTCAATTTATCTCTGCAAAAAAATTTGGATCACTCCATACCTAACAAACATGAAAAGAAGCACTTAAAAGTGTTTATTTCAACTGAAGTAAAACTGTGTGCGCGGTTGATTTATTGTTTTACGTTATTATTCCTGTCAGTTATGCTGTATCCATACTTTAAGCAACTTGTCTCATTCTTTCCTCCATTACAGATCGAAGTAGTCAATACTTTCAAGAGTGGCACTTCCTTTCAGGGGGCTCTAAGGAGACAGTCCTCCGTCACAAGCCAGACCCAGGATGTAACCAATATTTCTAGCCCTAGTCACGTATCGTTATCCAATGCTCTTTCCTCTCCTACCAGCACATCTGCTGCTGCAGCTGGGCGTGAGTGTGTATTCTTACTGCATCAGACCTACAGAGATGCCAACTTGTTGTAGCAGTCAGTTGAGACTGAGCTACTTTGCCCTTTCTGCCCTCTCGTGTCTATTAGCTTCCTCATCCCCAGAAACACGTAACCTGCTTACTTTGTGTACAGTAGATACTCTCCAGGATTCACTGCAGTTTATTTTAACTCACTGTTAGGACGGGGATTTCTAGTCATGGAGCTGCTGTTTTTATCTGAGACATCTGTGTCATGTTTTCTCAGTCTCACTGGACATCCTTTCTACTGCTTATAAAGTATATTCTTTAAATGATTGGGTGAATATCTTATGTAAAGCAAGACAGCTTGTCAAGAGCAAAGATCATTCCACCTGGAACAGTATAGTCCCTGACACTCATGTCCAAGAAAGATGTATTCTAATTAGCACAGGTACAGGAAGGAGCAAGGAAGTAGAGAGTCTAATTGATGATACAAGGCTCAGGGATTATGCTTTACATGACTGGTGAAAGAAGAGATTTGTTACTTCTAAATTCACTGGGAGGTAGGCAGGAGAGAAGGATGGAGCCAGATAATGTTAAAGGGCAACAAAAGTGGTAACAAATTTCTTTGTTAGAAGCAGCAAGTTTCTGCATGCTGAAATCCTGAGGCACCTTCTATATGCAAAGCATCTAGTGAGGAGGCACTGAACAAAACCAGAGAAGCTGCTAACAAGAGAGGGCTGCCTCACTAACAAGAAAATTCCAGACTCTTAAAGATCTAACTTTGGTCTTATACTTTAATTTATACAGGACTGTTAGTAGCTAGTTTGTTTTACAGCATAGCTAGCATTGAAAAAATATTTATAGAACTAAGTGTACAAGCTTGTCACTTAAAGACTAATGCAGCATATTCCTTATGTGAGTTTTATTAAAAGCTGGCCAAATAGACTAGAAGCCAGTCTTGCCTGTTGGGCCGTCGGAGAGAGGGAAGTCAGGCAGAGACAAGGCAAACAAGAGGAGGAAATAAAGTTCTCTTTATTTCTACTCTTGCAGGAAAAAAAAGGAATCTTGACCTTTCCATTCAGTTTAAGGATCTGAAGAGCAAACATTTAGACATACATGTAGTTTTGTTGGAATTACAAGTCAAAGGAGAAATGGTGATTTTGCTAGGAACCTCAAGAGCAGTTCAAGTCCCAACTTTGGCACTTGCTCCCTGGGGAAAATCTGTGTCTTTTCCAGGGAGGTTTGGCCTGGCAGCTTTGACTCCCACAGCAGCACAATCAAGAGATGCAGTCATGGAGCTGGGTGACCTCTGTGTGCCACAGGCACTGTGACCTGCTGCTGAGAATGCAGAGCACATCTTCCCTCATTCCCAGCCTTAGCAGGACACAAACACACTCTAACCAGCCTTTCATCCAGGGAACCATTCTCCATAATAGAATTTCTACATTTGAGCAGAAAACAAAGCAACTCATTCTGCTGTGCCAAATGTTTTAGTAACATCCTATAGCCAGCAGGCAGAAAGGACAGATCTAATAAAATAGAAAATTTATCTTTCCTCTCTTCTCCCCATTGTGACAAAACAACTAAGAACTGAATAGTCTTGTGTCTTGACAGGCTGTGAGCTGAAGTTAATTAATAGGAGAAAGCATAATCTGCTACATTCTGTCTTATTTGGAAAAATAAAACAGGTCTATAGAGCTCTTCAGTTATAGTTACACACCTAATCAGTAAAATAAAAAAACCTATGACTGATTTGTCAAGCTACCCAGAGGACAGTTAGAGACAGCACCTTTTAAAGAGGTTATTCTGAACTGCTAGTATTTTATTACCATTATATAGTATCTGTTTAGTAGTAAACCAGTGTGTGCTTCCCATAACCCTTAAGTAAAATTTTGATTTATTAATACAGTGATACAAACTTAATGAATGACAGTGAAAACAAAACAAAAAATTGTTACATTTTAAAATTGTCTATTTATTGTTGGTTGTTCATTTTGCAGAACCTAGGAAACCTTTCCTAAGGTTTTCATAGAAATGGGGTTTGGTTTTGTGAACTGGCATTTCCTGAGAAAATTTCACTTGCAAAAGGCACACCTAGGTCAGTTTTTCAGCTCCCTGCTTAAAACATATGAAGTGGGACAGGACTGATTGCTTTCCTCTTAGCTTCCTCCTGTGGGGTAGAAGGGAATAATGGGATATTTGAATATGTAATTTTGAAGCCTTTCCCTCTCTTCAGGAAATTTTAAAATGTGTATATGTAGATATAGTATGAAGAATATCAAGGGAAAACCTCAAGGGTGCAGCAAATGCTTAAAAGAAGCAAATACAAGATATGGTCAGGAAGATTTCTTTTCAGCTCAGCATGTTGCAGCAACTGGGATTGTTGGGTTCCTTAAGTGCAGAGGTTCTGATATCACTACTTAACAAAAAAAAAAAAAGAACCCCACGATGCTGCATCAATAAGAATATGTAAACCAGAATTAACAGATGATTTATGCAGTTCTTTACTAACTGTATAGCTTTTAAATACACAGTTCACTGTGACACTGATCTGTAACATTTCTTCTGCAGAATTTTAATGGCGTTTTAAAAATAATCTTTTTTTATAGTATTTTGGAGCAGATTAATGTTCAACTCAAAGTATAGTGCATGCTCTAAAAGCAATATGCCTGTTAAGTGCAGACACATCTACAATACTTTGTGAAAGAGATTGAATCAGTTATTAACTGAAATTTTCAGCTACTTATAAATCTGGCACGTTCTAGTCTTTCATAAGGTTCATAATTGAAAGCAATTTGTAACACAAAGGGATGTTTACTGCAGTATTGAAGTGTTCCTACTTTTGCTGATATTTTTTAGCTGTTGTGTTTTTGCCAGTAACAAATTAGAGATTTTTGGATGTCAGCATTAATTGATAACAATGAGGTCCATATTATGTGTCTGATCTCTTTTGAAAAATGTTGCAGTTTTAAAATATGCATAGTGAAAATTTCTACAATGTGAAACCTGGGATTTTATATTGATAAAAAATTACTACAAAAATAATTTAAATGAGAACTAAATATGCAAACATATTTAATATGCACACATTTAAGCTACAGAAGATGAAAATGGGACAAAAAAGGTTCTGTATGCAATATGGTCTCAGCCAAGTTACCAGGTTCTGTTGTGCATAAATAGACACACACAGAGAACGCTCCTGTCAATGGAAAGCTGTTACACTACAGAGTTAAAACTGATTTTAGATACCAGGCTAATCCCATAACACCTTGGTGGACATGTATTTCATATGCATTTCTTTTTACTTTTGGGAAAATCAAATCACATCCAGTTGGACAGCAGAGCATTTTTTCACTTTTGAAACTCGGAATCAGTTACACAAAATGTGCTTAAAATTACGTACATGCTTAAAGCCTTTGCTACTACACTGCTTAGTTAGGTAGAGGATGAGTAGATTTAACTGTACACAAAGTAAACAAGTTACTCTTTATCCTAATCTGGTTTTCAGATGGTTTTTATATTATCAGTAGGTAACCCCTTCAAACAAAAGTTAATGTTCCTTTGTACTTGCCCTTCCTCCTTCCTCTCATTCTCATATATAGTTAATACTATTCCTAAGTGGAAGCAGCCAGAAACTTCAAGTCCCTTACAACAAAACCTCCTTTCTTTCATAAAAGGTTACAATTTAAAAAAAAATTTTTAAGTGTAGGAAATACTGAGGTAATAACAAACCAAAACAAACTTCCCAGATCACAAATCTGCGATAGCTCCTGAATTTGCAAGTTCCTTTTGTTTTGTTCTGTTGAGGTCTGTCATTTTTGTGTGAGATTTTAAAAAGTATTCCATAGGATCACTTGGAACTATTTTTTATAAAAACTCTAGCATTAGTGACCTCAAGGCACATGTAAGGACGGCAGAGGAAAAAATACACTGTGAGGACTCTGTATTTTATAGCAACCAGTTAAAAATCTTACAAAAAAAGCACAACACAGTCTCAGAAGTATTTGTCCGTGATACAGATCTCTAAACATTTTGAGGACTTTGTTTGATTGGTTTTCAAGTGTTTTCAAGGAAAAGCAAAGCATAGCTTCCTCAGTGCTGTATTTTTGCTTAGATTCATATTTTGGAGGGCTACAAGAAGCAAAAGTAGGGCTAATTTGCATGGAAAGACAACTTTTTCCATTCTCCCTCTAATTAAATAAAATAGCTGAATTTTTTTCAGACTTGCCAAGAAACTGTCATTTATAGGCAGAAGCTTTTCACATGTAACGTGTGCTTTGTGATGCAAAGACATAAGGATCTGCAAATTGTGTGAAGTGATGTAAGACATTCAGCAAACTGAATCTTGTGCAAATTGCAGTCCTTTTACTGATAAGTAATTTTAAAGTGCCAGCTTAGCTCAGCTTTTGATAGTCTGTCATGTATGAAAACAGATTCTTTCATATCAAGAAAAAGTATTTGCTGTTCCAATAGCTTTTGCTTTTCTGTATTTCTTATGTATTTAGTTTTATATAAGTAGAATCATTGTTCAGTTGAACAGACTTTGTAACATAACAGTAATATGAAAACTTAAGTTTGGATCAGATTTTCTCAAGAAGAAAGATAGGAACAAATTTCTTTCCCCCAAAATCTTCTCTTTTTATAAAAGTGAAAGTTACAATCCAGTATTTATCTATATTCAAACCAAGTCCAGTGGGCTCACCAGCTGTAGTGAACACATCAGTTGCCTTCTGTGACAAATTGGTATAACTATCACATGAGGAAATGGAACAAGCAGAACTTAAATGAATTATATTTATAAAAGCTGCATCATTTGAGAACATCATTAAACTGGAGACAGAGATACTACACTGAAGCTTAGAAGTTCTGGCTGGTTGTAATCAAGATTTCACAATCTTGCTGGGACATGCAACATCAAAATCAACAACTGTGTCTTCCCTGTAGGGAAACTTATTAGATTCAAAGTCTAAATGAAAACCCAAGTCCTCAACTGGAGATAGAGCACGGCACGAAGGCTTAGACACCTAAGGGAGAAATACTTTCTTTCAAAGGGTTGTATAATTAAACTTTTCCCAATCTAATACAAAAAACGTCAAACTCCATAATTTTGCAACAGTCCTATAATAAAGGAGATATGCAATGGAAAGTGGAAGCCCTACATACGGTTCTGATCTCATACCCTTAAATTCAGTGGAGTAACAACCATGTGAAGGTTTTTGGAGATGAGAATCAGGCCTGAGGATTTCACAGAATATGTAGGTATTCTATTTTCCTCTTGCTGCATGTGGTTTGACTTTTCAGCATTTACTGCATCTTTATGTAGAAAGTAGTATACATAATGTTATACATATGTTTCACTCATGGAAGTAGAAACCTAGAAATTATAACTTTTCTTAAATTTTATTTTGTTTTATCTGTGACTTTGCTCCAATTCTGCTCATACAAACCACAACATTTAAAGGTGACTCCAACACATGAAATACCACCTCCTGTGGATACCTAATCTGATTTGACTGACCAGAACCTGAGAGTATTAAAAAAATAAACACAAAACCACTGAAGATAGGCTTTACATATGAAATAGTATTTGACTAAACTCATTTACCTTTGTATAGCTATAGTCTTGATATAGAATAGTATCAGTTAAACACAAGAGTTGGCATCTCTTTGCACAATTGACCTCTTGTTCACAATTTTATACTAATCACCCTACTGATCTCTCAGTATTGAATTTACTTGCTTTTGCAGTACCCTACTCTCTACTGTCTGAATATTAAATGTGTTTGTTTTCCCAGAGGGCTAGAGAACATTGGACAAAAGGGTTCAGCAGGAGAGAGTGAAATAAAAAGAGGTTGTGAGTCTTTAACCTTGAGCCTGAAATGAATGTGAACCAAACTCAAGATACTTGGCTTATATGAAGCCAGGTAAACATTCGAGTATAAGCCCACACACTATCAACCATAACACATCTGTTGGTGCTTACCAGGCTGTGTGTATTTTGCCTAGATTGCTGTACTTAGGAGTGAGATTCTGAACTTCATCCTTTTTTCTTCTGATGGAAAAATTTGTAGTATCTAAAATTCTATTTCTTTTATTTTTCTTGCCTGATGCAGTATAATATAACTTTCAAGGTGGGATGAAACTGAAGAGTTTTTTCTGTTACAGCTACAGAGAAGAAAGAAGTGGAAACTTATAGCAATGTCAAAATTGTCCTGAAGTGTTGTCCCCACAGTCTTTTGTTTAAAAGCAGTTCATTTTTTTATGTTGTCTCCATTACTGTGAGAAAAGGGAGCTGTATCACACTGTTTGTCTTCCCTTGGCATTGTCAGCATCATAAAGAAACATCATTACATGAACTCTACATAGTTCATAATAAAGCAACACTTCCTAGGTTCTATCCATTATGGGTATGTCCCTGCTTTTACATGCTGTACAACCATAAGACCATTATATGAAGTTCATCTGCTTTATTTTATCTTAAAAAAAAAATAATAATAATGTGGGCTTTGCTTCAGCAGAGCCCCTTAGCAGATAATACTTACACCAGATAATGCTTCCAATCTTGAACCTAAGCATGAAAGAATATTAAAATACTTTTTTGCTGTTAGGCCATGTAACTCTGGCTAAATAAGATTTATCCAGTTCTTTGCTTAAATTTGGTAGCATTATTGTATGAACATTAAAATGCCACCTTTGTTTCCACTAACATAATGAAAGATGCAAGTTTTGTGCCTGTAAGCAGTAATTGGATACGTTGGGGTATGAATAAGATTTTTAATTATATTGTAATGCAGAAATTCTGTCACTGAATGAAGTGTGACTCGAAAGATGTAAATGTTTTCTTCTAGATGCTAAGCTAAATATGCAAAATCTAAAGTTCAGGAGGGAGTTTGTCCTTAGGTGAAAGATCATTGGAAAAAATGTATACATCTCTAAAACTGCAGAGTAATTTCAAGAGAAGATAGCTTCCTACAGCTCCTTAGTGAAGAAGACTTACTAGCAAGCTAACTATGTATTCTCAGCTTTAGGGAATTGCCCAAGTGTGGCCCTTAGCACTACCATTACATTCAGAAGATTAACTACTTCAGGTATCAGCCCATCTGAACCACTTCTGAGTTAGTATTTCCAGTAAAAATCTCTACAAACAATTAGAAGCTATTCTAGTAATATCTAAATGTTCCTGCAAGACTCAAACATCCGTGCCAAAACTTTGCCAGAGACCTTAGATGCCAGATTTTAATATTAAAAGAAATGTAGATGCTTTACATACTATGCACCTTGGAGCCTTCTATATTGAAATGAGTTCCTCCCTTGATAACCTGTAGAGGCTTAAACACAGTTTGTACAACTTCAAGAAAAGCTTTATTTTCATTGGATTCTGCTGAATTTATCCAGGCAAATTGCAAACTTTTTTATTTAAGAAAAAATTTACCTTTATTGATAAGAATACACCTGGCAAATAGAACCTGTTTCTATGCAGTAAGAAGTAGCTGGATTCAAGGGAATGAAGTTACTTTTTTACTTGGGAAGATACAGCAAACAACTGCAAGAGAGATGATACTGTTATCTAGAGAGCAGAAATACCAAGTAGCTTTACAGAAAATGTTAGAAAAAACTTTTCTGATTTAAAAAAAGATTGCCTTGAAAAAAACATACTATTTTTCACATTGTTTAGACTAATTGCTTTGTGCTTTTAACATACAAGACAGAGAGGCATAGATGAGGGAATCAGTATGTCACCTCCCTTTCCTGAGTTCAGATCCAGTCTTTATCCGAGTCTTATATGCTCACTATAAAGAACCATCAGATAGTGCAACACAACTCAGAGATACAGCTCTCAGAAACCCCTGGTTTTTAATTCCAGGTCCTCTGTCACAGAGGTGTTAGGTACACCGTACAATTCTAGTGTGTAAAATTTATTCTTATCTTCCTCTTGCCTTGCACTTCTGCCAACCTCCTAAAACCTTGCAGTGTGCCCAGATCTGGACAAGCTGTTCCTGTACCACTCCAATCCTCTTATTTTTCAGCATAAGCAGTCACATGAATGACTTTCTGTACTGTGCCCTTTTGTTACCAAATGTATGTCTGAAGAGAAGGAAGAGTATTTGGATTGACCAAACAACCAAATTCAGAGAGCATAATCAAGGACCAGTGCCAAAAGAGATCAAAATCTAAGTTAGCTGCTTTGTGCTGTAATTCTAGACAACCCCAACCACAGGATCAGCTAGATCCCACAGCAATAGCACTGTGATCTCATGCCATTACTAAAATGACTTCTGCCACTTAAAAGAGGAATTGAGGCCTTACAAATTCATGGTTTATTAAGGCAACCGATAATTTGCAGCATATTTCATGTAAAAAGATACACGTCACCCACCCCAAACCATTTCAAATGTGTGTGGAGAATGCCTGCTTGCACCTTTTCTGCCTCTGCCTGTGTTTTGGTCTCCCCTCTAAGAAATGCTAAAAAATCGCTCATGGACTACATGGAAGTAGAAGGATAGAACTCATACTTAGTCATAAAACATTTGCCAACAGATCACGTTTTCCCATTCTGTTTTTTCCTCTCTGCCCCGTCCCCTTCCCCCTTTCCCCTCCTACCTTTCAAAAAGTTATGTTTATTCAGCAGAAAACTAGCACTAAACCTTCACTTCTTGTCGGAGCTTTTAGGTCCCTGTAGACAGCATTCCCCCCTCTTTGCCCACCCTTGGAGGGCCTTTGTGTCCCCACTCCACAATGCTCCTCACTCTCTTCCTCTCCCTTCCTCCTGAGAAAGCAGTTTGCACTGTCCCCCCAGTCCCATGGCCTGAGGCTTGTAGCTGATTTTCACCTGTGTTCTTGCTATCAGGTGGTTAATGACATTAGATTGACCCTGGCATCAGTCAGCTGGCCTAATTTAAAGACTGCATATATGGCATAAATTGTGTCACTTCCAGCATCTAACTATCCAGATTTACAACTGAGACACAGAAAATGAAAGCTTGCTGTTTAACCACTTAGCTCAATTCAACCCAACAATCAATATCTTATTTTACTACATGTTTTATATATATTAAAAAGTTAAATGGCTAGAACAGTGGGTCTATACTCGAGTGTTTACCTCACATATGCATGAAGGAAAAATAAAAGTTGGTTCAACAATACTATGTTCACATTATCCAGGCTTCCAAGTGTAGTTGTTGTGTGCAAGTTATCTCTGTTCATGTGGTAACTGTGATTTTTATTTTTTTTTTATTCCCCCGTGGTAGCATGATTATGCTTAGTACTTTGTCTGCTTGGCTTTTTGTGCTCTTGGCTGCATTCATTTAGGTTTTGCTTTAAATCATGGATATGACTTACAGTTTTTACACTTGGCTCCTGTGTGTGTCTCATACGTACCCATCCAACCATGTCTGTGTTCTGTGCTTTTCTGTTTGTGAAGTGTGATATGTTATGTGTAATGTTTTCGTTTTGTTTTTTTTTTTTAACAATACAAAAGAGACTTTTTTAATTAAAAAAGCCCTCCTTCTTACTCACTGCAAAACTATCAACATGCATGGTTTTACATTTGCATTACAATTAACATGGCTTGTCTTTTACTAGGGATGTACCACACGAGTGGACGTTCGCTTTCTTTAACCAGTACTTCCCATCAGTTCTTTGATGGCTTTAAACTTGATTTATTTTAATATTGCAGTTGATACAGATATTCAAAATGCACATAACTGAGCCACTCGTTTATGCATATAACATCCAGAGACTATGGACTTCCAGCTGCCTGCACTGCCCTAACCATATGCTACATTTTTCACCAAGTATTCTCTAACACAGTGCTGCCCATGGAAGGTGCTGCCTCTGACACCTCTTTCCTTTTCTCCCCCCAGATCCGCGTCGTGAAGGCATTCCGTAGCTCTCTCTATGAAGGTTTAGAAAAACCAGAATCTAGAACCTCTATTCACAACTTTATGACTCATCCTGAATTTAGGATAGAAGATTCCCAGCCCCACATCCCACTCATTGATGACACAGACCTAGAAGAAGACCCTGCTCTCAAGAAAAACTCGAGTCCACCGTCTTCGCTGAACAAGAACAACAGTGCTATCGACAGTGGAATAAATCTTACAACTGATACAAGTAAATCAGCTACCTCTTCTAGTCCAGGAAGCCCAATACATAGCCTGGAGACATCACTTTAGCTGAAAAAGTCACTGCAAAAAAATAATAAATTAAAATAAAATCAAATTTAGAAACCCACAGCAACCGAAATATATAAATATATATATTAAAAACATTGCTGGCTGAAAAGCTGTTTGAACTTTTATTCACTCTGAGACAAGTGAATGAGTTGTTGATCACAATGGTTTTGGGGAAAGAATGAATGGCTGATTTACATACTCCCTCCCCCCCTTGTTCCCTCTCAGAAAAACAAAAACAAAAAATCTTCCTGCATGAATGTACTGTACACTTCTGGCCCTTTCTCTCTTTTTGTTTCCTTTTATTTCCTTTTTTTTTTTTTTTTTCCTCCTTAAGCAGGAACTGCAGAGGACTTCTTTCTGAGGCTATTTATCCAATTCACTGGTCTGTGAGTTTTTTTGAAATGCTTGTGTGGCATGGACTCAATTGTATAAATTAATTTAAATAACTTTTTTGAAGTTGCAAAGCTTAACTTGCACAGTAGATTTGCACCAGTTGGACAGAGGAACTTAAACATTTATGAGACTATATATAGAGATATATACATATAAGTATATACAGAATTAATTATATATATGTATATATCTATCTATATATATATAGTTATATATATATAAAGTTTCTTTGTTGGCATGTTGCCTTGTTTCTGCTCAAATTGCTCTGACTATTTTAACTTATTTATGTCCTAAAAAAGAATGTAATTTGTTTACAAACCTGTAGATAATATCCTTAACTATTTGTAGGGTTAAGAAAGCACTTCCTGCCGAAGTAGTATAAAAATGGCTCAGCTCAGCTCATTGAAACCGTCTGTAATATTGCACCCTGGATATTTTATTACAACCGTGTTCTGATTTCTGCCTGATTTTATTTTTTGTTAAATAATGTAGATACTGCTAGTAAATAACAAAAGAAGCCAAAATATAACACATTGGATGTAGCATTGTGATCCTATATACAGGGAGGTAAAACAGGCTTCCTTTGTTTCAAATAAAAATCAAAATCATCAGGTTCTCTCTTTTTTTTTTTTTTTCCCTCTGATAATCTGCTTGAATTTATTTTGGTGCAACACACAGTAACGGAGGCTAATTCATTCTTTAAACACAGCAAAGACTTCAAAAAATATTTTTAGAGAGTTATTATACAAAACTGAGTTGAGTTTATAAATGTAATTTAAAATAAGTTATATTTGGTTTGTCTATATGGAGATAAAACTAATGTTAAAATATTGTGATATATTGTGTTAATCCTTTTCAGTTAGTAATTTAGGCATTTATTTCCTTATTACTTGCAGAGTATGGGCTGTTGGCATTTTGGATGAAAATCACTGTAGGTTGTTGCTTCAATTTTTATTTTTTTTTTTTTTTTTTTAAAAGAAAAATACAATTTCTGCACTATTAGGTCTGAACAAAACTATTAATTGTATATTGAGATGTGCTTTGTGTGTGGTTTTTTTTTTTTAACCAAGCTTGTCTTCCTGTAGTCATAAGGTAGACTGAAACACAGTATATTATTTTACCTTGAGCTTTCTGCGAAGAAAGCTATTTTGAAAACCTGCAGTATGGAGGGTGAAGAGTATTTTTCAAGATGGTAACAGCCCTGGTAACTTAGAATTTATGAGCTTATATAATTGCTATGTCAACCACTTGAATGCTAAGCACTTTGTGGATCACAGATTTTTCATAAATAATTTTTGTATTTAATATAAAGTTTGCTCAGAGACTCTTCAGCATATGATCTTTTCCATAACTGTACAGTGCAAAAGACATTTTGAACTACACAACTGATTATGCCAGATGTGTTGAAAAACACTCTCAAACTAGCTTGATAAATTGATTTGTTAAGGTATTGCTGGTTGTGTTAAAGGTGGCTCGTAAAGTGGTGCATCTCTGCAGTCACAAGAACTAAACCAAGCCAGAGCTCTCCAAAACAAGTTTAGGCTCATGGCCAAAGTGCAGACTGAACTGATTAAAATGTTTTCAGGGTGCATCAAGACTATTCAGCCAGGTAAAGCTCTAATTGCCAGCTTCCGGACTTCTGTGTAGAAGCTTGAATGGTTTTGGCTCCAAGTCTTAGATCTGATCCCAACTTCTCACTGAACACCAGAACAGGTCTTTGAAGGCATATACAAGTCTCTTTTCAACAGGTAGTGTGACCCGTTTCTTAAAAGTAAAAAGCTAGCATGAAAACATAATTATTTTAGCTAACTCTTGACAACAAAGTGATTGAAACTCAGTCAGGATTGTTGGCTTTGTAAATATGGTGATTAACCTTTGTATAACATGTATTGGGTTTCTATGGCCTATTTGGGATATCGTATTCAGAAGAAAAAAGTGTTACCTATTTACAGGGAAGCCTCTAGCTTTGGACTTGAACATCTACAGAAGCTATTAATACTGGAACAATTTATTTTCAGCATTTCACACTGACTGTTTGCCTTTTTATTTTCAAACACTCTTCATAATTTTTCTTGGTTTAATTTTTTTTAAATTTCCTGTAGGAGTACCCCTCCCTAAGGTACCATTTACAGACTTGAAAACTGTTAAGAAAATGAACACTGCATTCTATGTATATACAGCAAAACATATATAAATTGAGATGCATAGAAAACTTGGGCTTTTGTGAGCAGAGACTGTGCTTTATGTATATGATAAATGATAGACTTTTTTTTTTAAGCAGAATAGCTATGACCTTTTAACTACAAGTTGTGCATCACAATTCCTTTCTTTTATTGCTTGACCTCTCTGTGATGGGAACAATGGATCAAAAACCAAAATGATCAGTTTGTTAAAATTCCCTGCAATATATAAATGCTCGCTCTCTACGTACTGTACTTAGCAGCATGAGATTTGTGGACAACAATACAGTGGTACATTGGCAATCCATCCCACTAGGGGTTATTAATATATGTTCATTCATCTGTTTTTATGAATTTTTTTATCTAGACAATAATTGTAAATAAAGAACTTACTCTGTCTGTTCATTTAATACTATGCAAAAGGTTATGCTTTCTATTGTTATTCTTATTCCTACAGTGTGATGCTGGAATGTTTGTGGTTTAAAAAAAAAGAAAAAAAAAAAAAAGACGAAAGTAAGTAAAATATGTGATGTAAATTATTTTATAGTTTGAAACAAAATGATAAAGTTTTACTCTTGCTGCTTTCTGTCTAACAGATCTCTCTTGGCAGGAGCACAAGTGGAAAATTTAAAGAAATAAATTCACAAAGCAGCATGAACAATAATGGTCTGACCGTAACAGCTTTCTTTATTTTCACCTGAAGTCATTAGCTCTAGCTCTGGATTCCCACTGTAATGTAAAGGTGTATGGAAAGGTGTATGTAAATCTGACTGACAGTTAAGGAGCCTGCTTACCAGTCAGTGGTTACACTTCTGTTATACCCAGGCAATAAATCAGCCCAGGGTGCTTTTAATTTCTGTCTGAGGATGGGTTGGTGTAATGCCTGAGTAACTTGGTCTGTGCTGTGCTGATGCACAGTGGTGGGATGGCAGATCTGAATGCTGCAGAGAAGTCAGCTGAAATTACTAAGTATAAAAGTCACTAAAATGGATGAAAGCCCTGAGAATCTGCATATGAAACTATTAGTTTAATATTGGTCTTAAGACCAGCAGACACTGAAGTCTGTTTTCCTGTCACTTTGGCCCACATGACATACCCCTCCATTTGTTTATATCTTTTTCATCTCTTTCCCCTTCTGTCATGATCAGAAAAATGAACTTTGAAGCCTGACAGAACTGGGGAAATGAAACCTGATAGAGCTGGGGAATTCAGCCCAGGACTCCTGACCTTCAACTTAAAACCTTAAAAACTATTGCATAAACAGCAAAAAATGAAGGAAATTTCTCTTCTGGGGCTCAGACCCTCAGCCCAGAAGTTCCTCCCTTTTTTTTTAATTTTCATCTTTAACTAATGCAGTTGTTCCCTAAGACACAATGGAGCTGTTATCAGGCAGTATTATTGCACCAGAATAGCAAGGTTTAGATGCTAGCCCAACAGATAAACTGGCTTGAGCTTCTCACACAAGGTGTGAGGAAAGTAATTGTCATATAATCTCTCTTTCTAAAGGTAAAATGCTTCCAATTACAGATTTTCCTGTCTTCTCACCTTGATTTCAAGCTCTTATCTACAAATTCTGTACAAGAAACATTTAAAAGACCAAAACTAAAGTAAAATAATACTGCACTGGGAGAAGAGATACCGATAAGTACAAATATATTCAGAGTGAGTTCAACAAAAACCCTCTAGAAAACAGTTGTTAGATGGCAGATTTATTGGATTAATTGAGCTTTACAACTTTGAAATTAAAACGGTTTAGGCTTTAATTTAGTGAGCTCAGGCTAGGTAATGATATGAAAATATTTTTCTTTTCACTCTCTATCAGTCATTCTCCTACTTCCTACACAGACAGCTTTATTTACAGCTTTAGTTTTAGTGCTTTTGACAGGATCCTTCATCTCTGAACAAAAAAAAAAAAAAGTGTGCATGTGTTGAGGTGTTGGTAAGAAAGGGGACTGGGATGGTTCACTGCTTCAGAGATCTGTTTTATGAGTTGCACTTTTTCAAGAGTGTTTGTGACATGCTTCCTTAGCCCTGCCTGGATGTCAGCTATACCTGTACACGTGGAATAATGAAATTCCTGCTACCCTAACTTCCTATTCTGTGCATCAAAATGCAGATTCAGAAAGACACACGGGATTTGAAGTTATTAATCCATCATGGTAAACTAAAACAGATACCCCGATTCAAAATAAGAATGCCAGGCTTTACTCTTGCATTTCTTCTTTTATCCAAACTAAATACACTGGAAAGAAATTGAGGGTAGTCATGCATGGCTCAACAGGAAAATCAGGTGCTGATTGTGTATGCTATGTGCCACTGAATATGTTTGTCATGAGATGCTGTACTGATACAGAGGGGGGGAAATGGTTCCTCAGTATGCAAAAAGAGAAAAGCTGAGAGAAGGAAAAAAATTCAGGTGCATATATAGTTTACTATATTCTGAAATGAAATAAAATTCTAGTTGCTTATTACTGGCTTGATCTGCACATTGAGTTCTAACAGTTCTACCAGCTTTGGCCTTGAGGTCTTGACCTTTAGCTGGAAAAGACTGGTTTACAAAATTCATTTTAAGGAGAAAAAAAAAAAAAAAAGAAAAAGCTTTTACCCCCAGACGAACCCTTTCTGTCTGACTAGAAGGTTGACAAAAAGCAGACAAACTCCAGCATTACTGTCCAACTTAACTTTTTCTATCATTTTGTGATGTGAAAAATTAGTTTGGGGTACTGGTTTACTTCAATGTAGTAGCACACTACTCAGGACCTGTTAGAGGTTCTGGGTTCATCACTTCCAGCTCCCTGTTGGTATTACAGTGTTAATAGAGATACCACAAGAAGGTAAGCAATAGAAATTTCCTACTTATGTTTGCATTCCTGCAACAGTGTGAGACATTCAGATAGTAAAATACAGTGAAAAAGCATGTAATAAAATTTATTTATGGCCCAGCTCAGAACTAGGGTCCACATGTAAATTGCCCTGGATTATTAACTACAAATCCAATGTTTCTGATTTTCTCAGTCCATGAAATGCATTTATGTAATGCTCAGCTTTCTTCACCAACACTAATCCTACAACAAAAGTGACTGAACAGATGCTTCTAGAGCTTTCCATCCCCCAAAGACAGAGCATTTGGTGCTTTTGAGGTATCAAGCCTATCATAGATAATTACAGTTTCAGAAGCAAAAATGCATTCACGAGTGTCTGTAAGAAAGCAAGATGATTTTCTGCCAAGACAGATGTTTGCATCTGACAAAATGCCATCACACTTCACATTAGCTGTCATTCTTGCTGGAAGCATGAGCAAGGCTGAGGCAACTGACCTCTTTAAAGAAATATGGGATGTACAATGTTGGCTGTGTCTAGGGAAGCCATTGCTGTTACCTGTGTACCTTTTTGGTGAGGTTTAAGCTAACATCAAGAATTAAAATAGCTTCTAGTTGGTTTTATGATCCTATTTCCTCCACTTATGAAGGGTATGAGTATTTTCACTACTTTTCTACTACTCTGTGTATGCTACTGCTTATAAACCTGAGGTTATAAAAATGGTCTCAAAGAAATATACCTTTTTACCTATTTTCTTGTATTAATGTCAATAGCCTCCTATGTCCCACAACTCCTGGATATAAATTGTATTTGCATTGTCTAGGAAAACAGAGAAAAAACAAATGGGTTGAGCATGCTGTAGGGTTGATTCCATCACCTTTCATTTCATTTTCATGTTTAAGGATAGAGGCACTACCTGATAATGACAAAGCATTTCGTCTCCTCAGTGTTCCTGCCCATCTGATGCTGTGAGTAGATTTTGTTCCAGAAAATTTGCAGGCTTGTCTGGAATACACCACTGGCAGAGCATCCTTATGCTAACTGTGAGCTAGTACAGCAGAGTGGAAATCTGCCATCCCTCCAAACACCAGACACTAAAAATAACAGCTGATAGAATAGATTCATTATTAAAAAAAAAAATGAAAAGCGAATGCTTTCTCTGGTCTAAACAATGGTCTTCTCATTATGTCCTGCATTATTCCAAAGCCACTTAAGCTCAGTTGCTGATCAAGATAATTTAAACATAGAAGGAAGGCTCCCTTTTTTTAAAAAAAGACAAATTAACTAACATCTATGAGAACTTTTTCCAAGATTTAAGTGGCTGACACAATTACAGGCTAAGTCAAAAGGTGTTTGAAATCCTTTGAGGAAAGGGCCTGTTGTCATCTGCAAAGCAATAAGAAGTAGGTGCAAAAGGGAGGTCCTTTTCTGTATAAGTAACAAGTATCCAGAAAATATGATGCAAACAGTCCTGCATATCTATGCAGTTACTAAGATCAACTCTCTGAGATGTACTATTTCTAGTACTATCATAGATTTATCAAATTCCCAGATGCATGTGGCATCAAAACCACCAAAAACTGAAGGGCAGCTTGAACACCTGTATTATTGCAGGTGTGTGAGATACTGGAGATGAGGTTTGATGTAATTGCAAACAAACACATTGCCAAAAGAGAATAGTTTTAAAGGGAGAGTGGGGGAGAAAAATTCTGCTGTGGGACATTGTTAAGGGACAAAGTGCAACTCTAACAGCTCTGCACTTGGTTGCTGAAAACGTAGAGTTAACAAGAATGTGGTAAAGGAGAATGTCCACCATTTGATTTCTTGGAAAGGCTCAGAGGAGTAACTCACTTCTGTTTAAATATTACATCTTTCAAGATTATTTTGACCTGCAATGTCTTACCAATCAAGTTTGGAAGAGACTGGGGCTTCTGGTAAAGTTAATAAGTGCTGTCTGGTGCATCACCAGATGCTTGCCCCACTCTACCCTTGCTCTGATTTACAATCAATCACACTCTTGCTCTTTTTGTCTCTTACTCTGTCTCTTACTCAGTCTAGCAACTGCTCCGGTGGGTCATGGGTTGGACTTGATGATCTCTGAGGTCCCTTCCAACCCGGCTAATTCTATGATTCTATGATTCTATGCTTGTCCTTAGAGACTTTCAGAAATTTCCTGGGCTTTTATGGGGCAGAATAGTGTAGCAAAGCTCCAGGAGGAAATGCTGCTTTTATTCTCTCATCCCAAACCATGGCTGTCTTTGATGGCAATGAGGGGTATTTGCAGTCTATTTGTCTGGATCCACAAAAATATTTCCCTTCTTTGAAATATGAATTCATTTGTTGTCATTGCTTCTCATTTCTGCTCTTTTTGAAATCGCATTTCAGACACATATAATTTAAGTGATTTCTATAAATAATGAAGAATTACAGTGTTCCAAATTTTAACACATTGTTCTCTAGCTTCCAGTACCTCACAGTTACTATTACTTTTTATTTCACGTTTCAGCTGATAGGTCAGAGATATTTTTTACTTTTTATTCAGTTGCCATCTCTTCTCTTCCCATTGGGACCAGCAGTGGCTATCAGAGTGGTTTGTATGTTGCTTAAAAGACAAAAGGCCAAGTAACAATGCAGGAGAACCATGAACTTGTATTTTAATTTTGTAGTTGTTTGATTTTTAGGTTGGTTTTTTCTTTTTTCCACTGATACAGAAGTACAGAGTAGCTCAGAGTGAGAAGCTATGTTCTGTAATTGAAAACATTTATTATAAGCAAGGAATAAATTAATGTTGTGATATACTGCCATTTAAATAGAGAGGCAGAATTTAGATAGGAATTCCCTACACTGGAAATATTCTTCTGATAAATCCTAAAATTCATTGAAGAACTAAACTGCATCAGATTTTCCTTGTGCTCATTCCTGTGCTTAATCTTATCTGCCAGTCTCAGTAAATGACAATGAAAGCAGCAGTGTGTTTGGCATTGATGTTGAATATTTTAAAATCTGTTAAAGCAGAGAAAAGACACTAATATATTGGCTTAGCTTTAAGGAAGATTTTTGTTTTGTTTTGGGGGTGGGGTTTTTTTGTTTTTAAAAAAATCTCTTACCTCGCAGATCTCCTGAAGTGATAATTTTCAATTTTAATCAAATGATATTCTGTTTCTTTGAATAACTTCTGTCTGAAGCTTTTCAACTCATTCTTTACATTACTACTGAAATTAAGAAAGTATGCAACTCATTTTTATGTGCTTTTATGGCATTAGAGGCTGAGTGAACTGTTGCCACAAATCTAGAATGTTTTGATTTTGGACACAGAGGTTACAGGAACAGGCTTTTTATTAAATAATTGTTAATTTCCAGACAGTTCAAAGATGTACTTGTTGATATGGAAAGGTGAAAAAATAAATAGCAGTGTTACATTCCCAAGAACTATGGTGATCTGTTCTTGTCCCCTTGATCTCTGACAAACCCTTGGAGGTTTGTGATTGAAAAAACAGATACTGTGCATGTCCAGAGATGCACAAAGGTTTGTAAACCTGCCAGATTTGTACAATACCCATTAACCTTCAGAACACTATCTATAGATAGCCTTCAGAACATTATCTATACTGAGGAACAGTTGCCACAGAAGGATGACAAAAGGGACACTGGACAGAATATGAAATAGAACAGGATCATTTAGAAACTCATTAGATTTGGATTGCATTAGTTTCTGATGCTACGGGAAGCCCGTGCTTCATGTCTGAGAAAAATATTACACTGTGTTGGAAGAAGAGTAGTGTAATTTTAAAAATCACATGCTGCTTTTGTTTTAAGTGTTGTATAGTATAACACAGCTCAAATCTTCAGGATCTAGGAGCTGTGGTAATCTATGTGGTAGTAACAGTAGTGAGTCCCCATTCTTAGTTTTTATGATGTAGATACAATCCTCAGATGTGGGGAAAGGGCACTCTCCACAAAGTCCATTCTATAACAATTACTCTTTTCCAAATGGAGTTGAAAACACCACTGATACAGTGCAGATTTGAAGACTGTGTTATGAATAGAGGCCAAGAGTGTAAAGTCAATAAAATTTTTAATAGTCAAATTCTCCACTGGTCCTACAGCCCACGCTGACCCACACTACTGCATAGTGTCATCAAAGTGCAAATATCTTGACTATTCCTCCACAGGTTTAATGGATACCCTACACATCAAACATACCAGCACTTTTGTCTAGAGTATGAGGAACTGACAAATCATTTAAACTTCATAATGAAATTTTTTATTCACATAGAATAGAAATTGTGTTCACCCTTTCTGGATGCCCTCAGCATAGATAAAAATATATCTATAAAAGACATGAGACGTAAGAACTGAATCTCGTTAGCTTCAGTCCTCCACCACCACCACAAAAATAGCAGATTATCACTTGAAACACTCTCTTCAAGCTTCAGTAATTCCCAGAAAATTTCTGAGCTCTGCAGCAGTTTATATGCTAAGTTGTTCTGATCAAAAGGATGAAAGTTTTCTAAGGATTGCTTTTGCTTTCTGATAAGTTTTTCTTTTTTTCCTTTTACCTGTTTTTTGTTCTTTGTTTGGGTTTGTGTTGTTTTACTTTTTTAAAGAAACAGCTATAAGTGGTTATTTTGGTTTTGGCAGCTGGCTTATGAAAACAAACTACGAAATTTATAGCATTGAATTATGAATGTATTCAGGAGGTTTTGGAGGGTTGGTTTGTTTAGAAAAAAAAACAAAACCAACAAAACAAAACCAAAGCAAACCATGCTCAACAGCAATGCAGATGGTAATAGAAGTTTTTTTAGAATTTTGTTCTTTGTGGGGATTTTTCTTTTCCGTTTGATTTAAATACAGCTGCAGAAAAGGTTGATAATAGTCAAATGACTAATATATTTTTAAATCTTTAGGAATAATACTTAACTTTTCCACATAAAAATTAATTAAATCATTCATCTTAAGGATAAGAAGGATACACAAACTAACAAGTTCACCAGGCCATCCTTATTTTTACACTAAAGACTATTCTTTTTCCTGTCCAGCAATTAGTGTGTGATTCACTTGTGCTGGCAGCACAGACAAGCACAATGCACATCACAAATATTATTCCAGGTGAGGGAATTCTGTTGTTCCCCCAGTGAATGCACAGGACAAATGGCAAAAGAGCATTCAGAGGAATGACAAGGAGGATGGACTAAAAAGTTTGGGAGGCTGTAAATTTTTGAGGCAAAGGATTTTTGTCAAGGTGGAGAATTCTTTATGTGCAGGACCTGAGACTGTAAATTGTGTTCCTAGAGCCAGAACATTTTGCCCCAGGTATAAGAATGCAATGTTTCTGTGTATCATATAAATGTAGCTGTAAGCTCAAGAGTAGGTACTCTTCTGATCTCTTTCAAAGTAGGGGAACAGCATACCCTCCAGCAGGTCTGAATTAATTTCTAATAATTTAAACAGACTAGCTCTCTTCTGATCATCTTTTCATTGTATTTTCTTATCATGTTTTTAAACACAGACCTTCCAAATCCATGCATGAGCCATGCCAATGGTCAAAGCTTCATTTAACAGCTATGCTTCTGATTTCACACCTTTAAAAAAAGCAATCAGACTGCTCTGTAGAATAGTCTCCTGAAACCATTTTGACATGGAAACAGAGGGCCAATACAGCTTCCTTCTAGTGGAAAACTCAATAGGATAATTACTAGTCTCATTAGTGATATCATCCGTGTGAAAATTTAGGAGAATGAATTGTTGAGCTTCTAGCATACAGCTTAATGCTGAAGCTCTAAAAATGCAGTGAACCATGCATCCAGAAAAGGGCCTGAATTAGCTGCGTTTAGTCCTGGGAACTGAAATGTTGTTGAGGAGGCTACTATCAGCATAGGTGGTGAGTATCTGGATTGGCTGTAGATTGTTGAGATAAAAATATCTAGGAGAGGCTGCCAACAAGATAATAATGACTTGAAAGCCAAATCAGCAGCTGATCTATTTACTTGGCTTATGATTTAAGAGCTTCAAGATTAATAACATTGCAAGAATCTGTCAAAAGTGTGTCAGAAGATGCATCCTGCCTTACAATAGTAGAAGTGTCTTGTTTGTGGGGAAGACAGAAACTGAATGCTACAGGCTCTGTAAAGTACCCTTCATTGACTGCAGAAATGGATGAAATAATTCTAGGTAGCCAACTGGCTAGTTCTCCTGGTTTCCCTGAGATATGATCACAAGTCAGCTGTGGAGTCCAAGCAATCAGAAGCCTCAGGTCAGCTGGGAGGTGCTGCCAGGGCATGGATCTGCCCCAGCTGCCCTCCCAGGGTGTCCCACCCTCTCACCTCAGCTCCTTATAAAGAGGCAGAAGTGCTGAGAGGGGGAATCTCATTTCCTGGGGCTCCTCCCTTTTGGCCTGCTGCTCTCTCTGCTGCTGTTCAGGTATAGGAAAAGTTTTTATATTTTATGTTGGTGTTTGTATTAGTTTTGGTATTTTGCTGAATCTCTTTATATTTCAGACTTAGGAGGTCTGTCTTTTAAATTTTTTGAAGTATTTTTATTTTATGCCTCAATCAATGAAATACACAGAAATGTTTTGAACCTGTTAAGAAAGTATGATACCAGACCTACTTCAAAAAACATGACTTCTACTTGCCCCTTTTTTGCAGCTCCTATTAGAAACAGCTATGTTGTCTTAAATGGGATTGTAATATGATGACTTGCAGCATTTAAGATTTAATTTTGGGGGGTCAGTGTACAAATTCAAGTGAGAGTTACAGACATTCAAAGCAGTCAGGTTGGTTTTTACTTTGCAATAAATAAAAGGAAAGCTGTCTAGCAAACTAACTGCAGAAATTCAACACTGGATAAAGAGGTTGGAAAGGAACTGTTATGAAAATATTGCCTAGGGATAGAAATTCTAGTAGCAGTAGTGATAGCTAAGGAAGGGACTGAAATGTGGTTCAAGAACCAACATTTTAGGTGCTCCTTAACCAGTGGCACTTCCCTGGCTCTGAAGAAGGGAAGGATGAGCTTGTGTGTGTTGAGTGTATCTGACAAGCTCAAAAGAGAACACTGATCTATGGGCATAAACAGTGGGTCTGGTAAATGCTGGAATACAAAAAAACTTATGGACAACAAGGGAGGTCCATTTCCAGAAGTATTAGTGTTACTCCTGCTGTAGGTTTAAATGTGGGATGAGTACAGCAGCTGAGGACACAGTCTGGCTTAGGACAGTCCCTAAATCTACACAGACTTACGTTGTTCTAAGGGAAACATTACAGCAAACTGGGAAGACAGCTAAGCAACCCTTCAGAGAAATTGCACCATAGAAATATAAATGCTATTATAACTGACTCCCTCATAGTTTAGTTCAAGAGAAGGGGTGGATGGGAAGGAGGAGCAGGATCTAATTCTGTAGAGAGTGTGTAGAACTTGAATTGATTATGAAAGTCCTTACTGCTGAAACAGATTATAACTAGACATTGTAGCAGGTTAGAGGTTTATTTCCATATTAAATCTTAAAAGTGGATACCTGGAAAGGGAGTTGCACCTGAAGGACAACAGAAAGATTTACTTTCATAGTAAGCTATGGCCTGAGCCAACTTAAAGTGGTGGTTATCTGCCAGGCTGTGGCACTTACTTGTGCAGGGTCCCACATAGACTTTTTCTCAGATGATATGCTGGTGCATGCTGAAAAGCTTTTAAAAGGAATGTATGATGTATTTAGAATATTAAAAGCTTATGGCTGCTACTTTGCATTCAGCATTGATTCATATATCATCATATATTCATCATGCCTCAAATAAGAGGCAGAACTGATGAAGCCTTTTTGAAATCTGTGGAATTCTAAGCTATGTTTCATTCAATATACATGAGCTGAAACAGACTGGCACCTAAATATGTGAGGCCATCCATGAACTGTGGAGATTAAGTAGTTTAACAAGCATCCATGTAAATATAAAGATCCAGTACAGATCTAGATAGTGAATGTACACATCTGTGTGAGTAGATGAGAGAGAAGCACTCATTCTGAGGGTGGGAGGACAGGTACAAAAAAATAAAAAAAATATCAAGCTACCTGGACAGACATTAAGATATTTGCATAGAAATACTGCTTGATGTTTGTTTCCTAAAAGCCTTAGGAAAGCACAGCTGATGACAAATAAAGAGGGCAGTATCAAAGAGATTATGTAAATATTTTTTCCCTTTCTGAAAAAGGGTTAGACCACAGGCTAATTATCCCTCTTTTAGGCAGAGGATATATATTTCCAGGGTGATCATATCTTTCATTGTTGCATATATTTATGTCAACTGATTCTCTGTGGAGGTTACAGATAAGAGCAAAAAGTTCAGAAAAGCTCTTTACTTCATGTGGCATATTCATAAAATCTGCCATGCCTTAACCTTGCCTGTTCAGCAGAGGTTAGATCAGTTTCATTTTGAGTTATTCCAAGGGATAACTTGCAATGGATATTTGTGCTCAGATTAGCCACATAGTGTCACCCTAGACCATCACAAAAATCTAATAAAAGACATTCTGCTTAATCACAACCTTTGAGAAGTTGTACTGGAGATAGTCTGGAGGAATGTTATTACTTACAAGTAAATCTAAAATGTTGTCAGGGGAATCTTTCATCCTTTATGACCTAGCAGTAGCCAGAATCTAACCATCTACAGGTGCTCCTGAAATTTGGGACAAGAGCCATCTGCAGAGCTTAATGCTAATTGTAACGAGCTAAGTGCTTTCTGAGAGTTCCTCTCTGCTTGAGATAATGGCACCTATGCTTCTCGTGTTTAAAAAGCGAGTGCAAACACTAATGTGCTGGATTTCTAGTGATTACATGTTAAAAAAACCCCAAACTTTCAAAACTTATTTGCTGTTCTGCTTGCACCTTTCCAATAACCCAGATAAGCCAAACCTCATATTGCAGATTTTCTGCCTTAGTTTCTCTTGTACATTGACTGTGATGAGGATTCCTAAAACTGGTTATGATTTACCAGAAAGCCCCAAGAGAGCACCAGCCTGGAGTTCTGATTACTTCCCAATCCCCCACAAATCAAATGTACTGCAAGACAGAAATCACTTAGTTCTCCTGTAAGCACCAGGCCTGGTCTATGTTCTAGATAACAACAGAAATGTTTGGGCTGCCTGTTTTCCTTAAATACTGAAAGAAAGATAAAGAACATCTTATTCTTCATAGCTATTCTGGTTTTCTATGTGTGCCTGCGTTCTTTTAAGCTATATTTTAATTGGAAGTAGATAATTTTCAAGCTTTTCTTCTATTATTTATAATTATTCCTCCTGGTAGAGGCTTCAGCCACAACAAAAAATAAATGATCAGAGGAGGAGGATAATATTTTACTCTTCATACAAAAATAATTCAGTTTAGCAGTTTCAGCTATTTTGGACAACCCTTTTGAGAGTCCTCCTTTTTTCAGAATTTTCTCCCAGAAGTGAGGTTTTCTCATTTGTTTTACTAAACTACCCTTCTTGGTTTGTCTATTAATAACAGATCAGGGTTGTCTACTTGTCTGAACAGGCTGCAAAAGAATCAAATCAATCTGAAGACAGGTTGAACGCTGCAGGGGTTTTGGGAAAGGCCAGTAGATAAGAAGGGGGACTCAATACAAATGCTAAGAGCCCCCATGCTTATGTCTTGGAGACAGTAGTATGGGAAAATAAACATAAATGGACATTCATTGTATATAATTAGTGAAATTGAGCAACAAAAGCTTAGAGAGACAAGTATTACCAAAACACATCCTGAAATCTTTCTTGGTAAGCAACAGCACTCCTACCAGATAGGAAAAGCTAAGCTTCAATGACAAAAGAGGAGGTATGATTTTTTTTTTTCTTTTATGTATTAATTAGGTCGAAGAAAAAAGCATTAAACACATAACAATTAATTAGCAACTTTCTGGCAAGATCAATATCCACAAGTTGTAGACTATTAAAGGGCTTGCTGTTGGTGATACTGTAAACTTGGATTAATTCTCTGATCCAGTAGAGAAAAATGAACTATGCACTATTTAATAAAACTGATGACAGCTCCTAACTACAGATACTGCTTTAGAATGTTCGTTTTAGTATCCGTTCTTGGTTTGTTGCTTAATAAGGCTCATCTCTGATTACAGATGCACAAGACAGCATTATATTCTTAATAACTTAAAGTACAGTTAGTAAAATATCAGGCAGAAGGGGGAAGACAAAAAAAAAAAATTGTCCTAGAAGGAAGAGAAGTTTACATTTACCAGGTTCCATCTTCATAGTGTAACATCCATGCATAAGATTTTCTGAAGGAAGTAAGATTTTTATTCTTACACTGAACACAGAAAGGTGATGTTTACATTTCCCCACAGAATCTGTTTTGAGCAGAAACACTGACTTCATGGACAGCCTTGGGGTTTTAGGATACATCAATATGCCAAGTGTCTATTTTTGAGTTTGCAAGAAGAACAAAAGCTGTAGTTTGGAACTTCAAAGTGTTTTCTGATTTCTGTGCCACTGCATAAAACCATTCTTCTCTTTCAATTAGATTTTTAGATGTGAAACATAAATGTAGTAAGAGATGATACCTTTTAATTATATTTTATATTGCAAGAAATATGAAAATTCATAGCAAAAGCCCATCAACACTACCCTTCCTAATGGACTGACCAATCCAAAGATAGCACACAACTCAACAAAAAGAGATGAACTCTGGCATTTTGCCACTCAACTGAATTTTGGGGTGCCTCTACTCTTACAGCTCATTCTCACTTTCAACCTCCAGTAAAATAAACAAGGAAGGAACTGGAGTAGGAAGATATTTAATTAGATGGCCTACTTGGATCCTGATTCAAACAATCATCTTTACTCAGAATGACAAATGAAGTGTGTTTAAAGTGAATTAATTGCTTAAGTCCTAGGACTTGCATGTCCTTTCCTAAAGCAAAGACATAATTCTCTCCTTCCTTGACTGCTAGCTAATAGGGGCCAATAAATATCAACTGCAGGTATCAGCTTTTGGATTGGACATAAGCCAGGAAACATTTGCAGTGAACTGTGATACACAATAGCAATGCCACTTATGAAAATGGAAATCTACTCTAAGGCTTGACAGATACTAACTTACTTAATAGCCTCTTGTGCAGTATTCATAACCCTTAGAGAAATAAAAAAGAGAGAGATAATTTAGGGCTAAAGGCTACAAGCACTGAAAAATAAAAACTAAATATGCCTGCAAGCTGTGCAGTGTCTTGCTCAATTTTTAACGTGTCAGAAGAAATTATGTTCCTTTTCATTGTGTGCAAACATAACCAGCTTAGCCTATTAAAATCCCTGCTGCTATAAAACACAGTAACAGGAAGTATTCTCCTGAAGACAGGAGGGAAAGATAAGATTCAGAGTTGGCAAAAACCCCTTCTGATTAAACTGGGAAACTTCCTGTCTCCTGTGAATCTAACCAGGTATATTTTAGTATACATATGAAATACAGAGCTACACTTTCTTCAAGTGGATATGGTCCTGCCTTCACAGATGAAATGTATGTCTTCAGCCTGGTCCATGAATTGCAATAAATTCTTCTGTGTATGTTGTAATGGTTATTCTAATTTTTGGTAATTCATTCTAATTTTGGTAATTTTATTCTTGTGAGACTCCCTAAAAGGAGACATTTCTAATTTTAGGGCTAAAATAGAAATGAGTTGCCTTTACACTATGTTACATACAAAGGATCAGCTCATCTTTTCACTGTGCCCATCTCCTTTTGCAGAGTTTGGTGAAACCCAAATGGCTTTAATGAAGCTCAGGCTGAGCAGAAATAAAATGTCTGGATTTTACCTGTCCCTTCACATGGAGATGGTAGACTGGCTTTGCAATTTAGATGACTGCACACTTTACTGTTCATTTAGTTGCCAGTTTAAGATGAATCAAAGACCTGAAGACTTCCAATCTGTAGTAAATCCTTTTTGCATTTAATTCTGAGCAGTAGCCATCCATTCAGATGGAGCTCTCCACTCACTCCCTAAACCTGAGTGGATTAGGAAAAATATAGTACATGGTTTCTTCAGGGTTAACTTAACAGGGCAGTCAAGGATACACCTAGATCTGAACATGAGCATTTGACTCTATTTCTCTTATAAGGTATGGTAGCTGTTATATTAATAATGGGACTTGCTGACCACATCTCCTGGTAACATCAAAGTACAGCTTCCTGCCTCTAGTGCTCCAACCTGATTATTTGTCAGGTTCTGACAAACTTCTGATTATTAGAAGTATATTTACTACTAGGACCACATGAGCAGCTGTCAGAACTGCAGGTTATAAGCTGAATAACACCACCATTAGGGTAAAAACTTCTTTAAGCCAGAACAGTGACATTGAGAAGGAAAGTATGGCAAAAGGCATCATCATTTCTATCTACCTCTGCACAGAAAAATTCCTAGTTATTTGGTGACTTTCTGCTTCTGTCTTGGCTGTTTGGTGATCTCCTGAATATTTGTTTCCAGGATGTAAACACAGCTTCTATTAAAAAGAGCAAGACTGAGTTTCAGATTTATAGATTTACTAAGATTTATTTGCAGTTTACACTTGTTTCAGCGGATTTCTTCACCTTCATTACAATTTAATTTGATAATCTGTGGAGAATTTAATGATGTAATTTATTGTGATGCTCACTCACACACAGGAAATTTTTAAAAAAAAACAATGCTAGAAACAAGTGAAAATGCATTCCATAGATTAGAATAAGTCAATAGGCAACTTACACAACTGTATTACTGCAACTCTACAATCATTTTTAAAAATGTTTTAACACTACAAAAACTAACCTTTCAGTTAGACTGCAAGCCCAAAGACTTTACAGCTGCTTACTTAATGGTTAGCTTGCTAGCAAAGAGGAAAAGAATCTCCTTCAAGAATACCCTCAATCATTCCACTGTAATGTTTTGTGCAGCTGCTGTGTATGGGCAAACCTCTTTTATTTTAGCAATCTACACCAACTCATAGATAAAAGCATAATTTCCTTAGGTGTATCATCCTTTCTCTCAAGTTTATTCCTATGTTTTCAACATTACCACATTGCTACCCACCCCTCCCCCCAGTGCAATATCAAGGTGATACAGATTTGTTTGCTGGAAGCAGCTACTGATGAAAGCAGAAGAATCTGAACAGTTACTCCTGATACTTTTATTTATTTTTTAAATGATAAATCAGCCATAATGCAAATTATCCCTTCAAAGCAATGCAAAGAATCAAAGTAAAAACACCATCTAGGGACAACTATTGTGTAACATCTTTGTTCCCTTGTAAAGCAGGGCAATTCCAGCCCAAGTACATTAACTTGATCTATGTATTTCTTGTAGTTAATTTCATCACAGATGTATAGTATGTGAGTAGAAGGGATTAAGAATTATATATTGGTAAATATAAATCAGTGCCAGTCTAGTGCAGCAAAGTATTTCAGATGTCTTAAAAATAACTCTCCAAAGACAGGAAAAAAAAAATAAAAATCCTGCATTTCATGATGGAGTTTGTGCTCAGCATCATAGCTGTTTCCTTAGGAACAAGGAATCACGTGATGAGAGGTACTGGTGGAGCATGCTCAATGCATAAATAAATCAGGCTCATTTTTCTTCTTTTGTTCTGAAACCTACCCCAGTTTTCCTGCTGTTGGCTGCAGCACTGAGATGCCTCATTTCCCTCATATGTAGAAACACAGTACAGGTGACTGGCGTTGTTGTGTGCTGCTAGTGCTAAAATATTGATTAATGTGGAGCAAACGAACATGTACTTTTTTCCTGTGGGAAAGTCCAACCTCCCTGCATGCAGATTTTCAAAAGAAACCTCAGCAAAATTGAATTCATACAGATGAAAAAAATTAGCCAAACAACAGAATACAGCAGCAAGCTATTATTTGTCAAAATATGTAAGCTAAAAGTTTTCTCTATCACTTCAATTTTATTTATGAACTGCTTCTTCTTTTTTCATAGACTTGGTATTTTGACAGTATGTTAAATAAAAGAAAACTCTAACCATTAAATGAGGAAAAACTTACAAAATACTCTGTCTTTGCAGGATTTTTTTAGTATATTTTTAGATAAGAAATCCCCGCTTTAAGATGGAAAAAGAATCTGATTTCTGTGCTGCAGCTCTGTTTGGCATTTGTACCTAACAGTGTGTCTTGAATACATGATGAGCCATTCACAGACTCCCACAGGGTGATGGAGTTTAAATCTGAATTTATTCAGGTCCATACCCAAACTGATTTCCCTAAAGAATAAAGACCTCTGTTGGAGCTCACTTGAATCATACTTGTTTTTCATTGCTGAACTGAGGTGGATGTTTCGACAGTCCTTTAGAAATAGCCAAAACTGGGACCTTGCATATAAATTTTACATATATATATACATATATAGTTTTATATTTACATAAATATAAGCATGTATTAAAAACCTATAGGGTTGAGGCTAGAATTTGTTTGTCCCTGTCTCATGGCTATTGGTGTTTCATACTCTCACCACTGCCATGGCGTATGCTTGGATCATAATAAGGAAACAATGAAGGAAGTCCTGAAGAAGTTTTGTTTTACTTGAAAATAATTGCCCCTTTCCCTGAACTTTTGGGATTTTACTCTTGCTTAGAGCTTGAAAGCATGCTATGCAATCACATGCAAAGTGCATAGTTTTATAGATAAACTAGACATCAGAAGTAATCAGGGTAATCACTGTGCCCTTTTTATCCCCAGGAACCTAAACACCAGTGCTTTCATTTTCAAAGGAGAAAGAGAAAAAGAGAAGTTTTGTATGCCTACAAGTGGAAAGAGTTACAGGGTTACAAGGCTCAGTGTAGTGACAAGGCATCAGGTATCTCTGGACTTACCTCATGGGGGTCCCTGTTTTGTAGCCCAAGCTATATAGCCACTGCTATTTACAGCCCAGTTAAGTGTATGTTGTAAACTGGGGGACAGCAGGAACAGCCAACACAAGTAGCAGGTTGTTTTTTTGTCTGACACTATATTCCCAACTTCATGAACCATATTGCTCCAACAATCTCATTGCTGGGCCAAGGAGACATGCAAATGGACTGAAGGGAAGGAAACACCTTTAGATTTGTCACACCTAAAGACACACAAAAAGTTCATCACCAATGTTGCCATGTAGTTCTTTCCACCCTGTAAGGCATAACATATATTTGATTGAAGGAGCTGTGTCTCAATCAAAATCCACTCTGCCATTTTCTTATTTCAAGTTAGGCAAGTTAAAGGCAAGTTTAAAGTTAGGCAAGTTAAAGGCAGCTGGTATACTGCAGTCTGCTAACTGCTAAGTGCATTCTAGAAATGTCCAGAACAACCATAACTGTTTACATATCCTATACTGACTAGCATTTCCCAAAACATGGCCAAAAATACCTCAAAACTAAAAATGGAGCTAGAATAATGTCTGTGAGGAAAAAATACTTATTCTACTATTTCCAGACTTTTCTAATAGGTTTCAGCTAAAGAAGTAGGTTGTACTAGCTGCTCCTCCCAGGAGAGCAGAAAGGAGAAATAAAATAAAATAGTATCCTAGAATTTGTGAGTAAGAGTAATAAGAATATTCATTACAAATGTGAATACACAAATTCCACCTCCTGTCACAAGTGTTCTAATATGTACCTTTTCTGGTGATCAAGCAGGCTTGGATATTGAGAGGAAAAACCTCTGAAATTCTTTCTACTGGAGCAGTCTTACATTGTGTAAAATACTTAATACTATCTTGGCCACAAGTAAATGCAGAAAGCTCTTCCAGCCTTTCTGGGAGGACTTCCAGCTGGGAGGGGAAATCTGCCTGTTTTCTGGTCCCAAATGCTATATATGTTTGTTTCTATACCATAATGTCAACAAATTACTTCTATCACCTTTTTTTTTTCCTAGCCCTTCAGAATGCCCCCTAGCCTACAGACTAGGGTCTATGTACATGCAATATACAATTATAATTCCTCTCAGACAGAGACACTTGCAACCAGCCTTTGCAAATTCTGTAAGTACTGTGAAGCAAGACTGTAAACCCCATCACTTCCTTATTGGCCACTGTTAAAATATTTTACTGACATGAACTCTATGGACTCAAACCCAGATATTTTTATTTTTTTCTTTTTGCAATGAGGAGCCTGATTTTTAATTTGGTTTGGTTTCTGTCCATTCATTCCTGTGAGAGAAAAAATAAATTACTGACTAGTTATTCAATCACTTAACTCTAAATAGAAATTGTAATTGCTTTCAAAAGATTCCCACCCATGATGGCTTGAGCCACTTCCCTGCCATATTTCTGTATTTGCTAGATGCAATTTTCAACAGCTGCCTTCTGTGAATTTATGCAGTGGTTCTGCAAACCAGATTGCCCAAAGGGTGCAAGTCAGTGGGTATACAGCCCTGTATCCATGTCCTGGTTTGAGAGGAGCAGGATTGAAAAACCCTACCTGGGACACCAGCAGAAAATAATCAAAAAGAAAACTTAGTCTTACAGTGGCTTTGAGTTTCTTAAACCCAAAAAGCCCCACTGCTGTACCAAATAGTCACAAAGTATGTAAGGACTGAAAACAGCAATGTTAATAATGAATTAACAATTTGAGATGCTAGCATCTCAGTTCTAAATATGAAGCTATTCATGAGTCTGCAAAGCTCAAAAATCATGTCTGTGTTTGCTACTAATTTACAGTTTCATCTCTAGCTTTAATGATTTGCTCTGTAGATAATGACATTGTTCTATCTATACTGACATCCATAATTTTCCCAAACTATTTTCAATTTAAACTTGTCATCAGCAACGTAAACCTAAATTGCATGTATTGGAGGGTTGTGATCTGCAATGCATCAAAATGTAGCAAAGGAAAATTAAACTAATTGTCTAAAATAAAGAACAACAGTTTGGTTAATGGAACAGTCACAGCCTTCTGTCAATGAATTTTAGTGTAATCTGCAGTTAATTTAAGTCTTGCCTCAGCATATTATCCAGTCAAAGAATCAAAAATTTTCTGCAGTCTTTTAGACTTTTTTAATCAAGTGTTTAAAAAAAATATGCATTTGTTTATCCCAAGTGGCATTTCTTTACTTGGTCTTACCCAAAACACCTAGTAACAATGGAATTAGTAACTACATTAATAAAGCTAGTATATTTTAAAATAAAACAAGCTTTGTACAAGTTGATTGCCATTTTTGCAACAAACTTTTTTTCTCTTAAGTTGCTTCACTCTACTGATGATATAAAGACAACCTTTTTGTATTTCTGATACAGTTTTCTAGCTTGCACAGTATCTTTAATGCCAAGTTTTAAGTCATTAAGTTTTTAGGGGGTTCCAGGGGTGGGGGGTTCCTACCACAGCATGATACATATCTAAGATAGATGAAGTTCCTGTCCTTGGTGGTATTAAGGCACAGTCTAGAGGTGGCACTTCAGGACATGCTGTACTGGGCATAGTGGTTTTTTTCCAGCTTGAGGCTTGGACTCTAATCTTAAGAGTTCTTTTCCAACCATGACAATTCTCTGATTCTTTACTGTCTTTCAAAGTCAACAAAAGCAGTAGTTATCCTTGATATTATCTTGAAGTACAACAAGAAAAAGCATTCCATAGAGTCAACATAGTTGTGTGACTAAATGGTGGCAAATCAAACTGCTGTTCCCTGCTTGTAGGCTTCACTGCACTCAGTTTTTCCAGTGCCAGACAGATCTGCCACTGGTTAGTACTGGACCAGAGACATTATCTAAATCAAAGTACTAGAATTTACTTGACTTACAATTGTAGGAATATTCTCGTAAACATCTGAAAAACTTATTTCTGCTACTTATTACTGACAAAACTGTTAAAAAACAAAAAGGGTGGGAATTATAAATAGTTTAATTTGGCCTAAGTATGTTCATGAAGTATGGGCATGATTCTAAAATTTCTAAATCTAAATGGTTGGAAAAGGAATTTTATGGGAGCAGGAACATTGCTGTCAGCTGCAAATAGCATGAGTTTGTAGTCAAGAGAGTTTAATAAAACAGACACAAGACAGACAATGGTCACAGTGACCAATATCAAATTTATGGCTGGCAAATACAGACAGAGATCCCCCAAGTATTTGTATTAAAACCTAATGTGCAGAAGGAGAGTACACATTTCTTTCATGATGGAATTATAACTTCTGGATGTATCACAGCCAAACAAAAGCCACAGGTTCCTACATGATGCATTAACTCTTTAGACCCTGTCTTTAAAGCCTCTGTTCCTCTACTCCGTAGAAGAGATCTGACAATCACTTTTTCAGCTGTTAACTTTTAAATCTTGCAGAACACCACTACATGAAATGCAGGAATTAAACTTAGGATCACTGCTGGAAATGGTATAGATCTGCCTTTTCCATTTGCCCCAGTTTATAAATCTATTCCACTTCACTTGGGATTTTCTTCTCTTTTGCTCAATTTTTCAAACATATGATTCTATGTTTCTTACAAAAAAAAAAAAAAAAAAAAAGCACCTTACACATAGCAAAGTATTTCTACATTTTGCTGAATGATTATTTCACTGAATGGTCAGACTAAAGTTAAGAATTTGGGGTCAAAACTAGTGAAAAATAACCTTAACAGGATTGGTGATCAAAAACTCTGATTTGGGTATGTACTGAGAAAAATTATAAACCCCCCCTAAAATAATGGTTTTTAATATTTTTAGGTTATCTCCCATCTACTTTACATGGAGACTTAATCTTTCCCTTCTCTTTGGTCTCTGTAGGGTGGTCTCTCTTTGAAGTCAAACTGAACTCAAATTGGAACCTAGTGTGGTATATAAAAAAAAAAAATAAAAAACTAAACCTGGTGTGCAAAAATCAAATTCTAATCATGGAACAACTTTCCAATGACATATGAGCCAATCTGTGACATTGATGAAATCCTACCTCTTTTACACTTGCATATTTTAACTGGCATAGGACCTTTTTTTCCCAAAGCTAGGCTAGCATTGATTCACTTTGATGCAGTAATTACCAGGAAAAATATATAGCTGTGCTACCCACTTAAATTGCCAGAATACATTACTATACTCTAGCAAATAATCTATTATTTTAACATTTTACAATATAAATAGAGTATTTAAATGACAAACAAGGGGGAGGAATGTTTTCATTCTTGGAAAACTTCCAGATATATTTTTGAAAGAATTATAATTTTAACTTGGTCTGTACCTGGCCCTGCTCCTAATATGACTGACTGAGGTACTGTGCAGTTGGTGAAGGATACAGTCATTCATCACAGTAATGTTGTTTCCACTAGCAGAGTACATATGGAAGCTGCTGCCTTAGGAATACCTGTAAGGTATAGCTCATTTATAAACATAACAGAACTTTCCATCAAATGACTTTAAAAAGAGCAAGTGAGAACTATGTTTTTATATTCCTCAATTTAAAAATTACAATTTAAAAAACAGAATGGGAATTTTCCAAGCAGATCATGTGCTATTGCCACCACAATCTAACTTGCAACATTTCTGGTTTTGCTTTTCCCCTATTTATTGACACATAAAACTAAGAGATTTCAGAGCAAATGTCTCTAAATAGTGGAAAATATTAATAATTTCTTTTGTTTGAATAGTGTCCAGGTCAGGAGAATTAAAGGCTGAGTAACGACTTTAGAGAAAATACAGAGATTACAGTGAGTAATCTGACTCAGTGGAGGTATTTCTCACCTCTTCTCTGTTTGTCCTGTAATTAGCTATTACTATTTCAAACTGATGGGATTGAGCAATGTGCAAAATAAAAAAATTCACTTGCAGGGTCTCCTTTATGGCTCCCAATACTGAAGCATAAAAAATAAAATCGCAATAGTCCTTGAGAGTTCCCAAAGGGAACTGCAGCCCTTTATGCACAATGTACTTTCAATTCTCATTTGGCAGGCTACCTGTCTTCTGGGTGGTCTTAACATCTCCAAGTCCTCTGGCAACTGAATAGATTTTTTTTCCAAAGCAAGTGGCCATATCCTCTTTTTTCAAGTTATTATTCAGCCTCTTAGTCCTTTCAGGTTCACTCAAACTCTGTTCTAGAGAGACTTTTGGTGGTTCTTAATTCAGATTAGCAAAAGTTTCTAGTGACACTGCATTATGCAAAATCTTCAACAAATAGAGGAGGAGGAACAAGTTAAATATGTTGTTAAAGGAAGAAGGATGTTTTTAAAAGTCTCTGGAATGAGCTCAATGGAAATTTCAGTTTTTACACGTTCTTCTGCCTAACTGCACCTCTGAAAAATTTATTTTGCTTGTGTAGTTCCATCTCTTAACCAATGCAGGTATTAATCTTTTTATTCTGGTGCTGGTATGTGCTTACAGTGAGGTAAGAAACATCATGCAAGCGTGGTATTTTTGCAAGGGATTCTTTAGCATGGAAACATGTCCTGTGAGGAACCTCACAGAGGAATTCAGGAGAGCTCTTAGGAGCCCAGGGGAGCAAAGTCTTAGCAGGTGTAGGCAGCAACAGGTATCCGAACAAAAGGGCTGAACAGTGCACTTTTTTTTTTTTTTTTTTTGTAAGTGGACAGAACATTTGGAGCAGCAAGTGACAGCCTCAGTGCATTTGGATACTACAGTGGTCCTGTTTCAGAAAACAAATGTAGAGAAACCCCCTATTTGTCCATCCCTTAAGAAGAACCCCTCTGAGAATATCTGTGTTAAAGGCCTTTTTCAGACATTTGTAACGTTATGATGGCAGCTTCTAAATAGCATAAAAATGTAACAGATTTTTGCTGGAAACATGAAACACTGTGAAGCCAGATTAGTATTACTCTTAGCCCTGTTCCTGCAGATGTTTTATGTTTAGTAGCTTAGCTATGTTCTGAGGAATGAGAAGGTATCATCTTAGTAGGAATACCACAAATGACCTGTTCAGAGATTTTGTATGAGATTATTTTTTTCATTATGATACGAATTCTAAAATCACAGCAAACATTTCCCCTTTTCACTGTGACTCTAGACTGTGTCAGCAGATCACTGGATCTTTAGAAAATGTTTTAGCAGCATCTCTTAATTTTCTGCCAGTAATCACTGAAACCTTCAACAGTATCACCAAAACTTTTTGCATCATTCAGATGACGGATGAACAGCACTTGGTGAGGTACAGTGGTGTTGCCACTGCAGCATACCCTTAAGTGGTCTAATGCATAGATTCTGCACATGCTGTTTTCTGCCTTGGTATCCACTCTGCAGAGAAATTCACAGAATTACTTTGCTATACTTGAGTGTGAACCAAAAAAATTTCAACAACATGAAAACTCTTCTTCAGCATTCTTGCTCACTTCTAAAATAAACTTATTAATATGGAATGATCCAGAGCTCTTCAGTTTGAATCTCAAGTTTGCCTTAACTGCCCAAACCAGCTTGTCTGTGGGCTTGGGAGGTCCATTTGAGCTCAGGCCTGGCTGTTGGGTCTCACCCAGAGCTGTGCTGTAGTGAGTGTGTGTCTCCAGCACTGTTGTAGTTGTGCCTAACCATAGATGTTGCAGAGTTACCCTCTGACCTGCAGACTGACTTCTTCTGTTGACCCAACATGTACTATGGATGTACCAGGTAATTACTGCTTATTTCTGACTCTGCTTACATCATTAGTTCTGATTCTATTCCTGACTTGGGGACTTGTTTTTCCTGGACTGACCTTGAACACACATCATCACCATACAATCCTCTGAAGATCTGAGATTCTGGCTGACTGACTACCATCTCTGGGTCGATCTGCTTGCCTTACTTTAGTGCCATGGGACAGGGCCCTGCCTTGTAAGACTCTGCCCATGTGGGGCATAGTTTTGCTTCCCATCCCTTAGGGAGTAGGAAGCCCTTATCATGGCCTGACACCTGATTTCTGGAGTTATTTTAAATTGCATACCTGTTAGACCATGGTATTTCTTAATTCATACAACCTACTTTCCTTTGTAAATCTTGAGCTTTGTAGTGTGATTGCCTTTGTGGTTTTAATTCAGCAGGTACTGCAGAAAGGAACTGGTAGTCCTTCCCCCTCACTCCCACAGATTTATTCCCTGATCTGGCATGTTGGTAATTATCTAAATGTGTTTCCATTCCAACTTACTGTTTGCTGTCTTTATGCAGCTGCATTTGGGTTCTTACCAGTCTGCCATGGCAGATTATGAAGAGCCCAGTTCCATTTATGCAGGCAATGATCATGTTGAGTTTTTTATTTTAAAATTATACCTGCAGGCTTATTCTTGCAACTCCTATAGGATAAGTAGAAGAGAAAGAAAAATATATGGCTGAAAGAGTAAGAGAAAAATAAAAAAGGTACATCAGGGAAGGCTTCTGGTACACATCTTCCCTATGAGAAATACTGTGCACCAGCTCAGCTGGGGACAGCAAAAAGTCAAGCCAGAGCAGTATAATAATCCCTAATTCTTTATATACAAGTAAGGAATTCCTAATCTTTCATCCGTGACTTACATGACACCAGAAGCTGTGCAGAAGAAATTCGTACTGGCATTAGACATCAGAATGGAAGAGTCCTGGGAATTGATTATGAAACTGGAAGTACTCTTCTTCCTTTTAAGTTTTCAAAGTTATCCTTAGCTGTTCAAGAAAAGTGAATTCTGACAATTCTTGACAACATGAAGAAGTAGAGGTGCATTTTCTTATATAGTATCTACAATGTAGACAGCTGGCATGCATTCATCTCTGATCATGCACCGAGGCCAGCAATTCTTCTCATCAGGGACTTAGAGCAATGAGCTCTTCCTGATACATTTTCATGAAGAAAAATTAATTAACTGAAGCTTAATGCTACTCTGTCTTCTGTTTCCTCTAGCTGACCATTAACATCTTTGTAATAAATATTTTATAGCCATCTCTCTGGAGCTAGACACAGAAAATAACTGAGGTGCCTTGTGTTCTGGAAGATCTCCCATGTACATAGTGAAGGCAGGAGCTATGCTTCAGGCATTGTTCACAGTTTAAAAAGAGAGGGCCATTGATACAGATGTACTTGCTAGACCCCAAAGCATGACAACTTGCAAAGTTTGTAGGAGCCAGGTGGTGGTAGATCACTTGAGAGAGTAAGGATGGCTTAATTCTTTGTATTCACCTAATCAAAACCCTCATGTTTCAGTGGAAAATGGAGCCCTAAAAATGACATGTTTAATAATTATAATAGTTTTCTTACAAGTATTTACTTTGGAATTAATGCAAAATTACAGACAGCTTTCTTTTGGAATGGATGTGAATATCTGAAAAGATATTTTCTTGAAATAAACAGTAATTTTACTATGCTAACGATGCAGAAAAACATTCAAGGACTAACTTTTAGAGTTTGAACAAAGATGATGTATATTTCAGAAAAGGGAAAATCATCTAGACCTTCAGCTTTGTTTTTGTTAAATTTTTGCTGACAAAGCTATAAATTGAGAAAGCTCAGGACTAAAATGATTGAAAATGAGAATTAAACAGCACTGTAAAAAAGCTAAGTATTTCATTGGAGCCTTAGATTCTACTGGGTTTCAGGCACACTGCTTTGCTCAGATGGCAGATTAGTGTTTTATGGAAGATCTAGAACTCCAAAGCTTCACATCCAAACATGGGTAGAAAAATAAAAATATCAAGACCTATAAGTTATTATCAAATCTTCTGAAAACTTAATAGCAACTTCCCACATAGTCTGGCGTATTTTAAACTTGATTCACTAGGATGATGCTTTAAAATCCCATATGCCTTTGAAGCTGGGGTTGTTTAAATACTTTGCATTTCTCAGTGAGAAGAACCACAAAATTTTGGCAGAGTTGAAACTGGATGTTTAACTCAAAAGGCTAGATTTTTAATTCTTTTGTTTTATTTCTAGTGCAGCTAATTTGCCTTTTTGCAAGTATCCTAGCAACCATTTCCCCCCCTTTTTTCCAGTACGGTAAAGGTTAGGTGAGGATTCTAGAGACTGGCCTAAAATATAAAATAAACAGACAGAAGAACATTACTTAAAGGCACAAGTTGCTTTAATAATATTCTGACTATTCCAACACATTTTAATGTGGAGGAGACAAGAATCAGGGAAACAATCCTGAAATAGCTTTCAACAGTTTGTAACATATTCAGCTGACTGAGGATGTAAGCTTCACAAACGGTTACCTCAAAACTAGGAAATATTCCCTACAAAAGTCCTTTAATATAGTATTTGGCAAGATGAAAACTTGAAAAAAAAAGAAAAGTTGAAACATATGAAAACTAGAGTTTGTTCTGCTGTAGTAGAATATTTGCAGCCATAAAGAGGTACTATCAAAGTCCTCCTTGCTTTTGCAGTCTTGATAGGATTTATATCAATAACATAATATTTGGGTGACATTAACAAGTACCATTTCCCTGTCCACCCACACTTCTTTCAGTGTAGGCACCAGGAGCTGTCAGACTAAATTGGTTATATCACCAGTGTTAACTGCAGTCTGAAGTAAAATGTACCAGATATACACAAGTTAGCTCTTTCAACCAAATGTTTCCCTCTGACCTGCTAGAACGTTCTAAAACAAATAGCATTTCCTAACTAGGAGGCTCTATTTAGCCACTTATGAAATTTTAAATACATGAGTCAAAATTTGGTAGATCTTGGGTATGTGCACATGGGATTAAGGCTGAATAGCCTAGCACAGCTGCTGGAAGCTGCATAGCCATGTTAGTTATATAATCATCTGCTTTGGGGTTTTGTGGTGGTGTTGTTTGCATTTTGGTTTAGAGATCTTGTTGAGCTACAAGATGTGCTCAAAGTAGATGCATGTGCAAGATAAGGTTTTGCAAATATTTATGCTTGCTTGTTTGAAAAATACTTTGATCATGTATTTCAAGACTTACTTTATTCCTGCATGTCCATAAGTGACATATCTTCAAAGTACTTTTGAAGTAATTACAAAATGGTTATTTGCCAAATGCAGCAGGGTTGGAATTAAAGTTCAGCACTTTTTTAACAGTATGAAATAAAATGGCATTTCATAATATAACCGTTTTCCAAGGCTTTAATTTAAAACCTGAACATTTCTACATGCTTTTCCAGTTTGCATAGCAACAACATAAAAACTATACAACTCTTGAGTCTTTAAAGTTACTCATAGTAAAAACATTTATTGATCAGCAACTAACACTAAACTTTCAGCTTCCTAAAACAACATGCTCCCCAACTTCTGCCTTATCAGGCTAACACAAATCAGTTGACTACATTGTCTTTCTGAGGGGAAAAAAATTTGTCATTTGTGGAAATTAGCCACCAGAGGGAGTCTGCATTGCTGATCAGATACAGAAGTCTTACTATTGATGAAAAAAAAAAAAAAAATTACTTGATTTGTTGTCAAGACCGATTTGTATTAAATGTGCTTTACATGCTTACTGTACAGTTATGCTACAAGCTGACAACTTCAGCCACAGACAAATTTTATTATTGTGTTTGTAAAAAGCTAAATAGATAATCCTTTTCTTTTTCTAATTTAGACTTTCCCCCGTCTCTGCTGGTAAACCAAATACCGAAAGAATTGGCCATAATCCACTGTTCTTCCACAGATCTCTGGCTTCCACCCTGAGCAGAAAGCTTGATGCCCCCTGTGTGCAGGGCTGCTCATGCTTTGTTCCCTAACCAGCAGCTCAAAAGTGGCCTGAAAAGCCAGCTGGGAACAAGTGCCATTTGCCAGAAAGGATTTGGGAAAACTTCTTCCCCTTTCTGAGGCAGCATTTAGATAATAGGAAAGAGTGTGATGCAGGAATGTCTTGACAGAGCCAGGGCAGAGGCTAGACAGGTTATATTTAAATAAAACAAAAAACTACAGCAAAAGAAGTTGAACTCAGAAGCTTTTTTAAAGCAGGTGCTATATCTCTGATCCAGTTTGTTCCCCATACAGCAAGGCTACTCAAAACTGATGTGCTGCTATGTCGTTAAATTTCAAGAAAACCTCAGCTACTAAAGACTATCAGAGTTTATACATTATGGCTTTAGATTAAGACCCAAATCCACCAACCCTTCATCCTCTTTCTCACCATTCCTTAATTAGTCTAATTGCAATTAAAGCCCTGGTAATGGAGTACCAGAGGGGACCATCAAATGGAAGCAGAGGGCTAATTCTTTATTAACACACAACACGTGAAAAAACCCAAAGCAATGAGAAGATAAACCCTTAAGTTTTGGTCTCCTTTCCCTCCTTCAGACCACCATGGGAAGAAGACCCCACCCCGCCACGTCCCGAGGGGAGCCATTTTGCGGACAACCAGCCACCAAGAAAAAAAAGACTGAAGAGGTTATCAGAAGATATTACACAGAGAATCTTGATATCAGGAACAAGCCAACATTCTGCTGCTTCCCAGGCCTGCTTTCAGCATCAAATTCAGAGGTAATTTCCTGAAAGCTGTCACTCTTTACAACTCCCTGAAAGGAGGCTGGAGCCAGGGGGGAGTCGGTCTCTTTTCCCAGGCAACTTTCAACAAGACAAGAGGGCATGGTCTCAAGTTGCACCAGGGGACGTTTAGGTTGGATATTAGAAAGAATTTCTTTACAGAGAGGGTGATCAGACATTGGAATGGGCTGCCCAGGGAAGTAGTGGATTCTCCATCCCTGGAGATATTTAAAAAGAGCCTGGATGTGGCACTCAGTGCCATAGTCTAGTAACCGCAGAGGTAGTGGTCAAGGGTTGGACTTGATGATCTCTGAGGTCCCTTCCAACCCAGCCGATTCTATGATTCTATGAATCTATGCCCGCAGGCCTGAGGTGTTTTCCATGGCACACTTTCAGTATAACCCGTTTTTTTTTCCCGTTACTCAATAAAAAAACTTACCTGAACAATATTTTCCTGAGAACTTGCATTTTCCCGCTCTCTCTGCCACGGCCTTCCTTGTCACACCTCGCACAGTCTATGGGGTCCCGCTGAGGCAGCTCCGGGCACCCTCAGACGTTTCCCGCCCTGTGAAGGTTGCAGTTCACTCCTAAGATGGCGGTGGCTGCTTCCTCTGCCCCGCACTGCGGCTGCCTTGCCGTGGGGGGAACGGCACCTGTTAGAGATCAAAATATATTAAAAAAGTGAGAGTTCTCTTTTTTTGTATAGTTCCCTCACCTGAGCTGGGTGGTTTGCAGAGGTGAGTTCTCGTTATGGTAGGACTGAGAGGGTATTTTACCTCAGAGTAGTTCACCTGAGGGGGGGAAAGAAAGGGAAGACTTCCAGAAATCTGCTTTACATTTGGCAAGCAGCTCCTCAGGCATATTTAACTTGCACTGTAAGTGTAACTTTCAGGAACTGTGTGAGTAAGCTTCTTCCCTAATTCAGCTGAAGAAAAGACAAGTGAATGCCTCACGTATGTTTGGATTTATTACACATTCCTGTCTGGAAGTTGTAAATGCTTTTTGCCTGCTATTTGTAGTGTGGTTTTGATTGCACTGGTGAGGTTATATCGATAGAACTGTGGTAAGAGATGAGTCAAATGAGGTCAACTTTGCTTAAATGAGGAGGACTGAATCCTGTGATGATTACTTTGGGAATTTCAATTGAGATTTTGTGTACAGCTTTATCAAATAAAGGGAAGAATGGGTCACACTTAATTACCAGCAGTTACCGCTACACAAAAGCTTATGCATGTGTTTTCTTGTCCATGATGCATCCTCAACATTTTATTATAGTTATTATGCAATTAATCAAAACCAAACAAAAATCCTGGTCTGAATAGATAAACAATGGGTCATCACTCTAGAGCACTGAATCTCAAAATGTTGAATCTCCTAGGCTGATATCCCACTGCAAATGACTAAGAAAAGATGGAGAGGCAATTCTGGGCCTTTTATGCTGGTAAAATTCAGGTAAAATCTTCCAGAAAGGACTGCTGAGGTTCCACTGCATCTATATGTGGGGCTAATGAATTCTTCCATTTTCATGGTAGTTTTAAATAATGCTTGATCTCCTTTCTAAATTCAGTACACAATTTCCTAAGCATGGTCACTGGAATTCTGCTGCTGCCATAAATGATGGTTAGGACTGCCAGGGACTGTCTATCTTTTTGTGAGTAAGAGATCTTTTGTTCTTTATAATATTTTTAGAATTTGAGAGACTGACAGTTTCATAATGCACAGTTCCTCTGATAATTGGTCTGGCCTTCATTTCTTGGGTATAAAGTGGAAGCTGATCCTGTCCATCAGGACATCATAATAAATAGGTCATGAATTGAGAGCTAAACATCCCAGGCACCTAACAAAACCCACTGGTATTTGGAAGTGTAGTGGCATGATTGTTAATTTAGTTTCTTTTTAATGCATTGGCAACTTCACTGTGGCAGCAACTGATCCAGAACCAGACTTGAGCAAAAGTGTTCCTGTCAGCACACAAAGTGAACTACCCTGATTGGGAAAGCAGTTAGAAAATTATTTTTTGCTTATCTTATCTGTTGGTCTTTGGTATGCTGTCTGAATGGGAAAGTACTGGCCTTATCAATAGGTTGGCTTCAATAAATGAGTCTGCAAGTTCTACATTTACTACCTCATTAACTCACAAAATTAATTCCTAATTTTTCTGCTTCTACCTTTGTATACTAAGAGGAGTCCATAGCAAGCAAAGAGCTTACTACAGAATTTGTTAATGACTTGGAAGCTGCTACTGAGAGATATTATGATAGTTTTCCAGTCTGATTTCCAGAGGAGAGCAGGTATGTACCATCATTTTAGATATGAGTTTGCCTGTCAATCATTTTCTCAGTAGTTTTAAACCAGTTTACTGAATTCAAACAAATTTAATTTTGAAGTAAAAAGTTAAAATATTTTGCTTTTGTAAACATATTGAAAACAAATGGAAGATCGAAGGCTAGACTATTGTACATAGAGCTGCACAGCTCTGTGTGTGTTTAACTTAAGTGGCTTGAAAATGGCTGTGAATCACTGAAGTGAGGGAATAGGAGGTCCAGGAAGGTGTTTGTGTCAAAGCAACAAGAACAATTTGCTTGCATCTTCTCCAAGGCTGCTCATATTGTGCGTAGGATAGGTGAACAATTTATCTTCACATTCATCAGTGCTGTGGTTAAGTATTGTTGAATATCCATATTTTATACCAAACTGTTTCCTGTTTTTATCTTGTAAGAAATACACAACTTTAATGTGTTTGTTTTTAGTTAGCAGTTCAAATACAGTTGCACTGGATGCGTGTTCATATAGCCTCATCTTCTACCCTAGAGGGTAGAAGCCTTCTAGAACTTCTGCTAGGAAAGTGAGATGATTCTTCTCCAAAAGCAACTGTATGCTGGAGTGCTGGGTCTGAGAAGCAAGCCCTTTCAGTCTGGGAGGTTCCAACAGAGCAAAAGGCTTTGCTCACAACAGGACCAAGATCAAAACCAAAAATCTTAGGGATGTAGGAAGAAGGAAACTTTTTAAGGGTTCTAAAGGGGAGACTTGAGTACATTTACATTAAGCAGTTAGTGTGTTGGAGGACTTTTTGAGTTGCAAATATTTAGGCAGAGGCTATGATTGGTGTCTCTGTGGTAGCACTCAGATGTGTTACTGTTCCACTTGAAACAGTTTTGCTCCTTTCATAACCAAGATTGAAACTGCACCCTGGGCATCATTTTGAGTGCCTTACTTGCAATGTGAATGCAAGGCCTTCCAGTAGTTAGTTAATTTTCTTTTAACTTTATATCTTTTCAATGATAGCAACTTATCTTCTAGATTATTGCTTCTCTTGCTGAAGAGGACAAACTGCATTTAAGTTTCTGATCCTATAATAAGCCACGTTAAGCTTCTCTACTTTTATTCCAGTGATCTAGCTACTAGCAGCATGTACCCATTCTGCCCTTCGTGGTAGAGAACGACAGGAAAGCCATTTTAATTTTTTTTTTATTCCCCCCCGCCATTATGTGTTCTGGCTGCCTGAAGTAATTTTGTAGTTTGCGCTGTGGCCCTCCCGTTGAGTTTCAGTGCTGATCTGCACTGTCACTAGCAGATCCCTGCCTGCAGGCTTCAGAAACTCATCCAATCTGTGTGTGACATGTCATCTTGGCACTGGGAATGCAGAACAGACTTTTGTGATGATATGCTCAGCTCCTAAAAATAACTACATGTCAGATAACTACTATTTTTTTTCCGAAGACCTACATCTAAAATGGAGTAATAAGATGTACTGGCTCTCTATAAAGATACTCCATTTCTTCTTTTCAGAAAAAAAACAGGGGTGTGGTTAAGAAAAATTTATGAAGATAAATATATTACTATATTTAAATATATAAATTAATATATATTTGTATGTAAATATATTTGTGAAGAAAAATAATTCTTGACAAAGAATGACTTCTTTTAACTTCAGACCATTTCCTACAAGGCATTTAATTTTTTTAACAGGTATTTATTAACTCTGTGGCTCAATTTATTTTTAATTGTATGACTGCAATTAATATAATAATAGATTATTTCCTATATCTCATCTCTGTAAAACAAACTGCTGACCAATATAGGAACAAAAGTCTAGAAATTATGAACTATGCTATTCTTTATTTTTGAGCATTGAATTGATATTTTTAATTGTCTGATCATTCCTTCTTTTGTTTGTTTGTTACAGACAGTGTCTTTGCTTATGTTTATTAACTGGTAATACAAGTTATCTACACATTCTCTAATTACTGAGAAGTAACAAGACTTAATGCTGCTTTTAAAACGCTGAGACTGAATGTTTCTGTAGTCTGGCCTGCCATACCAAGAGTAGGCAATAATTTCCTTTTCTGTCAATGCACACTCTCAAACTTTTGTCTTTTCCTGTCTTGTTGATTCCTGATTTATAAGATTTTTGTTTGTTTGTTTGTTTTTAGAGCCTGTTACTTTTGATTGCCATGTCTTCCACATTCAAAGGTCAGATTATTCCACAAAGAGTATTGCAAGGTATTTATATTGTGTTAGATGTGTGTATTTTCCCCCAAAGGCTACCAGCTGTGTTTATATCCATAATGTAGGTAACTTCTTTTATTATTTGCAAATCTTTTGCAGTCCATGGTTACATTTAAATTGTTTTTCAACTGACTGCATGTTGCTTTGCTCATCCAGAGAAGACTTTTATGAAACACAGTATTTAGTTTCCTGGTCTATATTCAAGGCAGTCTTGATTTTATAGTTTGCACAGTGTTCTTTACCTCTTGTTTTTACTTCTGGAGAGTCTCTGTGTGGTTTGGGCTTCTGATGCTCAGGATCTAAGATATGACTAACCCATGTTGATATATACCTGCATCTGTATTGTAGCAGGTCTACTCTTCCAATACATATTTGGAAGAAAACTGGAGAAGAAATGCTAACATCTATGTGTCTGCGGAAGTTACTCTGCATGGTAGACTATAGTTCAAGGAACTACTAGAGTAGATCTCATAAGCAAGTTCTGCTCTTCCTTGGGCACACTGAGAACTCTTCATGAAAAGGTCTACAGACTTGCAAAATAACTGAGCACAATGCTAATGTTCAGGAAAAAAAATTCTTGAATAAATTTGCAAAATATTGCATATAAATAGTCTGCGTAAGTCTGGATATTACTCAGGAGATAGGGGGTTCTTTCCTCACTTTGCAGTGTGCAAAATCAGCCTGCTCCATGCAATTGGAAGAGTTTGCAATGTTACTGTAAGGTGGATGCCTAAAAGGAGCACCAACAGTTTTAGAAATAATGCACAGAGGGAAGAGGTTCTTTCTAGTCAGGAAACAGGAGAACTTTTATTTTAAGAGACAATTAAAATGTGAACTAGAAATTTGATCACTCAGACCCAAGTTGAGTTAAGGACTATTTTGCATTCATGGTAGAAGCTGCAGGTGAAATCATAATATGATTAATATTATAGAGCAACACTTACATATGCTCAGAGGAACCAGTGTGAAATGTGACTGATGGTTTCCTCTATTGTGCAAGCATTTAACTAGGCTTTGGCTTATAATATTTTGATTTACCTCTGTATTTTTGCAGTCACTGTTCTTTCTTACTGACATTTACTGCACCTCCACCAGTGGGTTTTCTAATGTTACTACTACAATAGAGTGTCATGGATTTCCAGAGCAATTAATTGTGATTTCACACGTTAAAATTTTGCAGTATCACCAGATTCGGTGTACATGTTGTTTGACTCATGGGGAACATTATCTTTCTCCCAAAAATGTTTATCTGTGATAGGGTATTGTCCTTACTGAGTTATACTTTCCTAATTTGCTGTAATTGCTCTCTAAACAGTGCTTTAAAAAAATCTGAACAGGTTTATGTTTTCCACTGACCTACTATTTATTGCAGCCACTATTTACTGTGTGCAAGGAAAATTAGAACTTGCCAGCAATAGAATTTAGAAATATTAAGTGATATGAGGTTACAGATGAATTACTAAAAATCTTTCCTGCAGCTTGGCAGATGTATTGCAAATCTAGACCGTATTCTGTTATAACCAAGGGTCAGTATTTCTCATGAAGTATTTGTCTTCAAAGTGATAAAACCCTACTGGCTTAATAGACCTCAGCTAAATTTTTTAAAAGCAGTTTGGTTTGGTAAAATTCTTCCACCAAGTATGTGAAAAATCAGTGTCTTAGTAGCCACAATTATTTTAGAAAGATTTTCAGTCCTACCATTTGATCTTGTGTCTTCTAGTCTATGTGGTTGTTTCTTGCCTTATAGCCTGTTTGCTTTTGCCATTTCACATCCCACGTGGCTGCTTTGTAATACACGGGATAACCTGTCTGTCAGAAACAGGTCGGAAAAGTTGATGTAGAAGTTCACAAAAGTAGCAATAAAACTAGTTGCTTGACCTAGCCACTATTAAAAGAGTTAACATATTTCTAGTGTAACCATTTTGAGCTTTCTTTGCTTATCAAACCAAATGAAAATAAGACACTTCTAGTGAAAGTAAACCAGGAAATATTAGTAGAGGGTATAAATCCCCAGACATCCATCAGAAGATGTTTATGAGCAATGTTCTGAGTGTTGGTCTTGTTTGACATTTTAAATCTAGCAATTTTCTGGTTGAGAAGTAAGTTTTATGGCTATTTTGTCTTATGATGGAAAGAATATATTTTACCCTGCTGGCAGTAAAATAGCTGTAATTTGTTTATCCATAAACCAGAATCTCATGAAGTCAGTTTAAATGTGTTTATAAAAATGTAATTTCTGAGAGTAGTGTAGACACTAGAGAAGAAGCCTGTTGTGTCTTTGACATGCAGATGAGTTTTATCAAGGTTATATAGTAATATCATACTTGATGCTGCCAAATTAGTGTCTAGTCCTCAAGATAGTTTAAATTGGCTTTGGTTTTTTGTTTGTTGTTTTTGGTTTGGGGTTTTTCTTAGTGTTATTATATAAAAAGTCTGGGAGCAGAGTTAGAATCTTTAACTTTTTCTTACACATAAGCATGTACTTATAATTTTGTTCCCTGTTATTGTAGTGGTATTTTAACTGTTACCTGACAGTTGATGTCACGTGCTGCAGAATTCCCCTTGCACTGGAGATGAAAGCACTTTAGGGGATTACAGCTTTACACAGCTGACCTCTTCCTAAAGTTGTTTTGTCCAGATTTGAACTTCCTAACTTCTGGTCTGAGTTCATCTCTGTAAAATTGCATTTGAAATTAAATGGAACATGTTGTTGGTTTGTTTTTGTTTTTTAAGATAAATAACATTTACCATAGGTAGATCAAAGGCTAGAGTGATATGAAAAGTCAAGGTGTATTATGACTTCCATATTTGTATGGAAATTCATTGTAATATAAGGATTCCTTTGGTGGTTATTTGAACTGACACATACTCAGAAACTTGGGATTGTTTTTGGTTATGCCAGAAGAAGTTATTTTGAGGTGGTTTTTTTTCTGGTATTGTGTAAATGCTTAATCATTGATATCTGGTGCAGGACAAAGCAAATAGTCTCTCCCTCAACTTAAAAATTAAGAACAGAATGGCACAGATTGGCTATCAGTAAAAAGTAATTTTCTGTTTGTGATTCCAGCTGTGACAGTAGGAATAGTGGCCTGTGGGCTTTCAGAATAGGTCACATCTATTCATCATAAATCACTATAATATATAATATAATTGCTCTATATTCAATATAATAATTATAAAACAGAATAATTATTTTTTGTTTGGTTTTAGTTAATAGATAGCAATTTTTTTTTAATTGTTTGAAGGAATATGTTCTGGGCTTGGCGGCCTGAGGCTGCGGTTGTATTCTCTTGAAGAACAGTATTAGTGATCAAAGCAAAGGTGGGACTTCTGCTAAACAAAGCCACTAAATAATTTGGTTTCTAGAATACTTAAAGTTCATGATGGTCTTCCAGAAAAGCCTTTGGAAAATAATTCAAGCAGTCAGGGTGATTGTAATTTTTTCTTAATAATTTTCTTCTTCATTTATCCGTCACGTGTTTGGCTCTGAAAATGTGTTAAAGATGTTAGGAATGTAAAAGCACTGGGAAAACTCATACTGCTGCATCCCAGTTCCTGGAAGCCATGGCTATGTAGCTGCTCAGTTTAGGATGTTACAGAGATTAACAGGAGCAACAACATGTGGAGTATTAGAGCACAAGCAGAATTATTATGTTTTCCAATAATTTTGTTACTTGTAAAAGGGATAATCACAGAAGTAAATTTGTTAGCTTGGAAATTCAGCTGGAGGTGGGGATGGTTTTGCAAAGGCACTGTCTGATCCTTAAGTCAGCAGACAAAATACATTTCCGTAGCAGTGTACCTACCAGGAAAGTGTTTGAGAATGTTAATGACTTTTAGTTGGTTTCCCTGCATTCCATGTACTTTCTGGTCAGTGTGGACTAGGAGGGTGGTTTGTGCTTTTACACACAGTGCTGTATACAAACGGATGTAGCAGCATCCTAGGTGGTCCAGTGTTGTTTGCTTTGAATTGATACTTTTATCTTCCTAGGAAGTAGAAAACGTCAAACAGTTAATGAACTTATTTTAAGGAATATCAAGTCCTGTTCCAGGCAGATACTCAGCTCTGACAACATTGGGCTGCTGAGCCAAGGGCCTGTTTTGTTGTCATACACCTCCTGCTGAGAAACCCATTTTCTAGATAATAGAGTGACCAGTCAAGTGTAGCTGAGGGATGGAGGAAGGCTGCTCTTCGGAAAGGTAGTAAAGTATCTGCAGTAAGGAGTAGCATGCAGCAAATAACTTCTGCTACGTTGTATCTGTTAGTATTGCAGCAAGTGGTTTTCAAGGAAACTGCTATGACCTTTTCATAGCTGTTAACTAACTGCTGCTAACCACATGCTTAAAACAAGTGTACCTTTCCATTCTGCCAAGGCACAACAATTTGTAATATTATTTATTAAAAAAAAAAACAAAAAAACACAACAAACTTACATTAAAATTTAGTTATAAATCATAGATCTCAATCCTTTAAGAGAACACTCATAGGATGACTCTGGTAAAGCTTAGAAAATTCCGTTGGAGATTTAATCAACTATTTGGAAAAGGTAGGAGGGAAGTAACCTTGATTTATTTCTGATTCACCCAGGTAAAAAATCCTTGTGGGTGAGGAAGTTCTCCCCCCAGAGCTTCCTTGCTGCTACCTCTCTCTTTATCTGTTGTTGCACATTTCTTGTCCTTGATGAAATCAGAATTCTGTTTCTACATTTGTTTTCTGTCTATGTAAGGTTTTAAAAGTATTTTAATTTTATATCTGCTAGCATCCGAGGACGTGAAAACTGAGATGTGAAAACTCAGCTTCAGCCACTAAGGTTTGTCTGGTTTTGGCACAGAATTTTGGCTGCACAGATTCCCTTGTAAGGTTTATTAGATCACAGCACATCTGATCAGAGTACATAGCTGGTGATGAAAACAGACAGCTTTGGCTTGGTTTCTTTTTTAACTGCCAAGATTTTGGTCAGCTCTATGAATCACTTCTCACAGCAATTAGGCATAGTGCTTCCAAGCTAGCAATGTAAATAAACATAGCAAAATCTTGGTGACAAGGAATGAACTTCCTATTTATAACAGGTTTATATTCTTTAGAAAACACCTGTAGAAATAGTGTGAAATAGTGCAGAAACCTGTGCAAATACTGAACTACTCCATATACCTATACTTACATATTACTTTTAGAAAGTGGTGCAAATACACAGCCTGCTTTGGAATAGATTGTAATAAGTCAGCATTAATTTAGAAAATAAAACCCCAAAACACTGTAAATTGGAGGACCACTTTAAACCATGAGCTACACAATTAATCCTGCCTGGAAGCAGACCCTGGATACTAACATTGTTTCCCCTGCCCACAAAACATTTTTTTTTTAATTAATGTATGAGCTAATCTCAAGTGAAGAAACAGAATGAAATTCAAGTCCAGGCTTTAATTTAATTTCTCCAGGATTTAACTTTGGTTTTTTTGCAGTAGGAGCTTGACTATCCATCTGACAAGAAGAAGTACTGCTCTTCTGATGGAAAGTGCAAGGTTTTGACCAGATTCCAGGTATTTTCTAGTCTTCATAGTCTAACATATCTTTCTTGTCAAGTATATTGCCATCAGGCCAAAAAGAAAAGTAATATAAAAAGTAACATGATTTTGTCCTTAATATTGGAAGTTACTTTAGCAATTCATTTCATTAATATAATAGTATTTATATTATGTATTTTATTAATATAATTGTAATGCTGTGGTTGATTGAGGGTAAGCTAAAATGAAGGTAAAATGCTGACAGAGCAATTCAGCACGAGAAAGCTGACTTAGTGATCATTACTTATCATTGCTGCTGATTATGGAGGCAGTTTTTAAGAATGTGCCTGTTTAAAAAAAAAAAACAAACAACTGAAAGAACAATTAAAAAAAAAAAAAAGTCCCAAAACCCAAACAAACCAAAAACTCACAAAATCAAAGAAACACACAAAAAACCTCCAAACCCAAACCTCATACTATGCAACATAACACTATGTTAGCCACTTCTAAAATGCTGTTTTAAACTGTTGAGTTGGTCTGATAGTACTCTAATAAATTTTTTGTGGATTTTTTTATTTTTAATTGAAAATGTGTGGGTTTTGAAGGTATTTTGTACAAGTCTTTGCTATGTCGGGTTTGGAGGGTGGCTATTATAGGGTAAAGAACAATTGGTGAGGCATTATTTGGGAAATATCTTGAGACTAAAAATGTCTTACAGGGAGATACGAAGCAACTAAACAGAATACACTGTAATGCAACCTTTTTGGGGGATTTAATAAACACGTGTCATGTATCTACTTCTTAAAGATCTAAATTAAAACCTAGAATGCAGGAGGTTTAAATACTAGGGTTTTTTGTTAGGTTGGAGGGTTTTTTTTCAAAATTTGAGAATGAAGGTTTAGCACTGTTGCTGTTAATTATTTTAATTCTTTCATAGCTGTAAAAGCAAAGCGAGACTTAATTTTCAGCCAGGAATTGGAACAGGAAGATGTTTGTGGAAACTGTAGACTGGGACAGATTTTCATATATTTTGGCCTACCAGACAAGAGCTGATAACATTTGAGAGGAAAATGTCTTGTAAAACAATAGTCCTCATTAAGAGCAAACTATCCTGGGAAAATGAATACAAACTGCAGAACTTAAGTATGTGCTAAGTTTATTGCACTTGGCTACTACCATTTCTTCAAATAAGTTTTCTTGAATGTCTAATTTGTGTTAATATAAAACTGCTTCAACTAGTAATAAGGTGGAGTGGTAAGTTTTGAAGGCAGTGAAAGGAGTTCCTGAAGGCTTCTGCTTTGCTATTATACACTTTAGGTGCCATTCGCTATGGTATTTTGACCTTTAACATCAGATTTTGAATGCAGCTCAGGAGCTTTCTTTGGCCTCTTCATTTTAATGCAACCCAAATGCTTCCTGAGCAAGCCATTAGGCAGCAGCCAAATTTTGTTTTCATCAAATGGACTCATAGATGGGTTGTTTTCCCTGTCTGGCCAGGATTCTGATTTGCAAACATAAAAGGGGACTTAGAACTTCAGGATGTTGTTAGCAAAGTAGCACTGAAACAAATAATGCAAGAAATCATGTGGGGCAACTGGGTTTAAGAAATTATGCATACGTGAGAGAATACTGTATGAACATTTCCATGTAGCAGTCACCACAAAATCGAGGTCTTGCTGGAGGATGTCACTTCACTTAACCTGTTAATATGCTATGGCATCCTTATTCAGGACTCTTCTCAAACCCCAGACTGAACTGGCTAACTCTTACTACACTAAACAGCCTTAAAATAGAAATAAACTTGAAATTATAAATCCTTTAATGTAAGTATCTGAAATGTAATACTTTCTTGTTACTATAACTAGGACCTCCAATTAATTACATTAATAGCAGCTACAAACCCTTATTTCTTTTTTTAAAAACAAACCCTTTCCCGATTTAAAACATTTATTTCTATTGTCTATGTGGATTATGTATTCACGTTCTGTATGTGATGTTAGTAAAGATTTGTGGAAACTCACATTTTCTGGAAAGATAAATGCATGTATAGACAAGAGAGCCATGAGCTACACAAAGCTGTCTCTCAGCCTTTTCTACTTTAATCATCTGAACAGCCCATGTTTAATATGCACAAAAGTATTTCAAACTACAAACAGTTGATCAAGTGCCATATTCTGTCCCTCGTCAGCAGAAATGACCATCTTGTAAATTTAGCCCCCTGAAAACTTTATCTGTATGCCTCAAATTTGCAAAGTATCTCTTAAGAAATTAACTTCAGGTAATAAATTTTGAATGGGCTGAAAGGTTTGTAAATGATGTAAATTTTGTCAAAAAACTTCCTAGTATTTACCTTCAGCATATTCTATAGCTAGTAAAAAGCTGAAAAGTTGTGAATACAGATACCTCTGCAGATCTAATTGATTTTGTCTTCAGTATGCAATTTTCTACACTTAAATTATACTCAATCTCAGTAACAGATGGAGAAGCTGATTGAAAAGAAAAAGGAATTATGTTCTTAGAAATTGTATTCTTGTGCATACCAGTGCCAATGAAGACCTGTTATTTGGGAGTAGGTCACTCTGTCACTCATGCTATTAAACTTCAGAGTATATTAATCTGTGTGCATTGGCTCCACCAGCGAAGACTTCCTTTTGGAGCAGGGCAGGTAGGGAATATGACATCTAGTAAGGCAACCTTAAGTTGCTGGTGACAGTTTTATTGCTATTCATCCTATTTTAATTAGCTGAGCACTGAAAGTCATCAAGAAATGATGACTAGAACAATATTCCGGAAAAGTTATAATTTAACAAATTGGTTTTTAAATTGATGCCTAGCATTCCTCAGCATAAAGGAGTTTTTTCCTACAGAAAAAGAGAAATCCATTTTTATTTTTGTAGATATTGGAGCAGATTAATTCAGGGCATAATTTTACTGAACCTAACAGAGTTACATTATAGTCTAGTATGAATTACGAACTTGCAAGACATTAGTCCTTCCTGTGTCAGCTGAAATTCCAAACTTTGAACTTTTTATATGTTAAGTATTTAAAAGATCCACCCACTTTTTTTTGTCTTTCTTCTTTTCAAAGATTTCCTGGATTTAATATATCCTAAATGGAGCATTATTGTTTCTAACATTTATATTGCTCCCACACTCCAGAAATCAATCACTCATTATTCTCCATTTCAACAGCACAAAACATCTCTTGCAGTGATCTGTTCAACTGAGTTTTGAGTACCACAGTATCACCTACTAGCCCATGTCATGCTAACAGCCATTTCTCAAAAGATGTTGAATAAAGCATGGGTAGAGCTTCAGTGAGGATTCAACCCCTTTTGTTAAATCAGGATTGTATCTGTAGCTTGGGCACCTTGCTAATAATGATAGATGCTGTTGTGCTTCTCTGAGCTTTCAGAGTCTAAGAATTGCCAAAAATGATAATGAATAAAGATCCATTTGGTTACAGATTTTCAGTGATAGTTTAGAGGAGTTTTAAATAGGATACTACTTTAGTGATTAAAGTCATCAGATGTTGTGTCTAAACTAAAGAACAATACACAGAATACCAACTTGATTATTCCCTTACCCTTCCATTGAGCAGTTCTATCACCTTTCTTATTACAGACTGCAAAGAGAAATGAGCCAGACTTCTCATTCTACCTCCAGTTCTGAAACCAGAAGAACTACATGTCTCAATATGAACTGTTTCCTGTCTGGATGATATGTTGCCTATAACTTGCCCTATAAGCATTAAGAAGCTGAAGAAGTCAAACGTAAAGTTTTGGCACAAGTTATGCATGAAATTACCTGCAAAATTTCTTCTTCTAGGAATTAGGCTCAGCATTTCTGGTAGTATAATTCTACCTAGTGCCAGACTTTTGGAAAATAATTTGATACAAGTGTATGTAAAGTTTCTCTTTTCAACGTAGTGAGACTTTGTAGGATCAGTTCCAGCTTTCCTGTAAATAGGATAGTAGAGGATGAGGTGGAACAGCAACTATTAGAAATATTCTGAACAACTTAAATAATATTCTTCACATCTCATGTTCTGGAAAGCTTTTTCACACTCAAAAGAATCTGCCCATTTTATCTTCTGTATCTGAATCATAGCACTGGAATAGAGCCCATCTTTTTCTTGGAGTGCAGTAGCAATTCATAGACACCTTCCTGTGCTCTCCCACCCTACCCATTATCCAGCTTCTGAAATCTGTGCCAGCAAATCTACCTACTGTTCTTCCCTTCTCTAGGCACATAGCTTTGTGCACATAAATGTGATGTATGCCTTTTTGCTGTGAAGTTGTTCTGTCGCTGATTTTCTTGTCGTTTTGAAAATAATTGTTCATCAGATACAGTCCTGTAAAATCCAGTGCCCTCCTGTCTTCTCCATTTGCCTTTCCAGTGCATTAGATCAGAGTCTATATTAACAGCTCCTCCCTCTTCAGCTGTGAAAGACAAAGCAGTCCATGCACCAGGATTTGCACATAGCTGTGCTTTCTAGTAAGTAAATATAATAAAATTTGAGAGTATTATATATTTTGTCTCTTAAAACACTGAGATATTGCTCTTGCTGGGCAGAGTTTTATGGGGGTTTTACCATAATGTTTTTTTTCTGATCTACCAGCTGAGTTCCATTTTAACCCAATCACAGAATATAAATCTACAGGTGTTGGCTTGATGTCAGTTAACAGCTGATTTTTCAAAGCTGTAAAGAAAATATTTTAGGAAGAGGAGTTTCTTCAGGACTCGAATACTGCGACATTTTTTAAAAAGAAAAAAACAACCCTTAACAAAATAAATATATTCCTGATTTAAAATACAAAGACAAAAAACAAAACCATAAAAGTATTTAGGTACTTCTCAGGAGAGCACAGAAGTGCAGATTGGCTCAGATATCTGCAGTATCATCTGCTCTGCAGGAATCTTGTTGAAGACAATTAATTGTTATTTAGCAGTGTGCCAGCAGACATCTCAAGACAGAATTGTTTGCTGAGTTAGTCTAAGTTGTCATATGTAATTTATATGCTAGAGCAGTTGCAGTAGCATAGTGTCTGTAAGAATATACTGTCTGCTTTAGACAACACTTTCTCTAAAACTAGAGATTCCAATGCTTAAAATCTTATGGTCTTAAAATGTAAACAAATATGGATTATGATAGGATGTGTTTGATAAAAGCTCATCAAAAATTTTCAGATAGTTACTTTATTTTAATAACATGCAGCATCAGCCAAATATAATTCAATAAAGAAAAAACTTTGAAAACAGGAGGGGCCCCTTTTAAAATTTTGAATCAATATGCTGATGTTGCAGTCTGTTTTCAAAGATATAAAACACCAAAAATATGATTGAGTTGAGCAGAATTTGGGGGATAATTTGCCCTATATGTATTCCTTACTATTTTATATCTTGGAGAAAACTAAGTCCCTGGGGGTTGATCTGTCTTTTGGAGCTTTTCTCCTATTTCAGATCTGAAACTAAACTAAACCACTGCCTCATTCACATCTTATGACTACATTTCTTATGTTAACTTGCAGTTGTTAATTTTGATGTGTTTTAAGCTACATTTGGCAAACTGTGAGCAGTGTTGCTGCAACCCTTCTCTCAACAGGGTTATTTCATAGGTTACCATGTTTGTGAGGGACAAGTGGAGACTCCACTGTGTATTCAAGATTTAACACTGCTATTTTGCTTTTGGGTAGGACCTTTGGTTTAATGGTGGTGGGCAGCTAAGTGCCACATAGCTGCACACTCACTGCTCCCCAGGAGGAGGAGTAGGAAGTCAGAAGGGCAAAAGTAAAAAAGATGGTTTGAGGTAAAGACAGTTTGATTGGTAACACAAAGCTGTATGTGCAAGCAAAGGAAAATAAGGAATGAATTCACAATTTCCTATCAATAGGTAGATGTCAAGCCATTTCCAGGAAAGCAGGGCTTCACCATGTGGAATTGTCACTGGGAAGACAACTCACATCATTTTCCTCTCTTCCTCACTCTTCACCTCAAGCTTTTATTGCTGAGCATGATGTCATGGTATGGAATATCCCTTTGGTCAGCTGGGGTCAGCAGTCCCAACTTCTTTTGCAACTCCAGCCTATTTGTTGTTCTGAAGCACAGAGGAGACCTTGATGATCAACACTGTTTTGAGCACAAATCCAGGACATGGTTCCATACCATCTGCTTTGAAGAAAATTAACTCAATTTCAGCCCAAACCAGTGCAGTAGAAAAGCTAGGTGAGCATATTAAGAAATGTTTCTTTTCCTTTACATTTAAAAAAAAATATATATGAAGGTATGGAATTGCAAGATACTAACATTTGTGTGATTACTTCAGCTGTTGATGATCAGCTTCATTTATAAGATGGAAAATCTTTTTTGAATTACTGTTCTGTAGGCTCAGTCTACAGCCTGAAATCTGAGTTGCATGAGAATTAGTGGTTTAACACAAAGCCTGACTAGATGGGCTGTGGGGAGGGGGGGAACAATAGGTCCACAATGTAGGGGGTGGGGGAGATGCTGCTTGCTATCAGGTTCATCCCTTCCCACTTTGGATGTAGAGTATTGTTAAATTCTTTGAGCTTGGTAAATCCTAGAACTCTCCCCACATTAACCTGGTGCATGCAGTGCATGAAGCAACTCTTTGCCCTACTCTTTCCTCTACAGCAAGACAATGTTTGGGATAAGACAAAGGACTTCAGGTGCCTGCAGAGGACATCTATAATCTAAATTCAGTTCTGCCTCTATTGTAATATTCACTGAGTGTATTTAATAATACAAATTCTGAAAATTTAATATAGTTGAAAAGACATACAGAGGATCTAAGCACGAGCTTTCCTTGGAGTACATTCCTTTCCAAGACTGTAGCACTTCTCAGCAACTGTGAGTTGGCCATACTGGTGATATGCAAAGATACATGAAAACTGCAGGTTCAGTTTTGGATCTAGAAGAATTCTTGAGTACTAACTGCTAGTAGTAAGGCAGTTGGGCTGTTATGTTCTTCCGAAGTCTTTATTTGATATTTCTTCTATTTGATCTCACTTGTAAGTGACATTAAAGAACCATTCCATAACAATCTTCTCTTGTAGTGCTTCCATTTATATGGGTAGGTATTTTCCTCTTTATTTAAGAAGTTGTGCATTTTACTGTCTTGTTGGACACCTTGGCTGCATACATTTGCTGAGCCCACCACACAGGGTGGTTATTTTTTGTCAATGTGTAGAAATACACTTCATGTGGTCTTATTCTCAGAAGTACAGTGCCTCCACGTTTACTGTCAGAGGCATGCAGATGTATTTTATAAAAATAACTTCTTGCTTACTGTTTATTTTCTTGCTGCTGCAAGTACTAGCATACATGCTTTGTGTTAGCTAGGTCAGGAGATTGACACAGCATAGAAAGGGCCTCTCCTGTTTAGATAGGTGACTGCTGCCTCTTGGATGCTGTGTTTAAGCCTCATTTGCAGGTTCCCTCCAAGTGCTGTCTATCTGTAAAACTGTATTTTAGGAAGCTCTAGATATGATTAGCCACATTAGCAAAGGAGTAGCTCCATAAATCAGTGGGAGTGGTGCTTATGTATTGAGGCAACAGGAGAAGCCCCTGATGTGTACCACCTTTTTCATGAGACATCTGATGACCTTTGTCATATATTAAAATAAACACAAGCAGTCATTGAATAACTGCCACAGAAATCTGTCTGACAAAAGGCCCTGAGGAACCCTGTGAGGGAACTGAAGTAAATCCTTGCAGAGCAGGATGCCTCAGAGGTGGGCCAAAGATGAAGACATTAGCACATCTATAGCAGAAAACCTATGATGGGGAGTGTATCACCCACCCCTCTTTAGAAGTGAAGATGGACTGGAAGATAAAATGCATGTAACAGAAAGAAAACATGGATCTCAGACTGACAGCAAGAGAAGAAAAGGCCACCAAGGGGCAATGTCAATAGATGAAAAAGAGCTCTCTTGAACTCTGAAATTCAGCATCTCAACCATTGTGAGCCACGAGCAATACATGTGAGAGATAGGTAGATTGGATAGTTGCTAAGCCTTTATTTCTAAATAGAAGCCTAACAACCAGTTGCTGCTTAAGCTAAAGCTCTTACCTGCCACAAATAAATTTTCTTTTTTTTTTTTTCTTCAGAAAACTGAAGGCACAAATCTGACAGATCTGACAGCCTATAGCTGTTTAACTTAAATCCAACGGTGTAATAGCTAAAGGTATCTTACTTGCTCACAAATTGCTTCATGAGCTTAGGGTTTTGATCCAAGTTGAAATGAAATTCTTATTGTATTTCTTCTTTTCTGTAGCTGTTTACCCACAAAGAGCCTGACTTTGGGAAATCTTTACACACAGCTTGCGCAGATTTTGCTTTACACCAAATCTAAATGAACACTTCTAAATCTGGAGAGGCCTGTTGTTTCCTCATCCCTTCAGTCCCTTCAATTATACTTACCCAGATTTCTGTATGGTTGAAACAACACAAATCCAGAGAGTTACTGTGGTTTAATATGAAGAAATGGAGCCAAGCCCAAGCCTTTTTATTCCCCAAGTTATATAACATGACTCTTGCTCACATTCAACACTCACATGCACGTGGCATGGATCCCTTTTAAGAAATCAGCTGTGTTTGTGGTAGCTTTAATCCTAATGAGAATTCTTTATTTTTGACATCTATTTATTGCCTGATTGTTTGTTTTAGTCAGGAAAAATGCAAAAAAATTGAGAGGCACATGTGTGAGCCAAAAGATTACATAGTGTAGCAGAGACTTCAGCCTTGTCCAACTGTAGTGCTACAAAACATAAAGCATCCTAACAAAGATACAAAGTGCAGAATAAACAAAGTGTTCTGATTTCCAAGAAAAGTTATAAATTCAAAGCATGAGAAGCAAAATGTGTGACTGCGTCATGCAGTTTTCTTCATGTGCCTGCTAAACTGGGGGGGGGGGGGGGGGGGGAAGAGTTAATCCTCCACATGTGTTGGTAGGTCTTAATGCTCTGTGTATTTGTGTCTTGAAAGTATGGAGTGGGTGCCCCTCTCAGGACAATAAATGGAAATATAGGCTGAAAAGGAGTTCTGGTGGCAGCCAGAGCAGCTTGGGCACAGTGTGTGTTCCTTGGACATGTATTCCAGCATCCTGGCAGATTCCAGTGGGCAGATGGCTTTTTCTTGAAGGTTTTATTCCCCATGTTACTCTTTATATCAGTTCCTTATCTTTATTACCTTTAGTTTATAAATCTAAATAAATGTAGCCTTAGAGCATTTGGTACATCTCAGCATCATTCTTGGCAGAATGTCTGGTTTCCACTCCCATCCCTGTCAGCTTTCTACAGAGTTTTAGTGGTTTTCTTGAGAGTGTGGAGATAAATGTGCAAAAGGCAGAACCTAAACTGCTCTGTTAGATCACATCATTTTGATGTGGGACTTGACAGGAATGGCCAGGAAACTTCTGGTGAATGGGCTGGAGGATTCTGAAGAACTGGTGCTGTTCTGTCAGGAATGGAGTAGACAATGCAGAAGAAATCTACTTGGACATAACTAGATTACTAGATACATGATGCTGCTAGCTTTCTACAGAATATGTACTAATGTTTTAGTTAATTAACTAATGTTTTAGTAGTAGATATTGGTTTTTCTAGTAACATCCTTCATATATTGGGAACTACAAGAGTCTTTTCTTACAGTGCAGCCGTGTTGCAAGGTTTGCTCTCATCCCCATCCCTGAGCTGAGCTCTGATTGCATCTTGCATGCGAATGTCCCAACAGACTGACAGAAGCAGGCATGAATTCACAATGAGAAGCGTGAGGCATGCTAGGTGAGTGTCTGATCTGAGAATTTGTTTTCATTGCAGTGGAGGAGCCTCCACCAGATTAAAAAAATCCAGGTTCTCAACCTGTTCTAAATTTTGCAAAGTTTTATGTCATAAGCACTGTGCTGCATTTTAGCAAAGTGTTCATAAAGATTAGCAGCTACCAATTACTGTCATAAACCCTTTTAGTGGGTGGAGACTGAATGGGCATCAGTGTGAAAATACAGCAGTGGATAAAATACTTGACTTCAGAAATGAATAATTTCAAGCACTGAACAAATCAGCAGTGATTAAACATCTTTTGCATCTGCCCATTGCTCTATAGACTCTTCTTTGGAGCATACCCCTTCACTTTGGTATAATGAATCTAGTTTAGTAAAACTGGTGTCTGTCATGTATTGAATCATCTGTCAAATATTTACTGTCCCCTAGCTTCCCTCCATTTTTAGAATTACTTTCAGGATTGAAATGAGAATTCTCTTTCAGCTTTGATGTTTAAATGTTTCCTGTTGAGCCTGCTCAGCCTGGTGGAGATATAGAAAAACAATGCCTGTGTTGATCCCTGCTGAAACAATCTGGGGAAGGCAGGGAAATAAAACAACAAACCCCCCCAAAGTTAAGTTTGGTTTGTACAAAGCCAGGTGGGGAAAAATTAATGTATTCCATCCTCAGATAATGAATACCAGCTGCATTAAAAATAAAACAACAAAACAGACCACCCAAAACCAAGCCTAGCTCTGGTAATGGTATCTGTGTGTCATACTTTTTAAAAATAAAATGAGAATTCTGCAGTTTTATCGTAGTTTTACCTCTGGAGGTTTTTCAATTCACAATATAGGTTTGATTTGTGCCATGTTGGTACTAATATGAACAGAAAAGGCCTCATCCTGTACCTGTTAGGTGCAAGAGTTCTAGTGATACATAGTTGACAGAGAACAGGGGGTGAGCCCCAGCACCTGCTCTTGTGACCTGTAATTTAAAAGCAAAATTCCAAGCACTTTAACCACAGATGGAGCTTCAATGCGTAAACACATTGAGGCCACGTATATAAGCAGGGTATGGTCAGTCTCTAGCTCCCACCTGAAGTTAAAATTTGGTCCATGGGCATCTTTCCTTCTGTAAGTTTTCCTGGTAGTGTGAAAGGCCACGGATCTGGAGGGCAAGAGGGAGAGGACTCGCATGGCAGAGCATGCTGCCTGTGGGACAACCTCTGCCAGCATGCTTAAATCCAGGATTTCAGAGGCAGCATTCTGAAGAGTATCTTCTGTGGTTGCAGAGCTGCAGCTCAGTTGAGATGTGAGAAAAAATGTGAAGCTCAAACCTGAGCTGGGCCTTGCCATTTGCAAAGGAGCTGTGGAGATGGATAATGGAAGGGGTATTTATTTGGGGTTCAGAAACATGGGGTGCAACTAACTGACCTACCAAAAAGATAAGAAGAGAGGAGGAGAAAACTAGATGGAAAAAATCCTTTCCTTAAAATATTTCCTGCAACCTGAAAGAAACACAGTCTGTATTATTTTTTTCCTCTTGCTTCCATTCTCTACTTACTTAGCTTGAATGTTAAGCATGAGCCGGGTTAGCAATGCCCACGGGGGATGTTTCTGCTACCTCGAAAGCGCCCACATTGTCTCCACACTTCCCAAATGTTCCCCCAACGTTTTTTCCATGCAACTCTCCCCCTCTTGAAGTTAATGTCATCTGTTCAGCGACTCTCCCTTTCTCTGAAAATGAAATCGGTGTGTTTGGGGTATTTTTTTTGTTTGGTTTGTTGTTTTTTTTTTTTAACTCTCCAGGCTTGAACCAGCCAGGCCAGCAATCCCAGCCCGGCCCCACCACCGCCTTGGCGGGCACTGCAGCAGCAAGGCGGGAGGGAGGCAGGTGAGCAGCCAGACACCCAGGTCTGGGGGAGCCTTGGGAAGGGTGTAATCATAGAATCATAGAATTAGCCGGGTTGGAAGGGACCTCAGAGATCATCAAGTCCAACCCTTGACCCACCGGAGCAGTTGCTAGACCATGGCACTGAGTGCCACATCCAGGCTTTTTTTAAATGTCTCCAGGGACGGAGAATCCACCACCTCACCGGGCAGACCATTCCAATGTCTGATCACCCTCTCCGTGAAGAAATTCTTTCTAATATCCAACCTAAATCTCCCCTGACACAACTTAAGACTGTGTCCTCTTGTCTTGTTGAAAGTCATTTGGGAAAAGAGCCCAACCCCCCCTGGCTCCAGCCTCCTTTCAGGGAGTTGTAGAGAGTGATGAGGTCTCCCCTGAGCCTCCTCTTCTCCAGGCTGAACACCCCCAGCTCTCTCAGTCTCTCTTCATAGGGCCTGTGCTCGAGTCCCTTCACCAGCCTGGTTGCCCTAAGGAATGGGGTAAGGAATGGGGCTGGGTGCCTCCCGGAGCTGGGTGCTGTGCGATGAGCTGGGGATGCTCGGGTGGTGATGCTGGGTGGAGGAGGAGGAGGCAGAGGAGGAGGAGGAGGGGGGGAGCTGGCGGGCCAGGCTGAGGTGGGCGGAGGGGGAGGCGGGTGTTATACTATCGCTCCGGGGGAGGTTGAGCATTTGCAAATCCCGGCTTCAGAGAGCGGGGAGCATCCTATCCCCCCCGGCCGGCCGGGCTTCAGCCGCAGAACAGGACGAGGTTTCCCGGCTCCCCCGGGATTCTCCCGCCTTATCCCCGCCTCCCCCTGCCCGCCCCTGCCGCGGGGCTCCGGGACCTGCCCTGCCCCCTGCTCCTGGGCACCAGAGCCGAGAGAGCCAGCCCCGGAGGTGAGCTAGAGACCCTGTGCCTCTCCCAGCCGAGCGGGCACAGGCAGAGCCCTGGGTGAGTAGCCGGAGAGCTCCTTCCCTCCTCCAGGCAGGCCAGAGACATTCAGGCCCCCTTCTCCACATCCCTTTCTTCTGCTGCTCTCAGTTGTGTGTCTGGAAGGTGCAGGAGATCTGCGAGCTCTGGTAGGTTAGTCAAGCTGGGATCCTTGCTTGGGGAGGGATTTTTGAAAGGCTTTGCTATCTGTGCCTGAAAACAGTGTCATACTACCAAGCTGCCTGTCTCAACTTGGAAATCTTCCCTTTTACAAAAGCTTCTGCCCCCTCCCCCTTCAACCCCCTTCATTTTTGTTCTTCACAAGTTTTCCTGCCTGAGGGAGTTGCCTCCACCACTCCTATCTGCAATCCACGGAGCTAATAAGGAGCTAATGTGATACACTGAGGGGCATTTTAATCGCTGAGGGTTATTACTAACAAGTGACTTAAAACATTTCTTTTTCTTTTGTTCTCCCTCTAGGCTGAACAGTCATGACAGCTGAAAAGACTATTCCTATAATTAATGGCAAGCCAGAAGATGCTTTAGACCCAGAAGCCTCAAGAACCAACCTTGTCCACAGCAATGATAAGAAAGTTCATGAAAGAGGTCACTGGAACAATAAGGTCGAATTTGTGCTTTCTGTAGCAGGGGAGATTATTGGATTGGGAAACGTATGGAGATTCCCATATCTTTGCTACAAGAATGGAGGAGGTAAGATGGCCTCATATGCTGATTTACAGCTCATCAACTTGTGGGAAATGAACAGTTAGGAATGCTTTGAAATGGTTTCTTGCACTAGTTGAGACACAGGTATTCAGGATTTCAGTGTGTGTGTGTGTGTGGATAAGGACGCATTAAGCATTTGACAACTAAATAACAAATTGTTTCCTTTTCCTTCTCCTGCTCAAACAGTGTGTTTCTCCTGCTCAAACAAGTTTCTTTTGCATTAATGAACAAATTTGACATTTTTAATTGAGATTTTTAATGCAGGAGAAGGCAGTGTTCTGTTATACTAGTACACTGTGGGTTTTCTTTCCCATGTTGATACAGACCTAAGCGTGCTTAAATAAGTTTGTCTGACAGAAAAGAGCTTAGTAGTTTATTTTCCACATCACTATGCTTTGGAGAGAGTAAGGATTGTTTTTAATACCGCTACAAATATGACTTTTTTCTTTGTCATACAATTTTTTTTTTTTACTTTAGCAACACTTTTTTCACACTACTTCCCAAATCACTACAGTAGGGTAGGGGAAAATGAAAAATACCTGTTACTCAAAGAAGAGAGCAAACCCTCTAAAAATGTTAGTCAAGAGGGACAAGAACAGGCTTAACTTCTAGAAAAGAATAATATGTGGCATGTATTGGTTATAGTGAAGTATAAACTATGTATGATATGTGATAGTTAAGTGTAAGCAAGTCAGCTGTGACTTGTGAAGCAATGAGGGCAGAAAAGTAAATTAAAACTTTAGCTTAGAATTCTGTGGGTGGGGTTCAGCATCCTCCCCACTGAAGGCCTGAATCGGTGCTAGTGTCAGCATCTGGGCTGGGAGAAGAACAATATATTGAATGATTGGTTTGCAAACGTGGGGTTTGTTTGCAAAAATGCTCTACCAGTTGTTTTCCCCTTGTCTCTCCAAATCTAGACAGAGTTGTCTGAACTTTAGGGATAGTTTGAGCCCATTTTGTCTGCAAACTGTGGAAGATGTGTTTATGGTTTATATCTGTACTCTGGCATAATTAAGATAAGAATTCACCTGTTTTCAGAATGATGCTGCTGCTTGTAGTACAGAAATATTAATATGCTTGTTATGATATACAGAACAGTTTCTTGTTGACTGTCATATTTTTCCCAGCAAAATTTTGTCAGAGGATAAAGTTGGAATTTTTTTTTGTGGTGTACAAAGACTATTTCTTTGGTCATATATTATGATTTAGGTGCAAAATTGTCAAAAAATGGGATGCTGTTTTTTTTTAAGGGTATAACATTGTCTAAAAAAAAATCTAATGATTTTTGTGGGTGATTTGGTAAAAAAGAAATTACTTCAGTATCATACTTAATCACCTCTGTGTTATTTAAGAACAGAATTAGTGTATGTGGTTCAGTTGGTCATTTCTGGGCACCATGGGAAGTTTGCCATTGACTTCAGTTTTACTCAGTGAGGACTTGATCTATGACCTCTGCCTATAACCTCTGTTTTTGCAACTCTCTGGAGTGCCCTGCTGGAATTAAGAGTTGGAGTAGTTTGATTCATCAGATGTAAATGCTGCAAATTGCTTAATGTGTGATAATGAAGACAATGATAAGTTCTATGACCTAGTTATGAAGTGACTTGCTAGGCAGAATGAATCCAGAAGCAGTAGCATGGAACTTACAAAGTCTGACCTCTCTTCAGTCTTTTGAGTTGTAATAGATAGCATAGGCATGAAGTTCTGTGCTTTTAATTTATTTGAATGGAAATTTAATGGTGTTTTTTTTTTTAAATTTAATTTATTTGCATGTTTAGAACTAAGTATTTCTTGGAACATGATCTGTTTGTAAGCTGAGAAACATGACTTCCTCTGATTCCATGATGTATACCTTTTCTAGAAGAGTTGGAAAAAGAATGTCACAGTGAATACTTTGTAGTTCAACACGTTTCCAACTTAGACTCACTATGTTCCTACAAATGGGTGGCCCAAGGTGGATTTTTTTCAAAGCATTTGCACAGTGACACATCCAGAGAAACCATACTTTAGATACAAGGATTCCAGTCTCTGTGACATCCACATGAATTGCTGGAGATTCAACACAGCACAGATTCAACTAGAGGCAAGTTGCCTGTTGAGGGAAGAGATTTCTCATGAGGAGATTGAAATTAATGATCAGATTGATCTCCAGGACTCCCATTGGAGGGGAAATGCTCGTGTTGTTAGTGCTGTAAAGTACTGGTTAATGTGTATGCAGTGAGGAACTGCTCTGTAAAACAGACTTTCCAAGGAAAAACTGGATCCAGCAAAACTTCTGTGTGTTTAGCATACCCTGTGTTGATTTGATACAGAATGAGTGGTGGAATGCTTACAACATTTAATGGGAGCTTTAAATGAATTTAATTAGTGCTGTGGGGTTGTTTGTTTGGGAGAAGGTAGGCTGAGGCCTGGGTACAACAGGTTGTGTATGCTGTACTAGCCTTTATTGTCATGACAATAATCAATTTTATTATTAGACAATTATCACTTTTTCATTTTCCTACAACTCCAAATAAATTATTCTGTGCAGTAGGTGGCTGTGCTGGTCTGCCTGGTTAAACCAGTAAAATTGTCTTGTGTAAGTAAAAATGGCAGAATCATAGAATGCCAGGCTGGAAGGGACCTCAAGAATCATCTTGAGGTGGTCCAACCTTTCTAAGTGGCTACATGGTTTAGATGAGAGGGTCAGTTATTTTGTGTTTTTCTTCTTGGTTTTTATTTCCTTCTTTCCTTGTTTCAGTCTAAACCAATGTAGCTGCTTGCTTTCTACCTCCTGCATTGATTCATCAGACAGTCTGAGTGTTTGGGGAGTGGGGAAAAATATCTTTATGCCTTATATGTTAATGGATTCTCTAGGTAGCAAAAGGCTGGACCTAATGCCTTATTATTTAGGTTCATTTCTAAATGAGATACCTAAAACCTGCATTATTAGCAAGTACGATTATGCCTGACATGCAATTTCTTTCATTTTTTTTGCTTTACAGACAGTTTAGGTGTCACACCTAATTACACAATCAGTCATTAAATAATACAATACTTCAGCCATGTGTTAATAACAGAAGATTTTTTGTAGTTGTATGCAGTGCTTCAGCATTGAATTGTACTATTCATTATCTGTGCTGGATTTTACTATCAGTATGTAACAAAATGGTGATGCTTTGTTATTTTCCTACAATTTCTCATTATTTCTAGTTGAAAAGGCCAAGTTCTGCTTTCATGTTCTTGTAAGTAGTTCTAAAGTTTATCCAAATAACATACAAAGGAATTCTGGAATCCAGAGGAACTCCATAACACACTTACATCCCTGCTTTTGTGAGAAAGGCAAGGAAGAGGAAGTTGTGTAGTCTGACTGGGTATTAATACAAGCAGAACTGTGTGGCTGAGCAAGACTGTAGTCTTTTCTGTGTTCCAGTGACCCACGAGCAGAATTGAGTCTATGCTGAGGAGCTTTGATCTTTTTTAGTTAATGACATTGGCTTAGAGGTTAACTTTTTATATTTGGGGCCAGGAGTGAAACACTTTCTGCACTACCAGCACAATGCTTGAGAGGTGGCCAGTAGCTGGTCCTTCCTCTATTAAGAAAATTAATTTCTCACTGAGCTTTCAAGGAACTGTATTAATTATAACCAGTACCTCCTCCATGTTTGCTTGTAGGTGCTTTCCTCATCCCATATGTGGTTTTTTTCATTTGCTGTGGGATACCAGTATTTTTCTTGGAGACGGCCTTGGGACAGTTTACTAGTGAGGGAGGCATTACATGCTGGAGGAAAGTTTGCCCTCTGTTTGAAGGTAACAAACACTTCTGTGTTCTACTGCAAAAGAACATATTGAAATCTGAAGTAAAATTACTTTCATTTTATCAAAATTAAAGTTAAGATATTCTTAAAGTAAGGATTTGTTTCTAAATTACCTAAATTACTTTCTGAAAAGTGTAAGTTTTCTATGTGTCTTTTTTTTTTTTTTTTTTTTTTTTCTTTTTCTCCAGGTATTGGATATGCAACCCAGGTTATAGAAGCACATCTCAATGTATATTACATCATCATTTTAGCATGGGCTATCTTCTATTTGTTTAACTGCTTTACTACAGAGCTTCCTTGGGCTACCTGTGGGCATGAATGGAATACAGGTATGACCTCAATAGAGATTATTGCTATATAAATACTTCCAAATAATTGATGCATTAAAATGTCAGGAACAAATGTACCCTGGTAGAAAGTCTGTGGAAATGGGCTAATTACATCACACTGCACCACAGAAAAGGAATCTGAAGGCTTATTCATACCTTTATTGGCTTAGGTCATAGTAAAAGCATTTATTCCTGCAGAATATAATGGCAGATAGCAAAATATGGCTTTGAATTTTCTTAATATGTAAGATACTGGGGCTAAATCCAGACTCTCATTTACAATCATGCTTGTTCTCCCTGAATACACCCAGTGACCTCTATTGAAGAGGTGATGACCTGATGACAGGTTACAATCTTACTCTTTCACTGTAATGAAATCAGGAGGGATTTAAATGGAGAGGGAAATATTAAACATGGAACTTTGAATTCACTCTTTTAAAATGCCAAATGTTGAGGGATAATGCTCATCAAGCTACTTCTGAGAATTTAGTCACATGAATAATCCTTAGAGCATGCAAAGTAGCCTCCCAGATGAAAGATGAGGTGTGTATTCAGGAGGGTTTGCAGTGCAGGGCTCTGCATCTGTCCTCTCATCAATGTTTTTATCTCTAGTGCTCCACTTAGTGCATTCGAAGGCCATGAACATCTGTGGTGAGGAATACATACCAATGCCCTTATTTCCTTGTTCCTAAAGTTTTTGCCTTTATTCCTTGTATTGCTGTCCAATTTCAGATCATGTTCTGACAGTAATGTCTTTCCAGCTTTTTATTAACTGGTAATTACCCTCTTCTTTCAGCACACCCAAAGCTACCTGCAGCTCAGGTTATGTTAGGGACCAGTGCTGGGCCCAAAAGACATGGAAGGCTTCAGCATCAACCCTGGCAACCCTGCAAATGCTGTAAACAATGCTGAGATGCTTTGATCTCCTTTCTCTGTATTAGAGATAATAAGCCAGAGTGACTTTTCAGGTGCCATATTAAGGCAAACTGGAAACTTCTTGGTGGCAGTGTTTCATAAGCCATGGAGCCAGCAGCTGGAGTAGATATGGAATAGGTTGTAATTCCCAAGCCATTGCCTCAGTTTCTCAAAGCTTCTTTTCTTCCACCTCAGATGTTGTATCAGCCATTGCAAGTGTGTCTTTGGACAGTATTACAGGAGAATGTAGCAAGTGGCATGGATATTTTTCTGGGATAGGCTGGCAATCAAAATACAGCGTTGCAAAAGCAGCAGGCTTAGCCTTTTAGCCTACCTAGAAATCCTTCAGCCACATAGAGAAATTGTGCTACAGAAGCAAGGCTTTACAAGATGTGTGAATTAGAAGAGGCACTAGAAGAAATGTATTCAGGTGTCAATCAAATGAACTCTTTTTTTTTATTATTATTCTTTTACAGAAAACTGTGTGGAATTTCAAAAACTTAATATGAGCAACTGCAGTCAAGTCTTTTTACAAAATGCCACCTCTCCAGTAATGGAATTTTGGGAGTAAGTGCATATAAACTTCACGTTTCATCAGACTATTCATTATCTTTCAATATTTTGATCATTTACGTATGATTAGATACATTGTAACCCTATAGCATTTAATGTTGTGAGTTCAGCTGGAAATTTACTCCTACAGCCAAAGAGAGTCAGGATGAGAGTTTTAACTCTTTTAGAGGATATGAGGAAAGGAATTCCATATCCTGAAAGAACATAGAACAAAGTGTGCCCCTTGCTTGGGATCTTGGCTCCTGCTGCTGGAGGAAAGAGCCTCAAACCCATACTAATGAGGAGGCAGACGTGAAAGAAAGAGGATGATTTTAAATATTTCTTTTACTTTTCCAGGATGTTTCTTCTCTTAAGAGTCTGAAAATTGCATCTTCATCTTTGTTTGTGCTAGCTTTGACTTCTATATCTTGTTATTTTTTAAAGGGCCGTGTAATTGTTAGTTATACAGCTATAATAACAGGAGAGTTTAACACTCTTGTGTGTCCTTGATTCTGAGTTCTAGTTAGAGTAGTAGAATTGATCTATCTCTTTACAAAATATGGCCTGCTTTTGCAATGGCACCTTTTTTTCTTACTATAAATATTTAACTAGTGCATGTGTAGTTGCATATTTGTTCCTTGCAGGGCACAGTGTGTATTAAGACAGTCATAGAAATGGAATGTTACTTTTAATACTAAGTCATCTCTCAATTCTGGGTGTGTTACAAAATTCTGGGTTACTAAAAATTTCTTGAGGGCTGAAATCTCTAAATCTCTTCTAAAAATCACATTAATTTTCTTAAGAGAAAGCCTCATTGTGTGCCTATATATTCAGAGCTCTCTTTTATGTTTAGGACAGCAATAGGTACACTTTGAAAGATCTGTCACTTAAAAGACTTGAAGGGAGAACTCTACACTGACATATTTTTCTTGAATTCTAGCCTATGTTAGTAGATGGTCTGTTACCATCACTCTTGAGATAATCTGTGAGTTAGAGTAGCAATTACTGTCGTCAGTGATGGTGTTTGCTTCATGTATGTGATCTCACTTCATGTAGAACGGAATACTGCATTTGTGAACTGTCAGGCTGATGTTACATCTTTCCTTTAATAATATCCTGTTCCCACAGGCTTCTAGAGTATTCCCAATACCTTCAGATTGTTTTAATTTTAAAGAAAAGAAACCAGCAGCAAAGCAGCTCAGTATTTGTACAAAAGCATGTTTAGCAGTGCTATGTGTTTCTCTCAAGCCCAATGACCTCAGTCCACAGGTTTACTGGTTGGGGGGGATGTGGAGGTTGCTGTGCATCACACAGCAGACTATGCTGACATTATGGCAATGCCAGCAGAGGTTAGGAGCAGATTTGTATTTGGTTTTGTGTCTGTGTTTGCATGCATGTAAATGAATACACCAGGCCCAAACAGATTTCTTTACTTCTGGCTTTGAAAAGACATTGTTGAGGGTTTTTTGTTTTGTTATGTTTTGTTTTGTTTTCTTTCCCCATTCAACTAGTACTACTAAGGCTTTTCCATCATCTAGAGTAAAAGTTTCAGCCCTCATTCCCTTATTTATGTGTGACTGGAAGCAAATCCAAATTGTCTCTTGGTTTGAGGATTGCAAATAAAGACTTCAGTCTCTGCTGAAGTTGCTTCTGCAGTTTTGTCAACTCCTAAAGCTGAAGTCTAACAACAATTAACCCAGGTACAAGGATGGCCGAGAGGATACTTTGCAGTACTACGTAGCTTTTCTATGAAGACTAGTAGTTACTCTCCCTCAGGTCTGTACAGAGGATACTGTTTCCTTCCTACCCTAGCAAGGAAAGTTAATTCCTTTCCTTTCCGTGGGTAATTCAACATTCTCTACCAGCTTTGGTGGGCTGGATTGCACAGAGCGTAAAGACCTACTGATTGTTGTGGGTTGGCTGGATGTTTAGAAGAAAAAAGAAAAAAAGAAAAAAGCTAAGACTTTAGAGATAAGCACTGTAGTAGGTTCTAGATGGTATTTTCATACTGGTCTCATTGTACATGCAAGGATCTCAAAACTTAAAATACTTTTGTGAGCTTGTAATTCATAGCAACTTATCTCTTATCCCTTATCACAGCTGTACAGTGAAAATTATCTGATCCTGCTGAAGGCAACATCTGGGAGTCTGAGCCTTCTTTACTTGTTTTTCCTTCTTAGAAATATCTGTGCCTGCTAATGTTTTAAGACTTCATTTGAGATAGCAGACTTGCCACTGATTACAAGTGTCAGTGTTGGCAACTGGTAAAAATTAGGAGATTCAAGGATTTCTTACCTTACTTCAAATGACTTTGTCACCAGTCTCCACCTGGCCACTGAGCCACTGACCATTACTCTCTGGATGTGACCATCCAACCAGTTCCTCATCCACTGAACAGTCCACACATCAAGTCCATATCTCCAGTTTATAGAGAAGGATGTTGGGGGGGATGCAGGGGGGTGTCATATCAAAGGCCTTACAGAAGTCCAGGTAGATGACATTTGTAGCTCTTCCCTTGCCCTCTCACACAGCCAGTCCTGTGTAGAAGGCCACCAGGAGGCCAGGTAAGGCTTGCATTTGGAGAAGCAATGCTGGTTGTCTCAACTCACCTCACTGTTGTCCAAGTGCCTTAGCATAGTTTCAAGGAGAATCATGATCTCTAGCACATGGGTGAGGCTGACAGGTTGATAATTCCCAGGGTCTTTCTTTCTACCCTTTCTACAAGTGGGTTCAGTGTTTTCCTTCTTCGAGTCACCAAATCATCTGACTACCATGATTTTTAAAATGTCATGGTGAGCAGCTGGTAAATACATCAGCCAGTTCCCCTGGGATGCATCTTGTCAGGACCCAGAGACTTACCTATGCAGGTTCCTCAGGTGGTCCTGAACCCCCCTAGAGTGTGATGGACTTTGCTCCCCAAGTCCCTGCCTTGCAGCCCATCCACTCTAAAGATGTGGGAAGAGAGGTTGCTAGGGAAATTTGAGGCAAAAAAAGTTCTTCAGTAACTCATCCCTCTCCTCATCTCTGTTTCTCTCATTGTGATTGGATAGCTTGATGAAGGTTTTCCTAAGAAAATGATAATAATTATCATTTCAAGGTACAGCACATGGATTTATTGCAGTAACAATAGAGATCATTTTGGATAAGTTAAAGCAGCCCCATAGAGGAGAGCTGTGGCCATGGATGAGGCTGTATTTCTAGCCTGGGAAACAGAGTAGAGAGGAAGAGGTACTGCACTCCATTGTTCTGTGTGCTTTCTTAGGAGAGGGAATTGTCTGGCAGGTACAGGGGAGAGCAGCTCTGTCTGTGTGTTCTTTTGGCTGCTAGCTGAGTCTGTCACCATGGTCAGGAATTTGAGGTTTCTAGTGCCTGGGAAGGGAGCTGGACAGACAGAGGACCCATGGTTTTGTGGTTGATTCCACCTCAATAGTTTTTTATTGGCTGTATAACAACAACTTAGACCTCTGTTAAAGGAGGTCTAGTTGTTGGCCTGTCATTCTCTGGAGGGGGTGACACATCCTTAGCATTTCCAAGTCAAGCCTAGTGAGAAAAAAACATTTTTTTTGTCTAGGGAAAAGAAAAGGGCCTGTTTTCAGCAAAAAGGAAAAGGCACAAACTCTTTCCTTGAAAAGTCAAAGAGTTTTTCCTGTTTCATTCAGGCTGCAAATGACTGCAGGAGTCACATTGTGGTTAATCCCCACTACTGTATGAAAAGTCATTAACAAATTGGGCCTGATCCTGTAGTGCTCAGCATCCAAAGACCTTCAGCACCTCTCAGAACTAGGTCCTTTGTCTATGGGTTGTAGAACATTGAGTTGTGCCAGACTGGCTCATTTCTGCTCTGTTCATAAGAGGCTATGTTAAAATTGCTTTTTGTTTGGAGTCACATCAGCTCTTCATCTGGTTTTGCCTCAAAAGCATTGACTTTGCCTGGTTTCAGTTGAAAGAAGTAAATGGGATAGGTGTCAAAAAGCTAAGCTTATTTCTTAATACTGGGGGTTAAATGTTACCCTAAACCTGGCAGATGAACTTTCATGGGTTTCAGTTTTTATCTTGAAGATTATACATAAGGTCTTCACTGTGGAGAAAAAATGACCCTATAAGTTTCAACGTGAAGTATTTGGTTATAAGAAAACACTAGAAGTAAGGTTGAGCAGTTTTAAGTTAGCATCTTCTATTAATATGATCATCTTCAGTCGAAGAACTGTCTACTTTTTTTTCAATAGATCTGCTTTATTCTTGCTAGAAGATAGAGAGCAAACACTGTAAAGATATTCAGTATTTTGTTATTGTTCTCTTTGTTCATTTTCATATGTTTTATATTATCATTATGTTCTTGCTCTGCTTGCAAAGTTATGAGTTTAATCAAGGCTTCCAAGGGTTTGCAATCATAATTTTCTTGATTATTTCTGTGTTCATTTATCTTCACAAAATCTCAGTAAGGTCAAATTATTCCCATTTTACAAAAGATCTGAGGTACAGAGAGAGTTAAAGGTGTGAAGTATGAGGGGCATACTATTTAGCAGTAGGGTTGCACAAATCTTATTTCAGTTCAGAAACAAGAAGATGTATTCAAGTTATCTTTGTCCAAAAGTAATGATTAAAACAAAATGTTACTTCACCAAAGACACCATACCATTTGGTTTTACAAGTAATTGCTATTTCAGTCCAAACAAGCATTCTATTTTGCTCACTTGCATAAAAACTTAAGGGAATTAATTTTCAAAAAGTAGAAGCTTTGTCTTCTTTGTTGTACTCAGTATTTAGAAGGCTCTCTCACTGTGTTGCTTTCAAGAAATTGAATGCATATAGTTCACTGTCTTGGATATGTTCTGTAAGGGATAGGCATTTCACCACCTTCTCTTCAACTTGCTCTGCTTTGTATAAAAGTTAAATAATCATGCACTGGGTCTGACCATACTGCTTCTTACGTGGGTGCCTTGGCCAAAAGTTTACAGGATCATTCTCCCACTGTCTCAGTACTACTTTAGATGGTTTTGATTAAAAAGGATAATTGAGGGGAAAAAAGCATTGAGGGAGACTGTTCTGATACTTCATAGGCTGCTGGTTATATCATCCAGTTCCAATCTTTATGCCAATAAATATTTAATTGTATATACACAGTTCTAGCAAAAGACAGTGCAAGACTTTTTCGAAGTCCACCTGCTGCAGAACAGCAGGAAACTTGACAGCTTGGGAGTTCTGGTAGGAAACTTCATAGGCTTTAGGATAGAAGAGGTCTAAGAATATGGGTTTCCACATGATGCGTGATCTTTCTTTTTGTTTATTCACTGTCCTAGCTTCTTCTCTCTATTTGTGCAAATTAGTTCATCATTCTCCATATTTATAATCTTGGTTCTGGATGTTTTGAAATGTCTGTTCAGAGGGAACCTGAATGTTAACATGCTTCTGGGATGCTGAGGAACTGCCTTAACTTTTCATTTATGTCTCACTCCCTGGTCCATAGCTGCAGTAGCTTGGCATCCCCCACACATAACTACCCAGGTTAGTTCAGATAGTTACAGACCAATTTATCTTAAGGTTTCCCTACCTCCCAGTCCTCTGGGTATTTTTTAGTTCTTCCTGGTGTTCTGCAAATTGTGCAAGTATCCAGTGTTACAGCACTTTGGAAGAATCTAAGAAGATTTGATCTGTATCCTGGTGAAATCTGTGTGCATTTTATTTTCTTTATTGATTAGGCTCTCGGGTTATTGGAATAAATATTGCATGGTTGCAGCTAAAGATTGCCATTAATATTTTCAAAACTAATTGTTGTAAAAAACTCTTTAAACAGTAGGAGACTGAGTAAATATATTTGTATCTGGAAACAGGATTTTTATAAAGGGAAGTTTTAGACCTAATAAAAATTTGGTGTTGGGAGATGCACCTTTCTGTTTTGGAAACAACTTTAAAATGTTCCAGCCTCCTCCTCAGAAGCTGTATATACATCAGGTAATAATATTTTCTTTGATAGTAAGCATGCCATGGAAAAAAATTCTTTTTTTCCTAGTTGTTTAGAACAGTACCATTATTTCAGATGTAGTTCAGATACAAATCACAAAAATTTATTTTACTTTTTAATACTTAGAATGCCTGACAGTAATTTGCAGCATTCGGTTGGATCCTGTGATAAAATACAGGAAATTTTTTTGCCTGCTGTTTGTGCAAAAATAGAAATTACATTTTTGTAGTGAATATAATGAATGAGCTTTTTAAAATATACCCTAATTACACAACTATAGTTCTATTAATAATAATATTATTACCTACTAATACTTGGAAAACATGCACAGGGAGCAGAGTGACATGCTTAAAAAGGGGACCTTTAGAAGCTGCTGGCTCTTCTGTTTAATTTTGCTAATTTTTCTTTTTTTTTAAAGGTCAGTAACATTAATAGCATCTTCATCATTGTTCTTCATATAAGAGTGTGTGTTTAAAGACATGCATATTATATATGAACTTTCTGATGTTGTAGAGAAAGGAGTATTTGAGAGAAGCACAGTTTGCTAGTAGGGAAACTTTTAAAGGGTAAAACCTGTGAAATTTGTAAAAAGTAAAAAAAAAGTCTAAAATAGCAAAGCCATAGTTGTGCCATGGCAAGCTTGGCCAAATCAGTCAATTGCAGAACATCACAAAATAACGAGGCATGTTTCTTCTGGCTTTGCTAGGTTTTTAATTGGTTTAGCCTAGATTTGTTTTGTTTTGTTACTTTTGTAATAGAAGACCTTTATTGAAAGGTCTCCTTTTCATTATGTCTACTTTTGTGCAAATATGAAAGTGGTCTCGGGCCCTTCTTTAAGAGTCAGTGTGTATAGCCTCCTCCCTTGTACCTCTCTATCTTGCATCTGCCTGAAACCCATTAGTCCCCTTCAGTAGCTCCCCTAAGGGAGAGAGGTGTCTGGTACAGAGCAAGCTGAAAAGTTACATTCATGCTTTCCAAAGTTGCCAACCCCAATAACTATTTCATAGGTGCAAACAAACACCACGTCACTCTTCCAAGACATTTTTCACTATTTCTGGAATCCTCTGAATTTACATGTGGCTTTGTCATTAATAGAATATCTTTTTCAGCTGTCCAAGAATGTGTCCAGTAGATTTGTTCACTGTCTTGAAACTGAGAATCTTAAGTACCTTGGTGTAAGGGATTTTAGAGATGCCCAAGTAACTCTGAAAGCAGTGTTAAACAGCAGTCACATTTATCTACTTCTTGGCTATCTCAGCATGGCTACTGCCTAAAGCACATTAATTCCATGCAGTTAAGTAAGCCTGTGTCTATTTTCAGCTCTTGAAAAAGTATTGTCACAGGCAAAAAAATAGAGAAGCATTTAGACACTTCTGTGGCTCTGTAGATACAGCATATTAAGAGAAATGGTGATTGCTTAGCTTTTTTAGTCAAATGCAACACCCAAAGGGGAGATGTTCTTGCTGTGCAAAAAGTACAGTGAATGCAGACTAGAAAAAAACTTTTTTGGTTTCTCCATTATATTCTTTCATGGCAGCATGGGAATGGACTTGCAATGTCAGGAGGACTTCCTGAGGGAGACTTGGTAAAAATTGCTGTATGGAATGTTATATTTCCTTTTTGAGAGTTTATGTGAAAGCTTAAAAAGAGAGATTTGGATACTACACAGATTCTGTAGCCTTTGTCAGTTCTGGATGTGTAACTTTCAGAAAAGTGAAAATGCCAGCTCATATTGGTTTCCCTACTCTATTAATTTCAAATAACATATCTTTTTAGTGACTAAATCTGCCACAAATTCACTGGAAGATTGCCTGTGTTCAGCTTTGTCTGTGTGCTGCTTCTGGAGATGTTTCAGCGGGAAAAAAGCCTGCCACAACCAGCCCATTTTTAGTTTTCTAAATGTTAGAATCTAGAGAGGGGAAAAAAACAAGTCTGAAAAGAATCAAATCTGAAAACTTTCTTCTTAAGGCATCCAGGAGATAAATGTGGTGGTAACATTGTCTTTCTTTCCTATGTTGTCATCATGTAAGCAGAGCTCTGCAGGCTAGCAGGGCAAAGGAGGGTTTATGCACTAGCCAGTCATTCAGTGGAACTTCTGCCCCATTGTTTCCTTCACTCCTACAGAGGTTCAAGGCTGTATATTGTGTATCATATGTCATATAGGAGTGTGTCTACTATGCAGTCTATATTATACTCTGGGGCTTACAATTGTAAGGGTTATGGCTCTGAAAATATATGTTCCCTTCCTGTAAAAGAGAGAGGTCTCTACATTTTTGTCCAAGTCCTGCATCAGGTGGGTTTTCTTCTAACAAGAATTTCTCTTCATCCTGTTGATTCTTACTCATTCAGTTAAGCTCAGAAAGTCTCCTTTACTTGGTTTGGCAGTTAGACTTTAAAATATAGTCCTGTAAAGTATGGAACATGCTGTTTGGTTTATGTTTTAAAGCTGAGCAACATTTCGTAGCGTTCCTACTGCTAGTACATACAATATTGATAGAATTGTTGCTATTACCTAAGACAATACTGTACCATCCTGTATGTTTTTCTTGTGTCAAGAGATAATGAACCATGCCAGAGAAGTGAAGCCTTAGAAAAATTTGATTTTATTACTCACATTAAATTTACTAAGGAAGCAACAAGAATACCCCTTTCATGTTCATTTTATTGAAGAATAATATGTCTTTTACCTTGTCCTATATATATAAATATGCATAGTAACAAGGCCTGACAAGATTACAAATTAAATGCCTAGCCTTTTGGTTTCACAAAGTTTTGCATCCTTTAGCATTCAGCATGGATTTTGTAAGTTTATCATGTGAGTGTCACTATTAAATTCATGATATGAATATCTGTAGAAGCTGAGAACACCATCTTATATCTTTGGCATCTTGTATACCCTGTTTAATACTGGGGTTTTGTTAGTTGTTTTTTATATATATATATATATATATACTCGCTGGCTGTTGAATGTCTGTGTTCAAAGGAAGATGACAAGCATGTTACTTTGGTGAATTCACCTTCTCTTAGCTGTTATTCCTTACTTACCGAGAGTTTTAGTGTGTGTAGCCAGTAAACTGGGTGCTACTAACTCAAGCAATAGAGCCTTCTCTGAAATATCACTGCTTTTATGTTCATGTATTATAATTAAAATAAGCATTCCCCCAAAGTTTTTGTTCTTTCTAATCTGTTCCTTTTCCACCTCTGATTTATACAGTCCAGATGCATGCATCAGCCTCTCCTCCAAGTTAGACAGCAAGCAGCACAGGTTAGACAGCCACAGGGCAATGTCACAGCTCCCTGAAAGATACTGAGTTTAGGAAAGCTTCTGTGCTGTTCAGCAGCACTCAGTGTTTAAGCAGAACAAAAAGAGCAATTTCACTATCTGAGAACCCCTTTAAATCTGCTTGCAATCATAAGAGTTGAAAAAGCAGTGGTTTGAGCCAGAATGCTAGGAAGGGTGCTGCAGGGTCAGGTGTGCACTGTCAGGTAGTGGGAAAGCTGCAGTTGATTCAGAGAGGAGAGAACAAATGTTGCAGGTGGGGAAACAACTCAAAGTAGCTGTTTTGAAGCCATTCCAATAGTAGTATGGCTGGCCAAGCTCTCATCAATAAGTAATGTGTCACAGACACATTAGATAAGCAGCTGTCTCTGATCTCTGTGACAAAAAGAGTGTTTCTTTTCACTTTTCTGTGTGTCTGTGGCAAACGTTTCACCCTTCCAGTGTGTCTGGCAGTATTGCAATCATTATGGTCTTACAAAGGAGGAGGCTGATTTTTATGCCATGCATCTCACAGTGCAGCAGTCCCCAGTGTGATTGTCATCATGCAGATGTTTACCAGAACCTTGGAGGCTGGTAGCTCACTGGTCTTAGCATTTAAGAGATCCACAGAGAATTCTGGTACATGGAATCTGAATCCCATCTTTTTCAAAATTCAGGCAATATCTGCTTAAGTTTCTGGATGTCAGAAACTGTATACTTGCACATGAGACTTGAATACATTTGGGTAGGACATACTCAAACCAATAAATTTGCAGTAAAAAATAAAGAACATTGCATAATGTGCAATGAGAGAAATAAGAGAGTTGATGAAACACATCTTTGGATAAAAATTCAGACTCAATTTAACACAGGAATAGAGGATGTCTGGCAGATTTTTTTCTCCTGAACCAATGGGAAATCTGTGCATCACTGGTACTCAGATATGTCCTACTTATTGTACAAGGAGCTCAATAATTAGATTCACAAGGTAAATATGGTCTGAAAAATCTGCAGGGATGAAAGAAGCATACCAAAACAGACAATAAGAAAGGCCACTGTACAGTAGCACCACTGCTGCTTAGTGGCTTCATTTTCTGTTCCTTTCATTCCACACAGAATACTCTGAGGACAGAGTCTGGCACAGAGTAAAAGGAATATTGCCACCTGGTTGCACAGATAGAGCTGGAGAAGGGACCTCCTCAAGGGGCTGCCTCCTCTGGGTGGTTTTTGTTGTTGGTTTGTTTTAAAGAAAAGTGTCTTGGAAACTGCTACAAATCAGAGAGGGAACATGAAGGACCTTCCTCAAATAGATTGAATCTGTTCTTCAGCATATCAAGTCATGAAATAATGCAGTAAGTACTCCTGGTACATTCCTTTCAACAATGTGTTGGGAGCAGTTAATCCTCTATCTATTCAAGAGCCTGCTGCAGCTCCACACATTGGAACATTTCAATGAAAACCATCTTTCCCAGGAAAATGCGGTGTTCTCCCAGACAGTAATATAGTGTCTTAAGCTTTCAAAGTGTCAGTTTTCAGATTCAGGTGGGAGGAGGGTTACTTTTCAGCTATGAGTACTCATCAGTACTGGTTGTCTCCTAATAACACCTCTCTGCAGCAGTTCCAGCAATGGAAGGGCCCTTCTTCCTTCTTCCTGTCAGAGGTGCTGAACTACTAAATTAAAAGGTATTATACATTTTTAAAAAACCTCAAAGAATTTTCAGTAAGTCTAGAATACTTTTTGCAATAATTTCTTCGTGGGATTCTATCTTCCTGAATTTTGTCAGGGCATATACATGCAATGATGTTAATTAACAAGACAGAGGTAACCATTAGCAACAGTATGTTCCTGGAGTGTAGGTAGCAAAAGGTCATAGTATGCTGTCTGTTTTCTTTCTAAAAATATTATTTTATGTGTACCTAAGGTATGCTGAAATCTTTCTTTGGCTCTGTTACCCCTTCTACAGCTGTCCCTGTTTATTTGTTTTTATCCACACTTATGTTTTGGTTTAAGTTAAACTGTAAGCTTACAAGAAGCTTGAAATACTTGATACTTCAGCTGTGACCAGGGTAAATCTGTAATATAGTAACAATATCATGATTTTGTTCAGTCTAACTGTAAATACCATTGTGACCAAACATCCATATTTCTGACAGCTAACAGGAAACAAGCGGAATGCCACCCTTCAGATACATGTCCTTTTATTCCATTTGAATTTGTCTTTTATTTATTAGATTCTTGTAACTTTTATCCTTTTTTTTTTTTACTTCCCACATAGAAAACCTTTCTTCAGTAGCATTGGGTTAAGCTAAGACTAGAGGCAGGGAAACCTTCAGCCACAGTGTGTCACTGGGTGTGAGACACATTACAAATCTATGCTGGTTTAAATTTCATTTTCTATTTGCAAGCAAAATATTCAGTGTAGAACTAATAGATTGCTACTACTGAATGTTAAATTAAAAAAAAAAAAAAGCCAACAAACCACCATACTCTGGTTTGAGTTATCCTTTGCATTTCAAATTAACCCTAATACCAGTGAAGCTTATTTCTCTCAACGTTCTATTGAAGGTGATCAAATGCCCTCAGTGCCCTGGCTTCTTTCCCAGGCTATTGGCCAGTTCAAGAAGCTGAACTGCTGCATATTTTAAAACAACAAAATTAAAAAATCCGAACTACAACACCAAAAATAAATTAATACTTACAGTAAATCTTTTCAAACTCCAATCAATTTTTTTTTTAATGCATTCCAAAAATAGCTAAGAATTTGTATCTTTAGGTCTCTGTGTGAGACAATCCCCTTTACAGCAAATGTTTCACGTAGCCCTACACTGTTGGTAGCAAGCTTGGTATATTCAAAATTATTCTGCTCAAAATGGCTTGTAGTAAGCAGTGATCTTGCATTCTGTCAGTTTTGTAATACAAAAAGTTATCTATGGCTACTTCCAGTTTGTTGCACTTGCAGCTACCCCTGGTAGCTCTAGGTTCTTGGGTTTCTTTCTATCGGGGTTCTTGTTGATTTTTTTTTTAAATTTCTTTAAATGTGTAAAGATTTATGGAAAATTTTAATTTGTTAAGAGATATTAGATAACTTACCAGTATCTTTTCTGCTAAATGACCTGCAAGGCAGACGAGTTTGCAATATTTGTGTGGAAGAAGGTAAGTGCATTCAGGCTAAGGCCAGTGGCAGTAGTGAATTCTAGTGATCCAGACACATCTGTTAAGATAGTCTTCTCATTTTATTTGGGGGTATTTTACTTAAACATCTTCAGCTCTAATAAGCCTTGATATACACAAGGAAAAAGAAACTTTTTTTCATGCAAGTATGAACCATATCAGCTGAAGTGAAAATTAACTCTCCAGAATCTATGTGTGTTTTTTTAACAGTTCTGTTAAGGGCAGATGTGGAATTTCTTTGAGAAAGCCTACTTCAGTTTCAATTTTGGATTCAAGAAGCAAAAATCTAGGAGGCAATTACTGGACATGTCTGCTTTTTTGTAGTATTTCTGGCATGTAGGGGTTCCTTTGCTGAATCATGTGGCTACTGGCATTCTGATCCCTCATGGGGTAGTCAGATTGGACAGTTGAGGAGTTTTATCACAAAGACATTTCAAGCTGATCCCTTGACTTTGCTTTCTGATTCTTGATAATTCAATTTTATAAATTAACCTTGTTGGTTATCACTAGTGCCTTCCTAGTGCCTGAGAGTGCCAGGCTTATGTAGTTATCTAAATAGGGCACCTTGTGCTCAGAAAATCACTGTTTTTCATTTTTACACTTAACATCACCTGGTACTTGGTATACAAAACTGCTATGAGTTTGTAGCTTGTCTCAGGATCTGGTTGTCTGATTTTACAAGACCGTGTAGTTTATGCCAAGGGATGCTTCAGGTGCTCCCTTTGTTCAAGAAAAATTTCACTGACAATGACCATGAGGCTTTCACAACCTCCTCTCATTGCAATCTGCATAAATTTGCAGTGTGCATAAATTATGCCCTTCTGTTTTGCTTTAATCTGTGCAATCACAAGTGATTAAACATTGGTGCAAACAACCTTCACAGATTTTGCTATTCCATCTCATTACAGAACTTTTCCTTTTCAAATGCTTGTCATTTCAAAACGGAAAAGACAGTGGATGCTACACTATCTCTTTGATGTTTGTGCAATTTATGCAAGGTCATGGCAGCTTTTAGAAAGGAGTTGTACTACTGAGGAGCAGGAAGCTGTGATCAACTCTGTCATCTTCTGACCCCTGAATACCTCAACTTCACCTCTTGGATGCAGGGGAGAATCATGGATTTCTAGAACACTGCTTTTTGTTTTATTAAAGTTGAACAATACAAGAATAGAAGCAGATATATCTGACTGAACTCAGGATTTATGAGAAGAATATTGTGTTCTGGATGCCTCATCCTTTCAACACCTGCATCTGCTGCTGTTGTTTCAGATGGTTTCTGCAGGACCTGGCACTGGGGTGAGCTGCCTTGAGCCTGCTGAAGAAATCACTGCTAACCCCTGAGCAAAGTTCTCTCTTCCTTGGATCTGGTCTTTGCATACATTCTATGTTATAGTTTAATTATATATTCTGGGCTTGTTGCTGCTTACTTGTTAAGGGAACCATGAAACCTTTGTTCTGCTTGAACAAAGAAAACACAAAACAATTTGCAGCACTTCAGTATTTAACTACTCAGTAGGGTGCTAAGAGTTCAGATTTGCAGCACATGTCTCTCTTAAATGGAAGCAGCAAAGCTGAGTGAGTTGAGGTCAGTAATTTACCTTTTACCTCTGATGACACTCTTTAGGAATGAAGCAGGCCAATATTTTGGGATGGGTTAGGTAGGTGTCTCTGATAGCAGACACTTTCCCCAGAGCATTCAGAAGAGACTGAGCATTAACTTGTTGCAGATAGCTTCCAGAAACTCATTGCTTTTACAGATCCCTCATCTCAAATCTTCAAGTAGAATTGTGATCTTAAGACAAAGTTGTATTTTGGTGTAGGAAACATTCTAACCACAGGAGAGAGGATAATATTTTGTTATTAAGAAGTTGTTATGCAGTTAGGAAAGAGCAGTGTAGTAGTTCAAGTGACTGACTGGCTGCTGAAATTGCTCATTTTGACAGTCGGATGTGGGTTATGGTGCAAGTCTCAAGTAACGCTGCAAGCTCTGTTTGAGCTCTGACTATGCCCACGTGTCAGTCATATACTTCCATCATGTGTTCACATCTCCCTGTTTTGGAAAAGAGATGCTGCTTCTGTTTAGGTGCACATGAACATCCAAATAGCCATTAATAAATGTTGAAACATAAGGAAGTTCATTATTATTAAACAGTGAAAATAAACCTAAATGAAAAAAGTTTCAATTTCAAAATTATTGTGGCCCACACATATTTTGGTTGTGGTTTTTTAATTGTATGTTCTCTTGGCTTAGTTTCCTTTGTCTTAAAAAAATATAAATGTAGTATATTTTGAAAATAAAAACTGTTTCTGAGCAGAACAACAGTTGAAATGCTTTAGACTCCCCCTGTTTGCCTTATGAATTTCAATTGATCTGATTTTGAAGTTCAAATTGGACTTGGACCAATCTCCAACCTGCATCTTTAAGTTAGTATACTGTTACTCCTCAAAAAAAATCCACTGCAGGTCTAAGCTGGAAATTATAGGTAACAGACACTTCTGTGTCATTGCAGAGAGGTTGGATGTGCAGCCTCAGAGCAAAACTCTGCAATTTCCATATTGCTGCTACATACCATGTAGAGGAACTGCCTGTACATTGTGCCCTGTGCCAACAGGCTGGTAACATGCTGCTTTCTTTTCATAGGGCTGCAAAAGGTCAGTGTTCACATCATTTACTCAAGATTAGCTGTTGCATTTGTCAAAGCTGTTCCTCTTCAGTTTTTACAGGCAGAGCACAGGTTTTACTGGTGGGCTAAGGTGGTTGGGCTTGTAGGCTCTGCATGGAGACACTGGTGTCCAAGTGAGGAAGATTAAGTTATTTATTGGCTAGTCCTTTTCCATGACAGTCATTTATAGATTGAGAATTTTTAGTTCATTTATGAAATTTTTCTGTTTCAAAGGAAACCTTTGAGTACCTGAAGTCAAAATAGCTCTTTGCAAATTCCCATTCTTTGCCATGTCTTCAGGTTTCTGTGTTGGACTCTCTACTCAAGGTCTTTCAAGGTGATGTCCATAGCCTAGTGTCAGGACATGCTCATTGGCCTTTTATTACCTAAACCCTGTTGGATCATATAATTTTATAGCACTTTTTTAGTTCTTTTGCAGGTAACAGTCTGATATTTAAGATAATCTAAAAATTCAAGGATTTCTTTTGGTTTTAAATTTGTCAAGAGGATGGATGTCATCCATACTCAAATTCTGCATGACATCATATGTCAAATTGCTTAGAACTTTGAATATTAAGTATCTATTTCATTAGCCTTTCTGTATAATTATGGGGCATTGATGTTATTTTAAGTACTAGACTGTAGATATAAAATATATGCTTCCCCTTCTTGATTAAAACATACCCGTCATTAAAAGCTACCTCTCTTCATCTTTGAACACAGTTTAATGACACTTCTTCAGGTTCTTTGCAGGTCTTACCTAGCTGAGGATGTTCTCTGCTAGATCACTTCTCTCCCTAACTTAGATGAGGGCAGAGGTTTTGCAGAATAAAGCTAGATGAGGAAGAAATGTGGCTGAGGTGGCAATAATTTTACCCTTAAGCACATAACAGTTTATATTGCAAAACGTTTGGGTAGCTTCTCTCCCACCCTCATGTTTTGTTGATTGTTTGGTTTGGTTTGGGGTTTTTTTGGGAGGAGGGGTTTAGGTGGAAGGATCTTTCATGTTAATTGAAAAAAAATTTGGAAAAAAGACTATGAACCCCAGGTTTTATGGTTTAGTGGGGCTTTTGGTGATTTTTTTTTTTTTTTTCTTTATCCTGTTAAATTTTGTTCTGTGCTAGCCAAGCACTAAACTTCTTGCACATAGGCTGTAAATGGCTGCAGCAGGAACAGCAGCTGCAGCTCTTGAAATGTGGGAAAGATTGGATGGGTTCTGCAGTATCTCTGTGACCATCTGAATTGACTTTGTGGGTGTCAGGTCTTTTCCTTTTCCTACCACATCACCAGCTGATAACATTTCCATCCTCCTATTCCATCAGTAGAGGCAGGTGAAGGAACTTCCCTTCATTCTGCAACTGCTCCTGGTGAAAGTAAGTAGGAAACAGATCAGATTCCTCCCCAGGTCATCTCAGCATTTATTTCTTTTGGGCATTGCCTTGAATTACATAATCATGCTTTATAGTCCCTGAATTGATTGGCTTGGCCAATGACTGAATGAAATGGAAAAAAAAGGATTATTTCCTATGAGTAATTGTAGTTTGTGTATCTATACACTTATTAACTACATACAATAAAGTTATTATAAGGATTTTAACTTGATCAAAGTACTTCTGAAATTCAGGTAATTTATTTTCACTCATGATGCCTCCAGGAAGCAGGGTAGTGTGAGTCCAGGGTCTTTGAGGCTGTATAGATAGCAGGGACTACAGACTTCAGAGGAAACTGTGCTCAGTATAATTGAATTAATTGAATGTTGGAAATTTGTATGTGAATGTTTATATGTGTGCATACAGGTGTGCAGATCCATTTATGGAAACACACATGAAGTGAGCCATGACCAGTCCTTTTAGAGACTTGATTAAGCTGACAAAAGGCATGAATGACTGAAATTAATTCCCCTGTGTAAATTCCCCTGTGTAATTCCCCTAGTAAATGACTAATTCCTTGCTTTAAATTGTTTAAAAACAATGAGGTGTTTCCAAACCTCTGAATGTATGGAATTTGTTACGGATTTAACTTATGACCTCACATAGCAGTAAAATCAATCTTTTATAGTTCTAGAAAACTGAGATATCTGAAAAAATAATAATTATATATATATAATTCCTACATTGTTTCATGTTGTATTATAATAGTAATTATATTGTTTCAGGCTTAGGAGCAATTGAAAAATCTCAGAAGAATTAATAAAATCATTGTGCATGATAGGAACACATTTTTGTTCTTGCTTTTACCTCTTCATCCATACAACGAGGAATTACCTGTGGTTTTTTTAGGGGATGATAAATAATTTAAATATCGTTTTAATTTGAGTGTATATTTAAAATACAAATAAAAGGACTGTGCATCTCCCAGATAAAAGCATAATTCTTACTAAAAAATTCACTCTCATGAATAAAATGCTAACCCAGATTTCTGCAAAGTAGCACTGAAGCCTGGTTCTGCAGGTTTCTGTGTGAATAGTATGAATTCCCTTGATTTTTCTGTTCCCAAGTTCTTGTTTAAAAAAAAAACAAAACAACCCCAGCATCTCTTCATTCTGTCTCTTTATCTTATTTACTAAGTTAATACATACTTTAGCCTTAGACTATGAGCTTTGAGAAATGTTCCTAGAACATGAGGAGTTATGTTTTGAGAACTGAGTGGCTAATATTTCAAACACACTATTTTCAAATATTTTCTCCTATTTGCATTCTGTCTTTTCTAACTTATGGTGCATTTTCAGTGGTCAGTCATTAAGCATCAACCTGGTTGAAGTTGGTTTGATTTTAGCCCTATATTTTTTATGTGTTTTTGGTTTGTTTCACTATGATTCTCTTTTTGTCCTTTCTTTTTTTCCTTGAAGACGAAGGGTGCTTGCTATATCTGATGGAATTGAACATATTGGGAATCTCCGCTGGGAACTTGCACTGTGCCTCCTTGCTGCTTGGACTATCTGCTATTTTTGCATTTGGAAAGGGACAAAGTCTACTGGAAAGGTGAGGTTAAAATTCTGTGTGTGTACTATAACTCCCTTGTGCTCCAAACTTATGTTGTCATTTCAATTCATGCCCATCAGAATGGCAGAATTTCATATATGTCTTTCATTGCTGTAAGTAGCTATACTGGGGGTTTATAAATTATAATACTAGGTAATTAAGAACCAGTCATAATTTGCATTGGTTTTATTCCTTTTAGTTTTCATGATATGGTCCTTCCCCAGTTCTGTTAGAAGAGCCTGGTTGGTTTTGGTTTGGTTTTGTTAATTAAGCATTCTTCATTTAGAATTGTTGATTCTCTCCTGGAGTATCCAGAGTGACAGGAGTTGAAACTCTCAGTGATACAAGTTTATTACTCACATAAGTAGAGGGAATTAGAAGTATAACCATCCCCTAAGCTGCAGATGCAAACAAATGAAAGCAGAAATTCCAAAGCAGATATAAAAAAGAAAAAAAGAGATGAAGATGGATATATTAGGGAGAAAAAGGTGAAGTAAGTACTCTTGTAACTGTTGGAGTGAATGCCATTCTATATTGCATACCCAGCTGAGAGACACTGCTTCCTAGCCTAGCAGAGTCATAGCATGATGGATTAGACAGAGGACATAGTTCTGAGTAGAATATATAATTAAACAACTCAGCAGTGAGGGGGAAAGTGACAGAGGTCTCTAAGGGTGATCTGAAAAAAAGCACTGGTTTTTCATGTTGGAAACAAAGAATACCAGGAAAAAAATTGGTCAACTGGAACAATTTGTGCATTTAATTTTCAAATGTTTATTATTTAGTTAGGAAGTGTAGTTGGATTTTTTTTTTTTTTGTTTTAGTAGCCTAAATCTTTAAATTAAATGTTTGAAATGTAGAGTGGCTGAAACTATTTGCTGTATTCTGTCTGTGTTTGCCAGCTGTGTCAGTCAATCTGGTCCTGCATTTCTCACCTAAGTATTTGCACACACAGCCCTGCTTATATTAAGTCACTGCAGGAAAAATGTTGAGGAAGACTGTATAAGGCTGCATGTAGGCATGAATAGTTCAGAGGACAGAGAGAGAAAAGAAGCCTGAAGAGAAAAATACAGAGAAGCAAAGGTGATACAAGGGAAATGACAAACTAAGTGTCCATATGTCTCTGAAGCATGAGCTCCAGGGACGTACAAAAGTGGTCTGAGGAGCAACATCTGGCAGTGAAGAAATGAATCTGAGCAAAATTGTTGGGTTTTTTTTCTGTCAGAAGGAATTTTGAAAATGGAGATCTATTCTACCATAGTGTAATCTGACCCAAGGGTGGAGGAGTAGACATGTACTGTGAATGCACATGCATGCATGCATGCAAGGTTGTGCAGAACTCTGCTGTACATAAGATAAATAGCATTGGTAGAAATCATTTGCTGATAGGGACAGGCTGTAGTGATTTTGGAAAGGCTATATTTTGCATTTCTGCATTTTTGTGGTTTACATTCAAATCTTTATCATTCTTCATATACAAATCACATGAGATTCCTTCAATTACACCATTTCCCCAGAAATAGATCTTACACTTTAGAAATTACAAAACTGAGACTGACCCATGTTACTTCTCTTTTTCTTTTTCTTTCTTTTTTCCCTGATAGCTTAGCTAAAACTTCAGCTTACTGGTAGGTGGAATAAATTTCATTTGATTGAGCTCTGTGTGATTTTGATACCTACTTTTCTGATGAGGTTAAGTGAAAGGGCCTGAGAAAGAGACATGTCTTGCCCAGTTGAAATAGAGTGATATGCTTTTCATCTAAGCAGAAATAACTAGCAGTCTTGCAACAGAATTGCAAAGAAAATTCAGCTTTGTAAGTCCCAAGCATGAAAAATAACATCATGTTCAAGTAACAAGTAGGCTCATCATATATTTACACTACTTAGTCTGGTTTACCATGACCAGAAGTTGTGAATTCCAAAATAATGAGGAATCAGACTGGTAGGTTTCTGCATTCCTCAGGAGACAGATTCAGCAGTCTGCCTATGCAAAGGGTCCATTGCTTCCCAAGAAACATTCAGGAAAGATCTTTCATAGCCAGTATTGATCATGTCTTTTTCCAGTTTGGTTCCTGTAATTAGTAAGGAAAGCTTTTTACTAGATGAATGTGTGACACTGCAGTGTGTTTCCACTGATACATTTTTTTCCCTGTACAGAAATTCCCTTTTTAGACATATTTAAGAAATTTAATATTCTTACACTTGCCATTTATTGCAGCCAAGGTCATGGGATATCTGTGCCATCTCACCATTTTCCCAGACCAGCTAAACAAAGGCATAGCAGTGAGGTGTTCTGGATTCTACTAGGGAATGAAATGCTCTGAAATATAGGTGACAAAGCAGTATTCTTGACTGCTGTTTCAATTTCTGATATATTGGTGTTTTAAAAGTTTATATTGAAGCTCATCCAGTTATAGTCCTTCACACCAGATTGAATTTATTTTGTACTCATTTCCAGAAAGTGTTCAAAATTGACTTCTAGATTTTATTATGATATTAACTGTTTTTAGGCTGGCCTATTACATTTGCTATATACATTAGTTAGATTGGGCAATTTACATGAAATAACACATTTACTCAAAACAAAAAACTTCTTAAACTTTTATTCCCTTTGGGAATACTTTAAAAAAAAAAAGGGGGTGTCTGTGGGACAGAATAGCTGGATAGGAAGAGGAGAAGGGAAACAGGAGGCAGAATGGGGAAGGGGAGGGTGACTCTTAACCATCTTCATGTGGTTGTGTTCTGTGAAATATTCAAGAGGCTGGTTTACTCTTTTCCTCTTTTTACTCTGCATCCTAATGCATGGAGAAAAAAAACCCAAGCCTTAAAAGCTCTTATAAAAAAAACCAGCCCATAGTTCTCTAACTAGCACTGCCACAGAACTCATCTATTCAGACTGTGAATATTTAAACATATTAAATATATTAAATCTAACAAAGTTTAGCTCCAAATGAAGTGCTTGTGATGCTGTTACCACAGTGTTTCAAACTTTTCCATTACTGTTCTTGAAAGTCATCACTTTCTCACAAAAGTTTGTAGTTTTCCATTCCAGCAGATGTGTAATATCAAAATAATTTGGGGTGGTTCTGTCAGTTTCCATGAGAAACATATTTGTGCATTTCCTGAGGTTCTTGCCATTAGTTACTCGGTCTTGCATCTGAAGGTATTTCTACTCTAGCTTTCACATTTAAGATGCTGCATGTATACTAAAAGTGGGATCTTTGATTGAGAAACTGAAAAACAAAAGGGGAAAATATGAAGGTGTAATGTTATCATGATGTTAAGCTTATATTGCAACTTGCTGAGCTCAGTAATACATGATATCAATCCTAAGCAGATGTATTTTCAGTAGCTGGAATTATGAGTTCCATAGAAAAGGTAAAATTTATGTAGAAGGCTAAAGTTAATTTCCTAGACATTTAAATTATCATTCTAGACTCCAGTCATTAGGATGTGGTTTAGTATCTTACTTTTCTAAAACATTTTTGGTTACTAATGATGACAATTTTTACAGTTTTTCTATATGTATATACCTACATAGTTCCTGAGGCTTGCTAATTTTTCATCTTCATATAGTGTTCTTGAAATCTCCAGGTACCAGGAAAATTGCTTTTAGTCTGGGAAGCATTTAGTGAAAAACAAAACAAAACAAACAAACCCCACAAAAAACCCCAAATAAACAAGAAAACCAACATCTTGAACTTTTAGGTTTGGTTTTGTCATTTTATGACTTGACATAAAGCATTTTCTGATAGGCAGTGTTAAGAGTATCATTGTGTACCCTCAACATTTTTGCATTAGTACACAACTGTATTCTTTTAACACTTCTTAAATTGTTTCAGGGTCATCTGGAAGAGGGAAAAATCTTGTAAGAGATTTTCAAATTTTCTTCAGATTTTTCTGTAATTTATGCATCACACAACAAGCTTAAGTCCTCACTGAATACTATTCTATCTGATTCCAACTCCTGAATCTTTTGATACTTTCCTACTCTTTGTGTTTAAGTTCCTTGAAGTTCAACATAACCCTGCTCTTGGAGTGTGTTAACTTTGTGCTGTCTCTCCACTTAATATACTATAAAACTACAACAAAAGGAGAGGCTACTAAAAATAGAGTGTGATGCTAAAAGGTAAGGTCAGGAGCATTGTCCTGACCTAAGAACATGCAGAAATTCTCAACTCTTCCACAGATAGCAGTCTTCAAAACAATCTAGAGGAGTAGACCCAGAGCTAAGAGACTTACCCCACAGTAAAAAGCTGTTGATGTTGCTCTAGAACAAATTTGCCTGGTATTTCAGATCATAATCAACTTTAAAAATATCTTATGCAGTGTTACCAATCTTTGGCCTGAAAATCACTTATCACTTGCTACTCCTTTTCACTCTGTAGGTACTCTTAAGCCTAGAACAAAAGAACATTGCTGAAAGCTATTGCTGTGCTCTCCTTGGTTTAAGTGCTACATAAGGGAAGGCACTGATCTAGCTCCTCTTTACATATCCATGAGTTGTCTAAGATGCTTGATTAAATGCTCCTGCAAATCAAAAGCTAAAATAATAGATTATCACACACTATCTCCTCATGAAACATTTATGTACTTTCTCCTAGTTTATCACTGGATAGCCTCATATTGTGCACTGCATATCTAAAAAGGATACTATTTGGTTAAGAAATGAATTTGTAGTTCATCATATTAAGCTCTTATAAATGACCTTATATAAACATAAAAGTATGAGTGAGATTTTTTACTTGTCACATTCCTTATTATTATTATTCCTATTTATTCCTGATTCCTATTATTCCTTATTAGTATTCCTATTATTCCTTAGTTCACTTTCTACCATGACATCATTGAAAAAGCTATGCAAAGCTTAGCAAAGCAGAGAAATTTCTTTTCTCAGAGGAGTGTAAGTGATGCCTTACGCTATTGATTTTTTAATTTTTCCTCTCTCTCCGTGCAGTGTTTTGGCTGGTAATGTCTGTAGTTTTCCTCTTAGTGGTTCTGGTGGGAGTTTCTCTCATTCTAAATGTTGTGTTTGGTAAACTCGGTTAGATTCTGTACGAACTCCCAGATTTTTTTTTAGGTTTGAGAGTTTTGAGGAAGCTTTATGTGTAAAGCTTAGATGGGAGTCCTGTAAAGGCTGCTCAGTGCTTTTTATAGCTGTGGTCAACACAAGGGTCTTAATCTGGATTTTTGTAAAATAGATTTTGTAACTGAATGGCTGGTGTCCTTCCCAGTGCTGTACTGTTCCTTCCTTTCTTAGTCCCAATGATCAGTTTGCTTTGCTGAGCTTAATGCAGTGAGGGGCCATTTGAGTGTAAATTGTCAAATTTTATAAAAGTCCATATTCTATGTGTCAGTAGAACAGAGCTGAGAGAAAATAGGTGCAGCCTGTTTGCCATCCTGACACAGACCTATTAACAATAATAGAAAAATAGCTTGGTTTTGATATTATTCTTAATCTGTCAAGGTGATGGGCAGGAAAGAAATCACTGGAAACTATATCACCATTTATAATGAATGAATAAAGATGGCCAAATGAATGTGCTAAAATATACTCATTGAGGCATGTCTAGCTGTAGGTGTAAAGCTCTGTTTTTCCACTCTACTCTTCACTCCAAGGACTTTCTGTCCCAGGTTACAATTCTGATAGTCCTGAGATAGTTCAATACAAAATAGACATCTGAGTTGTTGAGAATATATTCCAACAAATTAAACTCCTTGTTTTGTATTCCTAGAAAAAAATAAGGTTGCAACTTTTGGTTATGTTTTATTTTTCATTTTTCTCATCCGAGTGAAACACCAGAATTTGTATGAAGAGCTTGAAATACAAATGGAAGCTGCCAGGCTCTGGCTGGCTGTGTGTAGTGTTCTCTCTCACTACTTAACTCTCCACAGCCTTACCTCTCTTTATAGTCATACTCTCTCCTCCACCTGCATTTGCAAGACTGGGGAGTGTAGGATGATTTATGGCTGTTTCACTCTTCATCTCCCCAGATAACTTCACCATCCAGGCTGGAGACAATAGAGAGCACACTAATAGTAAATTATTTTTCACCTTCCCCTCCAGCTCTCCAGGTCATACTTCTTTCTATATCGTGCATGATTTATATGATTCTGGAATAGTTGAAATGTTTTCAGTTTTATGTGGCGAGTACTCAGAACTTCCAGATTTGAAGATTTTTCCACTTTTTTTTTTTTTCCAAGCCTTAGATTTTGCAAATCATGTGCCAAGGCCGTTGCTGCTAGAATATATCCCTATGGCAAATGACTGACTCCACAGAACTTCCCACCACAGGAAGGGCCACCTCTGCCAGCTTGCTGGAGCTGGCCTGTTTGGGTGCAGACCTCTTTTCTTATGCTAGAAAGGGCTGTGGGTTGTTTTTTAATTTGTCCTCAGGTTTCTGCTTGGTACCTCTGGAGCTTTCTTGTGTCTCTTGCATTCCACACCTGTGTAAGGCCTGGTTTGTCACCCCAGAGCAATTGTTTTTTTAGCTTTGTGTGCAGGGCTGTTCTAGCTCTGAGGTAAACTGCAATGCACTGAATTTGAATCTTGCTTTAGTGTCTTTGAAATAGCTTCTCACTATTGGTAGACCTGGATAGTGCTTCTGTCTGTAGATCATTTTGTCTTAAGAGAGGACCCAGTTTCACCTCTCTTCCTCTGCAGGACTTCTGTGTTCATGTCTGAGTACCTTCTCATCTACAGTTGTGCAAAAAGGATGGCACATGGGCCTAAGCAAAGGAAAAGAACTGAAAAGAGGGAATAATATCTGCTTGAAAACATAAGAGGAGAAAGATAATTTGGTCTATCAAGACTAATGCATGAAAGAAGTGGAAAACCTGCTAGGATTAGGATGTTCCTTTTCCTTAAGGTGATAACCATCAAGACATTGCAAGGTCTCCAGTCTGCTTGAGGACCCCAATTTCAGAGATGAACTTTTCATACCTTTTACCCATCATTTTCTCTGCCCTCCTATCAGGAGTTAAGCCTTGCTTGCCAGCAGTTAAGACTGTCAGTAGTCCCAAAGAAAATTTATTTCTCAATAGCAGGCCATGTAAAGACCTTAATGGATTCAATGAAGCAGAAAGAAAGAGTAAAAGGACAGAAGAAAAAAATAAGAGAGAAAGATGTGTGGAATAAAAAAAAAAAAAAAAAGGGGGCCCATTGTAGGAGACCAGGAAAAGGAACTAGGCAGCAATGATTGTATCTCCTGAAGTGTCTTTTGTTTTACCCTGAAGTAAGAGCAAAGAATAGCCCTTCATGGCGAGGCTTTAACACTCTGTCCAAGACTGATCTCTGTATTCAAAGGGGGAAAGTAGAACATTCATGAGATGCATGCAGAGTTCCTGCTACCCGCCTCCTCTCTGTGAGGTTTTAAAACAGCTCCTGCAATAGTTTTTCAGTCTCCTGCACACTGAGCATTTAAGGACACCTCAGACTGGGCAAAAAAGAAAATTTCTGTGCCTCACTGACTGATTTTTCCAGACTTCTGTTTGACAGCTGGGAAAAGCATGAAATAGTAAAGTTAAATCAGACTTAAGTCAGATCACATCATTTTGATTTCATACCATAGCAGAGCTCCACTTTTATATGCATTTTTCCTTAGGCTGGACCTATGCCCTGGTCCCCAGCCCAAGCAAGTCACCAGTGTGGTCTGGGCCACTGAAGGACAGCTCAGGGCACCTGCAGATGTGAGAGTTTGGGAGCAGAGAAATCACCTGATCTGCCAAATTAATGTATGAAAAAGCAGGGGTGGGGACAGAGCAGAGGGTGAAAAGCCAGCTGGGATACTTGCAGTGACAGTGAAGCCAAAAGTCACAGATAACATTGAGTCATCTCAATAGGATAAATGTATTGATTGCATAAAGATAATACGTGCATATTTATTTTACCCTTTGAGGTTACCAGGCACTAATATATAATATATTATATATGTTGTTGTTATGTATTAAAAAAAAAGACCTTGGAAATGCAATAATTTCAGTCGTTTGTTCCTATGGCATCTTCATGTGTCACTTCTCCTTACACAGAACCTGTGGTTCCTTAACTTATCTTCCACCCTAAAAAATAAGCATTGAACAATGCTATACAGACAAATATCAATCAGGAGCCAAAAATATAAGCTGTTCTGTTTACTGTGATCATTCTTATAGAATCATAGGTTGGAAGGGACCTCAGAGATCATCAAGTCCAACCCTTGATCCACTCCCCCTGTGGTTCCCAGCCCATGGCACTGAGTGCCACATCCAGGCTCTTTTGAAATATCTCCAGGGATGGAGAATCCACTACTTCCCTGGGCAGCCCATTCCAATGGCTGATCACCCTCTCCGTGAAGAAATTCTTTCTAATATCCAACATAAACCTCCCCTGGCACAACTTGAGACCATGCCCTCTTGTCTTGTTGAAAGTTGCCTGGGAAAAGAGCCCAACCCCCCCCTGGCTCCAGCCTCCTTTCAGGGAGTTGTAGAGAGCGATGAGGTCTCCCCTGAGCCTCCTCTTCTCCAGGCTGAACACCCCCAGCTCCCTCAGCCTCTCCTCACAGGACTTGTGCTGGATCCCTTCACCAGCCTGGTTGCCCTCCTTTGGACCTGCTCCAGGACCTCAATCTCCTTCCTGACCTGAGGGGCCCAGAACTGGACACAGGACTCGAGCTGTGGCCTCACCAGGGCTGAGTACAGGGGCAGAATCCCTTCCCTGGACCTGCTGGCCACGCTGTTCCTGATCCAGGCCAGGATGCCATTGGCCTTCTTGGCCACCTGGGCACACTGCTGGCTCCTGTTCAGCTTCCTGGCAATCCAATCTTGATGCATGTGTTAGGGCTAAAACATTATTCCTTTAGATGCATGGCTCACTGCTTCTACCTGTGATTTCTAACTGCTGAGGTTTTATGAATCTATGTTTTATACAGGGGGTTGGGTGGTTACCCTATAGATACTGCTTTTGTTGGAGCTCAGTTTATGTGTTTAGAATATTAGTTGCACCTTTAGTTCAGCAAGAGCAGACAAAGCATCTCCTTCATCCCTCAGCTCAAATTCAGACATGAGGGGTAGCACTGACCCTCTTAGATGCTCCAGTTTGATGTTTCTGAAGCAGAGTGGATGTACTCCCTTATGCTCACACAAGTAGTTTGTCCTCAGCTGGTGCTCATCCTCTGTAGTGGCTTCAAGAGTGGCTCATCCATAGTGATTTACAAAGCAGTTTATGAGGTTCCATCCCTGTGGCACTGTATGGAAAGATGTGTATTCCATTGAATTCCTACCACTGGGAACACAGTCTCTTCAGTTTCTGCAGTCAGTGTAGACCTGGTTTTTGGCTTTATCTAAAGTGGGAAAATGTCTTTGTAGTAGAAAATTTTGTTTACAGGCTGTTCTTGTGAGATTTACAAACTTTAATTCTGTGATACCACCCGGGTGTCAACTAACATGGATTGAATCCAAACTCAGCCTTAAGAATAGGAAAGCTTAATGAAATAAAGAGCTACATGAGCAACAAAAGCAGCTTCAGGCAGCTGCTTGGTTACTAAAACATATCCCTGAAAAGTGAATTGGCTGCTATGCACCTGCTGTTCACTTCTGCTGCTGGATAATTGAAAAATTTTTGTGTTAATAACGAAAAAACAAGTGAAACATCCTGCGTAAGCTTGATTGGGTCGTATGTGGAAAGTGTAAGGCACTCCTGTAACAGTCTGACACCAGGAATCAACCATAACAAAGCTTTCAGTTATTTTCTGTGGGTATAAAATGTGCTCACTCGTGTCTGGGATAACCAACCATGGTTCAGGGCAGTACATCTGTGGTTTAGTTTGTATGGCACTTGTTCCTGGAGTGCATTAGTGAGGTTGGAATTTCATTGTACCAAGTTTTGGATGAACACAGTGAGATGCCTCTTCCCAAGGAGCCTGCCTTTACTGAGGACATCAAAGTGTTTGCCTAGGATAATAAAATAAATCTGTGGCAGTAATATACTTTTAAATCACACTGTCTTCCAGCCCAATGTCTTTATTGTGTGATTGCTCTCATTTTTCTGTGCATCACATCACCTCTTATTCTCTCAATTCAGCTCAAATATACAAATTGCAGCATGCTGTCAGATCAGTGTCCTAGAAGTCTGCCTTGAGGTAATTTAGGGGATAAATTTAGAGGCTGTTTAGTAAGGAAGTTACAGCCCAGTAAGCCTTTAAGCAAAAGAAAGATGTGACTAACTGCATTATAATAGATTTAGTAGCCATAGGGAAGGGAAATGTGGAGAATTAGGGGTCTGCATGATAAGGAGACTTGTTACTTTAGGTGGTAAGGCTATTTATGTTATTATTATTATGCTTAATACACAGTAAGCATAGCAAATGCTCTATAGTGAATACGTCTCTTAGCTGTCACCATGACAGTGAGGCCCTGTGTTCAACAGTGGGCAATAGAAATTAATCTATAATTCTGTGGGTAGACACACACCTTTTTCAATGAGAAATTATAAGCTCTTTGTTGTCCTATAGACATCCTGAACCTCCCCACAGGATCATAGAATGCTTTCAGTTGGAAGGGACATTTAAAGATCATCTACTCCAATACCTGGGAGATTCATGATTATGAAAATTATCAAAAGAATGAAGAGTAATGGGTTTGCTACAAGGATGTCCTTTTTTTGCCTGCTTACTTACAAATCCCTTTTTTCCCAGTGTTTAGTGCAGAAGATTAAATAATGCTGTGACACTCCCAGAAATCTGCAGAACTTGATGATCAACCATTTAGAACTGACCATTAATATACTTGGTTGGGTGCTTGGAAGATTGGTATTTACACATCTGAAAGATGCTCATGTGTGACTAGTTTGGGTGCAGTTCTGGTGAAATTCCAAAGTTCTACTCTAACAATTTTTCATGGTGGTATTATTAATCATTATTAAATTCTCATATAGCCATGCATTTATTCCATGGTTTATCATATGCTGGCTAGAGTGCCTGGTTTCCTCCTGACTCCCCTCCCAGTTGAGCCTTTGTGCAGACAGTACTCTCTGATTGGGTTCTTGCTCCTTTCACCTTTTAGTGGCTACCTGAAGGAAGAGTTTTAGGGAGATAACTTCACTTACTATTCCTTTTGGTAGATAGTGTTGTATGTACTTCCCAGGCTACATGCAGACATCTTTTTTTATCTTGGTGGTAGTTTTCATTTAGAGTGTGGAGGTGAGTGTGTTGGATTATTTTGGGGGTCTTTAGGGGGAGGGGAGTTTGATCTGTTTTTATGGGGGTTTTGTTTGTTTTGTGTTTTTTGTTGTGATTTTTTTTTTTTAGGTAGGTTTTTGTAAAGACAAGTGAGGAAAGTCAAGCAGGACAATCAGGGAACATCCTAGTAAAGGATGATAAGGAATGTTCTGGTAAAACCTGATGAGGTATTTAACTGTAAAAGGTTGATTCAGTGAAAGTAGCTATTCCTCAAAGCAGATGCCAATTGCATCAGGGCAACACTCAGATGGAAAACCCAATTTCATGTTCTCCAGCAAGCAGTCAGAGGGCAAACAAACTTTTACTGTCCTCTGGATTGGAGGGATGACATGGCCAAATTATTTTAGTTCATTCCAGTGCAGATTTAGGATATTGAAAATTTTTGTGTGAGAGGAAGATCATCTCCTGTTCTTTTCTGACCCTTGCAACTTTTATCTGCTTTACAGGTGAAACATTTTTTGAATGTCAGAACCTACTGACTGGTGCTTCCAATGAGCTCTGGAAGGCATGTTTAGAGTAGTTAAGAAATCAAATTTATTTATCCCTGTATCAGCCCCCCATTTCTAACAGTAGTGGAAGTTCAAGTGCTAACATGGGATAAGTCTGAATCACTGTAAATTATTTTTGTAGAATATTTTCATAGTAATTCCATAATAAATGGTTTTTTAAGCAAAATTCGGGCTTCTGTGCATTTATGTGACTAATAGCAGTATTTGGCTTGCTGTGTATAAAGGCAATTTGAATGGCTTTGAGAAGCCTGAAAATCTTGGAAGGTTCTGAAACAGAATAGCTTTGATTTATAAAAGCTTGAACTTTTAAAAGACTTTTCCAGAGTGAACACCCCCCACCCCCCTTCAGATGATTAATTACTCCTGATTTATATTTTAAATTCTTCCTGACTGATTATTAAAGTTGACTTTTGCTTGATTAAATAGCAGGGTTTGATTTTGAGATATTTGTGGCTCTGCAGATTCCCTGCTTGGTGGGAGCTCTACATAAAAGTGTTTGCTTGCAGTAATGAGCTCAGCCAAGATGCTGAGGTTTCCTTCCTCCCTATCAGTCCCCCTCTGCCTTTGCACAACCAGAGGACAGGTCCTACTCTTTCTGCACTTGAATGTGAACCAAAAGAGTAGATTAATGTTCTTTTAGGTATTTGTAGTTATAAGATGCAGTTACATCATTTGCCATTCTAGTTGTCTGGGCCCATTTATGGTGGAGATAAAATAATGTATTTAAATCAAAAGCCTCTAAAAAAAAAAAAAAAAAAAAGCAACAAACCTCCCCTAAATAAAATATCCCCCCTTAATATAAACAAACAAACAAAAACTCCAACCCCCCACACCTGTAAATGCTGGGGGCATTAATACCTTGATTTTATCACCAGATTCCCTCTTTTGTATTTCTGCTGGTAGAGCTGTGTCTGCTCGCCCAAATGTAGTGATCCTTTTGTGAAAGGTTTTCTGCAACTTTCTGCATTTGAAAATTACATGACAGATCTCCCCTTGCTTCACAGAACTATTTTGGGCATATTGTTGTTACAAACGTTGGCATTTTTGCATTGGCAGTATACAAACAATATATTACCAACGTAACAAGCACACTTTCTAACAAATGGAGAGCACACTCCTAGGCATGGTAGTGTTTAGAATTGTGTCCTTCACTTTTTTATCAACATAATTCCTCTGAGGACACTGAAGCAGTTGGAACACTGCAGAGCTGGGTCTCAAAAAAGTGCTCTAGACCTGTGCATTGATTTGTAGGCTGCAGTGAGTTAGGGCAGCCATGCAAATAGCTTCCTATGAGCCTTAGTGTGCCAAAGTGAGTCTCTTTTCTTGTTCCAAATCAAATTTTCCTACAAATTTGACCAAAGCTTGTTCAGACTGGAATGAGTTCTTGAAGTATATGGAACAGTGATTTAAGGACAGACTTTCAGGATTCTGGCCATTTATTGTGATCAGCCCAGCTGTTTCAGCAGCTCTTGGCACATTATTTGTTAGGGATGAGCTAACAATTGTTAAGCTGTGCATGCACATGGGCAGTTCAAGAAAGAATCTGGTTAGCTACATTTACCATTATTTAGTGCTTAAGTACAGGTGGTCACATAATTGATTTAGTAACTGCAATTAAACTGCTTCTACATGTTATACAGACATGTGTTCTGCTCCCTATAATTGGGCTTCACTGTTTGGGTTTTTTTTTTTTCCTGTGTGAAGGGGAAATTCTGTTCCAGAAGCACTTCTCAGTCTGTGTTTCCCAGTCGTATGGATTGGGCAGAATCACTGAAATTCCCTTCTGCTTTAGTTAGCAAGGTTTCTTTTTAAAAGGAGATGTGGGGAGTTTTGCACCATCTTATTGTATTCAGACACTGAGTTGATAAGGAGAGGGAGCCAGGGAACTGGGGTGTGGTGTGAAGTGTACCAGTTCTGCAGTGTACACAGTGGACACAGCTCTGTCCCAACATACTTGTCTTGAAATCTCTCAGCCATATTTATGACCAATTCTTTTGTTTCTCTTGGTAGTCTAACAAATGAATGCTTTGGGGTAGCAGTAGTTGTTAAACTGGGGAAAATTTCCCCAAATTCACAGAAATCTACCATTGCTTTTGATCTAGGCAAAACATTTTTTTTGATTAATTGAAGGCTGTAGACCCCATGGAAATAACCAATGGGCTTTGAAAGTAATTTTAGCAGAACTACAACAGCTTGATTTCAATAGTCCTGGCCAATCTGGAAATAAAACCAGCTGTAATAATTAGCTGGGAAATAATTTCAAGTAATAGATATTTTAAAAACTTGATTCTGCTTAAAGAATATTTATGGGGAGAAATAGCTCATCATCTATGTGAATTGTTCACTCCAGCTGGGAACGTGAGCAGATGCAGTGCATTGTTATTGTCTGCCTTGAGTTCTTTTTCATAGCTTTCCAGTTTTAGCTGATTCCAGGACAAGCCTGGTAGAGGCTATTAGACCACTGAGGGCCTCAGCACTGAGTCAAAACTTACACCATATTTTTCCTCCCCTCCTTTTGGAACTTCTGGCTACAGGTAGGCAGCTTTCTGAACACAGAATATGCTGTTGAAATGAAATTTGGGAAGTCCTGATAATTTCATAATGTCAGACCTGATGTAAAGAATAACTCTTTTTGAAATAAATAGGAAAAGACAATTTTTCACCATTTTCAATAATGGAATTAATCTTCTAAATAATTACTTCATCTTGTTAAAGCATTTTTCAATCAGGATATCTCCCTTCCACCTATTCAATAAAAAGAATGTCAAACCAAAATGGAATAGAACGTAAATTTTTTTTTAATTGACTCAAAATTAATTTTGTAGTTAAGTTTTCATTACATTTTAGAGGAACCTTTCAGCTTGACACAACTTTTATTTATTTTTGTTTCCTGCCTTTACCACCATGTGAATAAAAATAAGAACTTGCACAGCTATGCTAGATAAAAGATGTTTATTGTGCCAGCCAATGACCTCAGTGTGATGTGGTGTTGGAACTCCTTATTCCTTTCTGCTGTTATTGCCTCATGTAGCATCTCCTGCTTTCTGTGACTGCTGTGCATTTAACAAGGCACTTGCTTACCTTTTATAAATCTCCTCTTGGCCCCTGTTTTTTAGCTCATCTTGCGTTCCTACTTAATTTTTCCTCTTTGAGACCTATTTCTCAGCTCTAAAACCTCTTTCTCTACTCAAAGTGAAACTCTGCACTCACATGTGATACTTTGGTACTTAGAAGAAGTTCTGCAGTTTGTTAGCAATCTGGTTAAGGACAGTTCACAAGATTATTCTGGAGCAAATTTCCCTCTGTGGATAAATGAGAGACAGAAAAATGATGCTGAATAAATACATAGACAGAAAATAGAAAAATAAGCCATTTTGCTGATTCTATCTTTCCTCACCCCTATCCCAGTCATACCTCTTACAAATCCACTTGGATGGTATTCGGCTGGGGTTTTGGTTTACCTTTTTTTGGTTTATTTTTTTTACTTTTTTCTGTATATGAATTTTTAACTTTAAAATGAAGGCAGATACAGAATGCTTTTACCTTTTTGGCATGCTTTTTAAAAGCTTGGGAATCAGCTTGTTATTCCTCTACCCTGTTTTATACTGGCTTTCTTGTAAAGCCAATTAATGTTGAAAACACCTCTTTTCAAGTTCTCTTTTGTGTGTCAGTAGATTCTGTAGTGTCATATCAGCAAAAAAGCTTTTTCAAACAAAGCCATATGAATGGTTTCACAGTATACCATGGTGGTTAAAAAAGATGATCTTTTGTAGCATAATCATCTCTTGGTAACACCTAGGAAGTCAGAATCTCTGAAACTGGCAGAACATCAATGGAGCCAAGACTCCTGGGTTAACTGTGTGTCCCTGAAAGGAGGTGGTAGTGAGGTGGGTGTTGGCCTCTTCTCCCAAGCAATAAGCCCAGGGGAGGTTTGGGTGGGCTGCCCAGGGAGGTGGTGGAGTCACCATCCCTAGAGGTGTTCAGAAAACACAGTTATGACACTTCAGGATGTGCTCTTGTGGGAATGGTGTTTTTTTCTGGGTTGATAATTGGACTCAGTGATCTTAAAGGTCTTTTCTAACTGTGACAATTCTGTGATTCCATGAGATAAACTCGTTCGAAAATTTAAAACTGTGGTGGAACTCATGGTGTCTCCAAATAAACCAGTGCTGTCAGACAGGGTAAGATAGTTTTATTTCTCTTATTATACCGATACGTCCATGTGCATCAACACTTTAATTTGGGGTAAAAAATTATTCTTTTCTATCTCACCTCACTGAGATTTTGGTTCCCAAGTTGCCTCTTCACCCAGGGGTGTAATGCAGTGTGGGTGGAATTGTCTCTTATTTGTCCTTTGTCAACAGACCTTGAACATCACAGAGATCTGAAAATTGCTCAGTGGTCTCCTCTTAGCAGAGGGAGTTGGTGTCTGTCTGGCTCTTCAGCCAGACAAATAGGCTAAGTGGCTGCCCAGCAGGCTGAGACCACTAAATGAGGAACAAGGATGAGCAGGGCATGGGGTCAGGTTTTATTTTTCACATAACTCTTCTGATACTGAATTGGGGCAAATTGCTGGCAATTCTTGCACTTAATTAAGCACCTCTTGTTCTTAAAGCCTCCAGAAGCAATAGAGGACTTTAGGGGAAGGGTTTAGCAACCTGGCAATTTTCTGAAGTTGCACACTTTTAATGAATTTCTGAAATGCAATTGGTTCATCATAGTGCAAGCAAGCTTGGACATCACAGCAGAAAAGAACTCCCTCAGCTTCCTAACCTCAGAAAATTACTGAATCAAGTTCAGTTGTGTTCTCAGCAAAAGCCAAGCAAAGGCTTCAGGTTCACTGCTTCCTAATTTTGACTCACCCTGTGAAGAAGGTGCTGTGAGGTGAACATCAGGCTGCTGTGTTCTGTAGTAGCTGTAGCCAGGGAAATCTATTTTTAGGCTTTTAGATTTCTGAAAGTATGTGGCTCTGCTCATTTGCATGCAGGGTTTCTTCCTTATGCTCCACAGGTATATCATGGTTTTCTTCTACATTTTCTCACAAGCCAAGTCACCTTCACTTGAGCCACTGCAGCATGACCTGACAAGAATGGTCAGAAAACACCTTTTATTTCAGGACATGAAGCAAAACAGTCCCAGTGGCCAGGTTTGAACCCATGCACCATATTTGTGCTTTAGAGATTCTTAGATACAGGAAGATGCAAACTGGCAGCCAGTTCAGATCTCAAGATCTTTATGGTGCCTTTCTCATGAAATCATTACATAAATACCTAGGTATCTTTATAACTACTCTTGAGTACTATAGACAGCTAAATCTCTTAAGGTCTTGGTATATAAAGTTTCAGTACTTAGTATTGAAAGTACTTTTGGTACTTAAAGTTCATGGCAGTCAATAAAATATGTATTCTCAGGGTCTTTGGTCCTAATGTACTTTCAGTTTAGCACCAAAGTGTGCTTCAGGGCTGTGAGATATCCCAATGGGTGCCTTTCCACGTACTTGGATGTCTAAATATCTTTGGAAATTTGCCTTTCAATTATATTGTAATAGGAGAACTTGGTGCAAAAACTAGCATGCCAGAAATTTTTATTTTGATTCCAAGTGCTTGAATACTGGCATTGCTCTGACAAAGGTTTAAAAAAAGCATTTTGAGCATTGGGATGCAAATTAATATACCAAGCAATTAAAGTCAATTAAAACAGGATGCAGTGTAATTAGAAACAGTTGTGTTCACATTTCTATTCAGAGAAGTTTGGTGTATGGGAAGAAAATAGAACAATTCAGGACACTTTTAATGCCTACAGATGGGATGATGATACTAATAATGGCATTTGATTTCTGAAATGCCCCATCCTACCTCACCTCCTGAGCTCTTGGGAAGCACGGCAGCACGAGCAGCTGATGCACTAGGATGCACAATCAGGCAGCTCAACTGACCTGTGAATTCACCAACTCAGGCTTCTGAGACCTCTAGGAATACAATGGCCATCTCCATGTCCTGGGAAAATCATGAGTTGTATTTTCAGAAGGAGTAAGCCACTCAAAAGATAAATGGATGCTTGCCTCCTGTGAAGGTTTGGGACACTGAAGTCTCTAAATATCTTGGGGGGCTGGAGGTGTTTGAAGATCTGCCATGTCATTCTACATTCCTCCATTTCTGAGTGTACCAGCTGAGGCACACAGGAGCTGACTTCATGTTGGGTGTTAAATACTCATCACAGTCTGAAAATCAAATTTCAATTCATTAGTCAACAAAATGTGCTTGAGAACCTCTTTGGAGGGGCATTCTCTGGTGTATTGCTCATTTCCATAGGTGTGAGACTGTTGTATTTAAAGGGGTTATTTTTTTAGGGCTATACAGGTTGTATTTTTCATCAGTTTAATTTTCCCAGTCTTGCAACTTATTAAGTAATTTTGATTTATGCAAGGCAGACATATGAGAGTCTAATATCCAAATATCATTTCATATTAGGATAAGTAATACCTACTCTGCACAAGTGAAAATGTCTATGGAGCATTATGGAGAGTTAAATTTAATTAAGGTATGCTATTATTTAATGGAATTTATCATTTAACCCATCTCTTAGTTTGAATAGCTATAGATTGCTATAGATTGTGATTGTAAAATGGGATCAATTCTGTTAAAATTTTCCTTTGGAAAATGTGGCTTCTTGCAGTTTTCCAGGAAAGCTCAGTTGCTTCCCATGCCCAGCGCAAACAGACTTCTGAAATGAAAAAAAAAAAAAAAAAAAAAAAGGCTCCTATGTGAAAGCAGCAGAAGTTGCTGGGGTTGAGCACTTTGAGCACTTCAGATATTTTACTTGAAGGTTCTTTGTAAGATAAGGGATGCTGTAGCATATTGCAAGGAGATATACATATCATTTAACCTTTAGGCTTGATGAAGTTTATTCCTCAAACACAGGCAAAGTGGGTGTCTGAGATGACACTTCAGTAATTACCAGGTTACTGAGAATTCATTGCATAAGGGGTTCTATAATATATATCCTATAATTAATTACTTGGTGCTGTGAGTCCATCTCCCCCTGTCTGTGTTTGGAATAGTATGTGGTATAGGAGACAGGTACAGTATAAAACTGTCTGCTCCCTGTCACAAGGACAGTTAATAACAGTCTTAAGGAGACCTTCCCAATCTCTCTGAAAAGAAGTGTTGACCTTTCCTAGAAGACATAAATATTCTGGAAGGGAATATGGTTGGAGGGCACAAATCACCTGCATGGACAAAGGCATCAAAAGCACTTTTCCTCCAGAATTTTTCTTTTTTTTTTTTTTGCCTAAAAGAAAATGCATATAGAACTGAGATAGGTTTGTTTTGTTGCAGTTGGAAGAAAATATTTTTCTCACATTTGATTCTTCCTGACAGGTTGTATATGTCACAGCCACCTTCCCCTACATCATGCTGATGATTCTGCTGATTCGTGGAGTTACATTACCAGGGGCTTCTGAGGGGATAAAATTCTACTTGTACCCTGACCTTTCTCGACTGTCTGACCCCCAGGTAGGATCATGGTCCAGCTGTTTGTTTTACTCTCTGACGGGGAAAAACTGCAAGAGTTGATTGATTTTAAAGTCTGGTGTTGCTCATTGGTAGAGATCTACAATTGTGGATAGGGCTTTGAAGCTACCACTGCTTACATGTGTTGGAACATATTCTTTTAGTAGAAAAGTACCTTCTTTTGTAAATCTGAATTATCAGAGCACTCCAGTTGCAGTTGCTGCTTCTGCCACTGAGGGGCAAGAGCATTGCCACTGGTTCATCAGGAACAAATTGAACTGAGACATTCATTTCACAGTTCTTTGCTCATTCCAAATCTAAATGTCAGTGAAGATTAGCAGAGAAATTAAGTATTCAGAGGATTGTTGTCTTTGAAGCTGAAGTCCTCTATGTGCAGTCAAGGAGGAATGAAGTACTCAAACCAGGAGCTCTGTCTTTTCCTTTGTTTCCAGAGTAGATCTGAATATGAAAATAGTGGATTGACTTTTTTCTGCAGTGACAGATGAGTACAATGAAACAGTTATTGTATATAATTTTTCTGATACTGGAGAGTGAAAATGACACAAGCTCTACAAAACCTGACTGCAGACACCATTTTATTTGTCTGGTTTGGAAATGTAAAAGACCTTATATAGTGTCACTTCCAAAATGGATCTTGAGATGGAGATAGAAAGTAAGGCTGGGAATATTTGTTAAAATTAAACTTTTCAATCTGCTTACTGAAAACATGTCATCTTATGTTTTTAACCACTGTTTACTGAAATTGTGTCTTTTGTTGCAAAAGACAGTTGAGGGGACCCTCAGGTTATTTCTTTGAAATAACCCTTGATTTGGGTTCCAATCACTTTGTTATTTCCTTGATCTGACTGATGCATGTGCAGTTCACTTAAATAATATGTCTACAGAAAAAAGCAGCTAGAAATAAAAAGCTTAATTTAAAATACTGAAAATTTTAGATAAAAATTGAATCATGTTGCCACAGTTGAACTCTACAACATTTCTGTGGTTCTGTTCCAGCAGAGGTGGGAAGTGAAAGGGAAGCTGTGGAAGGGTGGTAGATTGTCAGTGCTGTGGATTCCCAACAGGTAGAGTGGCCTCAGTTCATTTCAGAAATTGCCCCAGCAACAGAAAAACCCAAGAGGGTTCTCTGACACACTCCCAGTTACTTGTACAACATGTAATAGTCTCAGATGCAGTAAATCTAGCAAACCAGTCCAATTACAACTGAACCCCACGTGTCTTAACTCATTTGAGCAGAGACAAGAGATTTGTCATAGGCTTACCTGAGACCACGTATGGGATCTGTTTATTTTGTCCACTTTTCAGCAGCGTTTCACCCTGCTGTGTGGTTCTGACAACTACAGGTACCCGTTGCCTTAACTAAAAATGTTCAGAGTACTCTTTTTCTTGTACTACCCTGTGATGAGTCCCCTGCCTGCCAAGTCTATCAACCTGGTAGGAAGAGGAGGTAGTCCTGGTGCTGGAAGGCTGGTTCCTCCTCTTGCCCAGCAGTGTGTGAGAAGCCTCTTAACAGGGTTTTGCCCTGCATGTGTGGTGTTCACATGCCACTGACACCCTCCCTTCTGTTTGGCATTGAGGGAGGGCATGCAAGCTTAAGCAGTGGTATTGTCAAGCTACAAGGGGTTTTTATATGCCTGTTTACTATACTACTCCTATTTGTATAGGAATACATTGTTGCCATGACAATTTCCAAAGCCTTAGTCTAAGCAGCCTGTGAAGCACAAAGCACCTAAAAGACACGTGTGCCTGTGTCTGTCCCACACATGTAGCTCAGCTGATATTCCAAATTCTTTTGGGAAGGCTCAGTGTGTTGCTTTAGCAAGCCAACAGCCTTCTCCCATTCAGTGAGACTTGGACTGACACATGGCTTTAGTACTTCAGGAACCTTTGTGTAGGAAAGAAACTGGAGTAGAATGGACCATACTAGAGATTGGGAACACCAGTACAGGTAATGTGTGATGGGAGGGTTTTAGAAAATTATTTTTGTATTAAAAAATGATGTTTCTCTGATACTGAAATATTTTGTTGAGACATCAATATTTGAAGGAAGTTTTCTGAGTTATGAGTGGGATATCTGATCAATTTTGAAGAAATTAGAGTTTAGCTTCCCAATCTTAGTAATAGAATTTGGCACAAGTTGTTCTGTTTAAAAAGAAAAGTAAAATGGAATTGCTTCAGCATTATTGCAAATTTTAATAGTGACAAGAAAGATATGTAGACATTTTCCATTTTTTGGAATGTTCATAATGTTCAAGCCCACAAATTTTGCATTGAAAATCCCCATTCTTTAAGCTTCTTCTCAAATTACAGAATCCCAGAATCAGCCAGGTTGGAAAGGACCTCTGAGATCATCAAGTCCAACCCTTAATCCACTACCATTGTGGTTAGCAGACCATGGCACTGAGTGCCACAGCTTTAAATTGGTTTAGAGATTTTTGTTAAAAGAGAATATGGGACGACTGAAGTAACCTTGACATTTGTGTTTCCACTTTTCATCTTTGCTCTTGTTTATTTGGGTTTACTCCACAATATCAAAGCAAAATGCATGTGTACTAGCAGAAGTTGTTTTCTTCTTCATTCATAGTTCTGTTTAAATAATGCTCCAAAGAGACTACTGTGTCTGTGTTGGGAGAGCAGTATTTGAACCACAGTGCCAACTATGTTTGCTGTGGATTAAATAAATTAAGTTTCTCTTCAAGGCTCACTTTAGTTTGAAGTTCTCAAATCTTTTGTCTTTGTGTAATTTGCATTCCATGGTTTGTTATAGCTTTCTAAGCAGCTATTCATCTGGCTTTTCAGTTCCTCTTAGCTTTCAAGTGCTGTGTTCTCCATTTCATTTTTATATTCTATCTTTTCAGCAGACTGAATCCTCTTTGGTCTGAAAATGCCATCTTTTGTCCCATGTATCTGTAGAGTTCATACCAATCACTTTTTGTTGTAGTAGTGGAGTACTACTATATTTAAAACACATAAATGCTTTGTTTCAACAACAGGAACACCTCTCCAGCCTTCATGCTCAAATTGGCTTGAAATATGTCTCTCTGCTCCTATCTAGAAGATCCACGTGCTGTTTGTAGCTTTAATATGGTGTCTTTTCTGAGTTATAACTCACATAAAACAAGTATTTTACAAAGTTAATAGGATTTTTATGGGTTTTCTGTGCAAGTCTGACTCAAAGTATGGTTCTGGTTGTCCCTCAACAGGGACAACACATAGTATGTGATCGTACTCAGTGCTCCTTTTGGGGGAAAGCATTTGATTCTTCATAATGGGATTTTTCAAATATTTGTGCATGGAAGAGAATAAATTGCTTGGGGACTAGCAGACATAGCAGTTTGATGGGTCAAGGGGTAATACTATAGTCAAAGCTCTGGAAAACACACTCATGGAAATTTAAACCCATCTGCAGCAATGAATTCTTAAAATGAGCAGGCAAGTAACAACAAAACCTTTTTTTTTATAGTCTCTTTGGGTGCTAGTAGCTGGCTGAGTTACTGTTGTTTGATTAAAAAACAAAACCAAAAGCAAACCAGAAGTATTGTTTCTGTGAAGATATTCATTCCAGTGTCTGTAGGGGTGAGCACATCAATGTAGTCTGAGTTGCTCCCCCTAACGGTTTGTGCTTAACAAAATCTTGAAATATAATTTCATTAATCTGGGTCCTGTGGCTGGAATACACATGAGAATAGATTTCTCTGTGGATAGAATACAGGTTGTACTTTATTTCTGCTATACACTGATGTGAATGTTAAGCATGATTAAAAAAAAAAAAAAAAAAAAAGGAAAATCTGAACCATCACAGGATTGATTGCAAATTTTTCAGGTCTTTTGTTTGCAGAGGGAAAGTGTTAAAATGGCAATAGAATTTCTCATGGCAGAAACATTTCCACAGTTGACCCCTAGTAGCTCAGCTGTGAGAGTTGAATTATTAGGTAGCCACAACTGTGCAGAACTTCCAGGTAGTTTCTATGTGTACTCTTGCACCCAGTTTGAAAATGGCTTCCCTGGCACTGGAATTGGGTTGACTGGCATGTAACTCACTGGATCTTCCTTCTTGAAAATTAATGGCAAAACATGGATGCACAGCATTTAGCATCATCTTAACCTGAAAAAACCCCCTTGCACTACATATTCCTTCAGGACAAAGGTAAGTCTATTCCTTCCATTGCCTTCTGTCTAAAAAATCTGTTTTCCTGCATTTTTCTCTGTGGCACCTAGGCTAAGTTTTCATGGTCTGTGTGTGTATAGAGAAAAAGAACATTTTAGTACATCAGGTAGCTGTTTTAAATAAAATACTATGATTTTGGAAGAAAATCACAATAAATACACATTTATTTTTTTTTAACCGGAAAATTGTAGTTTTCATTACATCCTCCTTATTTTTCAGGGCAGCATGAGTTGATTTGCTAGTTATTCACTCTTTCCTTAGCATCATCTTAGTATGTTTGAGCATAAACATAAAATTAGACTTAAAAAAAAGTTGCTACTCCTCAAAGCTTTAAACAATTGCTATCCAGTTAGGCTGAAGACAATATGCCTATGTGTGAGAAACACTTGGGAATAAAAATGTATTGCTGTAGAGATAATATTTTTTTTTTTAAGACCCTACTCTGAAAATTGAAACTGGGAAGAAACCATTTGAGAATGAATCTTCCCTTAACCCTTTTTTTTTTTTATTTTTTTTCCGGAGTTGTCTTAGCACTGAGAGCTGCAGCAGTGATGCCAATCTGGTTCTTTGCCAAGAACTCTCTCAGCAGGAGAATAAATAACTGGGATTGACTCGGTGTCAGGACCTGCAGCCCTGGGAGAGAGAAACTATCACATCTGTATCGCCACCCTGAGGCCAAAGGAAACTTTCCTACGGCTCAAAGGCAGGAGATAAAGATGCTCTCGATGCTTTGAAAGTGGAGGGAGCTGTTCCATTTAAACAGAAGTGTTAGGGCTCTGTTTTCTTAAAGAAAAGAAAAAAGAAAAGAGGAGAGGGAAGTGAAGGAAAAGTGGAAGGGGAAAGAAAGTAATGGGGAAAGGAAAGGAGGAAAAAAAAGGGGAAAGGGGAGGAAAAGGAACGGAGAGAAAGTCTAGTAATTCCTTCAGCAATTTACTGCATTTTTGTCTATTATAAGACTTTCTGCAGCCATCTTTTAAAACTCAATTAATTGGGGAGGGGGGGAAAAAAAAAAAAAGGGAAAAAGAAAAAAAAGGAAAAAAAAAAAGAAAGAAAAAAAAAAAGTAGTAGTAATGAGAAGAAGAAGATGTCTAGTTCCCAGGCAGGTCTGTTTACAGCTATGGAATTTTCTTTTCTTTTTCCTGCCAATTTCTTCCCATTCTCTGTGGCATTTGCTTCATCAAGGATTCACTTTCTAAACCAGGGATGCACACGCATGTGAGCTGCAGCAAGTTATAAAAAGAGTGAAATGCCAGAAATTCATAGAAGGGCCCTAGGTATGAAAATCCTTAACTGAATTTACTCTGTATAACCACAGCTTCCACTTCATACGTGTATCTTTGGACAGAGTCTTTGTTTATTTAATATGGAAATGAAATTTCAAACTGTTATGTGAAATGACAAAAGTATCACTGCAGAATGTGAGGCTCTCCTGTTGCTGTTCATTAATAATCCCCGACTCTATATTCTAGAATTTAAAATTGAAAATTAATTATCTCTTCTCCAAGTCTGCTGTTCATTACAAATTACTGAGATTTTAAATTGTAAGGTCAGCACAGGACTGGTATGATGTTTAGAAACATTTTGCCCTGCAATGCAGCTGATAATCCCTCCAGTGAGAAGATATTTCAGTTTAATATGCACTATGGCTTTTGCATTACAAATTGTTTATGTGGTTTCAAAGAACAGGAAGACCAACAAATGGCTGTACTACAGTGTTCTTGCTGAGAGGGCAGGGATGTTTAAGGAAGACATCAATCACTCCTGGGACAAATATTGTTTCCATTTGCCCTGGGAGCACATTTCAGTTCCCCTGCTGAAAGGCACATGGGTCCTGCTCTCTCAGTCAATCTGCTCTCCACTAACTGGGCACCTACATTTCAGGAGGTGGGGGCTGGAGACATTCAGGGCTTTCTCCTGTGAAAAAAAAAAGACTCCCTGTGATGCATGGAACAGCTTTGTGTTTGTTCACTACAGAAGCCATTACGCTGTGCAAAGATTTTTAGGTATATTTAAGTATGCTGTGGGAAAGGCATAATCTAAATTGAATCCGTGGCTGCTGAATTATTGGTGTATGTGACTGAAGGTGAAATAGCTTTTTCTGCCTCAATATACAGCTTTGTTTGTTCAGCAGTGTAATATTGTGACTGTCAACTTTTATATAACAAATGTGGGTTTGGAAGTCCACTTACTGCTTTGGAAAGTTATTTCAAGCCCTAAGAAACAGTTTGCCTCCATCTGTCTGTGTTTTTTCCTTGTATTTCTTGCTATTGCTACACAAACAACAGCAAGCTGAGCAGGCACCAGCAGGTTATAGCCATTAGAAGAGATCTGCTGAAAGACTGAAGTAACTGAAATTTCCTTGCAGCTTCTAGGCCACATGAAATCTCTTTCATCCATCTCTGTGGCTCCTTAGCAGCCTTGGCAGTGGTGAGACATGACCTGAGTTTCAGGGAAACTAATTGCACTTAATATTAGACTTGATGGAGAGTGCCACTGGAGGGAGACAAGATCCACACATTAACTCAGTGTATTGCCATAACAGGGAGAGATTTTTCACTGTTTGCAATGATGGCAAGTACTAGGTAAGAAGTACTAGGTAAACTGGAAGAGCCATTTTGTGCATAAGTTAATGAACATCCTCAGAAACATATCAGCTGCTCCAGAAGCCAGGTCTCCTAGTCAGACAAAAAGGGTTGTTAAAAATTCATTTGCTTCAGATGAAATTAAAATAGGGCATAAAAAATACTAAGTGATTTATGGCTATTAATGAGCGAACAGTAATAAGGGAGCTTGTGCACAGGGAGGATAATAGTAAGTGAAGCAAATAAATATTCCATGCTATTTCTGGGACAGTCACTTATGGGTGTATGATGCCATATAAATAGAGGCACTGGAAATAAATAGTTATTTTAAGAATTACTAACTGGATTCTTGCTAATCCTGTTAGTTCAGAGAAATAAAAGTAGAAAGAAAAAGAGACAATCACTAGTAGAATGATGTGCAGCTTGCAGAAAAACTCTTACTTATTGTTCAAAAAACTAAGGATTATTCTTCGAAGACCTGTAGAAAAAAATGCTTTCTTATACCCCAAACATTGCTGAGTCTCTTTTGATTTCTACCTGGGGCTTTTAAAGTAAATGGAGTTGGGTTTATACATGGGTTTTCCTCAGCAAATATTGCAAAGATCTCCCCTGCAGGTAGTCTCTGAACCAATGGAACTCCAAAATGAGGAGGAGGCAGAAAGGTACAGGACAGGTGCTTGGCTCCAGGGTGGTATGAGCAAGGTGGGGACTGCATTGAGCTGTGGGCTCTGTAGGCATCTTACACCCATATGTGCTGCTCTTCCCTCTTCCCACCATGCCTTTAGTATCTGCTAGCTTATGGTCTGGATGCTGCTTGTCCATACATACATAATTTATTTATAAGGGCAGTGTGGGAAAGGGAGAAAAAAGTGATGGAAAAGCTGGGAGGAGAAGGTGGGGAGTGACTGGTGACCACTGCTGGCACACTGCCCTCAAGGATGTTTTGGGAAAATGGGCTGCCTCCCCAGCAAGGGCTGTCACCAGGCAGCTCTCAGCAAGGATCCAGATCCAGGAGTGCAAAGTGGAAAGACAGGAAGAAATTGGGTGTACTGGTAGCTGTAGTTTTCTGATGATCTCTGCTCACAGTGTCTATGCTAGATTGATGACTATTCCCTCTTTCTGGACAAGGTAACTCCATTGTATGAGTACAGTGTTTGTTCAGGCTGTCAAAGCTGGATTGATTTTTGACTAACTAGCATTGCATAATGGTTTCTTTTTTATGCTTTTTAAGATGTTTATACACACAGGCATGCATATATACACACTGAAGTTTTCTCATCAGAATTGCTCGTGAAGGTAAATGACAGGATGGGATCATCAGCACGTTTTCTTAATTTCAAATTCTGCTGTGGTGCATCACATGGCTTCAGGATACAGTTCGTATAGTTTCCTCTGAAATAAGTCTTTTAAGAAATAAATTTATTCCTGTGTTAATGTTGATTTCCAGAAAACTTTTAATAGAGGAAATCTTGCAAAGGTCATTAATATTTTTAATGATCTCTTCCTCAGCTGGGTTCCGTATGTTAATGTATTCTCCCATATGGATGTTTGTAGACAACTACTTAAAACACTGAGGCTTAAATCAGCTAAACATTCTGTGATCATTTGCTCCAGAATCCTGGCTGCAAGAATATCTTTTTATGCCATCCAAAACCAGAGGCAGTGATGCGTTTTGTCACACCAGTGCCAGCCAAACACTACTACTTTGGTTTAGGACTGTAAATAAGGATTAGGAAAGGAAGCATCTGACTATTACAAGAAGAGAGGCCATAAAATGCAATGAGTACATTTGTTATAAACTTGGCAGGAAACCATCAGCTGTTGATGCAGTTTGGGATATGGGTTCACTGATCTTTCCTCTGTTTGTTGATTGTCTACCCATGATATGAACTTTTCAGTGAACATTTGAATCAAAAAGCACAGATAAATTTGTAAAGAATGGGAGGCAGAATCTGGTTCCTTGTGAATTTGCACTTAGATTCCATGTTCACATATTGATATTTAGCAGAACAAAAATGAAAAATGTTTAAAAGGCCAGAGCTTTAAGGAGTGTTTTTATTTTAAAGAGGAGTTTTCCTTTGTTCTCTTTAGCATTATCATTGCATTTTGAAACAAAATCTTTTTTAGAAATTAAAAATCAAATGCAGCATTTAAAAATAGAGAAATAACATTTTGGCTTCTCAAAATAACCTTTCAGCTTTTAACCACCTTGGTTTACTGTTTGACAAAAAAATTTACAGGTAATGTAAATTAAACTGAATCTTCATTCTTCTGTGAAATTAAACATTTGATCTATGTCAATACTGTTCATAGCTCCCTTAGTATTGAGAAGTGCAGGTCCTAAATGGCAGGTTTTTTTAGTCTAAAGCTTTTTTTTTTTTTTTTTTATCTGGAACTCAGTTCTGCTTCAAGCTTCTGCCAACTCTCTGGCATAAATGAAAAGTTTTGCATTGCCCAGCTCTCTTTAAAAAGGCCTAGGCTCACAGCAGAATTTTAGTGAATATTGAGTGGCTTGTTTACTAGAATTTGCCACTTGGGTATACAGTTCCTGTCACTCTAAAAACAATTCACGCTTTTAAAATACTCTAAATCCCTCTGTGTAAAATAATAAAACAACATGGTGACTCTGAGGGATGTTCACAAAAAGGTATAGTGAAAGCTGGTACTTTCCCAGCCTGGGGATCCAGATGAACTTGTTTATCCATCCATGAAGGTGAGCAAAACACAGGTGGAAAATTATTGCAACAGTTAAAGCAGTGAAAAATGTATATAGCTGGACATTAGCCTTTAGGGAGTTACTGTCTTCGGAAGGAGGAAAGAACATGTGGCACATGGTTAGTGATTACCAGGTAAAATGATCTGTTCTGTGTCTTGATCTGCACAGCAAAGTACATCAGGTGATCCAGAGTTAGTGGCATGTTTTAGCAGAGGTTCTGACTTGGTACTTGGCTGTCTCTTTCATCAGTGGAGAGGGAGAGGTGGCTTGGAAGTGTAATTTTTTCAGCCATCACTTGCATCAGCCTTATAAATTCCATTTTGCACTGATTCTGTATAGGGCTTAGAATGTCCACAGTCATTGGATATTTTTAGATTGACCAGGTAATGATTTTGAGTAGTGGTATATTACTGATAACTGTATTTTTTTATTTGTTTACTCACCTGCAGATTTTTAAGTTTAGGTCAGAAAAAGGTACTTTGTATAGTCATGGAATATGTTATTCGTTGAAGAACCCAGTGTGTCAAACAACTCAAAATAGTAAAATATTCACATTATCCTCTTGAAGTCCTAGAGAGGTGGTTTGTTGGGGTTTTTTATTTGTTTGTTTGTTTTTTATACACTGGCTTAAATTTTTATCTGCATAGTCATACAGGTGCAGATAGAAGAACTGAGTGCACGTTACCAAAACACAGGTTTTGTCTTCTTCCCATCCTATTGCACTGATTGCTGTGGAACAGAAGTATCAGACAGAAGTAAATTGTCCTTCAGAGGAAGGGGGAAAATGTAAGAAGTGATTCTGAGGGCCAGATACTGCATCAGAGATGTTTGTGGGTTGGATGGACCTCTGCATCTCTCTGTGCTCCTGGCTGGGTACAAGGAAAAATACCTACCAGCACATCAGCTCTTTGAACATTTCAGATAAGCATTTATAGTATAGCAAGCCTAGAATATCAGCAGTACAATGTTTGTTACCAAAATTAACTTCTCCAGGATAAGCTGGTCACAGGGAAGAGATTACAAGCTTATGCCTGAAGGCCTAAAACAAATTTGCATTACTACTTTTTCCTTCTGCAGTGCTCATGCCCCCCAGAGCCCCTTGCATTTATTTATGAAATTATCTAGGGAACTTATTTTTGTATCTGTTGAGCCTCTGATGGAGATGAGGCGAGCCTCTTCAAACTGCCAGACAGTCTCTGACTTGTAGCTGAGCCTTTAAAAATGCCCCTTAAAAAAATAAAAAATCTTAAGATCTGGGGTTGATTGGATGAGTTGTTGCTCTAAGGTTGTTAGGGGAATCTCAGAGATTCTTGGCACATAACCCTGGGAAGATGCCAGGCTCTCAGTCAGGATCCAAGCAAATTCTAGCTACCATTCAGCAGCAATTAACTCTGAGACATGGTCAGATGGTTGCTATCATCAGTGCCATGGTGCCCTAGGTTACCTCTAGGTTGGAGGCATCTGACTCCTGTGCAAGCTAAGAGTATGGGGCTAAGAAAGTTATTCTAGAGAGAAAGGCTAAGAGAGTTATTCTATGATTCCATAAAACACCCAAATTAATGGCTGTTGCTTCTGCAGTAGTTGATCACTGATGAAGTTCAAGGAGGAAGAGGCTACAGGACAGAGTTTCTGTTTGCGGGCACAGAGTCTTCAAGACTGCAGTGAATAAACAGAGATGGATTTGTGGTGTGTGCTCACTAAGGAGGTAACTGAAGTGCTCAACATTCTGAAAATTTACTGCTGGGCAGTGCTGCCACAGGAGTGATATTCTGCAGGTTGATTTGTGAGTTACCCACACTGGATTCTTGCTTTTGATTCCTAAAATTGCTGTTCTGTTTTGACTGAGAAAGATGAGCAATACATAGCCTTTTTTTAAAATTCATTTGGGTTTGCTCTACACAGTGGGTGCACATCCATTCAGCTTTAACTGTTGCTTAAAGACATTTATTAGCTTTTTGTGTGTCCTTGACTCATTCTTGTTGCTTGTCTTCTATGTTTAAACAAACTAGATAAAAATATTTGTTTGTAATTTCAATGTGATGGTACAAAACAGCAGAAAGTAGCCAGGGTAAGAGAGACAGTGGGACTGCCAGGCTTTCTGTGTAGGCAATGGCAAGAGAAAGCCAACTTTGGAGAGCATTTCCATTGCACTGTGCTCAAGACATCTGAACATAGACCTGACCAGTTTAACTAGAATAAAACTAGAACTTACTGGTTTGGTAAATGGTTGTTGTAATCTTTCCCTGAGCATCTGGTTTTGGCAACATTTGGAAAAGGACAGTGGGCTACCTTTAACTGAGTCAATGTAGCCATACTTCTGTTATGTATTTATATCCAAATACCTATCCTTTGTACATAGGAGCTAAAATGAAAAAGATGTGTACTTGCCTGTCTTGAGAGTAACTTGAAACTTTTCCTTTCTGGTGTCTTAAGTCACATTAAACAGAAAATGACAATTCTCAAAGGAAAAGCTGATTTAGGTGTTTTATTTACATGGCTAATGCTGTAGATTAGCTATGTGGTTTTTCTTAGTTTTCTGGGGCAATTTTTACTGAGTTAGGATGGGATTATCCAAATCTCTACCTTTGTTGAAGGATGAGTGACTAAAACATTATCAAAATATAAAATTATATACTTGTCTGTCATTTGGAATTGTTGGTCTGTATTTTCAGTACCGATGTTTGAAAGAGTGCTTTGAGTAAGATTTCAGTGCTATGTGTTTTGGGATTAATATTTTAAAAAGATAATTAACTTTAATTGTGTCTATTATTTATTCTGCAAAAAAAACCAGGTTATATTATGCTTGTGAAGGGCAATATTTAGATTATTATGAGGGTATGAAATCAGCATGAAATCAGTGCTTTCTTCAGTTAAGCATTTATTTGTGTAGAAGAATGACAGGTAGTAAGTTGTCGCTTGGCACCTTTGGTTTATTAACCATTGATTTTAGTTGAGGATTTTCTAGAGAGATCCCTCTTAAATTTAAAAACATTTTTTACTTTTCCTTTTGGTCTTAAAGCAATAAATACTTTTTTAAAATAAAACAAACTATAGCAGAGGTACTAGTGGATAACAGCTGGAAGCTGCACCACAGATTTGGTGGTATTGTAGACAGCTGAATAGCAGAGTAGCTTTTCAGAGAATTGTATTGAATTTGTGATGCTTAGAAGACTGACTGCTGATTAACAACAGGAGCTCTATAGGGCTGTATATAGGCAACAGTCACTGGTGGGTTTGTTTTGTGAAAAAGCAGGAAAAAAAAGACACTCTCAGACCTGAAACTGGAGCACAGCCCTCCTGGTTCTGCAGCCAAGGCAGAACCTGGTCGTGTGGCAGTCAGCCAGTAACTCTGGAGGTCCTTTTGGAACCCTGCCTTGGATTTGGCAAAAGTCTATTAAAAAGGGAGATGTAGTGAGTTTAGAATAATACAAAAGAATGTGCTATTTCACATAATGAATAACTGAATGGTGGAACTCACTGTTTAGAGGATGTGGGAGGCTGAGAGTATAAAGCATTTCAATTAATTACAGATGGGTCAGTTGTGAGCTGTTAAACACAAGACTCCACATATAACCTCTGGTTCCAGCTTGTTCCTGTTGAATTCCCTGAAGAGAATTTCCACCCAGCTTCTACTGACACTTGTCCTGAGGTGTCCACCCTGCAGATGCACTCTCCTGTGACTCTGTTATAAAATAAGGTGAATTATACACCAGCTAGTCAGGACATGCTTATTTGTATAGAAAATACACTCTAGTGGTTGACTGCTAAAGATTGATAGTTTAACTGATATCTTTAATCCTTTGATAGCACTTATTCCTTATTTTCATTGTCTTGTTAATGGATTGGTAGGGTAAGTTGTGCCAGAAATTGTATAGACAGGGAAAGATTTTAGTCCCTGTTTAAATACTGACATAATCCAATGAGAGATTACAAGAATTATAGAAATGAGTGTGAGAAAACAACTAGATAATGTTAGTTAGTGGAATGCACTGTCAGCTCAGCATGGTATTTTCTTCTGCAGAACAGGCAGCATTACAATAAGCATCAAACTATGTTATTGCTTTGAAAGTCAATAGGTGATGCTTTACATAAAAACTTACCTGGAACAAAGATCCCATAGCCCAGTATGCTGTCTCCAGCAGTGGACCTAAGAGGATTCCTAGGGGTTTATGTGGTATCTGTGCCTTGAACTCCTTGGACATCCAGGTACTTTCAGCTGAATTGACTTCCTGAGGTCTATGTATGTTGAGAAAGCCTCAATGGATTTCCTTCCCGTGTAGTTATGTCAGCTCTTAAGACACATTGTCACAGTCATCTGTAGTTCCTGCTAGTCTGGCACATTTTTAACTCTAATCTTCAGTAACTGGACTTTGTATCACCTCTTTTCTCAGTGACTTGTGATGCAACTGAGCAGCAGAGGCATGGGTCATGGTTATTCCTTTACTCTGATGTTTCCTATCTTCTCATCAGTTATTTTTCCAACACTGAATTTCCTGAAGCACGGATGCTCAGTTTCCCATAGAGCTTTTGCTGACAAATTTTTCCCAAATGCTTTTGAAAATCAAACCAGCCTTACATCACCTTCAATCAAAATTGGTAGCCACTTCTGCATATTTAGGAGCAACACTGTCTCTTGAGGAGGGTGTACCTTTTCTGCAGTTTCTGCTTTACCAGCAGCTTCTCACGTGGTTCCAATACCAAGTACAGCAGGAGCAGAGGGAACAGGTTCTGGAAATAGAGATGAATTCTAAACTGGTAACGCCATAGAAACCTGGTTTCTTAATTTCTGAAATGCAGCTGCCAGTGGCACAGTTCCAGCAGCTGGGCCAGAATCCAGTGTTGAGGTGCCCGCCTGTGGCACTGTGCCAGTGTAGCTGAGAGCAACAAATCTGTTCTTCACCTCTGGGCAACACTGCAACACTGCCTGCAACACTGCAGACTTCTGCTGAATTTGCCTTTGGGCTTTCCTGCTGTTGGCAGTGGCTGGAGAAAGGCAATGCTGTGGGTTTAGAAGCTCTGCTCTTATCAGTGCTCCCTGCTTTCCATGAAGAGTCAGTAGAATCAGATCACTCACAATCACTTCCTGACTGCAGTCACCAAGAAAAGAGGTGGTGTGGGTAGAAACTGAAAAAGATGCCTGAGGCTCAGTGCCATGCCTCCCAACAGAGCTGGGGGAAGGCAATCACAGAGTCTCATCTGAGAAAGTGTCAGTCCAATGTTTACTGCATTGGTTACCCCAAACAATTTTTAATGCTGGTGCTGCTACAGTAGAAAATGCAAGTAGAAACAAACAAGAAATAACGACATAGAAACGAAGAGAACTTTTTAAGAAAGAGTGAACTTCCATCCTGTCTGCTGTTTCTGTGTGCTCATAGTGCCTGTCAGTCCCTCCACACCTCACTGGAAAGAAGAAAGTTAGGTTGTTAGATCTCATTGCAGAATGCAACCAGGGAAAGGAAACACAGAGCATTGGTACACAGAGCCAAATCATTTTCCTATATCCCTTGACACAAACTCTGCAGTCCAAGATAGTTCTTTTAATCAAGCGTTTGAGATCTTTGTATGCAAATGCAAAGACCTTGGGTATGCACTAAGCCTGGATCTCTTACATCTCCAGATTAGCAGTATCATCAGATTGACTTGACCAGACAGTGCAGTGACCTAAACAGGGAACCTCTCTCTTGGCATCAGTGTGTACAAGGCTAGAATCCCTGTAGATGCTTATTTTCCATATTTACTAGAGTTGTCCTAAGACCTTAGTCAGGAAAATCTTTTGTGTCATGAGTCTCTGAAGGGATCTCTGAAGGGAACAAAAATATAATGAATGCAGACAAGCTTTTGTGAGATAAACTCTTCTTTACTGCCTAGAAAATTTGCTTATGTTCCTGTGTTTTGTTTTTTTTTTTATTTAGATGAGAATATATATCATAAATTTGATCTTTACAAGCCAACTGAATAGTGAAATCTTTAAAATTTAAAGAACGAATATTCTTTCTATTTTACACTTTATATGGTGTCCTCAAGCCCATAATTTGCCAAATGAAATGCTACATTAAAGTAGTAGAATATATATTAACTCTTCACATGTATCTACCTGTAGCTTGATAAATCCTTCTGCAAGCAAAAAAAAAAAAAAAGCCAATAAGCAAGTCTTAACTGGACTTCTTGTTTTTGCAAATTCTAGTTCTATAGAAACTGGCAAGGTAGAATGTTGGCCCCTGCAAATTGATGGGATTTTCTTTTTAATTTTGTGCTTCAATAAGAAGCTTTACCTATTTAAAATTAGCTGTAAAATTTGAAAGCATTTAGCAGCAAGGTAGCACGTTTTCTTTCTTCTGAGTTTTCTTTTTTTGACCGTGTATAGTGCTGAAGGTGTTTTCCTTAAACAGAGAGATCTTCGTGTTGTAGAGTAGACATTAAAAGATGTTAGGGGTGAAATATGCAACTCAAGTAGAACCTTCAGGACTTGAGGTGCTCTGGGATCTTCAGTCCCCACAGGTCCCACACAAAATCACTGGAGGCTCCTGGAGATCAGCATTTGTGCCACTTGATATTAGGTACCCTTCTGAAGAACATCAGTATGGTGCTTTTAATTCCCTGTGTAAGCAACAGAGAGGAAGCAAGTCCTCTAGAGGGTAATTTATCCCACTTACTGATTGAGTAACTTTCCAGGAGAGGCCAATCTGTCTCCTTTGGCTGCAGGAGAACTCAGGAAAGTTCTTCATTTCAGTCCCCTTATTAGACTCTGACCTAGGTGGCATTAAAGCTCCATTATAAACACTAGTTGGGAGGGAGGGGCAGAACTCCCAGCTGGCAAAGCAAAAACCTCTCAATATAGAGAACTTTTCTGGAAAACAGTGGTTTTGATCTGCTGCCACATCTGATGGAGCAAAGAGTCTATTTTATAGGCAGAGGTTCTGTTTTCTTAACGTCAGCTGAAGTCACTCTGGGAGGATCTTTCTGGCCTTGTATCAGGCACAGATTTCCTGAGCAGGGACAGGGACACAACTTACTACCTGCTCCTTGTAGTAGCATTTGGGTTGTATTCCAGCCCAGGCATGCCTGCACAGCCTCTCCTTGCTCAGCACAGCTGGATTCAGCCCTGCAGCTCACATCCTCCTTGCAGAGATGGCATAGTTGTAGCCTGCATGGGGTCAGAGTGGTTTTGAAATCTTACCTTGCTGTCAGGCTGCTTAACAAAGTAGTATGGAATTGATAAATTATGCAGCCAGATTGCATGAGCTTGCTGTGGAAGTGCCTGGCATATAAACACTGAAAACTGAACAGATCACCAGTACAGTCCTGCCACGTTCTCAGGGCCATGAGTTACACTTCTGCCTAAATGAAAAATTGTGTTGTTTGAAAATAATATTTAAGGTATGATTTCACAGTGTCACTCTCTCAGTTGCAGGTTTAGACAAACCAAAAGGCTTTTCATTGGTTAGTATAGCATTAAATGAGGAAATACTTCTTTCAAGGAATCTAGCATCTATTTTAGGAGTGGTTCATATGCAGTTCAACATGATGATGACAGGGGTTTTTTAATAATATTTAGTATGTGTTGTAGTTAATGTATGGCATGAAGTTACCCCCTTAATGCATCCAAAAACCTTTGGGTCAGCATTCTACAGCAATAACTGTTTAAATATTATCATATACACAATGCACAACATTTTACTTCTCAGTCAAACTTGGCTGCAGTCAGGGTTGATGTATCATTTTAGCATTCAGCATTGGGTACTTAGGCAGTGTCTACATTGCAGAGATGGATGAAAATCCCCTTCTAGAAAACTTAGATTAGTGTGAGGTTTAGGCTCTTTCAATAAAAGATCATTTCAGGATCAAATAATTCTCATACTTCTATGACTGTGTTTTCTTCTTTTTCAAGCTCTAGGGTTTTTTGATATTTTGTTAAAAGTGCAATTTCTAAAGTATTCTTAAGATTAAAAAGAAGCTTAAGAAGAAGAATTAATTTATTCTTAAAAAGAAATATTGAGAGGTATTACTTTTTAAAAGTTATATATAAATTAAGTATGCTTTCTTCTTCATTTCTGAATGAATGATTAATAATTCATGATCCCCAAACATGCCCCCCAAAAGACCCAGTAATGTCTGGCGTGTCGAGGACACTGAAAATAAACTCTATTGAAAAGGGAGAGAAAGGCAATGGCTTTTTTTGGTGCTTTTTTCCTATCATGCACAGAATGAGAAAACCCACACATCTTTTATTTCCAAATGCCTAAAGCTTTACACAGCACAAGTGTATGAGAAGGCAAAACTTCTCATGCTTTTGAGGCAGGCTGTATGGCACAGCTGGAAGATGTGGATGCTGCAGGAGGCAATGAGTTTGCCTTTCCAGGGGCAGTCCTGAGGAACAGAGCTGTCAGCAGAAGCATCACCAGGGAGAGACCCATCCTGCTGCTCACAGCTCTGCCTGCATTTGGTATGCACTGCAAGAAAGGAGGCAGGGATAAAACAGATGCTGTCCCCAAGAGATACTGGGATTTAATGATATTTTTGCTGCTTCATAAAAGGTTTCCAGCTTGCCAGATTCCAGAATTTAAGCTACCAGTCTACTGAAGAAAATTTTCTAATCACTCAGACACAAAATAACTGTTCCAGCTACTCTGTGACTTTTTTTTTTACCCTCAGAAATTGTGTTCATCACAGGGACCTGAATGTTTTTTATACTAGTAATATATCTTGAATATTTCTGTGTGTCTTATACTGTCAGCCATCTCCTTACTTTATGTTACAGGACTGAAGTAATGGAAAACTGGTGTATATTCAAGGGGAAATCCTGGATTATGAGATAACTGTCTTCTAGCCTGTATTTTAGGCAACTGTAGCAGCTATTGGCTGTAAATGAAAACATTTTTCAAGTTTTATCATAAAGATAGATTAGAGAATTCTTGGACTCATAGCTGCTGTTGGTAGATGGGATTTCTTCTTTGGGGAAAGATGGAATGTTAGTATTGACTTTGATAAAAATAGGCCTGGCCAAATATGTGTTCTTTTATTAGGTTTGGTTTTTTTTTTTCTTTCAAACTATGGGGAAAAGGCCTATGAAAATTATTCCTTGGGTTTTGTCTATCTGCAGAGAAGAAATCAAGCAAAGGATAAGGTTGATCCTATTAAATTAAAGTAAGTTCCTTAAGAAGGAAGATCAGAGAGCCATCTATTATTTCTTGGATGAGTGTGAGAAGGTAACTTCCAGCCCTTGAAATTCCAGTGGGAGAGAGCAGCTCCAAAGGGTTATGCCTTACCAATGCTTTTTACACCCTTTCCATTGCTCTTTGGGATTTAGCTTTGTGGCAGACCAGATCTGAAAGGGTGTTTTCATGGCCATACAGTCTCCTTTTGCATTCTTTACAGTCAACATTGCCCTTAGGCATTGCTGTTTCTGGGGGAGCAAAGCCCAGAAGTTTGAGCATGCTCTTACCTGCACTGTCAGTAGCCCAGGTCTTCTTCTGAGCCCCCAGGGTGTCCCTGTGGTGACAATGCCATGCAGAAACAACAGGCTGTCCAGTCTGCCAATGGAACACTGAAGCTACCTGAGCATTCAGTGTCCTGCAATTCAGAGGTCTGAGATGTCAGTGAGCAATGGAGATGATACAGAGGTTGGACATGGAAGCAGGCAAGCAAACATCCCAGCTTGCCATGCACCTGAGACTTGTGCCTTTCAGAGGCTGGGTGGAGTAGGAGGTGGGGATTGTTCTTTCCATGAGTTAGTTCACTGTACTGCAGTTTAATGAAACAACAAGGTTACACCTGGGAGTTGTTCCCTTCTGTTGGTAATGATTTTTGGATAATGTTTATTTATTCTTTCATGAACACACACCCCCTAACCTATATGAGTACTCTTGTAATGATCCAAACTGGGAAGCATGATAGTTCTTTCTGGCTGCTGGAACCACACCAAGACACTCAAGGTATCCTAAATTATGGGTTAAGAAATTCATGAATATAAACCAGACTCATAACATTATTTCAGTCATGAAATGTACTCAAGAGTGAGTGCAAGAGTTCTTCTCAGTCCCAGAAGGAACCTCACTGAGCTGTGCTCCAGCACCTGACTTCCAACATTAGCTGGCCCCACAGAAACATACTACTCGTGTGCCTCCTGGACTGAGGAAGCTCCTGTCCCATTTTAACAGGGTGGTACTTGGTTGAACAATCCTGCCTGGGAAAATTAGCATTTCAATATGTGTAAAGTAATCGGAGCTATAGTGTTGGTCTCCAAAGGCAACAATGAATAAACAAAACTTCAAGTATTTAGGTCCTTCTCCCCCTCAGCTCACCATTCTTGTGATGAATATAGGGTATTCATCCTGTCTGTAAGTAACATTAGCAGAAGGTAGGAGCCAGACTGCCTAGCAACCCACAGAAATCCCAAAGAGAGGTGGAAAGGAAGTGATTTTCATGTAATTATTCACTTCCACAAAAGCTGTTGTCAGGTAGACACTAGAAATATGGCTGTTTTATTATTCCCCTAACCTACTTTTAATCTTTTGAGAATCAGTACCATTAAAGACAGGGAAAAAAGAGCTTAATTCATCCATTTTCTGCCTGGCCGTTTAAGTTGTCTTTTCCTGCCCTAATGAAGGCTCTGCTTTCAGAAGCTCTGTTGTTTAAAAAACCCTGAGTAGTAAACTTTAGAAACAAACTAAGTCCTGTATCCAAAACTCAACATTTTTTTTGCTTTTTCTTCACAACACACAGTTCATATTTTGGTTTAGGTTTAGATTCCCATTTAATGACAGTGCCCATTGAATTGAGAGAGTAACAAGACAATTTTTTTTTTCCCTGCTTTTTTTTTTTCATGATTTTTTTAAAAATTTTACCTCAAGAAGGCATTTGGAGATAGGGGGCACAGACCAAAGACCTTATTTATTTTAGGTAACACAGTTGGTGCCAGCATGCTTGGGTCCAGCACGTTTTTTTACTTTCCTGAACACAAGGACCCCAGCTTTGTCCTCAGCCACTGATCCCTTGGAGTTGACTGAGGCTTCATGGAGGTAATTGAGGGGTAGTTTACTACTCCCCATTTGGATAAGCCTAGAGGAGTTGGTTTTTACTTGTAAAGCATCTTGCTAAACTCTTTGATGACAATCTGAACAAACAATTGCCATTTTCCAGTAGCCTGGGGACAGGCACATTTTCAGTGAATAGATTTATAGCCTTATTTTTCTATGTCACAGGTCTACCTCAGGCTCAATAAATGCAGATGTGATAAATATAGACAATGAGTTTTCTTTTGAAGGAGTTTAATCACATAGAGTATACCAAAAGTATATGGAACTACTATTGAAAGTACATTTCTTTAGGCAGTTTGTTCAGATTTTCAGCATGGTTTATCATTAAGGTCATTATATAAGTTCTCAGAAGCTTTAACCTGTGACATTAGGTACAGGAAGAGTCAGAAAAATTTCTCTAGAATTGCATTGCAACAGTCTGGTTTGCTTCCTTGTTGTTCCAGGATTTCAGTTTCAAGAGGGAAGCTGTGTTTTCCTAGTCAGCAAAAAGCTTTTCATGGTGACCTGGGATTAGCTAACTGAATTTTGTGAATTATCTTTTCTGTATGAAAATAAGTAAAGTAATAAATAAGTATTAAAGTATAAATTTTAAAGTATTAAAGTATAAAGTATAAATAAGTAAATCTTTTTAGAATTAACTGATGAAAAGCTAGGTAGAGTCTTTTTTAAATTCAACATATACCAAGATTAGAATATGAGTATTCTTTGCTCTTTTACAGTTAAACAGGAGAAATTATAGAGTTGCCATAGAATTATTAATTATGAGGGAAAATTAAAAGTAATGCCATTTATTATTTCCTGTTTCATTTTCTGTGCAAGATTCATGGAAATAAGATAAATTCTTAATGTACTGCCAGTCCGAGAAAGAGCACAATGCATGCAAGGAATGGATTTATTCACTGTGAATGTCTGCAACCTCTAAGCATTTGGGTTGTGAGGTAAAGTGCTCAGTTTTCCAATACTGCTTACTTTGTTGTTTTTCTTATAAGATACATTCAAAGATACATAAAAACTGTAGCAGAGGAACATCATAAACAGCAATTTAAGAAATGTTCTGGGAATATTTTTTGTAGTTGCACATTGCTCTACTCTGTGCTGGCACACTTAAATCAATACAATAATTCTTAGCTTCCTATTTCCTAATGACTTCAGAAGTTCATCTTAATAATAATGACAATATTTTGTCATTGACAAAACTGGGATCTAAAACTGGAAAAAATAGCCTTGTAAATAAAAAATGGTAACAAAAATTAATTCACTGCCTAGGAAACTTCATGGTTTGTGGTACTTTCTTGTGCCAGGAGAGCAAGCGTGTGCTCGCTTTTCTTAATATCAAAATATTATTTTGAGACCCAGGCTGCCTAAAAGGACAGGGTGATATAAGGCTGCTGTTTTTTTCCACCAGTCATTAGGAACTGTAGCTTTTGTGTTTTGCTCATCAGATATTTGGGCTTTTTCTACAATTCCATGTCAGAAATCAGATCTATTGCCCCCCAGTGCACTAGGGCTTGGAGCTGTAGTTCTCATTGCCAAAGGCAGTCCCTTAAACATTAATTCAGATGGGAGGAGGAGGAAGGGAGCCTATGTGAGGGCCATGGCTGGCAGAGTTTTTTAAAATGGGCAAAACTTCTATTGGTGCTCAAATTAAAGCCGTTTTTAATTCCCTCATGCATGACAGGGGTACTCTAAGTGCAGATGCTACTTCCAGATTATAATTTTTTACAGTCCTGCCATGTATGATAATGAAAATGTACAGTATTTTTTCCCAGAAGATTAAGCCAAGATCTTTATTCTGGCCACCACAAGAGTTCCCAAAGTGACTTTCAGTCTCTGCTGTCCGTATTCTCCTTTTTTTTTTTTTTTTTTCTACACTGCACATAGATTTGGGGGTTGTTTTTTTTTCTGAGTTTGGTTCGGTCCTCCTGTTCTGGCCACCACCATTCACTTTACCATCCATGGGCTGACTCCCAGGTGCCTGGGTTGCAAACTTGGAAGTGCCAAACCCTGCAGTCTAGTACAGGTAGAGATGTTGGGTAGCTGACATGATTTTTTGACATTTTTCACACACTCCCCTTTAGACATTTTCACACACTCCCCCCTTCACACACTGGCATGTGGACTTTAAACCTGCCTGCTGTGTAGGACTTAAACTCCAGTAATGCTCCTGTTTTGGTTTATTTGGCAACAGGTTCTTTCATTCAGGCATCCTTACTGTTACAAAAATACTATACTTTTACCTTGAAATTTCACTTATTATATCCTGACACTCAAAGCCTTTCTTTTTAAAATTCTTGTTTGAAACCAAAGGCAAATGACTTTTTAAAATAAAAGCACTGCTGAGATTCACAAAAGGAGCCATGAATAATTTAAATTAAAAGAAAGCTCTAAAGTGGTTGCTCATTCTCTGATAACAAAATAGGAAATAAATTACTATGGACATTTGGAACATGATGTTGTAGAGTGAGTGCAGCATTTAACTGGCCTGTGAGATCTCCCATATTCTCAGAGTGCTTCATTATGGAATGGTCAGGAACTCTGTAGTTAAGGATGCTTTGAACTTTGCATCTGAAGTAAGTGTTCAATCTCACTGTTAAGAATAAAAAAAAATAAAAAGCATATTTATGCTTTTTACTACCCCACTGGGATGCACGTTTCAGCTGAAATGAATTCCCTTTCTTTCAATAGAAATACTCACAGAAGCAAACTTAAGTGTGAGAATATAAATATTATCAGCCCTTACGTGTTTATCATTTCTAACAAATCCGTAGACTTGGGGAAAGGTCATGCAAGGACAAACTAAATGTTTTGTTCAGTGGTAGAATCCTCACAGTGCTTGATTGTTCTAGTTATGTGTGAAGAAACACGGATGTTGCAATTCTTTTAGGTCAGCCTTTACACTGAAAACTGGAAATTGTCTTCTGAACCACTGATTTGGTATCATTAAAAAAAAAATCTGTGAAATATAATTGAGAAGACTGCAAAAAGAGAAACATGGTGTTCATATGCACCAACCTCTGGGACCTAAAGCCTACATGCAAGTCCAGATTAGCATCAAGAACCCTCAGGTACTGCCTGGATGGCCTTGTTGCTGCTTTGAGTTGAGAGGGAAATGGTGCTGGGAGGGAGCCCTGAGAACCATCCTGCCATGAGCAGCTCTGGGCTGGCTGTGGAGCCACAACCACACCGTGCTCTCTGCAGCTTTATAGGAACTGGATTCATTCCCAGTGCTTGGCTTTGGGTGTGATTAGGCACACACCTCATCATCTAGAGCCTGCCTGACCTTTACAGCTTTTCTGGGACTTGGGGGGGTTTAAATTCCATTTTATCTTTCAGGCCCATAAATGCTCTTTCTTACTGAATGCCACCATGACCACAGCAGTAGTGTTACACAGTTGTTGTCATCTGTTGACTTCAAAGAAAAAAAATCCCCTTGCCTGAGCAGCAGATGTGTGACCCAGTAGTGAGAAGGCTGCTGGCTGTGAGGTTGTGCAGGACTGTGAGGGTGTGCGGGGCTGTGAGGGTGTGCGGGGCTGTGAGGGTGTGCAGGACTGTGAGCGTGTCCAGGGCTGTGAGGGTGTGCAGGGCTGTGAAGGTGTGCAGGGCTGTGAGGGTGTACAGGGCTGTGAGGGTGTGCGGGACTGTGAGGGTGTGCGGGACTGTGAGGGTGTGCGGGGCTGTGAGGGTGTACGGGGCTGTGAGGGTGTGCAGGACTGTGAGGGTGTGCGGGACTGTGAGGGTGTGCGGGGCTGTGAGGGTGTCCAGGGCTGTGAGGGTGTGCGGGACTGTGAGGGTGTGCGGGACTGTGAGGGTGTGCGGGGCTGTGAGGGTGTGCAGGGCTGTGAAGGTGTGCAGGGCTGTGAGGGTGTACAGGGCTGTGAGGGTGTGCAGGGCTGTGAGGGTGTCCAGGGCTGTGAGGGTGTGCGGGGCTGTGAGGGTGTGCGGGGCTGTGAGGGTGTGCGGGGCTGTGAAGGTGTGCAGGACTGTGAGGGTGTACGGGGCTGTGAAGGTGTGCAGGACTGTGAGGGTGTGCGGGGCTGTGAGGGTGTGCGGGGCTGTGAGGGTGTACGGGGCTGTGAGGGTGTGCAGGGGGGTAGACAGCTGAGCAGGGGGGCACAGACAGTGAGGACTCAGAAGAGAAAGAGTTGAGGTGACTTAACACACTGGGCCATTTCTAAAAAATCAGTTTTTCTTGTTTGCTTTTACTATTTTTACCAGGACTGAGCAACAGACTGAAAAATTAAACCATAAACTGAGACTTTATCTCAAGAGTATGTCTACCTCACCCACAGATTTGCTCCTCACAGGCAGGGGCACTGAAGGCTGATCAGGCCCTGCCTTCCTCCAGGGTCCAGGCACTGATGTGTGGGAGATCTGGCTGTGGGTTTGAATATATAATCTGTCAGGAACATAATTTCCAAGTATTACATTTTTAATAAAACCCTCCTACTTCTGCTTAAAATGTCCTCATTGTGCATTTCAGGCTTCTTGGATTTTTCCTCTAGACTAATAGGCAGAGACATGCACAACAAGACAGAATGGTGACATTTCATTAATAGCTTCCTAGATGAGGTGTCAGATGAGGCTTTTCAGGTGACAATGTAATACATATTTTTTAAAGCTACCTGTCTTCTAGGAGGATCAGAGTGAAAATAACTATTTAATTTTCTCATGTTTCACCAGATTTTGCACCTTTTGAGTTACATTCAGCTGTTTGTCGTGACTCTAAAAGCTTGTGCAAGTGCCAGTTAAATTCAGTTTACAGTGGGAGAAGTTTCCTGCAGTCAGGAGGGGATTCCAGAATAGCTGCATGGAAGTGTTTGCTTTGCTTTAAGAGCAGTGAAGGGCCTCTGGAATAAAGTATGGCCCTCAAGGATGAACAATACTCTCCCCATTGTATGATACTTGGAAATGATGTGGACTGGAGGTGGCACAGGCTCCCTCCTGAGGGAGGCTGCTGCACGAATCTCTGCAGATCTGATCTCTGAGGTTTCCCAGGTAATATATAGGTTTACCTATGCAGACCTCTGTGGGAAGCTGTGAGTTTGCATAACTTGTGCTCTGCAGCAGTTTGGAGCTTGCTGGGCCTGCACTGTGAGTGCTGAATGCAAATCACAAACCCTACGTGAGGCTGTCACCAGAGGTGCTGCAGTCCTTGTAGGGCAAGGACTGAGAGAAGGCAGTAATAATTCTATTCATGTCTACCCAGCTCTTCCAGCTGTCTATTTATCTTTTATATATATATTATAGTTCTGTACTGTATCAGTACAGAAAGTAAAGGTAAAGGCACAAAGAGAAAAACCTGGAATCACAGAATCATTTGAGTTGGAAGGGACCTTAAAGACCATCAAGATTCAACCCCCCTGCATGGGCAGGGACACCTTCCACTAGACCAGGTTATTGATAATCTAATGACAGCCCTCAGGCCTCCATCATTACAACTTGCTCATCCTTTCCAAGTGACTTATTTCTGCCCTGTCCATGGGCTTCATAAGCCTGTTGTTTTGTTTACAGTGCATGGCATGATCCCTGATGTAGGGAGACACATAGTGAGAGTAAAACCAGAAGCTGTCAGTCATTTGGGGATTTTCAATTTGTAATTGGTAGACCTGGCTTTTGATGCTGTGGTTTTCTCACATGTTCCATACGTGGCTTTCATTCACTTTGGTTGCAACAGTGAATGTTCACTACTTTTACACTTCACTTTGAACACCCATTAAATGAGGACTGCCCAGTGAAATCAGCATCTGAGAAAAGGCTGGTTTAAGTGATTTATGGATATAACGTCACAGAGAAACTTTAGAGCAAAGACATGAAAAGACTTTCATTCTCCAGAACAGTATTCTGTTGTCTTCACTACAGCACATCCCTCTTCTTCCTTCTTTATCCTTCTTCATTCATTACATTTGCTACTATCATGGCAACAAAAGAAGCAGAGGATCCTTTGGACAACAGGATCCTTTGTTTGACCAGCTCAATTCATCTCCCTGGGCAGGGGGATGAACAGACATGTAAATTAAGATTGTGTCCTGGACCAGCACACAAGGACAAATTGAGATTACCCAGGCAGACTGCATAGCTGGGCATTGCTAGCTTTTGAGAGCTGGACTCTCCAAACCAGCACTTTCCATTTGTTTGTTCTGTTCTGGGGAATTGTGTTTGTACCAGCACAGGGCAGGTACCAGCACGACCCAGCACAGACCAGTGCATTTGCATTCCTCCAGTTTGCCCAGAGCTGGGCCTGGCTATGGCTACGTGTCTGCCACGGGGACACAAGGATGTAAGCACAGTAGAAACAAAGAATCTGTCCTCTATCACCTGCAATTTTTAAATCTTAAGATATAATAAAGGTTTTGTCGTTTAATTTTAATCGCATTTTGGCGTGCTAACATTTTAAATATGAGATGAGAACTTAGTTCCATCCTTTAAAGCAGGGAGTAATAGAAGACTATGAAACTCAATCCCTGAATTTATGAATGCTGAGTGCTGAACTGACTGTCATTAACCAAAGGATTTTCAAGGTACAAAGTTGATAAAGCATGAACAGGATGTTCTGTGGTACAGATCCTTTCTTCTGGAATTCACTCATGCCAGAAACACATCAAGCCCTGTCTCATTTCAGAAAAAATGTACCCCTTTTGTCCCAGCCTTTCACCAGCTGCTGGCTCAAGAACCTTGGTTTGCAGCTCCCTGGTAGCATTTTCTTTGTCTCTGTCCTTCAGATTTCCATTGTTCTGCAGAATAGTGCTACATTAATTCCATTAATACTTGAACACTGTTACAACTTCTAGTCTAAGCCAGAGACTGCAAATTCAGCACTTTTGTAATTAATTTATCACACTTTTTATTGCCATCAGCCAGATGGCTGACACCTGGGTTTGAGCAGTGCAACACAAACATAGGGCTCCTCAGTCTGATTTAACTTTCATAGCATCCGTGAACATTTGCTTGCAGAACATGTTTCTCCTAAAGTGTTTGCCACTCACTGCTGAATCACTGTCAGATGTCATGGTCTTTAGAGGAAACTTGTTTTCTTGGAAGTAAATAATATCATTTATGGCCAGAATTCTACCTGTATTTCTAAATTAGGTACATGGAACCTCCAGAGGGAGGTGCTCTCTGCTTCTCAAGCAGCTCTGGGGGTTCTCACATGGCAGTACAATTCTTTGCCCTCATTTCCACTAGGACTTGCTGTCCAAGGAATAATGGGAGTTCTCTGGAGCTGGTGTGTGCCAACAGGAAAGGCTATTGCTCATCTGAGTGCCATCCAATGCACTGCAGCAGTACACTGGGCAGAAGTGGGATGAAAGGAAGCAGCAGATTCTGCATGCACTGATCCAGTTTCCTACCTTTTGTTTGTGCTTCAGCAGACTGTGCATTTTCAGATGACCTGTGCTGCTTACAGCTCTTTGGGGGCTTCCAATCCTGTTAAAGAGCCTGCCTGTCAGCAGCCTTGCTTTGTGCAGTTTTTTCCTTACCAAGTGCTGAAACTTTGAGATGTAACCAGCTGAATCTTACTTGGTATGACAGCAATGAAACCATTTAAGCCACTGATGCAAATCAAATGTGATCTTAATGTTATTCTTAAACAGAAACACTCTCAACAGCTCCAGAGGCTAAGGTCTCACTTGATCATACGTGAAACAAATACATCTTTGTATATTTATGAGTATTTGATTACTATTATTAGTCACAAAATCATTACCTGCATTACCTCTTTCCTGTCTCAGAGTAGCTAGTGGCTACACATCTATTGCCTCTGGTTATCAGTCAGTGTTTGTTACTTCTCTGAAAAGCACTTCGGTTGCTCTGCTCTAAGAAAAAACCTTACAGAGCTCATTTCACCCAGGAAACCAGGAGCCAGGATTTTTTGGATTGGAAATAACAGTGCAGCTCTATAGATTCTTCACATTGCTCTCATGGCAAAACCAGGAGTTAAAAGAGTAGGTTCATCTGCAGTAGAAACACACCTAGGCTCTGTAGTCAACTGAAATGAACTTTTTTGTTGGATTATTTTTGAAGTAAAAAAAATTTGCATGTTACCTTCATGTGCTGAGATTGCTGTTGAGGAGAGTAATCTCAGCTCATGCTTCTTTCTTTTTCTTTTCTCTGATTTGGAATTTAGTATTTGTATCACTTTAGGATATAAATGTTACCATCATGATTTTATAATGCTACTTACTTGTTGAGCTTTGTGTAACTTTTATCTGTGAATTGCACAGTGACCAGAACAATCATATCCTTGTGCCTAATTGAGGCCTTTAAGTATTGTCCACTAATCTACTTAGACTAGATTGAGCCTCTGAAGACCACCTGAGTTACAGCTGGTTTACACCACTGCGAAGAAAAGAGCAATTTAACTCACCATATTATTTTTTTTTCACCTTGTGACTTACAAAAGATTTTTCCAGCCACTACTACCCTGTACAGCTGCCTCTGCAAGTCTGCAGTTGATGTATGCAAAGGTGATTCCTTCCTGACCTGTGCTAAACACTCCTCCTTTTTTGTCTCCAGGTGTGGGTGGATGCTGGCACACAGATATTTTTCTCTTATGCAATCTGTTTGGGGTGCCTGACAGCCCTGGGAAGTTACAACAACTACAACAACAACTGCTACAGGTAATAATCTTTTGTGCCTTATTTTTATATTCAGTTTCAGTGGTGAAGTGTCCATATACTCAGCTTTACTCAGAAGTTCTCCCCTACTCCTTTAGCTGCAGTGAGTAATCATAAGCATTTTCTAGAACAGAAGTCTGTAATGTTTCTTACAATTATTTCAGAAGAACTTTTATCCAATTTTTTTTTCCATCCTTTTTGATCATATCTGACACTGCCAGAGCCACGAGACACTCAGCACACACAGATGTATGTACCTGCATGTGTAATATACAGAATTCCATGGATATATAATAACACATCTATGCAATATTTGATTGCATAATGTGTAGCTGCCTTAAAAAAAAAAAGTCCAAAAATTGTTATTAAAACTCACCTGAGTTTGGTCTATGTTTTGAATGTCACTTTTTTTCCTTAGCTTACTGGCTCCTAGCTAGAGCACAGTGGAAATGGATACTATTTCATTGCTTATCTTTAGAGAAATCAGTAAGGAGACTGCTGATGACTTCAGTAGGTTTTAATAATTTCTGAATCAATATCAAAAGGATGACTCACACAAAATCCTCATCCCATTTTACTGGCATGGGCAGGAATAGAAGCACTGCTTTTTTCTTGTGGCATCAGTAGTTATTGAATTAGTTGTCCTATTATTCCACAGCCTTTAACACAAGACAGCAAATGACAGTTTGATTGTTCTGACTCCATTATGATCTCCAGACAGAGACTTACAATTTCATTTTCTATGAAAAAAATAGTAAAACCCAGAAGCAAAAATAATCCCGAACACCATCCCCCAAGCGCTGAAAGTGCAAGTATTTAAATTCTAAATTACAATTTTATTTGTAGAGTTCAAGAGACAGTTTTAGGCAATGCCTCCTTTCAGTGTCTTAGCAAAAATTTGCTCTTCTGTCAGAGAAACACCAAACAGTAGGACCCTCCAGGCAGAGAGGGAACAGGGGTACTGGAAACCACAGAGAGATGAATGTACCCACCAGCTGAATGTCTGCAAAACTACCCAGCAGCAGTTAAGGGCATTTTGCCATCTAAACATGCAGAGTAACTTAGCAGCAACTAAAGTTGTATAAAGTAGTATAAGAACCCTACCATCTTCAGTGCTGGTGGAGGTTGTTTTCAGAATACCAACAAAGCTGCCCCCGCAGAGGGTAATGAGTGCTCCTAACAGAGCAGTGGGTGATGAAAGCTTTCCCTAATTGGCATAAATTATGCTTTAACATCTCCTTTTCTCTTGAGTTTAATTTTTTTTTATTTCTTTCCATTTGCCTCCCATATAGAAACTATTCTCTCACTGCCTCAAGGACTGCATTAATCTTTTTGTTATGGTTTTGTAACTCATTACAAAAAGCAGGAGTTTTGACGTGTGATCAGGGAGCTTATGTAATTTTCCTTCTTTTCCTCTGACCTGAGCAGTGTGGCTTGTGAAAAACAGCAGCAGTTCTCTTTTAAAGCAAGAAGCTGCAGCACAATACTTTTTACTGAATCCACACTTCACAATTCCGCAAAGAAAATGTTTGCACAAATTGCCTGAATTTTATTCTGTCCTGAGTCTGATTCTTAAAAAATCTGAGGAAACAAAAAGGCAGAAGCTAACTGTAGACAGCAGCTGAGTTAAAGGGGATTGTTAACTGAGTAAAACACACAAAGCAGCTGTGCAGTGGAAAGCAGGATTAAATCTGTATTCTAACTAGCACTTAAAAACATTTAAATGAGACATAGATTTGCCTCTTGCAATCCTGCAGTGTATTGTCTAACATCTACTTCCACCCCTTTTGTTTGACTTTTTTTTTTCCTAAGTGGCATTTGCAGTGAAAAATAATGACAAAGCATTTTAGAGAGAAATGGGAAAATGTAAACTGGGGGAGGGGGGTGGTGTTCATGTGAGTGACCTGATGTAAGCCATAAACTTTGCACATGAATTGCAAACAAGCCACTTGGCATGTTTGGAGAGCAAGTAAATTTCTCTCATCCTTACTTACCTTTCATTGTAATACATTAGTAGAGATCTTCCCTGGATTTGCAGCAATTTCTATCAAAAGCAACTCTCACAAAAAAGATGGAAGTAACAGCAGTACCATCCGCACACAACGTTGTCCCCATATAAATAAAAGTGTGCTGATGTTTTCTTTAATTTTTAGCAAGCCAAGAGTTCATAACCATTCAGACCTTTTTAAGGGATGGATAAACTTCAGACAAGCTCAGCAGACACAAGAGGAAAATGTTCTTGTTCCTGCTGCATGTGCTCTGTATTTTCAGCACTGCTCCTGCTCCCTGGGGGCAGTTCCTGCATCTCAGCAGGACAATTTTTATGTATGAGCCCCATGGACAAATCAGGGTCAGCTGCCATGGTGCTGCTGGAGTGTTGTCACATGCTGTCAACAAATGGCCAAAACTAAAAGATGTGACCTTCAGCAAGCATCTAGTCTGAGAGGAAAAGAGGAATGGGAATTGGTCTTGAGAGGATCCATGAAGGGCAAGGAAGTAACCAGAGAGATGCAGAAGGATCTGTGGGGTCGTCTTCTAATTGGAGAAGCTCCTTGAGGAAGGTGGAATCAATTTTCTGCAGCATTCTGCCTGTCACGCAGGGAGAGGAGAAGGGATGCATGTACTGAATTATTGAGGTGATTGGCAAGACATTAATTTTGAAGAATGTGAAGTTTTCATTAAAATGTGAAGTTTTTCTTCTCTTTGAAATCCACTTGGACTTGGTCAGGCTCTGATGCCTTCCTATCCAGGCATTTGGATGCCTTCCTACCTATATTTTTTCTTATAAAAAAATGATGGACAATGAGATAAACTTCACGCTCTCCTTCCAATGGTTCTTGGGTACTTGTGTTTTAAAATTCATTGGTTTCAGTATCAATGGATCCTCTGTCTGTTTTGTTTTCTGCAGCAGAAAAAAACCTGAACTACAGCTTACACACTTCTGTCTAAGGGAAGAATCCAGATGGAGTTGAGGGATTAGTGGAATGCCTGCAAGGATAAAGGAAGGCTGGAAATTAAAATTGGAAGTTGTATTTTTGTCGGGAAACACTGCTGGGTGCTCAGAGAACCCAGTGTTCAGTCTTTGTGTGACTAGAGAAGAAAATGATGGAGCTGTGGCTGTGCACTGTCACAGGAGTTGGTACCTCATGAACTAGAGATGCTGAAAATCCCCTTAGGTTCACTTCTGCCCATTTCCTTGGAGAAATGCAAACCCACCCAGTAACTAGGTTACACCTGGATTTTGGGTCTTCCTGCGAGGGAAAAAATTGTTCTCCTCTTGTTCTCACACAAATGATCCATTTATATGGAACTGTCCCATTTAAACCTCTTGGGCCCTGCTCGAGGAACTTCCCTCAAGAAGCCCTTCAGGGGCTCTGAAGTTGCTCAGGGAGCAATGTCTCTCTACCTCAAGATTTTTTCTCTTGGTTAAAAAGTTGGTTAAAACCTTTCTCTTTGGTTAAAGCTCTCAAATATCCTTTGCCGCACCATTCACCAGGAAAAAAACCCCAAACCTTGTTGTTTGGACTGTGTTTGATTCCTGGGAATTATATGAAAAAACTCTTACCTGCAGAAAACAGTTCCAAATGGAGGCATCATGACTGGTGAGCAGGCAGATCCATCACATTTCAGCAGTATTTCTTTTTTTTTCCCAAAAAGGATTAACAAATACATGTTTCTAACATCCTTTAGGGTTTCATCACACTTAGTTTTAGTTTCTCAGTGTTGAACTCACCAGCTTCTTAGGTGACATAAGCTCAGGTGAATCTCTCTCCATAGTTACTTCAGTGTTGAAACACACTGAGAAGAGTGGTGAGGAGGATGAGCTTTTTCTTGATCTCTCTGCAAAGCACAAAGAACTCCATGCCCCTGGTTGCTTTTCTTTTAGATTGCTATTTTGCTTTTATATTCTATAAAACCAGCCTGTCTCTGCAGAAGTAAAGAAAGCAATGCAATATGCAAAGCAAATCAATAACAGGTTAGAATTCTCACTGTTTTCAGGAAGTATTTTAAAGGACTTACATAGTCAGAGGACTTACAAGTCAGTGTTAGGGAGAGTCCATGCACAAAAGAAGGGTGAGTGTCACCGGACCCCCTGGCTGAGTCTTGGTCTACAAAGAGGAGTATTCATTCTTTTTTATTTCTAGACTGATTTTGGCAGTTTATAGGTGATGTGCCATAGTGACATTTTTTACTATGAAATTATTACGAAAACATTAAAATCCTTCCCAGTGAGTCAAAGTCCCTAACAGGAAGAGCTTTGAGCAGATGTGGGAGGCAGCACAAGAGTTTATTGGTGAAGGAATAAGATGCTGGAATGGGTCACCTCACTGTCAGTTGAGTAAAGAGATGAAATAGTTACAGGATAAAAATAAGAAATTAAACAAGTGACAGGACAGAGAGATTATCAAAGAAGTTTAGCTGGAATACATGCCAAGACTTAAAAAGCTGTCTCTGATTCTCAAAATGGGAGTCATTATTGCAGATATGAATTCAGAACATGTTAGATCTTACAGGCTCATTTCTTCCCTAAGAGAGCTTGCACAAAAATATGCTTCACAGCTGTAGTAGGATGGGAAAAAACCAGACTAAGGTGTAGGCTTACCAGAGCTACAGGCTTGCCTCAGGGTCCAGTGTTTTAGAATCCTAATTTACTGTCAGGCACCCAGGTTAGATTATTACTTTCTCAAGTACCCAGCTGTCTCTTGTAGCAAACAGTCTGAAAAGACTGTCACGATAAATCATTCCTACGTCATCATCTGTCAAGCCTGAAGTGCTCTTTGGAAGCAGGATGAACAATGATATTTCACTGAGCTCTGGGGAAAGAACACATTTTTGCAAGAGTACTTTCCCTTTTTTTTGCAGGAATTTACTACGGTGACATTTCCAACCTGGGAAAAGAAATATTTGTTCCCCTTGGCCCTGTAATTGTCATTGTCTGACATGCAGGATACAGAGGTCTGAGACAGTGTCCCTGCAGTGTCTTTGCCTACTTATTAGGCACTTTTTTTGGCATATGCAGACTTATGTATCGTGTTTTTAATTTTCACAGGTCCTTAAAAGAAGTTTATAAATGAAATTGTAGTTGTATTTTGTATGGATGTATATTGCCAATGTATTATAACTGGAATAGAACTACCAAAGATCTGACTGTAGATTTTTTTGTCCCCAGATAACAATTTCCTACCAGTTTTATACAGTTTATAAATCAATTCATGTCTTCTGAAACACATTATTTCAACACATTATTTCTTAACACCATTCTTACAGTATTTTTACACGTCTTCTAAAGATTCTATCAAGTAACAGTAAGTTTCCAGTTCAACCAGTTAAAACATGAACAAGGATATTCCAGTGTTATCTTCCAGCCTGTGCTTCTGCCTGAGTGATTCCTCCTGGGCACAGAATAAGTGTGGGGCTTACTCTTAGTGAGTAATGTCCATTCCTGCAGCTTGGGGTCCTCTTAGTCCTGTGGCTTAGGATATGAAAGAAACCCAGGCTCTGGAGACCAACTGCAGTGTTTTCTATTTGTATTTTCAGAGACTGCATCATGCTCTGCTGCTTGAACAGTGGCACCAGCTTTGTTGCTGGTTTTGCTATCTTTTCAGTTCTTGGATTTATGGCTTATGAACAAGGCGTGCCCATTGCAGAAGTTGCAGAATCAGGTGAGTTCCAAAAATTAACAAAATTGCTCGAAAGTGCCCAGGGTTTGCTGTCAGAATATTTAATCTGTGCCATGTCTTATGGATAAGTTGATTGTTTTGAAGATAATTTTATAAAACTCCTCTTAAAAACCTGTTACCTGACTCATTAGAGTAACTGCTCTAAGAAGACTTCCTCTCTATTTTGTGTGAAAAATAATAATATTAATGTGCACAGCTTCACATTCATAAAGTCAAGGAGCTGTTGTAACACAAACTTACTCTAGCTGAGCAAGATTGCTTAGCAGAGATCTATTGCTCAGTTATCCCCCTGCAGTCTTATGTCCTCAGGAAAAAAGCATTCAGTTTTCTTTAAATGAGACAGATGAAATCCACACAAAGATTTGTCAAAAAAAAAAAAAAAAAGAAAGAAAAAAGGAAAAAAAAGATACAGCTTAAAGTCATGAGAAACCAGCTGTTTAGGAAAAATCTTTGGAAGTCCTCTGAAGTCTTGCTTAAATTATACTATCCAAATACAGATGTCTAACAATCAGACAGCTAATGCCACCTCCTCGTTTAGTAAAATGTCAGTCAGTTTTCCTCCCAGAGGCATTCACTGAGACATTTTGGTCTTCTGAATCTGGAAAAGCAGGAAGGCCCTGCTCTGAGAAATTAACCATCTAAGATTCAGGGCCTCCACTTGGAATTAGGCAGCTGATGAAAATTAATCACTCTTTAACACCTTTGTGATGGAACATCTGTAAGCATCACTTAACAACAAGAACAGGAGGCTGCCCAGAAAGAAAAGGAGAAGGAGAAATGACTCGTTAATCCAGACAGGGTTTGCAGCATCTGAAAAATGGGGACAGGTAAATAAGATCAGGAAAAAAGGAACGAGGTGAGGTGGTATTTTGGCAGAAGTCACCAATGGTGCAGCAAAACTGTTCCATTTTAAAGATTTCTGCAAACATACACCCAATGAATTGATGTTACCTACCACTGGGGGCATTGAAAGATGCAGACCAGATTTTGAAAACCAGCTTTGGCTTGCACCATGTGTGACTTCCAAGATGCAGCTCTTACCATTGACTACATTCTTGCACAGATTGGCAGGTACAGATCTGTCCTAGGAAAAAAAAAAATTAAAAATTCCAGAATATGTTAATAAGTTGTATAAGACAGTCACAGGACCACATGCTTCTATTTATTCAGGTATGTGAGCCCTGCTATATGTTCACACACGAGAACATCATAAGGCACAGGGATGTCTTAACAGAAGTTTTGATCTTCAAATATTTGGACAGGAGGTAGGCAGAGCTGATGGGCCAAGCAAGTCTTCATTACTGAATAACCTCATCACCAAATGCTTAGACTTTTAGACATGGAGAGTTCACCAAGGTTTTCCATCTTGTATTTAGCTCCTTTATTTGCCATAAAAGAACAGCTGCCCCTGGCCAGCAGCCAGGTGTCCCCACTGCTGTTCTGTCCTCAAACACCCCACCTCTCCCCAGCCTGACCCAGTGCACAAGGATTCACTGTTGCCTTCTCTTCTTCCTTTTCAGGACCAGGCCTTGCATTCATTGCTTACCCTAAAGCTGTGACCATGATGCCTCTTTCTCCTCTGTGGGCAGCCCTGTTCTTCATGATGCTCATATTCCTTGGATTAGATAGTCAGGTATGAAACCAGCACTGTTCACAAATTTTGTCAGATTCCCAGGCATGTGTCCCTCAGCATGTAAACACCATATAACTTGAGGAAGCAATGAACCCTCACTAAATTCCTTGCTTAAAGTTCATTATATAAAATTGTAGTTATGTGATAGTGGAGATTCCTTCATGATTATACTGTGAACACTGATTCAGCCTGACTGCAGCTTTTATTATTAACATGGAATTCAATTTGAACTTTAAATATAGGTGGTTAAATGTCACTGTTCAGTAAAATATCAGTGTGTCTTCCCATTTTAAAGCACTTTGCAATGAAATTTGAAACTGAGAATCAGATTGTGTAAGTACCTATGGTGTATTTATACTTCCAGGGACCATAGCAAGCAATGTGTAGTCATATTCTTCAGCAAAGTGACAGCACAGAAGCTATCTTTCCTCTGTGACCATAAAACCATGACAGCTGTTTGATGACAAATGCAAAGGAGCTGGCATTTTCAGCATGCAGCTCAGCTCAAAGCATGATTTGGTTCAGAAAGTTTATGATTGTCTACAGTCAATTAAAGCTCCTTAGTGCTTATTTTGCATGACATTTCCAATCATTAAACAATATTTTAATAATTGCTCTTTTTTTTTCCAAATAACTTTATTTTTTTCAAAGTCTTTTTTAAAATGAGCAATTCTTGAATTCTGCTCTTGTCTGTTCCCATGAAGCAGGCTTTGTATTTACTACTTTTGGGCATTAATTTTGGTTTCTGTTTTAGAAACCTTGCACCAGAGCCCTGAGTCAGGTGCTCAGGCCTTTTGCGTTCTACTGATTTTTAAAGTTAGTAAGAATGTTCCTTTCCTTCTTCACTAGATGTACTTGGCTTGGGCACTTAGTAGCTTTATGGAACTTCTCTCTTCTGTAAGATAGAGAAAATGTGTCCGAAAAACCTGCAGTTCATTTAACAGTGCTGGAAAGTGCTGCACAACATTCCTTTCAGTGACTGGAGTGCAGGATGCTTAAAATAAAATCCTGCTGCAATCCAATCAAAATTTTGTACATCATTGAAGTCCTATTCAATCCCCATTTGAAAAATTTAATTTTTATCTAATCCATCTGCTACAGGAAAAAAAACACTGTGAGATCATACGAGTGGATTCAACTGCTTGAATGTGGTGGTGGTGGGCTGGAAATCCACAGGTTTGGACTTCTCACTCTGCAATGGGGTTCCTCCCAAGTCTGAGCTTCTGCTTACAGGGTGCCCTCAGGGGTCATTCAGTCCCTATGATGAGAACACAGACAGATATTTGAAGTGTTTTGTAGCAAATCCAAATCCCAGCAGCAGATGAGACACATTTCATTTGTACTTTCCTATCATTTGTTGTAGTTCGTGTGTGTGGAAAGCATTGTGACAGCTGTTGTAGACATGTACCCAAAGGTTTTCCGGAGGGGCTACAGAAGAGAACTGCTGATCCTTGGCCTGTCCATCGTGTCCTACTTCCTTGGCCTGATCATGTTAACTGAGGTAAGATCTGCTCCTTTATGCTGCTGCAGAGGAAGGAATTGGGTTCCTGTTTGTAATCAGAACAGATCCAATGCAAGAGCATTTGCCAGAGACAAACTTCACCATCAGGAATATGACTGTGAAATACCTGAGAGACTGCTCTCAACTACTGCCTAACATTTGAAATGTGAAATGTATCCTCAGGAAGTATTTTAATCGAAATTACACAGCCAAGGAAATTCCATCTGCTTTGCACCAGCCAAGGACAGAGAACAATTGGGGTTTACTCCGGGCAGGCCAGACTGAAAACAACTCCATTTAGGATTAACAGATCCATTAAAAAAATGAAGTAAAGTGAAAAGAGAAAGTTAAAATGCGGCTTTATTTTTATATCACCAGGCAAGGTAATCAACACAGCCATCTCCGAGCAGAAATTGCTTCAGTAAGAACAAATAAAATTTAAAAAGAGGGGCAGGGGCCATGCTGCCTCTGCCCATACTTTTTTGCCTGCTGAGCCAGCAGCGCTCCCCTGTACCAGGCAGCAGGGCCAAGAAAAAAGTGTCTGGTCTGGAGAGCTGCAGAATGAAATGCCTGGGGGGTGCCTGAGGGATACAGCCTGGCTGTGCTCTGCCCAGGGTCACCACGTGGCTCTCCTCTGCAGATAGCTGAGGAGGGGGACAGCAGCATCCCAGGGCTTCCTGAACTCAGCTGAGGTCACTTGAAATCCCTCCAGAGACATCCACAGCCCTTAGATGATGTGCTTTTCAAATTGCTTTGTTACTGAAAATGAGCAGTGGTCTCCTGAAAAAGGTTTAAGGCAATTGTAAGGATGTGAGGCTGTTGTCCTCAGTATGCAAGTTTTTACAATAGAATAAATCAGCTTATCAGAACATATTAGTTGTAGATACACTTTAAAGGAAAGAATAACTAAGAACAGGGACAAGAGTGGAGACAAGGACAAAATGAAACTTTTATTGTTTCTATTAATGATAGTTTGTTCCAGATGAATCAGATACCTTTCTCTAATAAGAGTTATGACATAGAGTGTGTGCAGTTGAGCAGAAGTTTTACATACAGTGAGGCAATTGAAAATTCAGCACAAGAAAAATTACTGATTTTATTCAAAAGAACAGTGGTACAAGTATCTGGACAAAGAGGAGATGATGAGTGTTGGTGTTAAAAGAGACAGTGTCTGAAATTAGATTATTAGTGAATTTACCTAAACAGTTCTTGGTAGCAATTTTCTCTATTATCAGTGGTTGAGCTGGTATGGAAACAAGTCACATCCAGTCACTGGCTACTTGTGACTAGCTCCCTGGTGACATGTCCCTTCTTCATCTTTAATTTTGAACCTATTGGCAGATTTCAGTCAGTTTAACAGTTCTTTGCACAGGTCTGACTGTTGTAAGCAAGTGAAAAAATACAGGAAAAGATAAAAGAATTCTGTCTTTGATAGATATGACAACTGATATGGCAGAGTCAGAGTAAGGGAGGATGTCTTCATTATAAGCACACTTACCTTTTCCATACTTGTTGGAATTGTGGCTCCACTGGGTGCAGAAAATGCTGGCTCAGGGAGAACAAAGCGTGTGGCTCAGGAGACTGCTTGGGTTTTGTTGCTCTCCTTTCTGGAAGTGCAGAGGTTGCTATTTCAAAGCCACCTGAAGAAAAATTTGTTAGGAGATCATTTTTTAAAAGCTTGCTTAGAACCAGGGTGATACATATTTCACTCTTTTTTTTTTTTTGGGGGGGGGGGGGTGTCAAATAATAATGACTCAATTAAATAATATGGCTTAAAGGCTGTGAGGTCCATTCTAACTTTGTAAATCAGTTCCCTTATTTTCCAGTCCCTTGAAAAAAAATTTCTTCCCCCCCATTTTTACTAATGCTTTTACACATTAATAGCACAGCCACAAAGACAAGACCCTGCATCTTCATGTGCAGCACCTATGGTTACCTACAGCTTGAATGAATGATGTTGAGGTGGGGAAGTGTTTTGGAAACAAGTCAAATGTCCCTCTCTCTGCTGCAGGATTTACTCCCTGTAAGCAAATGCAGAGTATTCAACAGGAACAGGGAATACTCCTTCCTCATTGCTGTGGAAGGAAAAAAAATATATCTTTCCCAATAACCAATCCCTAAAAAACTAATATTATTTTTTTCAAGAAGGAACCAACTTCAGCAGGAAGGTTGCCAGGGAACCAACAGGCTGTGTCATTAAAGCCATATGTGCTATATGTGTAATATTCCCACTGATGAAAAAATAAAACAAGTTTGGTTTTTTTTTGTCCTTGTTCTGTTTCTCTCTTTCAGGGTGGGATGTATGTCTTCCAGTTATTTGACTCCTATGCAGCCAGTGGCATGTGCCTTCTTTTTGTCGCCATATTTGAATGTGTCTGCATAGGCTGGGTTTATGGTGAGTTGCTGAAAATTGCTGTGGTTTTGAATTTTTGAGGAAGTTTTCTGCATGCATAAGAGCGCCATGGAAGCCTCGTGGCCTTACAGAGTGTGGCCCTCCACCATCTCATGCCCTACAAAAGTCAGGAATGCCTTTTTTGCCACTCCGAGTACCAAAGATGGTGGAATTGATTTTTCCTTTTCCCCCTTGGCCCTTGTCAGGACTGAGAGCTATCTGTGTGCTCACACATGAGCTTGTAGCATAGAAATACTCTCTGCCTGGGCTTGCTCAGGCTGTTGGTGACCAGAAGGCATTTCTGTTTGACAGCTCTGGTCATGTTGGTCAGGAACAGATGGAGGCAGCAACCTCTGCCCCAGGTGTGGAGTAGGTGACAGAGTCATATGTGTCAGGGACCTGGCAGTGTCAGTCCTTGCAGCTCTGTCAGAACCTGTGTTATTTTCTTTGTGCTTTTAAATACTGACCTTTACCACCTCCTACACCTGCTTTTCATTTGGGTTTTTTGGGCAGGCAGCAATCGATTTTATGAAAACATTGAAGATATGATTGGGTACAAACCACTGTCACTGATCAAATGGTGCTGGATGGTCTTAACTCCAGGTATTTGCGCAGTAAGTACAGACTATCCACATGCCTTGGGTTAGACATTAAGAGGGGGTTTGTGCATATCTGTGGAATTTTGCTCCTTCTAATAGTTCACAATGGTTGAGAAAAACACCTGTTGATTTGTAGCACGTTACCATTAAAAAACACTCTGTAGAATCTGTAAGTATTGTTAAATATTCTGCGAATAGTGAGAAATCTTAGTATAAACTGTAATAGGAAAATAGTAAACTCTGAGCCCTAAATGAACATTTTCCAATAGAGCAGAGGGTTTTTTTCACCAAATTGCTGGTGTACCTGGTGCCCACCCAGCATCACTTGGGTTCCTCCAGTCTTGGGCTGGTTTCCCTGCTGCTCCAGCCTCCTGTTCCCTTCCCTCTCTTCAGGTGAGCAGACATTTTTCACAGAAGACAGGACAATTTTTCTTCTACTAAAAGTTGTATAAGAGGCCAAGAGCACATCTCATGTGCAAGAGGAAGGGGAAGGAATTTGCCTTACCATAAGCCAGCACTACTACTTCCAGTTCTGTCAGTCTGCTGTGGCCAGCTAAGAGGGACAAAATTACGAAAGAACCATGACCAGGTTGACCATAAATTTGATCCACAAGTGCTTGAGGATTAGATGCTAAAATCTTCCAGTTCTCCTATATGTACATGATAGCAACTGCCAACCCACAGATGCTGGGGGACCTAGAGATCCAAGGTCCCTAGAGTTCTGCCACTTTATTTGCAAACTTGGGAAAATTTCTGATTCATTTTCACCAGCTCTGAAGTAAACTTCAGAGTTGCTCTTTCACACTCTTTTCACCACTTTGGGGAAAAGTGCATAGTAACTTTTCTATACTTTTAAAAATGTAAATGGTCCAAACTGCCTGATTATACATCTGCCAAATTCAGACAGATATATTTGAACTTCTGTGAGGATGAAGAAGATCACTTGCAGAACTGCAGATACAGACAATGGATTAAGGCAACTTTGAAACTTTTGGCTTTCTTGTTTCCATCATGCCAGGTCAGAGAGAATGCAGTTTATGTTATGTAATCACAACTGGTTCATGGTAGCAAAACTTAATCTTTCCTTCCCAGCTATTGTTTTCCATCAAAGGGCAGGTTTTATTGTCATCAAGAGGTAAATAGGATTTAAATTAGAAAGGCTCTTCATTTCTTTGGAAGCTAACAGGACATGTTATTTAAGCTGTACATAAAAGAAGATACTGCTGTGGGTTTTTTCCTCTGTCTGCAAAGCTCACCTCGGTTTTCCATCTTGAGGGAGAGTTACCAAAACAGTCATTTTCTTGTTATATATGCAGTGGTTTCTCCATATACCACTGATATGTGTCTCTGCTTATTTCAGGGAATCTTCATCTTTTTCCTGGTGAAGTACAAGCCTTTGAAATACAACAATGTGTATATATACCCTGACTGGGGCTATGGCATAGGGTGGATGATGGCACTCTCCTCCATGATCTGTATCCCTCTGTGGATCTGCATTAAGCTGTGGAAGACAGAAGGCACATTCATAGAGGTAAGAGTTTTTCAGATTAATGATACTGAAAAAAGTTCACAAGACTGAGTGCAATCTGGTCAAAAAAGCAATGCCATGTACCTGGTCCAATGACTCCTGAGGTTAAGGCGCTCTGCCATGGGTGGAAAGAGGCATCTGAATTTTCTCTTTCTTAGAATCACAAAATTATTTTGGTTGGCAAAGACCTTTAAGATCATCAGGTTTGACTGTGAACCCAGCACTGCCAAAGCCACCACTAAACCATGTCCCTGAGCACCATATCTACCTCCAGGGATGGTGACTCCACCACTGCCCTGGGCAAAACTCTTTTTTTTTTTTTTTTTTTCACCGAGTTCATCCTATGGTAAATTAGCCAGTACCATAGCTTTAAGGTGTCTGTTCCTCCCCAATATCTGTAACATCAGGTAAAGCCCTCAAGAAGGTTTGTATGTGCCATTCATTTGGATTAGCTTTCTTTCCATGGTTTTGGTAATTTTATCAGGATTTTCCTCCAGGAGCTGGGTAGCAAATACACACACAAGTCTTCTGGACAGGTTTCCTGATTGCAGTTCTCTAAGTGAGAAAGAAAGGAAAAGAGAAATATTCAGGGCAATTTACTAATACTTGGCATCAGGTTATCTCAGGTCTAGGCTGAGGTTAAGATGATTAAAGATAAGACCTTTTCTGCAAAGGAAGATAGTGAAGCTGGTTCCAATGGAAGGAACAAGAATATAAACCCTTAGGTACTAGTCATTAAAAGTAGTTATCCCACTATTGCCTCCTTCCAAATAGATGCATGGAAGGCACTTTATTTAGTCCCTTTCCTGCTTTCTCAGCCTTCCTGATGTTCTGCAGGCTGATGATGATGTGAAGAACAAGACAGTGGGAATTGCTGTGTCTGGGGTAGCTGTAGCACTTTTGAAAGCTCTCTCAGAGTATACCCACACTTTCATAATGTCCTCCTTCCTGAACCAGAGGGTACAACATCTGAACATAGCTGAATATGTCTCAGTGCAATAAACACAGCTTTCTTGAAGGGAGAAGCTAACACCAGTTTAGTGTGCTGGCTGATAGTAGCCCATGCTGAAATGAATCCATTAAACTGATTAAACAGGGCCTAGAAAATCTTTCCTGGGGGCATATTATTCATACTACAACTTCTGTAACATGTTGAAAGAGGAAATTTTGCACAAATCTTAACATTAAGTATTTCCTTAGTGCATCAACCTTACCTTGGCTCTGCAAGTAAACAGACCTTGCTTGTAGTCTGAAGTGCTGCAGGCAAGTCAGCAGCTTTCCCACATGTGGATAATGAGAAGAGTTTTTTTCACAAGTGGGAACTCCTCAGGAAGCCAACTTCCTGCAGCCTCTCTGCTCTCTGAGCTGTGAGCAGCAACGTTGCTGCTATTGCTATACAAGAGAAAGTTCTCAGCTTCTCTCACCTATGTTTTTTCTTTTTTTCTTCTGTTGCAGCTTAGTACACTTAGGCAGGCTCTCATTTTTTTTCCAGTATCTATGCTTTGATATCCATGAGAAATAAAATGTCCCCATGGTACAGGCCTTACCCAGAGCATTGTGCTGAATTTCTTCATGGAAAGAAAGGTTACTCTGAATCAGCATGGAAATTCACTTGGTCTTTGCCTTCATTCTCTGGCCTTGAGTCTGATGTGACCTGCAGGGAGCTGTGCAGCAGGCAGCTGGAACAGGGACCTGAGGAGCAGGCGTGCAAGAGAAGAGGCCTTTACAGTCAGTCTGGTTTAGAAATGTGTGTCTGTGAACATGAAAAAGATCATGATTTCCATTTTCTCCAATTTTCTAGAAATTCAGGAAGCTGATTACACCTAGCTCAGACCTGAAAATGAGAGGGAAACTTGGAGGAGGAGCCTACATTGCAGCATTAAATGACTGCGATGCCAAACTGAAAGGAGATGGCACCATTGCAACCATTACAGAAAAGGAGACACATTTCTGAAAGAACTATCTTTTTTTTTTGTTTTATTTTTTGTATAAATAAATAAATAAATTCACTTAATTATAGAGGCTGGCTTGTTTTGCACAAAATTTTATTAACCAGTTAATTTTAAAGTGAAAATTGTATACTTGTTTAAAAGTGATTTTTTAAAATTACTATATAAGTAATGATTATGTAAAAGAAAAAAGAATTAGTATTATATGGTATGTTAGTGATGACTTCTTGTAATATGGTGATTTCAGTACATGTTTGGGTTTTTTTTAGAAGTTAGAGGGAGCTGTATAATGTCCTGTAAAACTTTTCTACTTTGCTTTCTGGCAGGTGTAACATTGTATAGATACGTGCAGCCAACCTGTATGCCTTTCAGACCATCTCAGCTTTTAATGTATGTATATAAAGGGGACCAGGATGTCCTTTTGTTTTCACTGGAAGAAATTGTGAGGGGATGGGGAATGACTCTGTAACTGCTGTTGTACACAACTCTCTGAGAGGAGGCTGTCTCTAAAGCCCACTCAGAGCAGAGGGAGCTTTTTTCAGCCTCCCCCAGGCCAGGGCAGCTGCAAGACTGAGTTTTGGACCTAATAAATCTCCTCTTTCAGGGCCAGGTTGGTGAGGCAGACAGGAAGCACCCCCTCAGCTGCTCTTACTGCCTCCCCTCTCTGTTTGCTTTGACAGGTCTAAAAATGTGGTGAAATGGGCCCACTTCTGAGTCACTGTTTTTCTGAAGATTGGATAGAGAATATTTCCAATGGGCTATGAATTCTGCTGCTCTTGGAAGTTAATGGTCCCTAAGATGATGTGTACTCCTTCTGGAGACCTCTAAACTGCTTTCTCTAGTGTCTGCGTGGCCAGTACTTCATTTTGGTTGACACTTTCCATTCCCTAAAGTGAAACATGTTTGTCTCTGCTTCTACAGCAGGAGATCAAGCTTACTTTATTTATGTGGAGATGTTTTGAAAGAAAACAGCACAGGCTTAGGGCTCTGCATACCTTGGTCTCTCTGTCCTTCCCTTTCTCTGTTTGCCAGGCTGTCTGGTGTACATCTGTTCATTCCCCTCCAAAGAAATAAGGATCCTGCAACAACAGGGTGTAGTAGAGTCTGCTCATCCTCAAGGAACTTTCTAGACACTCTGAGCTTAGGCCCTGATTGCTCTACTTGGAAATGGTATCAAGGGTTTGTACTGAAGTCAGTCTATTTGGTGGAAGGCTGGAGAAGTTGGTTCTTAACCATAGAATGCCAGGTTGGAAGGGACCTCAAGAATCATCTGGTTCAACCTCTCTTAGCAAAAGCACAGTCTAGACAAGATGGTGCAGACAACTCTTAGAAGTGCCCACTGCTGGGGATTTCATGAGTTCCCTGGGCAAATCAATCTCTACAAAGGTTCCAGGAGGTCATTTGTATATAGTGCAGATGGAGGAATTCAGAGAGGGATGTTGCCACTTCTCCATTTTGCAAAAGGAGCAACGTTGGGTTTGTGGTGTCAGGAAAAGGAGCAGTATTGGGCTGGTGATATTTGTGATATGTTTCTTTTGATCAGTTGTAGGAACTGAATCCCTCTGACTGAAAACAGATTTTGTATGTGAATCCAACTGGTTGTTCCCATGAGGTGTGCAAATGTTAGCCCCTGTATGACAGTCTCTAGACTCTCTCTTGGGTTTGTTTTCTTTTACCAATATTCCAAACTCTATTTTTTGTTCTGGACAATTTTTATGTTTTCTTGTCCTGTTTATTTTACTTAATGGTTGCATGAGAAACCTGTGGAAGAATCCTGTACAGCACAGAATTTAATGGGGAGAGCCAAGCAACAGCCTGAGACAGCTCAGAAGAAAGCACATAAAACCTGCTGTTCAGAATCACCACACCTCAAATACCAGCACCTGGAGTTATAAGAAACAGAAGTGACTGCACGTTTCTGCAGAGGAAAGCATTTCACTGGGAGGCACCGGGTGTACCTTAATCCTACTGAGAACTGTACCTGCAGCCAGTGCTTCTCTGAGCTTTTGTGGTTACCTCTTAAAAAACCATTTTCATAGAATCACTTTGTCTCAAGTCACGTCATTAAATCTAATAGATATGTTTGATTTTACTTCATCTTCTTTGTATTTTTCATGTGGTCAAGCAGAGGTCTAAGAGGCAACTTCTCAACCACAGTTCTGCTTTTAGATACTCTCAGTCCTGCTTCCCTTTGTGCATCTCACCCTTAGGTGCTCAGGGAAGGACATTCTGAAGGAGTCTGGCTTTACAGAGCTGAATGAATGCTGACCTCCCTCAGAGGGAGTCTTCAGCTTGGCATCCAGAATGGGAGGGTACCAAGGAAAATCCCTGTCCCGTTGGGAAATGATACTTCTTGGAAATGTTCCCAGAATGGAAACTGCAGGTTGAGGTACTTAACTACAGAAAACACAACAAAGCAACTGAAAGCTACAGACTCACATTGAAAAAAACCCTTCTCCAAAACCTTAATACTTGGGGAAGTTCTAATGAGTTATGAATATTTTTAATCCAGGGTCTCTTTCTGGTCTTGCCTGCAGAACTAAGGCCCCAGAGCCATCTATGGGCCTTGGGATGCATGATGAGAGCAAATGTCAACACGTTTGCTTACCAGGGAGGGATATGCTGATGTAGATGTGTTGTTAGGTTGCACCTGGCCTTGATTTCAGTTACCTTCAGCCATCAGGACTCCTCATGAATGTTTACAGCAAAATGTGCCAAGAGGTGGAAGCCCCACCAATTCACCAGCCATCTGTTAGCCACCAAATGAGAGTCACAGGCCAGTCAGGGTTGCCCTTTGAATCACCCTCTGCTGGAGCAGACACAACTGCCTGCTGGGGCTGAGGCTGGCAGTGTGCTTTGAACTCTTGTACTCATCCAAACATCTCCACAGGAACAATGTACTTGGGTCTGGAAGATGCTTCCTATCCTGCTGCTATGAACCATTTCACCCCTACCTTTATACACATACATGAGGTTTGGCATGGTCTAAAGTATGATGCAGTATTTTAATAATTTGCTGTGCTTGTAAATGTGGGCATTTAATAGCTGACCTATTTAACAGTCTACTGATTTTTAAAAATATATTTTTCTTTTGTGGGGAGGGTAAATTTCCTAATAGTATTTGAGTTTTGCTTTGGGTTTGTTGTTTTGGTTTGGTTTTGTTGTTTTTTTTTTTAAACAATATGAAGGGGAAATGCAAAAAACCAACTATATTGTGATGATTTTTTTTATGTGGTAGAAACAATATTGCCCTTTTCTGAAATATCTTCAGCATTATTAAAAATAATACAATAAAAATGAACAGCCACTGAGGCTTATGTGACATTTTACACAAAGAAAGATTCTGTTTGGTTTTGAAGAGCACCAGATTTCATCTACTTACTTGTTTTCACAAATTAAAGGAAATGGGCAAACCCCATTCTGTATACTTTAGTTTATATCAATGTATTTTACATGGCACTCACTTCATCCAATAAATAAAAAGATAATCACAGTTCCCCTGTTAGGGCAGACACGTGTCCTTTCAGTTTACATGGGGAGCTTAGAAAAGAGAGAAGATTTAGCAGCATCTCTGAGCTCATCCAATCAGCCTGGGACTGAAACAAACTGATGGTCCCTGAACTCACAACTTCACTCTTACTGAACAGAAGCCCACACAGCACAGGAAAAAAAGAGCTTTTCTTAAAGGCTGATTCTCATCTTGAGGAATGCAGCATGGGTCTGGTAAGGAAACCGTGCTGTGGGTTTGGGCAAAGCCTTTCAGTTCCACTCTGAGTGCACCAACACAGCAGAGGTCCCAGAGGAAGGACCCTTCCAGGGCAGACCCAGGCTCCAGCCAGGCAGCAGCACAGGTTCTTGGCCCCATCTTGCAACTAAATACTGAGTAAACATGAACACAGCAGGAACTGAGCTGTTAATGGCTCCCCCATTCAGAGGAATACCTGAACTTGGGCATCTGCAGTGCAAGTTCAGCCAAGACTTCTAAACCCACCCCGAAATCCTTTTCATAGAATCATAGAATCATAGAATTAGCCGGGTTGGAAGGGACCTCAGAGATCATCAAGTCCAACCCTTGACCCACCGGAGCAGTTGCTAGACCATGGCACTGAGTGCCACATCCAGTCTTTTTTTAAATGTCTCCAGGGACGGAGAATCCACCACCTCACCGGGCAGACCATTCCATTGCCTGATCACCCTCTCCGTGAAGAAATTCTTTCTAATATCCAACCTAAATCTCCCCTGACACAACTTAAGACTGTGTCCTCTTGTTTTGTTGAAAGTCATCTGGGAAAAGAGTCCAACTCCCACCTCGCTACAGCCTCCTTTCAGGGAGTTGTAGAGAGCAATGAGGTCTCCCCTGAGCCTCCTCGTCCTGGTTGATTATATACTTGCACATCTTGCTGGAAGATGTGAAAACCTACACAGAAAGACATAAGAAGGGGAAAAATAGCTGGGATTCTCTTAAAAAAGGTTTGGAGAAGATTGAAAAGCTTGAGAAGGCATAACATCCAACTGCTTAGGCTGCCCAGGTCTGCAGGAACACTAAGGGAGGGCACCAACAGTGCAAGACAGTTTCCAGCTCTTCTTTCTGAAGCTGCTCTCACAAAGTATTCATTCCCATGTAACACAGCAGAGGGACTGAGATCTGGGTGCTGATTTGAATTTGAGTGAAAAGTTGCATACCTCTTTTCTTACACACTTTTAATTTTGAGAGGATCAGCTCCTTCATCTTTTTTTCTTAACCTTTGGGAGCTGCCACAAATCTCAGCCAAGTTCTTCAGTCCCTCAAATCAGTCGGAGTTCCAGTCACAGCCACCTCCACACTGCTTGAAGAAAGCTGCTCTTGGGCTTTCAAGATAATTTTCTGCTTCTGCCCTAGTCAGTTGCCTTCATTGCCACCTGTGCTGGTCCTTTCTGCAAACAAAATAGGCTGACTACCACTTGTGCCACACCAGAAGCCCACATATCCCCCATTGTCATGCGTGGAAGGAAAAAAAACCAAAACAAAACACACATCCTTTGCTTGTGCCAAGGGACACTTTGCCAGTAATTGTTTCTAGTGCTGTTATAAGGCAGTGAGGAGCAGCAAGCAGGCCCCTGTTTCTCAGATCTCACTGAGAGAGGGTCCTTCTACATTGTGATGAGGGCCATGGGTCCTTGCTGCTGTGGTGGTCCAATTCAAGAAGAAGCCTAAAGCTAGCCTAGAAATTCTTGCTATAAACTGTTACTGAAAAATATCAGGGGGATTCTTTCCATTTCTATCAGTTTGCTGTTAATGAAGTCAGGCAGCCAGCTCCTACCCATTCCTTACTACATCCCTACACAATGTCCCAGCAGCTTGCCTTGGATGTTCCTGTGCACCATCTCACCAGAGACACAGAGCTCTGGCTGAGCTCTTCATATTTCAATGAAAACACCCACTTACCAAACTACACACAGATGAATCATTTCTCTCCTCTTCCCAAAGGGCTGAATACTGTCTTGTAGTTAAGGCATGCCATGCTCAAAAGAGCAAACTGCAGCCGTTCAAGCAGACACCTCCAGGGCCAACTCTACATTTGGTTGCAGCCAGTGACCTGGGGTGTAGCTGTGCCCCAACCAGCACCTGGCATCAGGAAGCCCTGACACCCACAGGCACATGGGAGAGGTTGAGCTGATCCAGATGACACACGGGGTAAAGGGACACAGTCCAGAGCTCATTCCACATCTGCCTGCACAAGCCTGGTGCCTTTGGAAAAGGTGTGCTGTGGTTTATCCAGATGGGAGAGGAGATGTTGGGGTTGCTTCTGTGTTTGCATCCTTCCATCTGTGAATCAGCACATCTGGGCTGGCAGCAGGAGCAAGTTCAGCTGCTGCAGGCACCACCTTGCTCTGAGTCCTGTGTGAGGAGGCCAGAAAGACCCAAAACTGATTCTTTGTAATTGAGCTTGCTGCAAAGACTATTTGGAAGAACAAATGTATAAACTGGAATAGAAACAGGTTCAGCAGTTGTTTTGGGCTTCATCAGATTGCTTGGGTTTGGTGTCTTGTGGTTTGGTTGGTTTTTTTGTTTGTTCTTTTCCCCTTTTCCAGTGAAATCAGTTTTGTGTCTGTGGCACAAATTACAAACCAAGTAGAACAGTACCAGGTCAGTGAGCAGGAGAAAGCCTCACCAGAAGCAAAGGACAACTCTCTTCATGTTGTCTGCAGGGATGAAAACACAACAGATTACAACTGACATTTAAATCAGCTTTCAACTTTTACTGTTTATTTTTAGAGATTTTTCCAAGAAAACTATCCAGGTTGTGTTCATAAGTCCCTGCTTTTTTGCCAAAGTTTTTCTTCAGACTGGAAGTGGTGTTGTGGGTAGCTGTCACCAAGCAGCTTTTGTCTGTTGGGGCTGGTGTGATGAACACAGAGATTGTCACCTCTTTCACCTTCTTTGAAGGTTCAGATAGGGGTTGACAGGTGTTTCATCTCAGCTTGTTTTCTAGTTTTGTGGCTTCTGGAATTAGTCTGTAGTTTTTTTTCATGGGTGTCTGCATTGTGTTGGAAGCCTTTGTGTGCCATGGCCTGAGCTGGCAGAATGGCTGGAGGATTTGTTCTAACAGAACATGCAGGTTGGAACCTCATTATTCCCACCTCCCCAAGCTCCTGCATTACCCATCCCCCCCATGCAAAGTTTCAGTTGTAAGCCTGCTCCATGTATTACACTGCTGGTTTTGGTTGAAAAACACACCAATATTCAGATCACTGAAGAAAGATGGTTTAAAATTCGTTGGACTTGAAGGATTTTTTTTCAGCAAATGTTCCTCCAGTTTTCAGTGTTCTTGGGAGCTGTAAAATCTAGTCTGATGCAGTTCTCTTGTAGGGGCATACATATCCTTGGGGCATACATATACCAACGTATAGGAAGGCAGGGCAAGCACCTGCTTTAACTGTTCAACTGAAGGTGTTGAATTTACTCCCACTCCAGGAGATTTTGGCTCTGGAGATTTTTTTCACATGGTGAAATAGACACTTCTGCATTGCAAACTCTTGGCTCTTGTTTGAGAAATAGTGTGCAATGGATATTGGAAGAGTAGCATTGAGGGCAGGCTAATAAATCAAAGTACTGTGGCAATTTCATGGACAAACAGAACTGTCTAAGAAATACTGAAACTCAGCAGCCTTTCCACTCTCCTGTGCCACGTGTGGAGGAGCCCCCTGTGAAAGATTTCCTCCCTCAGTGGGGGTTTTCTTTCTCCCTGGCTGCCAGGGGCTCCAGAAAAGATACCTTTCAACAGCATTTCTGGGGTGCTGCAGGGGGAGCTTTAGGTTAGAATCCATCCTGGGGGTTGGCAGTAAATGCCACCTGCATATCCACAGCAGCAGGCAAGCAGAGGTCAATTCTATCATCAGTTTTCCCAAGCTCTGTACACATAATTGACATGCCTCATTGCACATAACTGCTCCAAGTCTCTCCTGCAGCTGCAGCCTTTTTTTTGATGGTGTTCTGCTGCTTCTCACCAGAAGGTTTGGTTCCCAGATCATTAGGTGGCAGCACATGCCAACATAACATCAGTTCATGCCTGCAGCTCAGCAACAACGCTGGGAAAAATGGAGTGAGAAGTTTGCTCAGACCCTCACCTTCCCAAGCAGAATGCATTTATAGCCTTTACAGAGAAGCTGGAAGAAAATGTCTTTTGTATTAAAATATCCCCAAAGAGGAAAAAAAGCCACCAGGACATTGCTAGAAAAATGTCAATCAAGGAACACATTACATTGAGGCTTCCAGTGAGAGGCCACAGACATTAGTGGGAGATCTCTCATTAGAGCAGTTGTGCAGCTGGACCTTTAATGGTCTGTCAAGGTCCTTCAGCTCCACTTTTTGAGAGTTTTGAAACATCTGATTAAAAGCTGAGCCTCAGTCATAAAGGTTTGCCCTAGGGATCCTGTGATTCTTCAAAGGAGCTGCATTGGTGAACTTAAGTTTCTGTCAATGTCAGCTAAAACTTTTCTTCTGCTTCCCCCCCAAATTTTCTCAGTGTTGCCAAGTTTCATCTTGGATTGTCCTGAGCATCATCAAATAACCTGGATAGTTTTGTCACCTCTGACTACAAATTTTCAGACAAAAATAAATAGGTATTACTTACAAATTTCACATGAGGAGGTAATTACAGTGCAGTCCTGAATAAAGAGCCTGATTTGCAGTCACAGGGAGACTGTCCTTCCATTACTGCTAATAAATAACTGTAAAAGATGGGAACTATTTAAAGCTCCACATTTACCCTGCTTTTTTCCCAACAAGCTTGCACATTGATCCTGACATGCAGACTGGCAGCCTCATGGCATTTTGGAATGGTCCAAGTGCATTAAGTATGTGGTACTGTTTATTTCAGTACCCCATTCCCACCGTAGCCACTGACTCACAAGAAAAAGCTGAAAGCAATATTTGACATTTGTTTCCTGTGCAGCCTAATTTGCCTGGTTCATTAACCTGCTTTATGTAGCCAGAACCTCTGAATCTGACATAGTTATTTTGGGGGCACATGTCAAAACTGGATTTGTCTGTCTAAGCAACATTTGCTTCCAAAAAAAATGTTTAAAATGGCAGAAACAACTTTGTCTTTTAAAGCAGATTTTGTGTTGTGTGTTAAGCTGTGTCTATGCTGTACATTTGGCTCTCTAGCACCACTAAATGTGCAGGAGACAAAGGAGAGTGCATAAAGCACCAGGTGTGTGATATCTGCCTCTTGGAGCAGGAATGGTTGGTTGGTTTCTGCTTACACAACACAGCATTTACTGCAGGTGGAAGGAGGCTGGAGGCAAGTTCTGCTGCCACTTGTAAATGGACTGGGTTAGCTGTATGCATGCCAGCATATACAAAAACAGGTTTATGTTCTTGTATCACAGGCTTTAATAGGTCTTTTCTCCTATGTATGTAATGCAACATGCAGTGACAACTAAATTAAGTCATTAATTCTACAAATTCCTTGTGTGGTGCTGGTGTACCTGGTAGTGCCTCACCAGTCCTTACAGAGGCTCTGGCTCTCCAGTGGCTTTTTTCTTGGAAAAGCTGATGTTCAAATCATGCAACTTTCCTCCGGCCTGATGTACACTGGTGTGGCCTGGGGCTCCCCTCAGATGCACACTTCTCCTCTCCTGCCCACAGAAGAAATGCATTAGGAATTAGATCCTCAGCGACCTCTCTCAGCAGCACCACACAGTCCAGCAGATGTACCCATCCTCTGCCATGGGAGACTGAGCCTCCAGCTGCTGCCAAGGTGCAATTGGATTTGATTCATCTCATTTTCTCCCATGACCTTAAAATTGTCCCCATGCTCCAAGTATAGGACTAAGTTTGGTTTCTCCAGCAGCCTGGCAAAAATGCTTGGAAAGCATTTGGAGACAAATCTAGGAGGTAAATGCCCCCCATATGCTTAGGAAGGATTTGGTTCCCTCTGGTCTTTGATACCTGCTCAAAAAGAGAAAAAAGCTGGCAATATCTGAAATGTGAACATGTCTGCCAGTCTCTATACTGAGCCACATAACCCTTTTTTGTCCTTTTTATGTTGTTCTCTGGACCCCTAGTTCAGACTGAGGGTCTGGACTCATGCAACTATAGTCCTCATATCAATGCAAAATTTGTTTCAAATACAAATAGTTGCAGGACAGAGCAGGGTCCTGCTGTACAGAGGGATGTTTATCTATCTAATAATCTAATTATTAATCTAATCTAATGCTGAATTCGTTGAGAGTTTGGTTATGTCTGTTCATATATGCTGAAAATACCCAATGAATAAATCTGAAAAGTAAGTATGCAGAAGTAGCACAGGCCATCCTTACTGGAGTGGCAAAACATGACCAAGTTGTCCAATGCCTCCTTTCTGGCATGTGGCTTTTACCTCAGATTTGAGATTTTCACATTTTTAGTGTGCCCTGTGTGGAGAAGGGCAAGGATGCCTTTGAATTGCTTTTGTTTTCCTCTTGGGTTTTTTGATTAGTGAAGGATTCCTTTAGGTGGGCTTCTGCTACAGCTCAAAATACTGCTTCTACTGATGAAATATTACCTTGGTCTGCAATCACAAGCAGTTTTTCCTGTGACACAGACTCCTCTAAGTCCCCTGGCTTCCCTTTTGTAGGACTTGGGGGAAAATATGTGTACAGAATCTATATTTGAGGTTCCAATGCTTTTCATGTCAGAATAGATGCATTAAAAAAGCTTTGCCAAAACAAAGAGATAATGTGTTCTGAAGTTTGAATTCTGCAGTTCCTATCAGAGTACCTCACTCATAAATGCATGTTTAGGAATTTTGAGATATGATCTTTGAAACCAAGCTGGGATTTTGAGAAGTGGATACAAGATCTAGGCTCTTCAGAAGTTTCAGGAATCCACAGATTCCATAACTGCTTTCCTCAACAGTAGCAGGTCATTTATATCAGCATGTTAAAATCAATTTATATATCCTACTTCAGACAACCCAGGATGAAGACTTTAGCTGATGCACTTCCTTCTAATGTCTCAGGTAATGAACAGAACTGGTTTTAAAGGTGGCATTTCAGAGATGTATACTGCCACAAGCAAGAAAGCTTCCTGTGCCACTGGATGTCACTCTAACAATGCTCAAAGTACTTTGGCAGAACAAATCTTCATGCTTTCTCTATAAAAGTGCTCTGCCTGTTACACAGCAGAAGGAGGGCAAAATAATCTAGAAGTTGCCATATTAAGTGTCTGTGATGAAGTCATTCTTCTCTAGAACTTTATTTTGTTGCATGGGTTGTTCTGGGCTTAAAAGCAAGGCAAATATCCACTCTTTTTAACTGTCCCATGTCCAGACATGTTTGAGAAGTTCAGTGGAGATAATGGAAGCTGAGTGTGCATGTCCAGTAAAAGTCAGGAGGATCTAACCTTTTCCTCAACTTTATTGTCACAGAGGGACAAGTTATATGTCAGGAATCTGCTAGAGGATAATATAGCTCAAGGAATGAGGAGCTTTATAAAAAGTGTCTCAGTAGGGAAGGGACTTGCCTGAGGGTAGAGCAACACCCCACCCCCCACTAATGGGGTTAAGGTGTTCTACAGAGAATTTGAGCCACAAATCAGCAAAAGCTACACATGGAGGGTGGGTGCTCTTAATAGATAAGCATCCCCTCAGGATGCTAGGGAGGGGAGAGAAGCACTGAAATGCACCAGTAGAGAGCCTTCTTGCCAAAGGGCTTTGGGTAACTAAAATAATGTTTTTAATTACCTAGGCACAGCTGATCCTTGAGGCAAAGGGACTTCTCCCTCTCAGCTGAACATGTTTGTTATGATTCTACCTTCCCATGCTGGCTCACCTGCATAAAACACTGGCTCTGTGGACTTCCACACAAATGGAAGTATCTTTCCCTATCTCTTTCAGCTTAGCAGGAGCAAAGCATCCATCCTTTTTTGGGGGGAATAGAAAGAGTCCTAAAATATTTGCACAGAGACTGCAAATGCTGCTTAAAATTTAAACAGACATTAATTTTTCTTGAAATATATCTAATAGCAAATAGAGACACCTAGAAAATCCAGCAAGTGCTACCAAAATGCATACTGGATAATTTGCATGTGTCATACAACAGAACAGAATGTCAGAGCACTTTAAAAAACCTAATTACATAATTAGTTGACTGAGTCATACACCTCTTTCTCTTTTAACTAGAGTCCTACAATAGATGGTTTTGGCATGTAGAAAGCTGTTTCATCTTTATCTGGATTGTTGGTCCTCATGAATTTTGAACCCAGCAGAAATCTAAAAAGGGCCATCCAAGAAATTGTAATATTGGGGCTCTTTTTGAAGAGGTGATACAAAATGAGGTCATGGTCATATTTGCATCAGGAATGTAAGCTTGCTTCATACACACTGCCAAAGGGCAAGGGGATGATTAATTTGTGTCATTAATGACCTGCAGTTGACTTAGTGGCTACAACTGAAAAGGTCTGAATTCCATTACCCAGTTCATCTCTGTGAAATCAATTAATATTTCCCTGATGGCACATAAATAGCTCAACCCTTTTAATGAGTGTCATGAAGGGGCCTTCATTTCTCCCATTTGCCTCTTTATCATTAATTTAAACAGGCAGAAAAATAGTCCTTTTAGCCATTTCCAGGTTTCCAAGACCTCATTAATAAAAAATGCAAGACACAATCTCTCTCCCCAGAGAAAAAACCCCCAATTCTTCTCTTTTCCCACTGCATTCTATTCTGGAAATATTCTCCCTGGGATTTAATACTATTTCTCATTTCTAAGATTATGGCAGCTCATGGCCATGAGATACCTCTTAGAGAAGTTACCTGGACTGATGGGACAGTCCCTGGATGGATGACTGGATGTCTTGGTCTCAGATTCAAATTTAGGTTTGTGAGTGAAAGTAAGAAAGAAATGCTCAGAAGAGGGCAAGATCCACATGTCAGAGCAGAAATGCACTGTGTGACTTAACTGATATCACCTCCTGTCCCAGGTGGGGAGACATGCAACAGTTTAAGATGGCAAAAAAATGAAAGGTGGCTGGCAAACTCCTCTAGAAGGACAGTTTCAGGATTCTATAAGGCTCTTCCCAAGATGCAACAGCTGGGGGTAATGGTAAATACAAGTTCTTGTGAGGCAGCAATGATACAGCTTGTGACTTTTTTTTTTTTTTTTTTTCAGTGGGTCCCTGATTATCTGAACACCACACAGGTGTCCTGTTTTATTCACTAAATAAAGTTGGCCTCAGTCATAAATGTATTACTGCACCTCACCGTTTGATTAAAAAAATGAATTTGTAAGAGGAAGCTGTGGTCTGTTTCAAGGTATTTTGTATTAGTTTATTGGTGCATTTAGCTGCAAGCATTAAAACTACAGATGGCTCAAACTAGTGGGCATGAACATTATCAAGTGCCCTGCCTGAAGCAGTAATGAAAGTCCTTACTAGCAGTTGATCCCTCCCCTAAAGTGATTACTTGCTTTTTCATTCTTTGATATTTTAAAGGGTCTCTGTTGTTCTCAATGGGATGTAGCCCTGGCTGAACTCCTAATGATGCAAAAGGAAGATGATAGATGCTTGTGTGAAGGTTGGTCTGCTCTATGCACATGACATAATCTGAGACCCCCCCATTAAGTTAGAAAACTGTTCCACCTCTAGAGTAAATAGAAACCTTGGTTCTACAGCACAGCAAAGCACCTCTATGCTAATGTCTAACCTGACTTGTTCCTTAAAGTGGTATTTAAGGAACAAGTATGTGGTTACAAGACTTTTTTTTCAGTTCTCTATCTCACCTTCTCTTATGGTCTTCTTATGCAGAAGTGCTTCTGCAGTGGAGTTTGTCACTGATCATCCCTCCAGGGAGGCAGCTCAGTTGTGACCTCTGGGGTCTTTATTGTACTAGCCAAGAATTTTTTATTTAGTTTCTTTTATCATAGATGGTAAGATCTTGGGCCTCTACAAGTAGTTTTAAGCCACATCAGCCCCATCTAAACAGGTTTACACTTCGTATAAACAGCTCCTGAGCTGAGATTACAAACAAGGCAAGGAGGGAACAAAGGCACCTATTAAGATGAGGTTATTTGCTGCTTGAAGTGGTGGATTTCATTGCTCTAGTAGAAATAGTTGTTTTTATAACTCTCATAAATCTGGATGAACAAATTTTCTAACAAGAAATGTGTGGAGTGAATAATCTAGAAAGGCTTTCCATGAAAAGTTTGTTGGCTTAATAAAAATCTGTTCAAGAGATTTAATGGAAATTTCCCTGATCAATCTAGGAAAGTTCTTAAAGTAAAATGGTGAAACTGTTTCTGGGCTAGGAGTAATTTTTTATCTGCAGTGGTTTGTGAAATGTTTGCAAGTGAGAGCTCTCCTGAATACAGATGAAGCCCCAAACGTTCTTCTCAGCCCAAGGTTAAAAGGTTATCCATTCTTTGTGCATATTTAAGTTCATGCAGACTGAGGTTATTATGCCGAGTACCAGTTCAGCTTTCAGCTTTTTTTCTTTATTCCAAATACCTATTTGTGGGTTTGGGTAAAGATTTTCATGCAGCTCTTATTAGTGAGAGGCTGGGAACCACACACAGCATATTGGGTTTGGTAAAGCATTTTGAATTGTTTGTATTGTAACACTGCAAAACAGAGCTGTTTCTCTTGATATCAGGAGATGGACTGTAGGTCTTTTTTCTTCTTTTAGTGAAAACCCAAAAAAGAAACGTTGCTGACTGCATCATTGTAAAAACTGGAGCCTTAGTTTACTTCTGTTTGCTGTCTGAAGCCTCTGTCCACCTGTAGCTTTGAATTTTAATGCTGGAGGCAATTATTTCCTTAGTCTGCTCACACTGAGAGTCAAGGCTCTTCATGTCTTCTTGGATATGAAGTGATATCAAGAGTTGTTTTGCCAGTCTCCTTTGTAAGATGAGATGCATATTTTGCTTAGGTAAAAGGCTACTTGATGACTGAAAGCTTGCTTGTCTATTGACCCTGAGCGAGTTGGGGGTTGGTGTTTCCTTTTTTTTTTTGTCTGAGCCAAGACATTGTCCACACATCAGTTTAACATCTCACTGATGTTGGTGCTTATGTTACTGCTACTTACAGAAACCTTGGGTGTAAACCCAGGGTGGTGTCAGCACGGCCTGTTGATGCAGTTCTCACTGTCAACACTTGAGGGGTTTTCTCTCCTCCAGCTGTATATCTTCCAGGAGCTTTCTATAAAAAGACAGTTTCAGCCAACACCTGGCCTTTGCCTTCCACCAGTCAGATGTTTCATGCAATGATTGCTGCAGTAAGGCTAAAACCTGTAGGGGATGCTTTAGAAAAAGAGGTGAGGCTGACTGGAAAGCCCCAGTGGAAATGTGTTTATTTTGCTAAACTATTCTACAGCTGATCACTCTGTTGTAATCTTAATGTAACACAATATATTTGTGGATATATTTTACAATCTAATTATAAGAAGGAGCCTTTATAGCTCTGAAAAGTCCTTCTGAAATAAGATTTCTTTGCCATTTAAAGAGTTTATATATTTATATTGATCATTCAGATTTTAAATTGCAATTGACTTTAGACTAAATGATCTGCTTTGTGGTAGGCCTTACAGAAAATTAACACTGATCACTTTCCAGCAACAAAGACTTCAATTTCCTCAATGTATACCATCTCTGTTCAGGAACCATTTGGTACATATGAATGCAGCCACTGAGATGTTCAGGATACCTACCAACAAGCCAAATGTCTGTCAGCATGGAGAAGAAAAGTAAAAATCCTAATTTAATACTTGAAAGCATTCCAATAATTTAATTGCTACAGAAACCGTAATTAGCAATCATTAACTGCTAATAGTGTATTGAGAAGACTCAAAGCTTTACTGATAGTGAAACCATCATCTACCCGACTCATTCCCATCCTAGGCAAGCTTTAAGGATTGATGCAAGAGGGTTCAAGGTGACAGTGGAAAAAATAAGCCAACAATTTTCTAATTCTGCATTTCCTTTCATTTTACCCCCAGCTGTTAACAAGAGCATTTGATTGAAATCAGAAAGATTCCTTTTCTAATTTTCACGAGATTAATTTCTGAAGCCTGCAGTAACAAAGCCTTTGTAAATAAAAAAAAAACAAACCTCTCATGTCTTCAATAATTTCACTTCTTCCTGCATAGCACATAATTTTACTGATCTGTCTCTAACCGATGGGTTAAATCTTAAGGCTACAACAGGCAAAACTACCTACTACAGGAGTCTGGGTGCATTGGATCTGTTAAGAATTTTGAAGAAGGTCAAGGTTTTTTGGTAAACCACGATCTCTCAACTGCATCAGACTTTGCCAAAAAGAGAGCTGGAAGCAGATGTCATTATCCTGAATATAGAGTGAGACAGCAACCTAGACTGCACGTGTAGAACATAAAAGCATCCAGCTGCAAGGTGGTAGATTGATTTCTACACCTGAACATAATGTAGTTCTTTCTTTTTTCTTCCCTTGCACAACATGCATGAAGTACAAAATTCCAATTCAGACATTGAAGGAGAACTGCAGAGGTATGGTTTTGTCAAGAAGTCTTGGATGCCCCCTAAGCACCTGGAACCAGAGTCTGTTTGGAGGAAATACATCCTAGGACTGTACTCAGCTGCAGCTGGGAAGCAGGTACAGGTACCAGCCACAGCAACCATCCAGGCTGGAAAATTTTGGGAAGTGGGGAGCAGCATCTTCAGGTACCAGTGGCAAATATGGTCACTTACATCAAGTAAACAGGAAATAATTTTGTCATCTTGCTCATTTCAAGCCAAAAGAGCACTAGATTCACTAGCCTAACTCAGGTTTTAGTCAGAACTTCATAGTGATCGTCTGAAGAATAATAAAAGCATATAAACCCCTGGGGTTGGCTACATGGGTCTCTTTACAAGATGACAACCTATGCAGAAATTGTCTTCTGTGTAATCAACTGCTGGTACTCTGGTGTCATGTCCTGATAGCTAAAGGCTGTATATACGTATTTTCAGAGCAGACTTCTCTGCTTGTATCTGCTGTTTGAAGAAGTGTTGCTAAATCTATTCTTGATATTCACAAAATAACTGAGCAGATGCTTTGGGTATTTTCCTACTCCTTACTGTCATTGCCTATTTCATGACACTTTTTTCTCCATAGAAAGGGAACATAAATATGTTTCTGTCAATTAGATTATGATAAAGGAGGAAGAAGAGATGGAGTATTGAAACTTGTCTGTCATACTTGGAAAAGAAAAGTTGGGAGTTTTCCTGCCTATCAAGTCAGCAATAAAATGTCTGAATGTGCCAAACTGTCATTCACATAGGAAGCAGCTGTTAAGAGTTCTATGAATATTCATAGTAGAAGACATCTTGCTTATTGAGGACAAAGCTATTTGATTTTTTTTTAAAAGATGTTATTTTTAAGAGCTTCATGTACAGCAGGTTTAAACCTCTTCTCACTGCATGTAAACATTCTGCTTACGTTAATCTGGCAAAGTATCAAAAATGCCACCTAAAAAAATACCAAGAATACAAATGTCATGAATACTAGAATAAATGAAAGCATAAAAAGAACTTATAGGAGAGATGATCAAAAAAGCCAGTCTGAATGAATTAACATCTACAATGTTTCTTCCCCAAAAAGTGCAAATATGCCGTGCCCTTTTTGCAAAGGAACCAGGCTGGCAAGAAGAGAGTGGTAAGGGTGCTGTGTGCTCCCAAATTTCCTCCCTAGTTGCTAAGTAACAGATGTTCAGCTTTTGAGTGACTGGAAGCAGCTTGATTGTCTGGCTGAAGAAAACTGATAACTTCTGTACAGTGTCCTTAGGGAGCCTTTCTGCAGGCTTTAATAGTGATGAAAGCCAAACCCTACTGCTCCGTGTTATATATAGATCATTCAATACGTATAAAACACGTGGGTTAGGTTGAACATAAGCAGTAATTTGTAGTGTTTCCTTGCTGGGGAGGGAGCAGCTCACCACAATGATGATTATTTAAACTGTTCAAATTTCCTCAAGAATGTGCATTGGGTCCCAGTTAAATAATCATAATTTCTTGGATATATCAATGGTGCACAGACTTCCAAGGAATAGCAGCAGCAGGGTGCAAAATTCCTTTTGCATCTTTCCTGTGAATTCACAATAGAAACTGGAGGGGCAAGTCAGGCAACAGCCTCTTAAGCATCTAATGTGTGCAGCTGACAGGAGTGTACTGATGAATAGAGTCAGATTTTCTGGTCTCTGCCTGAAATACAAACCACAGCTTGGTTTGGAATGAAGAGAGATTGTTCTCCCACATATAACACACTCAGAAGATGATGAATGTATTTAGCTAGAGCAACCTACTATAAAAATCAATTTCTGGTTCTTTTATATTAGCACTGAAACAATGAGATGTGGGAAGAGGAGGGAGAGGCTGAGAACCTCTGCATCAACTATTCCCAGAGGCAATCTCCCAAGTTCTCCAGTCAGAGGTTTATCTAAAAACATTGGAAAGCACAATTTATTTATTAGGAAATTGTTTTGACACTCATTTTCTTATCATACCCTTAGTAGTCTTTGTACTCAGTAAAGGTCAAGCAGCTATGATAGGTTAACAAAGGGCTTAAGAAATTTGATTCCTATGAGGTTCCTGAAAATAAGTAGCCAAGGAGAGAAGAGCAAACGTAATTGCTATTCTATATGTACATAGTTTAATCTATTTCATTACTGAAAAGGTGTCCTGTAATGTTTTGGCATAAGGAAACCAACATGGAAGAAAGGTATTAAAAACTTCCAGACAGGGCAGTATCTGGCAGAGGCCTTAACTTGGTTGCTAGATTTATAGTCTGAGAATGAAGCTGAGACTGTAAACAGTATGCTCAGTCAAGTAAGTCTGCCACAAGACAAAGATCTCTCTCTCATCCTTATATACGACCAGACTGGCAGTGTGGGCTGAGCTTCAAGAATAAAGGAAAGCTCTGGTCCCTAGAGCTGGCTGTCAATATTTTGTTCTTTCCTCCTCTAGATTCCATCTGCTATGAACTAAGTGCTACTACTCAGAGGGAGACCCAGGCACAGACAATAGAGATCTTTCCAGAAACAACTCCAGAGTAACCTGGACACAGCCTGTAGCCCTCTTGGCGTGCTTTATCTCAATACGGCATCCAGAAGTCTTTAGGCCACTGCATGGCACCCACGTCAGACAGAATGCCTGCATGACTGACCTGTCAAACTGCATTTCACCAGGCATCAGAGCAGCAGTCACCATTATTTCATACCCTGTGAACTGAAAAGGAAAATTAAAGACTGATAGTCATCATAGTTACTTTCCTGAGATACATTCCAAGAGAATGTGACCCGAGGAAGCATGAAATTTAAACTTGTTGTGTGAAAAGGATGGTTTTGTTTCCTCAAGAAAAAATGAGATGTGAAGTACTATTCATGGACCTGTACATCAAGGGCACAGGAGTGCTGAGCCCATCTGCTCTCTGATCCAAGGATCCAGACACTGGAGTTCCAGCAGCTGCACATCCAAAGATCACCACATTAGGGAAGATGCAGGCATAATCTTAGGACAGATAGCAGTCTGTGACATGAGGATTAACACAGCAGCAGGATCACAGATTTGTTGTCTGCTATGTAAGCAAGGCTGATGTGTTTGATTGTGCCAGACTTCTGCCTAAATGGAGTTCTGGTGCCTGCATCCTGCCTCTGCTGGACTTGTGTGTGTATGTGGTAAGCCCAGCACACTGTGCCTGCTACTCTGCCCCATTGGGCTCACTGCTTTTCTGCCCACTTGATTTGCACATCAGGTGGCTCTGTTCAAGGACTAATGACATTTCTAAGGAAAGAAAAGAAGAATTATTAGATCACCAATGCTTTAAAGCCTGATCCAGTACTCAGAAAAGCCACACCTATCTGTACACTTTGTGTAGAAGTAGAGAGCCTGTAAGCAGCACTTGGTCTCATGTTTGGATGCAGATCACTGACAAGGGAGGGGTTGAAACTGCTGCCTCCTCACCCAGGCCCTGTTTGGGCAAACTATGGATTTCTCTGTTAGTTTCACTTTTAGGTCCTCACATCTGTGAGTAATATGCTAAACTGGAAATCCTAGGCAGAAAGTAAAGAAAGCTTCTAAAATCCATCAAGTTCAGTAACAAACTCTTAGAATCATAGAATCACAGAACCGGCTGGGTTGGAAGGGACCTCAGAGATCATCAGGTCCAACCCTTGACCTCTTGGTCCCTTTGCAGTCAGAGTTCTGTGGTGGAGTGTGTTCCTTCAGACTTGGGGCAGCCAGACTGAGCATTTGCTGTAGCACACACTGCTCTGACAAGAGCTGACCCTGCAGTGCCCATCCGAAGCTCCTGCTAGCCAGAAGAGCCTGGCAAGCTGTGGCCCCCATCCTGCAAGCCCCACAGCTTCCCTGGGAAGGCAGAGCTGCTCCCACTGCTTTGCATCGCTCTGCATTTTGAAAGTATTAAAGGGGAGATGGAATCTCAGAGCAGCTTTTCTCTCTCATCTCCCTGGGAAGGCTCTTTTGTGTGCTCTCTACCAATTCTGTGCATTTAAATATGAAATGTATTTGGTGAGTTAGAATTCTTTAGAAGCTGTAATCACATGCATGCGTGTGCAGAAGCATATGTCCATGCCCAATCACACAGCCATATACTAAGAGCCCATTTACTTTCCAAATATTTTTTTTTAACAGAAAATCAAGCATACATTCTAGCCTCCACTGTAATTACAATCAACCTAGACTTCTCGAAAGATAAAAAGAAAAAAAAAGGGAATCAGGGAAAGGGAAATGTTACAAGCCTTTTCATTAGGGTTTTCTGTATTTAAAGAATTTACTTTTTTAACCAGTGGCAAGTCTATTTCGTCCTACATAAGTTCTGAGGATCCTTTGGGATAAACAGCACGAAAGCTGTCATTTTAGAACAATCATCTATTTTCTGTTTACTGAAAGTTTGCTGGTTTTGCCACGGTGTTTTGCATGTGGCTGGAAATATTTGTTCAAAGTGATAACTGTCAAAGAGCTTGTTGTGCTTGGGACTGAGTTGTTAGGGAGCTGCCTCTGTTAAGAAAAGAGAGGGAACGGTGCCATTTCTTTGGTTTGGGCTGGGAGTTGCAACCAAGGAGACTGCCTGCCTTTCCTGAAGTTTAGAGGTCAGGTTCTCTAAGAGTGTGAGCACTAGGCAGAGGCAAGGCTGGAAAGGAAAACTTCTATCACTGCCAGAACTTGAGGAGAGGGAGCCTGAAGTCAGGAGAACTGTTTGGAATTCAGGTATGAAGTTGTGAATGACCACTCTCTTTCCACGCCAACTAATTGATTCCCAGATGGAATTAGTGGATGGGCTCATTCTTTTTCCCACCAAACAACACTTACAGCACTGCAAAGCCAAACCAAACTGGAGCTGGATGGGTTTTGGTTTGGAATACTCTAAGTTACCCAATCTGACATAAGCTTGTAGGGATGTGTGTTGGCAGTTTTTATATCCCCAGGCATGGGTCAGGAATATGGCAGCCACCCAGGAACCACACCTCATGGGTAGCACAAAATAATGTGAGGTGAACTCTTTTTCGTCTTCTCCAGCAAGAATCATACTGCTGTGACTTTTCTGAAGTCCTATGTCTAGCACTCTAAACTGGAAATCCTAGGTAGAAAGTAAAGGAAGCTTCTAAAATCCATCAAGTTCAGTAGCAAACTCTTGGTCCCTTTGCATTCAGAGTTCTGTGGTGAAGTGTGTTCCTCCAGACTTGGGGCAGCCAGACTGAGCATTTGCTGTAGCACACACTGCTCTGACAAGCCTTCTGATACAGGCATTTCAGGCATACTCAGGCAGTTGAGTACATGCAGTCAGTTACCTGGCTTAAACATCCTGCTTGCTGAGAGATGCACATGATCAGCTTCTTAATTCCTGGAAAAAAACACCTCCTGTCTTGTGAAATGAGATTGCATTTTGTATGAGCCATCACTGAAGATGCAGAGCACTGGATGTCCTGAAATTTTACTCAAGCACAAATTAAGACAGAGTACTAGGATCTACTTCACATCTTGCCTTTCATTTGCAGATTTACAACTTGTCTTTCTCTGAGTCCCACTGATCCTTAGTGTGTTGACTGTGGGACCTGAGCACACCAGGACTTTTGTCCATGCTTTGCATTTTAATGTTAACAGCTAAACTTTATCTTAACTACTACCACAGTTGCTGGGCCTCAAGTTTATTGTGAGACTGTTATTACACATTGAGTTTAGGGATCTTTGGAGCAATCCCTGTTCACCTGAAACGCTTACAAGTGTATACTTTTTCCTCGTCCAAAAAAGTGTAATTTTTTACTCTCCAGTTAGTTAACCTTCTTGTTTGTTTGATTTTGGATAGTGTGAGTTGTGATAATCCTGTATCAGTTTTTTGTTTAACCAGTAGAGTAGAACACCACTACTACATGTAATGGTGGTTGGTCACTTCCCAAAGCTACCAGAAGTGACTGCACCTACTTGGGTTCTCTTCTTTGAACTCAGAAGTCCCACCCAGATGCAGTTTCATTACAAATAGTGACTCCTAAGTAGATTTAAGAGGATCTGCAAGGTCTTCAGATGCTCTTTGAAACCTGTGGCTGCTTTGGTGGACACACAGCTATGCATTTCTCCCAAATGCCCTAAGAGAGTTAACAAAAGACTTTTTGGGAAATGGTGATTGTCACACCATAAAAAAGCATTAATAGAAGTGAGGTAAGAAAACAGCCTCCGTTAAGAGTGTCCTTCATTATAACAGAGCATCATTGGGAACCAAAATAGTGCAAAAATCAGTAGCAGGATGATCCCAGCAGGCTTAGTGCTGTTGCTAGGCAACCCTTCACATTTGCTTTAAGGGACTGTGATATGTTGGGATAGTAATCAGTTACTGCTTTCTTTAGAAAAACTAATAATGGATGAATTTTGTGGAAACAGGGGCAAGAACACTGACCTCAAAGTCACTGCAACAAAATGCAACACTTAAAACCAAACATAACTGTCTCTTTGTTCAGATAGCAGCATTTTACAGAAGAGCTGGTGTGCAGCCCTTGATATATCCTGATCTGAACCACAATGAAACCAAAGGCCATTTTGCTGCTTTCAAAAAATAGGTTTTTCAGAAGTTATGAAAACTTCCCTCATGGAGGAAAATGCTTAGCCACCATGCTCCTCTTACCAACAGCCTGATACACCAACAAACTCTAGATGCTGTATATTTGTAGCTAGATATGTTCTTCATGGAGGAGATCATTCCCAAAAGTCATCACTAGGTGACAGCAAAACTGTACCATCTTGCACCAGCCCCATGCAGTGGGCAGTACAGGCAACGTAGTGACTGCAGCTTCTGCCTTCCTCTCATACAGGACTAACATACTGCTCTCAACATCTGTGGGAGATATAGAAGGGCTCATTTTAAGAGCCTTTTTCCTTCATTTTTGTAATATATTGTATTTTCTTATGTTGCAACTGATTTATGGTGCACCATTAACTGAATTCTAGAGCTGGGAGTTAAAAAATAAACAGTTTACTGTAACTGTTAATCCTGTAAAAATGTCCTTTTCAGATGGCTGGAAAAACTCCCTGTGAAATGTTGGCTTGGAACAACACTAGAAGGAGTTTCCTGCTGTTGGAACCCTAGACAATCCAGAAGACTTGAGTCATAGATACAAGCACAAGGGAATACTTCAGATATTTTCTTCGTCAGCCTTTTAAGCTTAATCCTTAAATGCAACCTGTTTGCTACACTAACACCTTTTAATTGGAAATTGTGAAGGATTTTGCAAATGAGAGAGAAAAATCATGGCTTTAATGAATTGGCCCAAATTACCTGTGCACCCTTTTAATCTGCGAAGACAGCACCATCCACCAAGTCTTCTTCTGGTATTGGAACCATGAATGTTTTGTTCATTACCTTGCAATTCATGAATCAAAAATTGTCAGAGGAATCAGTTATAATAGCAGATGTTCCCTGTCGAATGAAATAGGATAATACACATGACTACCCTAAGAAATAGCCTGGAAGCTATTTCTAGCTTAATTTTTTACTTTTCAAGGAAAGCATGATCAAAGGAACAATTATATCGTTTTGCATGATGCATTATGTGCTTGGAATTAGGCTGGTGAGTTTTTGGAGCTGCTTTGCCAAGAGGCTCTAATAGTGGTCCATTGCCAGCTTGCTCCTAGGGGTCCTTGATGGGATTGCCTCCATGACACTTGCTGTAAGATCCTTACACAAGAACAGTAGATTGCTCCTAATCAAAGCAGATCTCTCCACTAAATGATGGAGATCTTTTCTTCTAGAGAGCCTTCAGTTACTAGAAACATTAGAATTTAAGGTCTAAGCTGGTTGCAAAAGCCTGCAGTCTTCCTATCTTCTCTGCTGTTATGGAAGATTTCACTGCATTTCCTTTAAGAAAAGAGTAAAGTAGAATACTTTCAAAGGCCATAAAATTGTGGTTTGAACCATAGAAACACACAAGTGACAGACTGCTAACAGAGATGTAGCTCTCTGCCAAGGTCATGAATCTGATTCTGCTCTTACAGAGCTAAATTTCACTGCTGTCTGCTCCTGCTTTCTTATCAATAAAGAAAGAACCTATTTTTCAGTGGATTACTGTTAAGCTGATTTATGCTGCTCTTCCCGACACACCACATTGTGGAATAGATGAAGCTGTATGGCTTCATAAGGACAGATATGAAATATTTCTGTACAAGATGGGAACCTTGTTGTGTAGCAAGTCCTAATGTTAGAATTAATGTTCATTTCCTGACCTTCATCACTTTTCTTCCTGGCTTTAATTGCACTAGATAAAATCCCCTAGCAGCACCCAGAGGCCCAACTGTGCCCTTGGCACTGCCCCTGCATGGCTCTGCTACTAACCAAAGAGTGAGTGACACTGGTTTTGACAGCTTTGCCCTGTAGGATTTTTTCTGTGGGCTATGTTTGTACACTGTAGTCTGTAAGCCACAAGGACCAACAGCAACATGAAATTCTTCTTGACTTTCCCATTTCATGAAAAAATTATCAAAAGTCTCAGTTCAGTAATTTGAAATAAAGACCAAATATCCCACACCGTGTTTGAAAGAGGCAGAGGCTCAAACAAAAAGCTGTTTGTCTTGCTCAGGCACCCATGGTGCCTTGGATTTTCCATTTTTCTACCCAGCACAGCCTGCTGTCAAGAGAGGAGAGTGGTGTTGGTTCAAGCAATCTTGCAGACCAGAGTGATGTACTGTAAAAAATGTCATGGCAAATGCTGAAGACAGTCTTTTCAAAGAAAGAGGTTCAGTGACACTGCTTTCTAAGTGGGACACATTACTCTGGGATCAGATTTGGAATGAGGTGAGAAATGAAAGTGTGTGAATATGAAAACAAAGACTCCCGCATAGCTGAAGCTTCTAAGTTGGAAGCAGCTCTTTGAGCAGCCCAGCTGATGAAAACCAACATGAGCAGGGATGGGTGTGCACACATGTCCTGCTGGCATTCAGGCAACATGAGAGAGCTGGAGCTGCTGAGATCACTGCTGGGCTGCCCAGGGATCTTTTCCCTTTCCCTCAGCATAGCCAAGCACAGTATCAGAGCACATCCAGAGCTGTATTCTCCTGTCCAGATGTTATGAGGCCTGGTAATAAAAATAGGTTTTATGTGTAGATCACATGGCCAGGCTCACATGAGCCATGAAGCTGCCACACAATATTTCAATCTTTGTACTTGAAACTACTCTGGAACAGCAATAGAATAACTGGTAATGCCTCTCACTGATTTTAGTCAAGGTTTTATCACAAAATGAAGAGACAGAAAATTGACTAAACAGAATTTCTCTCAAATTATGACTAGAGGCAGAAGAGTTTAATGGGTCAGTTTATTTTTAATCTACCTTCATACATAACATGGACAATTTTCCCTTCTCACTCCTATGCAGTATTTCTAATTTGCTCCTACCAAGTTGTGGCACCTATGTTCTGCACCCTCACACAGATCCTATACTAAAGCGTGGGCAGAACATACTGAGTGACTTCATTTGGAGCCTCTTTCTCCTCTCTAAGCTTTAACCCCATCCTCCAAAAGAAGCCATTGCCACCAGTGTGCCTTATCACTTCAGAATATCCCAGGGAAGCTTAGTCCCAAAAGAAGTAAAAGGAAAGGAAAATCTCATATATTTAAAATTGTATCGAGGAGTCAACTGATCTTATCTATTATCCATGGAATATACCAGGCCAGATCTTCTGGTTGGATCTGTAACTTTTCTCAGGCAAAGTGAGAGGGCAAGATTTCTGCATTAATTACTGAGAAGAATAGCTGCAGCACCTAAGAAAAGAGAACTGTACAACTATCACGTAGTCACGGAAAATGCTGCTCAATCTCCAAATATGTCCCTCAGATATTAAAAAGAAAAAATTAAAAATTAAATCAATGAATAATAAATCCTTTCCCTGTTTTGCACCTGTTACTGTCCAGGAGCAGCTTATATCAGTTCAGGTCTGCCCTGATTTCTTGTCTTTGAAGTCAAAAGAATTGACACATTGCTATCAACATTGGCCAGTCTCTGTGCTTATTGACCAGCAAGTAAAAGATCAAGCAAAGCTTCTTCACACTGCAACAAAATCCACAGTGTGTTAGCATTCTGACTTCAAAATTTAAGAGAAAAGGTTAATATGAAGCTCACAGTTGATATAGTAAAGAATATTAGAGGTGACATGTTGGCCATGAGCTCTGCTTTGGGCTCTCGGGGAAAAAATAGACCAAGGTTAGTTCTAACCTTGAAATTAACCTTTTTCTATTTTTTTCTTCAGCCAGAAGAGGACCTACAGGCCAAGATGTCAACTCTCATTTTTTATGTGGATGTCAAACATATACTTTGACCCTATTTTTATGGTTTAGTGTTTGGAGTTATCCAATATAAAGTGTCTGCTGTGCTGATTAGTCTGTTTTACAGGGACAAGAGGAAAGAGTAAATGTTGTTTGTGGGCTACTTGTGAATTCTTCCTCTCTTTCAACTGATTGTAACGTGGTTGTCTAGTGTTTACGCTGCTTTTTCCTGTGGTTCTGCTGTTGTTTTTGTTTTTTCCTGGCTAATAGTTCCTTGTCATTTGCAGTAATCTGATTTCATTTGTTCAGCTCTTGGCATAGTATCCTAATATAGTCAGCTGCTGCAATTAATATGTGGAATTTCTGCAATCGGACTAAATATCAATAGGCTATTGAACTTTTATATTATGCACACGTGTAATCAAATCAACTGCTTGAAAATTTGCACAACTCTGCATTTAAATGTAGAAAAAATAGTCTGTGTTCATGTAATTGAAGTGTCTCTTAAAATACTTGAGCACAAAAGGGCCAAATTAACATTTTGTGGGTAAGTTTAGTTATCGCACTTCTTTTGTGTTTAGTGCTTGGCTTTGTAACCTAAAAGATTTGTAATGTTTTTTTTTGTTTGGTTGGTTTTGTAATACTCAGATAAGACTGAGATTTGTCAGTGGTGACAGTTCCTAGCTGCTGAGGAATAAGTAATAATGCAGTAATACAATTTCTGTAATAAGGCACACAAGTATTTAAAGGTGCAGTAAGGGAAGGGAAGCAAAAGCTACTGATCTTTCTCTGAACAAACTTTGTACCAGGTTAGAAAGGTGAGAAAGCACTCTCAGGTGTCTGAGGAACACGATATTTTTTGCTGCTAATGCCAGTCTGAGAGATAAATTGAACATGTTTTGACAAATAAGTTTATGGTGTTTGAACCCTTCTGCACCAGATGCTTACAAAAGCAAAAGGCAAGTAGTGAGTTGTTTGTAATCTGGGGATGGAAGAAAAGACAAAGAGAATTTATTGACAAAAAGGGAGAAACTAGAGGTCTGTTCCTCCCTCTGACTGCTCTTGGATGTGAGGCTGCTATTTTACAGCATTTCATGACATGCTGTGGTAGACTTCTGTGGTTGTTTTGGGGGTTTGGGTTGGGGTTTTTTTTGTTTGTTTGATTGGATGGGTGTCTTTGTGCCATTCATCTGGAATGACCACAGTTTGGTGACATGCTCCACACTAAAATCTTCTTGGCTTTGCATACTACTTACTTTAAATTGACTATGGAATAAGTAAAAGTTAAATCAAAGTATTTTTACTACCTTCTCTTTCTGCACAGATGCAAGGCTCTATTTTTCCAGCATTTCTTTGGAGGTACCTGAATGTGTGTCACAAGTCTCTAGCCAACAGCAATGAATTTGCTTAACTTCTTCTGCTATTCTTGTCCCCAAACACTCTTGTTAATCCTGTCACTCTAGTCAAAAGAGGTGGTCTTTTCATTTTTGTCTCTCCATACTTCTGTGCGGAGTTTTCTCTGCCTTCTGCACCTAAGTAACAGCCAATTCTTCATTTTCAAATCTTCAGAAAGTTCTCAAGTGTTGCAGTCTTATGCCTCTCTGATTACTATAATTTCCTTCTACTTCCTTAATAAATCTTTGCCAATGTTAGGAAAAGAAGACAAGAAAGTTTTAAAAGTGTCCTCAGTAAAATTACAATCCACAATGACTGTGCAGTACACAATGCCATTTCCCACAGAATCTCTCTCCTCATGGTGTTTTTTTTGACCTCAGAGTCTCCATCCTGGCCTAGAACTCTTGCCCATCAAGATGGAAGTGATGAAACAAATGCGTTTGTGCCACTTCTGCACTCTTGCTTCAGGCCTGCTTGTGCTTTTTGCAGGAAGGGGACACGGTGTAGTTCATAATTTGGCAACCACAGCTGTCACCAGCCACTGTGGTGGCCAAGAACTGCAAAATCATACACAAAACTTGGTCATACTTATAGTAAGGAAGAGGTCGAATAGAAAGCACAGGACTGGGTAAAATGTTTTGTCTCCACCTACAGGAACTTGGGGGTCCTGGGAATTTTTCTTGACAAAGGCCAGACGTGCACTGATAACTTTTTAATATTACCAGAAAAATATCCCCTAACCACCAAGAATTAAGTCTTGACCCTCCAGATGGCTCAGCTTCCTGCTGTCTCTTGCTTCCCACTGAAATAAGTGTTTTCTCTCCGCAGACCAGGCAATAGCCTCACCAAACCAGGCATCTCTTCCATTTTTGTGGCTAAGTCAAATACTGAGTGTGGGAAGAAGAAATGCATGTAGAGAAGCTGGTTCAGACACATGGATTTGGTTGGGAGCATGGGGCTTAAGAAGGACAAGGAAAGGAGGAAAGAAAAGATACACAGAAGTGAATGAGGTACTGACACATGCAGCCATGTGCCTCACAGATTGGGAAGCCCCTGTTTCCATCCACCTCTTGGTGCCTTCATGAAGCTCTAAGTGAAAACACCATCAGCTAATAACATGGACAGTACCCAAACTCCCAGCTGTCCTAGCTGGGCAGAATAGGGAGGGACCCAGTATGCCACTGGCCTGTGGTACTGCAGCTCCACAAGCACTTTCTAGTTGTTTGTTTGGGATTTTTTTGTGTGTGTTCAACACCAGGGTAATTGATCAGAAATAAATCCTTCTTATCAGCTGCAGGAACACTTAACTTGACTAGCATTAGCATCCTATTAGCAGTTACTTGCAACATTTGTTCTACTGCTTCCTGCCTTTCAGTGTGATGGCCTCTACTTAAAATACTTGAGTTCAGGAAGGTGTGATCAGCTTCTCTCTAGTATCTGACACACTTGCTATCTTCCCTTTATTTCATGCTCTAGTTTGTTTGATAATTCAGCTCTGCCATGAGAAGCCACTTCCTCCTTGTTGTAGAAAAGCTTTAATGATAATTGTCTTTTGCAAAGCATTTTAAGGTAGCTAATCAGAATAATGATAGCAGCAGCTGCAACTTCTAATGAAGTTAGAAACTGTCAACTTCCCAGTAGTCACTGTCTTAAAGAAAAAAAATCAGTTCACTACATTACCAGTATCAGTGAAGTCTTTCCCACTTGGAGGGAGATGCACTGCTGTTCTCTCACTTGGTGGCTCTCTTATCTTAGGGCTGATATTTAACAGCTGCTGTTTGAAGCCCTTGCTCCAGGAGAGCAAATCAGCTGTCCTGCTCATGTGTTCTGTGAGATGGTTCCAGCATCTCTCACCCTCATAGGCTTACAGAAATGCATGCAGTACTTTCAGCCTAGTTATTTCAAATACCATGAGGACCAAGCTCATTTAGTGCAAACATGAAAAGCTGAAAAAGGATCAATTTCTTAAATGGTAGGTAAACTAGCAATGGAAACAGGCAGACAAAACAATTACTGAGTTTATCAAGTTTTCTGTCTGTGCATTCTGGCTTTAAAATTGTCATGCTGTTGATAGGATCACCAAAGTCTTCAGACTCGTTAGGAGCCATCTTCTGAGCCCAGATTTTGGACTTTGTGTTAACTTTTATACTATCAGAGCTGTCCCCATGTGTAACCAACCACCTCTCCTGAACCTCATGAAAGCCACACTGTGCATTTGACACTTGTAATTGGGAAATGTGAATTGTGGTTTCTGCTAAACACTGGAGAAGGCTCAAGGACCACAGCAAGAGTCTCAAAAATATTAGAGTTCACTGTCAAAAGTGGGCTGGAAATTTTCTCATGGCCAGCAGACTTCCTGATCTGGTGGGTGGCAGCTGATTTGTCACTACTTCCTCTGCTCTTTGTTTTCAGCTCCCTAGCTGTATGAAGCCTGTGGAAAACATGTGCCAGGAACATGGAAGTTCTGTATCTTCTCCTTGTATGTGCATTGCCCTTCTCTGTGACAAGACACAGGATGCTCTCCTACAAGAACACAAATAGAGACACTTGCCTGCTTATTGGAGGCTCAAGTGAGTTGTTTTTTCTGTCTTGCCTTGTAATGCTGAATTTTCTCTGAAACCCTAAATGAGGCTGTTTGCAGTGTAAACAGTATGTCTCTAACTGGAGGTACATAGAAAAAATGCTTTGAGGAAGTTCCTACTGCTCTTGCAATATCACGCTGAGAATATTTGATGCTGTTCCCAGCAGATCTTACTGTTATTTCTGTAAATATTTGCTCTAAGAAACAGCACTCAAAATTGTGGAAGACTTTTAAACCATTATTCAAAAATCATGGTTAATATTCAATGAATGTCCTCTTCAGTCAAAACCTATTATCCTCCTGGCTTCTTTTTATCTTTCTGTCAAAATTAATTGTGAATCTGAAGTCTGTTTCTCTATCAAAAAATATAACAGGTGTATAAATAGCTATACCTCAATTATTTATATGATAGCTTTATCTACAGGACAAAGTGCTCTGTTAGGTCTTGCCAATTAATAGAAGAAAGTCCTTTTCTCTGAAAATGTATAACACAAGAATTAAAGGTAAACAGTAATCAAGAGACAAAGTGTTCTCCATTTTCAAGCTGAAGAATGAGAATTGGTTCAACCAGTTACCTGGCAGACCTGTGAGCAAAATATCTGCATGAAGTCCTCTGATAGTCATACATATTTGTGTCTGGACATTTCTTTCTGCAGCAAGCACATTGTATATGTGAAAAAAATAATCTAATTCATTCTGTTCAGTCACTCTGTAACACACCACATAAGAGTTCACTATTGTACCTATGTAACTAAAAAAAGTTCTTTGATTTTATAGTTAGCTTTAACCTTAAAAAAAAACGCAGAGACAAAAGCAGGTATCCTGAACAGACTTATAAGCAGGAAACTGGTTTCACATGAAAATGAAATCAATTTAGAGATAATCTCATATGGGGTGATCCACACAAAGAGCAGCAGCAGTTGAATTTCAAAATCCTGAACCAGAGGCTCCCCAAAATGCACATCTCAATTTCATTTATAATAATGTATTATCTGACTTACTGGGGGGTGCAAAGTTTAAAGATCACGCTTTCAAACTTTTAAAATTGCAATTAGTATGGTTAGAAATTCATTTGAAGTCTTTAATGAAAGCTGAGATTCCCATGTAATCACTCATCTCCAGGAGCTGGGCTCTAGGAATAACACCACAAATGCAAAACCTGCTATGTACCATGAAGCCTGGTAATTAATCAGAGAGATCATTGATAACCTGATTGCTAGAGCTTATAATTGTTAATCTTTTTTGCTGGAAAGAAAGCCCACTGTGAGGGCAGAAGAAACTTCACTGTTATCTGAGGAAGTATTCCGCTTACAGAAAACCTAATGTAATGCTCTGCCTCATGCTTACTTTCCCTTTGAAGCATATTGAGCACCACATAATACTTCTCTGAAGTATTTCTTTTCTGAGGTGTCTCTCCCCAGGCTTTCTATCTATTCTGCAACTGCTCCCCCCTTGGTACCTGTGAATGCTGCTGGGAAACAGTGGGGAAAAGAATTTGGTAGCCTGAAGAGACCTCTTCACCACCATCATCTGTGATTCTCACTTTATTGCCTTCTCTCTTCAGTTCTTACAGCAGCTTCCTAATTACAGCACTGATGAAGACTTATTTTTTTAATATTCTGACATCTTCTCAAGGCGGGTGAATAGATTTAATAATTAGACAATGGGATTTTTCTATTCCTGCCCACCCGCACCCCTCTCACTGACTGTTGCTTGTGATTCTATTATTATCTGGCATACTGCAACAATGTTCTTCCTTTCAAAGAATTCTGAGGAGCACAGCAAAATATCAGAGAAAGAATTCAAATATGGGAGCTACAGTCAGAGAGAAAGGACAACAGGCCACATGATGTTCATTTCACCACATAAAAAAATCCCAAAGTACTTTCTGTCTGTACATACCAATCTCTAGTAACATAATAACTTTACATGACTATATTCAGAGATGGAATTAAGTCTTCTCTTTTTTCTTATTCCTACACAGATATTAAATTGGAATAAGTTCTGTAGATAAATAAGTACTGTGTTAGTGATTTCAATTGGGATTTTCTGATATATGCTGTGTGGATTCCATTGATTTGATTTCTCATTTGCTGGGAGTGCTTATCTGAATACGCTCTAGCTCAAAACTGTGGTTTAAATTTTCCAGCCTAGTAAAAAGAAAATACTGCATGTACTAAGTAAACGTTAAGGATCAATTTGTGATGCACATTTGATTTGAGAAGGTAACAGTTTGCCAGACCATCCAAATTAGCAGAGGGGAAACAAAAATATAAACTATTTTTTGATGTTGTTAAAAATTAGTGTACTTTATGAAATATTTTGTGCAGTGGAGAGGACAGAAGCACATGAGGCTGTCTAGATATTGCTCGTCTTTAACACTGTCACCTCCTCATCACCTGTGTCATCTCTGGACATGCTGAACCACACAAGGAATGTGCAATAGACAAGAGCCAAGCTTGGAATTCCTCCTCACATCTGTGTAGGAGGGAAATTACATTAACTCCAAAAGTAGGAGTGCTGCTTTAGCTAGAAATATTATGGAATAGGAAAACCAGGATATAGTAAATTAAAATTTAAAAAATTATATATGTACTATAGTGCATAAAACCCAGCTGCATCCTCTGTTTCACTGTGTGAAGAGGCTGAGGTGGCTCAAATATTCAATGCAAGGAAGAGACTAGAGTAAAGCTTTAAGATTTCCTAAGTCCTGGTTTATCCTTATTTCAAGCTACACAAGTCTGTTCTACTTCCAAGATTAGTTTTTAAAGGATGGAACCTATAGGAAAGATCAGACTTGAAAAGAAAAATTTACTTTCCTCCAAATTAAAACTTCGACTCATATAGGTGTAGTTTTTTCTAATTTTCAGCAAGCTGACTAGAAATTGAGAATTAGATCAGGGGGAGAGAGAGGGTTGGGTGGAAATCCCAATATGTAAAAATTTCTTTATATTCGGTATATAAAGGAAAGAGATTATTTTGGACTAAAGTGAAATATACCTCCCCCCAACAAAAGGAAACAACTGCAAAGTGATGCAATTACCAGTTTCTGGAGACTGCGCTATCTCTGGCTGTATTTCTGTCCTCTCTAGAGGAAAACTGAAAAAACTGAAAAACTCTGTTCTCTACTTTGTGGTTTTTTTTCCAATTTTGTTTATGTGGAGAAGTTCTTCTCTTCCTTTGAGTATAGAAGGAGGAGGGCTTCCCTCCATTCTGACAGAACTTTGTCTCTAAAAGGATTCTCTACACTCAGGAATAGTTACTAGATGTGACTGAGCAATTGCTCCTACCCTTTGTACAGTGAGCTTCCATCTGAAGCTAAACATTTCCTTGAGTCTGAATTGTCATATTCTGGGTACCAGTGAGAGATTCTTTGACAGGGCAGATGCCAGCAGACACCAAAAGACGTCAGTTCCCTGTGTTTCTTTTTATCAATAATCCAAAAAGGGATAGAGTACTCTATGGAATTATAGCTCAGTAGAGATGAAGAGACTGGTAAAACTCATTCAGTTCACTAGTGTGAGGAATTCTGAAAAGTTCAGATCACTTGATCACCCGCAGATTTATACTTAACGTGCTAATTAATTATAATTCCAAAAGATTTTTAACGGTAGCAAATGAAAGCTATATCTTTGTGTTCTAAATGGGATATGTCATGCACCAGAAGATGAAGAGAATTCACTAAATTGAATGTAGAGTTTTTAGGAGTTAATACACAGCAGGTGTACATGTATGTTCTGTTAAATTATGCTCAAAACAGCCTGTGTGTGAAAGGAAATAAAAAAATAGGCCCTTTCCTAGCCTGGAGGTTAATTATCTACATGATGTTAGCAAGACTTGATATGGTACTACAGGTAATTCAACATCTGAAGCAGATATTAATGGATTTGCAAGGAGCTGTGCGTACCCTCAGGCTTATTGAAAAAGGAATGTATTTCATTATTTTGCAGTGGAGGAGCAATACAGAGCACTGTGCAGAAGACACTTGCTAATCAAAAGGAAAATATTTTTTTTTTTTTTTGCCATGAATCCAAGAGAACCACCAAAAGCACAATCACTGAGTATCTCTGAGAATGTTTTTCTTGATTTTTCCAGGTCTATAATTTTCTGAAGCTTTTACTTTGGTATATGTAGAAACTGAGCCTATGTTCTTGAAAGAGAACTAGGACTTTTCTGCAGCCAGAGGCATTTTTAGTGGACTTCCCAGTATCTGAGTCTGATCTAGCATTACCTATCTTACTTTCCTTTGCTTGCTGCTTTTGATATGTTATCGTTTGAGGATAAGTATGTTGTTGCTTATTAACATGAGAGCAGTGTTTGCAGAGACTTTAAAAGGCTGTATTTGGTTCACCAGCCCTATAAGGAGGTACTCACTTAAAAAGCTGTTTGTCCTGTGACCCTGAAGGGCTTTGTTTGCTTGAGTTTACACTACAGCAAAAACAATGCTTTCATCTCATTTTGACAATTTTGTTGAGAGTATCCTACCCCTTCTTTTCAGAGAATTCAGGAGAACTTGATTTCCATTCTTCTCTTCCATGCTTTGCCTTCTTAATCAAAACCTTTTACAAGGCCAGTCTCCTTTTATACTTAATTTTAATTCTCAAATAACTGTATCAAAAGAAATTACTCATTTTTCTAAGCATTATCCATTTGCAGCTTTGCAGTCTTTTGCCAGCACCCCCTTGACCACATATACATCCACAAAATGTACTCTTTCCTCTAAAATTGCAATATATCAGGGAATAAAAATTCAGCCTAAGAGTTTTCCACCATTTGCTCAGATTATGCTTCCTAAATTACTTTTCTTGCATTCCTTTGTTTGTTTGTTTGTTTGTTTTTTCTTACTTTCTCCATCACCTAGATTGGTGTGAACCAGGACTGATTTTTCTTCACGAAACACCAATATGATTAGAAAGGAAAACAAACTGAAAAACCTCAGAGGTCTTACTCTCTCACCAATATTTCAGCAAACCCTATACACAGTTATACAAGTACTACAGGTGTAAAACAAACTGCTGAATGAATGAAAACTCACTGGCAGATGGGGTTTTTTATCTTGGTGCACTGACTTAGGCATTGACAAATGGGAAATGTGTATCTCAGTTCAGATAAACTTTTCACCTTGTATTTAATTATAATCTGTACCTTTTTTTGAGATATTTTAATTTGTGGTGTATGATTTGAGTCACCAGTCTCCATGCTTTAAATTGCCTACCAGTTTACTGTGAAATATTGAATTACAAATATTGCATTATACGCACATGTTGTGCTTTGTTTATTACAGAATCCCACCACAATCAATACCATGTACTTTGATTCCGTGCTGGTGTAAATCCAAGGAACTCTTCCAAAGGGAATGAAAAAAACATCACTTACACTGCCAGCAGGAGATCAGAGCCTTGCCCACCTGAAGTATTTTAAAGAGGTGATTTTGTAAAGAAAAAGCTAGCCAAAACTTGGAAGTGTGGTCTTAGGAGATATGCAAAGTCATTCAGTCAGGTCTGGCACACATTTGAGCACTGAAATGCCTCATGGTTCACTCAAGCATTATCTTTTTATTTTTTCCACATTCCCTTAGTCCTTAATTTCCTTGACAATCGCTTTGGTACACGTCTAACTCCATGGCATCTGGTGACAGGTGAAGCTACTTTTCTGGAATTTGGTCCTAGAGTATATAGTCTTTGATACTAGGTCAAAGATGACTGTACTCCTGCATGAACATCTTGGTTGATTCAAACTCTTCAGAGCTCTTCTAAGCTTGGTGTCTGTCTGCCAAAGCACTGGAGTTGGTTTGCTTGTGCCAGACAGAGGGTTTTTCATTTGTTTTGCCTGATGATTTTGTGAGGATTGAGCAAAATCTGAGCTGACTAGTTTTGAAAGGCATGTGGTTGAGTACAGAGGGAGCTTCTGGCTATCCCTGTACTTTAGCCTTCCAAAATTCCTTTCTGGTTTTTTTTTTTTTTTTTTTTTTTGTCTGCCTCTGGTTTATCTACCTGCACTGCTGGATGGATTGGTGATTGGAGGGAAAAGGGTTGCTTCCCAGTGTAATCAGCATCCCATTCCTTCCAGTAACTCCTTGAGAAATTCTACCACTGTGTCTTTCTCAAAAAAAAAAAACACAAAAAAACACGACATCAACCCATGTTCCTTTTGCTCACAGCTCCAAAGAAATAATTTTTTTTGTTAATTATTTATGCATTGCTACAAGCTACGACGATTGACTTCTTATCTCAGCAGCAACTTCCCACAAATAAGGCTTTGTGGGTTTTTGGATGGGAAAGACTTATTTCATGTTCACTTAACCTTACTAGTATTAATAGGTTATTTCATGGCATATGGTTAATAGAAGACCTGCCAAAATTTGTATAGCTCGAGATGGCCCTTCACAAAAAATTATTTTAAAAACGATTCTTCACTTTTGTGTTATTTGGAGAGGAAACACATGTCTTTTCGAGAGACAGAAAACCAGGATACAATCCAACTTCACTAGATCAACAAAAAATGTACTGAAAAAAAAAATTAATATCAGATCTGCAATGCAATTTTAAATAAATGGTTAAAAGGTTAAAGGTTTAAAGGTTAAATGGTTAAAGGTTTAAAGAAACCTTTCATCTGCATAAACCTTCTGGTCATCTAGACTGAAAATATTGTCTATGAAGTATTTTTCCACTTATATTTACATGAACGCAAAAAGAAAACTCTAGATCATCAACTAAAAAAAAAATCCAATTTGATTTTTGTTTTAAGACCCTTGTTTTTTCCTAAAAGTAAAATTATCATATGACTGAGGCCTGCTGAGAATAAAAATGTTTGCTTTTGTATTTATTTTCATTATAGTTTGTGCTGAGGTTTTAAAAAAAAAGGCAAGAAATGCCACTGGATATCTCAGAGAATGAACAAGATCCATAATGAGATGTGACATTGTGAAATGATTTTGTGGTGTTTTGTGAGGGAAGTATTGGGCTATACTGAGATGAAAGAGGAAATATATTCATTTTCTCTTGCATCATGTATCAGCCTGGCTGCTTCGTCAAGCTGCTCCTGCATCTGAGCTCCAAAGGGACTACATGAGGCTGGGGTCTTCTGTGGCCATTCTCCTTGGGGTAGAAGTGGTCTGAAAGTGCTTTAACTTGAATTGGCTTGAGTATAATCCGGTTGAAATATATACTTCCTGGGTGAATGCTTATGCAGAGCAGCTTTCTGCTGTTTTCTGGAGCTAGTAAGGACAACTCCTTGCTTATCTGGCTTTCTGTTCAATTCTGGCAAATACAGCTGCATCTTACTGTGTGTCTGTGGTGACTCCTGAGATGTAATCAAGAAAATTAGAGAATTAGGTAGCTACTGATAAATTGAGAAAGATGCAAATGCCTTTGAGCACAGAAAAAAAAATCCACCAAGCTATGTCAGCATTCAGCAAGATTTGACCAGGAAAATGTAATTTTTGTTACTTTCAAAGTGATTCTGTGAAAGCCTTGAAAAGTGCCTTCTGTAGGACCATGTTGGACAACAAGGTGGATGGAAGTGAGAAAAAAGCTGAGTGTGAGGGAGATCTGGCCACTACGCTTGGTTCTTGTCCCTCAGTTTCTGAAAAATTAAAAGTACAGTTAAATTTTTTTTTTTTGGAAGTCAGTTTTGCTGACATTCCAGCTGTGATCCACTGGGCTAAACAATGCCTACATCTGTGCTCCTAACACATTACCAGCTTCAGGAGAACAACTCCATTGTTCTTTCCAAACTACCAGACCAAACAGACTCCTGCTCTAGGTGACTGGGTGTCCCCTTGCCTGGTGTGATAATTTTCTCCTTCCTCTGTGGCATTTAATTATTGTGTATGTGTGGTGACAGCCATACATTTTATTGTGTCAATTGCTTTAAAGCATTCAGCAGAGGTGTAGAGAGAGGATTGAGTGCTGATCAAAGTTGGAAGTTCACTGAGGAGTTTGTTCCTCACGTAACAGTTGCAAGGTTACTTAGGTCAAGCAGTGACAACTGAACACAAAAATCACATTTTTGCCTTACTACAAGGACACTGAGGTGCTGGAGCAAGTCCAGAGAAGGTCAGTGGAGCTGGTAAGGGTCTGGAGTACAAGTCTTGTGAAGGGCTGCTGAGGGGAGACCTTATTTCTCTCTAAAAATAACTGAAAGGAGGTTGTAGTGAGGTTGGTGTTAGCCAAGTAACAGGTGATAGAACAAGAGGAAACAGCCTCAAGATGTGCCAGGGAAGGTTTAGATTGAATATTAATAAAAATACCTTCACCGAAATGGTTACCAGGCACTGAAACAGGCTGGCAAGGACGTGGTGGAGTCACCATCCCTGGGAATATCTAAGAGGTGTACATGTAGTGCTGAGGGACTTGGCGGGGCTGGGTTAATACTTGGATGTGATGATCTTAAAAATGTTTTCCAACAAAAATCCTTCTATAATTCTCATTAAATTTGCACAAAGAACCCAAAGCAGTGCGAGGAACAGGTCTCCCCTGAACTACCTCAGAACAGTGACAACACAGAGATGTTTAAATGGCCTTTGAGGCAGGTGTGAACTGGGATGGGATGAACTGTAACGGGAACTGGAGTTCCTGCATGGCATGGATCCAACCTCACCAGCCTTGCCAAGCTTTGGGCTTGTCAGGTCCAGCCCTCTGCTCTCCTAATGCTCAGCTTTTAGATTCAGGCTGCTTCTCACATCTGTGTGGAGGAAAACTGTCTGCCTGGATCAGAGAGGAGAGCTCAGCCCTGGGCAGTGCCTCACAGATTCACTGTGTGCTATGGAGGGCTCAGCCACTGCTGGGCACAATTCTGCACCCAAGACCATGGTGGGACACAGAAGGCAAAGCTGGCTGATTTGTTTAATAAACCTGCCAACCTCATTTAGATCTGTTCCTCACCTTAATCTTGAGTTTTGGTTTTTTGTTGGTTTTTTTTTTCCAACAATTTGGTCTCTACTATGTTTATGGCAAGTTATGGATATTTTGTTGTAGCTTTGGATTGAGTTGAAACATATTATACAGCCTGAATTAAATTCTGAATTAAAATTAAAATTAAAACTCAGGGTTTTGTCTTCAACGGTAGGAAAGTATTATATTGTCCTCAGCCTCCATGGAGCTTAATTTTTTGTGTGCTTATCAGTGGGTGTCAGGCAAGCCACGTGTCACATTGAGGCGTGATTTACATATTCATGAAATGATTTGTATTCAGAAGCATTGTTTAATGATTTCTGGACAGATTTTCATACTAACAAGAGTTTAAATGACGAGAATGTTCAGGTAACCCTAATAATGAAAGCCTGCCATAATATTTATAAAATACTACTTCTGAGTTCAAAATAAGTAAATGATTCCTGAATTATTGCACTTCTTTTTTTGCAAGTAAAATATTCAATAAAACAGTGATGAAACTCAATTTTTACAAGAAAATAATTTGGAATGACCTTATTTCTCAGGGGAATATTATTTTCCTTCTGCTGCTTTACTGTAAATCAAATAGATATTGGAAAGTTGTTTCTAGAAATAGAAGGGCTCACTTTTAAGTTTGACTTATGCTAGTATTTCTCATGCATTGAAAATGTGTGCTTGTGCCCCTGTAGTTTACATTTTGATTTTTAATTTATGTATTTCTCAGTCAATAAATATATCTGATGGTAGCAAACCAATTCGTTTTTTGGCAGTAAATTGACTCTTTCTCTCATGTTTTAAATCCTCAGATGGGTGCTTTTAGGTGTTTGCCTCTTCCAGAGCCCCACTGGATTTTCTGGGACTGCAACTGAGGCAGTGCTGACTCTGGGTCCTTTGCTTTTAAACCTCTTCATCTCCCAGCATGGAGTTCTGGCTCAGTCAAGACTCACAGCCTCAACACTGAAAATGAAGTTGTTCACCCATGTGTTCAGTCCATCCAGCTTTGTCCTGAGCCATCCTGTTATACAGAATTAGGTCCACGAGCAGCAGCAGAAAGTTTTATGAAGACTCTCTAAGGTTTTCCACTGCATTGTTATAAAACTCCAGAGTAATGTGGACCCATCCGTGCGAAACTGCATCATGTGGTCATAATGTGATCATCAGCCCAGGAACAGGCTCCTTGGCAAAGCCTCCAGCTAGAGGAAATTGCTCTACAAGTCCAGCAGTAGTTTTCAGAGATCTCAGAGAAGCCCAATCAGTAGGCTCCCTATTTTAAGTTACAAGATGTTGCTGCAGGACCCTGTTCTTATTTTTCAAAAGTGATGTAATTTCAGCAGTGTCCACATCTCTTTGTTCATATACACAAGAAGTTATTTAGATTGTCTCTGACAATAAGGTGGTCTCTTCTGTTCAGTAAAAGCTGTTCAGCAATGTGTGAACCCAGCACGTGAAGATAAAATAACCTCTTTTGGGCTAGAGTATATGGATTCTGTAAACATTTTATGCAAAGTATTAATAACTTCAGTTAGAATATTGGCATGAGCACAAGCAGATGTCTTTGGTTCTTTTTTCTAAAGAACCCTTCAAAATCAGATAAAGGCAAACAAAGCAGTATCAGTGCTCTCTGTTTGGTTTGTGCCTGGCACTCGGCCTTCAGGCAAAACGTGACCACTAAGCTATAAAATGGGTGTTTTTCCTTATGGCTTTTAAATGTTTTGTGGATTTATATTATAATTTCAGAAGTAAATAGGTCTCAATTGCATCATTCCCCTCCCCCCCAGAAACTGAGCGAGGAAGAGGAGCAGAAAGGTGCAGCATTCTCTTTGGAAGACCAGGAAGATGTATTAGGGAAGTTTAGGAAGTGCTGTTGAGAAACTGGTGCTATGTGAAGGGTGTTCTCTCACCTCTGAAATTCCCTTTTTTGCCAACACATATTTAAGGCCCATCCTAGCTCAAGTTCCTCTGGGTGGAGCAGTGCCAGAGGGATCCCACAGCATCAGCAATGGGCAGGGTGCAAGGACTGGGAGAAGGAAGCTCAACAAAGCAAAGCTGAGCTGGTCCCATGCAGATGCCAGTACAGACAAGGTTGTGACTTTAACATGGCAGTGTTTCTAATTTTGGGCTAGGACATCAAGAAGTCTTAGAAAAATGAGGTGAAGACTAGGAGGACCGGAAAGCATCTTGCTGCTGAAGACAATGTGCTTCTGGCAGAAAAAAAATAAAAAAATAAAAAAAAATCACGGTTCCTTGCACTCAAAATTGTCTGAGCGCAACCCATTTAAAAGAGGGGAAAAAAAAAAAATTTAAATCATGTAAATTAACTTTTCTGTGATGCTGCCTGAAGGCATCCCCACTAGGCATTACTCTGTTTTATGGCTGAATCCTTTGACAAGCACTCCAGTCTCCTAGGTGACTTACCACATGGAATCACATCACATTGCTGGGAAGTTTTGTGGGTGACTAACTTTACACAATTGGAGAGCCAATTTAGTGACAGAAGGAACACTTCACAGTACTGAAATTGAGAAAGAGGCTTATTGGGATCCTTAGGAGAAAACAGTTGATTCCCAAGATGATTCTCCTTATCGGTGGAGAGCACAACAGATGTTTTGTTTGATGGAGCATGAGTGTTTCTTACTTGGTTGTGTTTAGTGACCAATTCCTACTGAGGCTAATGGTGAATGTAAAAGTACAAAAAAGCTAAAGCACCTTGTTGTTTGTGGCTCTTCAGTACAGAGACATTTATTTTTAATTTTCTCTCTCAGAGTCAAGCCTTCTATTACAAGACATGTATGTAAATTCCTTGTTTAAGAAGATACTTTGCACTGGAGGGTTCGTAGAGCAGTCTTTAGAACAACACATTCACTTGGAATAGACAGGATGTAGAGTTCTCTTGATACATCCAAAAGGCCAGATGAGGCACTGTATACATCTTGCTCAAGTCACACATATTTATGTATGTACATACAAGAATAAATTCAGCTACCTTCAGCAGCAATGATTCTATTTGCATTTGTAATTGATTAGACATTGGAACGGGCTGCCTGGGGAGGTGGTGGACTCTTCGTCCCTGGAGATATTTAAAAAGAGACTCGATATGGCACTCAGTGCCGTGGTCTAGTGACTGTGGTGGTAATTGATCAAGGGTTGGACTCGATGATCTCTGAGGTCCCTTCCAACCCAGCCTATTCTATGATTCTATGATTCTATGATTCTATGTAAATTAGTTGCCTGCTTGGCTCATACACTCACAGACCTATAATTTTCCTTGTGATTGACAGAAAGCGGGGGCCTCCTTTCAGAAGCAGGTTAGTGTTAGAGGAGGAAAATGCCAAAAGTAAAACCTCTTGAAAGCCTTTTAGCTTGTTGTCTTCCAAGCCACAACAGCTGCAGATGGTGATTAGCTTCATGTGGTGTTAGTTGCATTTTTATCCAGCTTCATTCTGTATTTCCTCTTTCACACATTTGTCCTTCCTGAGACTACAGCTGTGTGTGCCCCATGTGGACTCACCACTACACACATTTCCCATGGAGGGAAAGAAGCCAGCTACCCAGGAAGGGTGAACTCTCTGCCATTCCATGCCTCATGCTGTCTGTCCCCTTCCCCACCATGAAGAAAAGAAAGCACAATTCAGTGCTGACATCTCCACATCACTGTCTTCAACTGAGATCTCTTTTGAAAACGTACTTGGTGGCCCAGGGGTACAGATGACAAGGCAAGCACTGTGTCTGCTGGGATAGGAGGGAGGAATATTGTGGCACTTGTGAGCTCACTGCAGTCAAAGGATACAAGTGCCATTCAGCCCAGTCCCTGCCCTGCATCCCAGCTATTTGTACCATGTGATAAAAAGTGATGCTATCACCTTGAAAAGGACAGAGCAGTTCTATCTTTATTACAAGCACTGACTCATTGTCTAGCCTAGGTTTCATACCCCTTATCCACTCCTTTTTCCAGGCCAGTACCCTTTCCTATAGTTGTTGCAGAACTATGATGTTTCATGTTTACAGTTATAATCTCCCTTAAAAAACAGATTAAAAAGGCTCCAAGAGGCTGCATGGGACTGGGCATCCAAAGATCTGGGCTGGGAAGAGCACTTAAGTTGTTAACAGCTTTCTACCTCTGAAAAGGAAAGCAAGCAGAGATCCTTGTCCAGGCTTCTTCAAGCCCTTTGAAGCTCTGAGAATATTGGTGCCATGCTGTCACACTGGAGCAGCACAGGACCCAGGGTGCCATCAGGTCTCAAGAGAGTGTTAGCATCACCAGTGTCCCCTATATGTGCCTAACAGTTCTCAAAGATAAAACTATACCCTGCTTTTTGTATTTGGTCAGTGTTCCCTGTTCAACTTCCACTAAGAATTGGTACTGATAGAGAAGTGTCAGGGGAACTGTGTCAAAATGCTTATGTAAATGCACAGTTACCCAATTTGCTCATGGTTTGATGTCCAAACAGTACAGCGGTCGTATAGAAGCAAGTTTGTCAATCTTCTGTCTGTTTTTTGCTATGGTAAATCTTTGATGTTTTCAAATTGCTGTGCTTTTCAGTTCATTCTGCATTAAATTGAAGTGACAGGTTGCTGCTTTAAAAAGAAATATAATATCCTAATATATTCTCCTGCTATATATTAGTCTGTCTTTCATAGCCACATCAGGACTTTGCTCTCTCAATCCTTTTTCCCCTTGACTATGAAAACCTGTTGCTGCAGAACAGAGCAGGATCCTGTTCTCCACAGCAAGCATATATTTAAAACTTGGCTATTTAATGACACCTAGAGCTCCACGTTTTTACAGTCCTTTTGTCAACGGAACTCCTCAGCACAGCCCCCCCTCCACTTACACTTGGATTCACCCACTGCCCCCCACCAGTGGCTTTTTTCTCACTGATGAAAGGACAGACATTGGGACAATAATTTCTGTTTGCATAACTGCACTCACACAGCCATCTTAGATAAGAAGTGTTCAGAACAAACAGTAACATCCACCCAGTCCAGCTGAGTTGGTAGGAGACAATTCCATGAGCACAATTAAAGACAGAAGGATGGTCAGAGCCTGCTTCAGAACTTTAAGCTAATAATTATTCATTAGAAAAAACCCACCATCAATATAAAGTTTCTAAGGGCTCAATGCTACACCTCTATTAACTCTTTTCTTTCTGCATTTCAATCTTCATTTATTCTTACTTAACAAACGAAAAAATATTTGGAATATAAATATTTAATAAAGGAAATGGATTTCCTTTACTTGCCCTTATGTTTCAGACAATTAATAAACAGCAATGATTGCTTTGGCAGTGCCAACTTCTGCCATGCTTCCAAGCCTGCCACGCACACAGATCTGGGGCAAAGAAAGCAAGAACTTTTAGAGCCCTGAAGGGACAAATATGCACTACAGTCCTGCCTGGCTATGGACAGAAAGACAAGAAAATACATTGTCTCATACACATCTGCCATTTTTTTTCTGCTTGTTAACAGAGCTGTCATAGATGTGAGCATGAACTGAGTTTCCAACAGCCCCTGCCCAGGAACACCACAGGTTCTGGTGCCCAGCAGGGGCCACAGGTCTAACTGGGGATCTGGAGAGTAGTTTTCTTTAATTAGCTTTCTATAGCTTGTCAATTCTTCTACAGTAGACCAAACTGTTACAGCAGAGTATCAGCAAACCCAAGAACTGTAGAAGTGTTGAAGGCCATCAATAGCCTTACAGCTGATGTTGTGCCACTGACAATACCAGCCTGCATTTAATTTGGATTTCTCTAGCATGGATTAAGCAGTTTTGTGATGATGTGAAAAACACTTGTGTACTCAGTGGCATTTCAGTTGTGCATGTCCTGCAAGAATGCTCTGCTAGGTCAAACCATGCAAGCTGTTGAAGGAGACTGGTGCTGTTTGGTTGGTCTTATACAAATGATTACACAAAAAATTAAATGTCTTGTACAAAACTTCCAGTCTTTAATTTTAGGAGTTTCCTGTTCCTGAGTCACTGGCTGCCTTTTAGGCATTATGGTTTAAGGATATGCAGGGCATGAAGGCCTCATCAATTGGTCCACAAAACACTAAATTTCTCTAAACACGGGGAGATTTCTGTAGAAATCAGCTCCTAGGAAGCATTTCCTCTGCTGAATCCTATATATAGGGCCACTGCTTCTGCTGTAAAAGTTAACTGGATTTATTTTCAAAGGTTTCTCTTTGGCTTCCTGCCTTCTAGGCTGTTCTGGCTTTGCTTCCAGGTCTCTCTCCTTCTTGCATCTGTAATGCTTAAGCTTTTCTAATTCCTTCCTCTGTTATCCTGTCCTCCCCTGCAGCACACCCATCCACATAGAAGTGAACCTGCCTCAAAGCCTCAGGAATTATAAAGAGCAGGCAGAACATTCAAAGATCATGCATTACCAAGGAGCCAATTTCACAGCTACCAGCCCTGAGTGAGAGGCTGCCTTTCTCACCTGTTACCTCTGACATCACCACAAACAAATGTGATCAAAAAACCAAAAGAATGGGGGGGGGGATAAAAGCACTGAACCATTTTGACTGTAACTGCTAGTGGTCAGACTATTAAGGGTTATAGTGCCTCCAGAAGACAAGGCTTTCTACTCTGGAGGGTGGGTGTATCCTTCTTTAGCTTGACATGTTCTAATACAGATTTGTCACTTGGTCCTTCCAGCTGCTGAGTGTTGGAAAGAAAGCTAAAAAAACCAACGATTTCCCCTTCCATCTCACATGACTTTCAAATGCCTCAAGTTTGATTCTTGCAGTAACAACGATTTATAAATATGGAGTTATTTCAGCCAAATATATTAGTGTGCATTAAATCCCCCAATCTCCTATAGGCCTTTAGGGGATGTCACAGACAATGTGTGTCACAGATGCGTAAACTGAAGCTGTGGGGAAGGCAGGCAAGCTGCACAGTTGAGATTATAATGCCTGCATTTTATATTCTTGCTCCTTTAATTCCATTTCAGAGCGTGAAGTAGATCAAGGGAAAAAGCTCTGCCTTTCACAGTTTCAGAGGTAGTATGCAGTACTAAATATCACAAAAAAAATAGGGCATTGGAGGGCAAAATGCAGTGAGAAGCAAAAGCTCAGGCTGTGGACTTAAAAAAACTACCTCAGCACCAGAAAGCAGAAGAGTATTTTGCTGCTCTTTCATTTTGACTTGATTTGACAACCTCATTTCACCCTAATGTCAGAGTAAATCACAGTCCAATTTTTAGGTGGCCTACTGTGAGCTGTAAAGAGCACTACGCATGTTTTGCTTCAGAACAGAGCAGAGTTAACATTTAGAGGCTCTGCCTAGTAGAGGCTGCCTAGAGCATCAAAACTGCCTCTTAAGTCCCCTCCCAATTAAAAGAAAAATGGCTAGGTTTTACCAGTCCTGTGTTCTCTTGCCTTCTCACTTGACTGAGCATTACTGGATGCTGTCTCTCTGTCAGTCACATTTCATCTTCTGCTTTTGCCTCCAGCCCTTTTGGTCTAGAATTGATTTTCTCACATCTTGAAACAGAAACTGTGAGGTCTGTGTATTGGCGCATTTCTTAAGAGATTTCAGCAGCCTTGGCAGAGGGCTGCATCCAACATGCAGCTGCTGAATATCTTTATTCCCTTCTTGAAGGCAACGGAAGTTACAGACGCTCAATGGTTTCAGCGGATGTTCAGGATTTTGCATAATCAAATCCATTTTTGCTGCTTCCAGCAAATGTATCCATGAGTGTGTTGGCATATGTAGGTATAAACGCATATAAATGTGCTTGGGATGCATCTGCATGTGTATTTGCCCATGTTTTCCAACTGGAAAATTTTGCTTTATAAATAAGTTTGTCTCTCAGCCGTGGGAAAAATATTTCAAAGCTCTCAGTTCTTTAAACAAACCTTCATAAAACTGCATTCCAATCACATTCTGTCTGTTTATTTTCTAAATAAGAAAAACAACCTCTGATTTAACTAGCGATGTGACTTGGATAACTCATTTCTACACCACCCTTCATGTGAGCAGCTCAAAGCCTCTTTATTGCAATTGTTGGTTTGCTCAGATAAGCTCTGCCTTAGACAAGGGACACTCAGGGTGCTTCACTTCTGCTGAAGCCAACAAGGGGTCACAGTGGGGATATGGCTTCCCTTTGATCAGTTGTTGGGTTTTTTTCTTTTTTTTTTTTTCATCTGTTCTATTTTCCATGTCTCACACTGGCATGTACAGGTCCTAACAGTGCAGAATGCCACGTGTGACAGTGGATGTGCAGAGAAACATTACAGTAAACTCAGTCCTAAGGAGTTAGAGAACAGGCAGTATCTCTGGCAAAGACAGAGATTGTCACTTGGATGTGTTTCATTAAGGCATTTCAAGGGAATTTATGTGGAAAGTGTTCTTAGGATGGTCTCCAAAGCCTTTGGCTTAGTAAATAAGAGAAAAGAGGTAAAAACCCAAAATCCAAGCAATACACAGAACTTTCCACCATTACAGAACAAACTGGAGTGTCAAACACAAGGAATACTGAGAAAACAAAAGGCAAGAGGAATCTTTCTTCTTCTCCCATAATTTACAGTGATTTTTGCACCAACACACTGTACTGAACAAGAGTGGTGGTTGTGCCTTGAGCTTTCCAGATCTGTCTTGCCCTGGCTGCCAGGAGCAGTCACAGCCCATTCTGGCTCAGTGCTGATTGAGACCTCCCAGCTACAGCAACAGCAAGAGCCATGTGTGCACTGGGCATGTATGTGGGCACAAAATTCACAGATGTTTTTAAAAACTACCACATTTTGTGGAACTGCAGATAGGAGCAACAGAGCAGGAAGACACATTTGTTGGTATGGTGTGAAAAGCACAAAGCAAGCATCTCTCAGACGACACCTCCCCAGTTTGAAGAGTGGGTGATTGCTCTCCAACAAGAAATGTTTGCTGGTTTTGGCAGCTGATTTATTTGGCAGCTCTATCCTACTGTTTGTAATCAGTCAGCCAAGTGGGGACATTTCCCCATACATTTGCTCTAGATTCATCATTTTGACATGCAACAACATCCTCTGAGTGGTATGTGGAGTTATCATTAGAGAATGAGGGCTTCTGTGGGCAGGAGAACAGCCTGTGGGGAGGATCATTTCTGTTGATGTCTCATTATGCTGAGGCTTAGTGATGACAAAGGAAAAATGTTGCAAATATGGGGAAGGTTTCTGGAGCAAAATCTGCCTCCCTTGCTAGCGTTCTGTATGCCACTGTTGCCACTTCTGTTTATGGTTAATGCCACAAGGGGCTGGGCCTTATATTGTTACTATGCTGTAAACGTGATCATTCTAATGGCATTTTGGTGCTGTACATTAATTCCAATTCCTCTCTCTATAGTCTGTATAGTCTATATTTTCTCCTCTCTGTATAGTTGAGAAGAGCATACTGTCCTCTTCCAGTGGAGGAGCAAGAGGGCTTGTCTAGAATCAAACATGTTCACTGCGGTGAATATTATTTTATAATTGTAATTTCTAGCTACAATTAGTTTCCTTACAGTAATTTTATACAAGTAATCTGAAGATATAAGGGAAATACCTGAAAATAAAATCTTTGATAAACTATCATAAAATTCAAAGATTGCAGTTTAGAAGTTCTGTATGCTTCTAGTAAGGGCTTCTGGGTGTTAATCTCATGCAAGATGCATTTTCTGAAGAAAACTATAAAATTTTATACATACATTTTCCCTTTCAGTACAAACATGTAATTCCTACTCCAACAGCTTATTTTTGGCTGTAACACATAAAATGCCCATATAGATCATCATACATCCTAAAGAATTTTTAAAATATCATTCTGCACTTCTTGCTATATAAGCTTAGAGTCAGAATAGGTTTTGATTTCTAAGGGATGGTATTTTCTTATGCATTATAATAGACCAGGAGCTCTTGTTCTACAGCACACTAAAGAAAGCCAAAATTTCTCAGATCATAGTACCCCAGAAAAATCTTCAGAGTTTAGGTGCACCAAGTCTTGCAGTTGCCTATGACCATACAGCCATGACTTCACCTACTTCAGGCAACAACTGCCATAAGACAAACCCTCCATTACGTTTGTTTTCACCTGAAACTTCATCTGATGCAATTCATGTGAGTTCCCTTTTTAGCAGCAGCAGATTTGTCTCTTTTGGTACTGGCCTAACTGTCTCTACCATCAGCATATCTTGACTTGGCACCCGCTGGACCATTAGGTTACTTCACAACTGACCTCTTTCATTCACCAAAAGAAATAAATACATTCTCTCAGACAGACTGAGTAGGATTTGTCTCATTTTTATAGTATAAATATTTCTATATCAGATAGTCAAGAGATTGCTTTGCAAGGAATAAACAGTACTTTTCATGGCATGTTTTCTTTGGAACTAGTTTAAACATGAATGACAATGACATTAATTGGTTCCTAGACTCTATTAAGCTACTTGGACTAGGTTTCCACTGAATATACAGGAAACCTGTATAATCTTCAATCAGATTCCTACATGTCATCAGATCAATCTCCTCATTTGGCTCAGAAGTATCATCTTGAATTCTCTTTGCTGCATATGTGAATGAGAAATCCCTTTGGTCTGAATAAAGTGAAATCTCAGCTTCCATGACTGATACATTGCTTTTTCCTAGGGCTAATTGTTTCTTATGTGGTTCTTATGATCCCAAAACAGTGTGGAACTCAAGCATACCAAAGCCCAATTGGGTCACACAGGCATGATAATAACCTAACACCTTCAGGATTTTTACTGATGAAACTTGGCTATGCTATTGCAGTGGCTGCTGCCTGGTACAGTCTGGTCTCACAGAACACTGGTCACTTAATCCAAAATCCTGCCCTCTGCACTTCATGGCTTTGTTCATAATCTGCACTTCTTCATGAGAAGCTTTTATGGAAGAGGAGAAAACTGTACTCAAAAATAGAAAGCATGAGAATGATTGTTTCATGCCCTCAGACATAGCCTTTCCCCAGGCAGCATCCATTCTTTTATCTCTGACCCCATCCAAAGTTCAGGGTATATCACAGTATCTCTAAAACTTAGAATACTCAAGACTCACCAGCAGTTCAGTTCAAGTTCATCTTGTGACAACTTGAACAATATACTATAAAATAGAAAATAGCTCCTATCTTTCTGCAGTGTACAGTCCTTAAGAGAAACTGGGATTTAAGCACAAATCTGTTTCAGACAAATTTTTAGAATACCCTTCTCTTTTAGCTGATTCTCTGGTGAAACATTCGTTAGAATTGTTTCCTGTTTCCTCCTTCATCTTCCACAGAAAATAACATTTTTCAATGTCAAACCCCTAAGTAATTATCATGCCAGTAAATTCAATGCTCCCAGATTCAAAAGGTGGGGTTCGGTTATTGTACATTAACGTAAAGTAGTATTTACATTTTCATCTGAATTAAGTAATATATTTACTGTATTTTTTCCTAAACCATGCAGAGAAAGAAAAGAGGCACTGCTCCTTGTGCTGGGACACTTCAAAGCTTAATGGTCCTGACCAGCTTCAACTGATACCTCTGCCCATGGGCCCTGGAGTCCCATGGCACTTAGGGAAACTGTTTAGCAGTAGACTTGGTAGTGCTAGAGTCAATGATCTTACGTGTCTTTACCCACCTAAATGATTCTGTGATCCATCTTAGGCTCTAGAGCTTGTAAGAGCATGAATTGACAGCTCAGTCACAGCCATGCTTGTGCCAGGCCACAGACTTGTTGATCTTTACTTGTTAAGCTCACTTTCTAGCTTGATCTCAGACCCATCCCATCACCAGGAACCTACCTGATTCTCTGGTGTCTTTGTTGTTTGGCTGCCATCCCCAGCTCTGCCCTGCTTGTCTCCTCACCTGGCTGCTGAGGCCCCTTCCCTCCTGGCTGTATTATCCCTGGGGGGCTCTCAGATCCTTGGGACCAGCTGGGCCTCGCTGTGTGCTGATGCTCTGAATGTTGTGTTGTCTCTCTACAAGAGAAAGAGACAGATAAGAGCTATACATAAAACCTGACAGCAGAAGCTCTACTAAGACAAACAAGAAAAATCTTCTAGGTAAAATGAGGTGCAGGCTAGGCTAATGCCCATGGGATTGGAAGCACCACAAAATGTTGGTTTGCAGTTCCATCTCTCTGAGATCTTGGCATGTTCCACAACAGGACAAGCTAGAAACTCCAGAAACTGTTCTAAACAATGTTGTGATTGCAACTACTTCATGTGTATCCAGGCCAGCTCAGGACCACTGAGAAGTTGCCTCTGGTGACCATTCTCTCTCTGCCTTTGTTGCAGGCCAGGTCTAAACAGGAAACCTCAGTATGTGACTTGGTCTGATCACATAGAAACATATGGGTTGACTGAAAGAAAAGTTTTTTCTCAGTGGTAACAGAACATGGTGGATGTACTCACCTGCCTGCAGTTAGAGCTGGAGCCTTCCTGCAGCCCAGGGATGTGCAGGATGTTTGCTGAGCTCAACGATACCTCAAAAGCATTGTGCCTAGGACTGTGGAGTGCATGGATGCTGAGTGGTACTGTTTCAGGTTGCTGTGCTGTTTGGGAGAGCATTTACTGGGAAGGGAGCTGCTGGCAGTTTGGAGGGGGAAAAGGGGGAAACCTCTTGGGAAGGATGTAGTTCAGTGCCAATTGGAAGTCTGTTACTGACTCCTCAGATTCCTCTGTCCAGCCTGAAAACTGGTATCTCTCAGCTTATTGTAAATTTCATAGAGGTTTCTAAACATATTACCCCCCCTGGTTTTCCACCTTCTCTCCCTTCAATGTACAAGGCATTGTACATGTACTAACCTTTGTGGGATTTCTGTATTGTGCCATACCTAACATCTTTCCAATATGTGATTTCTCACAACATCTAAAAAAGAACAAACCCAAATCTGTTTTGAAGTATTTGAGGGCAGGGGGGTTGTTTCTTTTCACTGAAAAAGAAATTAAACTGAGAAAAGGGATGGACTTAGTAAGAGAGAGAGGCACTGGAAAATAAAAGAAAGGCCACCTAAAAGAGTACTATGTGGAATTTGAAACTGTGCTGCTAAGCCTTGCAAAGCAGTGTCAGAAGTTTTCTGTAAAGGAAGCTAGTTTGACAAGCAAGAATTATTTTGTTGTGTATGATATGTGACATGGTGTGTATCAGTAATTCACTTGTATCCACTTATTTCTAGCACAAAGTTTAAAGGTACAATGACACCCAGAGCAGACAGCTCTGCAGACCCTGTCCCTGGAGCAGGCAGCCTTCCAATGCAGAGAGGGAGCTTTAAGTAGTGATTAATTCATCAACCAGCAAACTGGAAAGCTGGATCTCACTGAATGGCTCATTAACTTAAACCATATTAAGCTGCTAACACTAGTTAAAAGTCACATATAATAGTGACTGACACTAAAGGGAACATCAACTGGCACATTAACCCCTTATTCACTCTTTAAATACTTTTGCCTGAATAACCAGATGAAGCATGGAGGGGGCCATGGGCTGGCTTGGAGAAGCCCCTTCAGGAATGTGTAGAAACTCAGGTTCAGGCTTTCACCTCAGCAAAGCAGAGCAAGAGCAGAAATGCTGTGAGTGGTGGCATCAGATGCACAGGTAATTCCCAGATCAAAAAAACTCCACATGCCAATCAAGCACATCCCTACCCCTGACACACAACTATCTCTGAATTAGGTTTGGATTAGAAACCTGTGGTGTTTTGGGGCTTCCCCTAACTGTGACCAGAAGAGCAAGAAGAGCTGATTAGTGGCATTAAACAGGGCTTGTCCCCTTGCTTTCCATGCCTGTGTTCTAGCAGTTAGAAGACATTGCTCAGGGCAGAATGCCAGTTCTTCTGCAATTATTTCTTTACCACTTGTGTTTGCAGCTGAGTTGATACAGGAGTTGACAAGTGGTATATACTTTTGGTACATAATTGAACTGAAATGCAGTTTAAAATAAATTCTTCCAGCATACTTCTTGGAACAGCTTCTGGAGCTGTTCTGTGTACTAGATTTTCCATAGACCTAACTGGTTTGGATTACAGATTTGCCTTAATTAAACTGAGAATCTATATATGTTTGTCTTCTGTCCCTATGGATAAACATTACTTCTGTGTCACAAGGAGAAGTTAAAACATTGCTCTTTCCCTTTTATTTAGGGACATATTCTCAATCCTATTTTTTTTTCTACTTCAGCATTTTTTCTTTAATTCTTACTGGGAAAACCTAATTACAAATACTATTTCTTTCCTCAACTGTACTGGTTCAATGTGTGCAGAATTAGACAGGAGAATCCCATTAATGTTAATGGAAACCTTATACTTTCATGTCCTTTCCTACCAAGCTGCAGTTTGTTCTGTCTTTTTGAGTCTTCCTGCCCATAAACTCTTGGTTTTACTACTTAGCATTCCAGCTACCTGAAGCTTAGTAACTCTCTTGCCATAGTTAAATTGAATTTGCAGCTACATGTGATTGTAGTTAGCTTAACTGCAGGCTTGCACACAGAATTATGCTATCTTCTTTTGACATGATATTCTGCTTACATTAGTAAAATCCCTGCTGTCACACCATCACTCATTCTTCCTTACACTGCTTATTGCCCCCCTGCTGTTTTTTATCTCCTCGATAAAGCAGTGTTTGCCCACCAGCAGACTTGGCTTAAATGGGTAGGATATCAAGTGTGTTCACATTTGCAGCCACCGTTTAAAATAAATACAAGCAGTTATGTTATTACTTGACTGTAAATGATTGCAATTAGTTCTGCATTGTGTCCTGGCTATCAAGGCTTCTGCTGGCTGCCTTTTAGTCGAGTGAAGCAGTCTCTCCACCACCAGCCTCTTTGGATAACCACTTGTGAGCAGTATTTCCCTAAATCCAACTCAATTTCTCTTGTTTAGCAGCCAATGTTGGAAGTGGCTTGAAGATACCCCTCTGTTTTCCAGATTAGGCACTGATGTAGCACCTGCTGACTTACACCCACTGTGTGGTATTCTTTTCTTTCCAGCAATTTCCAGGCAGTATAAATTTCCAGTAATATGATGCTCAAGATCTGTAGAGGTTCTCAATGTTGTTTTCTAACTAGACATATATAGCCTTTGAACTAGTGAAAGTGAACAAAGGGACTTCCTTTACATTACACCTCATGACAGGGGTTGTGAAGAAAGGAATTACAGGTTCACTTTGTCTAGCAACTGTTGAACTTCCTTTTGTCACCAAAAGAAGAAAGGGCAAATGGATAAACAAGCCCAACATCTGTAACTAATTACCCTATGAAAGCAAGAAGAGTTAAAAAACCAAAACCCATGCTGCACAAAAAGATTGGATCACCTGGCAGGATGATGCTTTTCTGTCCCTATTTGCCCTGCAAAGAAATGGTTTCCTGATAATCTGAGTCACTGTGGGGTTCATTCTGCTCGTCAACATTGCATGGAAAATGCAAGCATCACTTTTAGTCAAATTGTGCTTTTGTTTGGTTGTATGGGTGCAGTAAGCAGTTTCCCTGTAACACTGTCCACCTCATCATGAAGGATTTAGGGGTATTTTTGGCAGGTTGTCCTACAACAGTGTTTAGTTCTCTGCATCTCAGATATTTCTGTAAATCTGGTATGCATTCAGCAGGATTAATTTTTCCCCTCTTACCCCCCACCTGCTCTCTGTCTTTCAGTACAGAGAGTAATGCAAGATTCTATTCCTCATCATAGAACTCCAACACCCCAAGTGTATACCCAGGGGAATAAAATTTACCAATAACCTCCTATGCAATTAGTCTCTGAGGGGTCAACACAACAGCCCTGATAAAGCAGCCTGAGGCCATAACTGTCTGACAGTTGGAATAAAAGCTCCAAATGGCCTGTACCTTGTAGCAAGGAATGCTCAGGTTTTAAGAAGGGTAGATGCTCATTGTGGAAGGAGTTTGGGAATGAAATGTCATCAAGCAACATTCACAGGCAAAACACAAAGTAAAAAAAAAAAAAAAAAAAAAAAAGACTACTGAGCATTGCTGATAGCAGATGCTGGTTGAGCAAGATGCAAATTGCAATCAACCCCTTACAAAAATAACTGGAACAGACTTTGTCTTCTATTTGGAGAATTATCCTTTTGCATTTGTTGTTATCTCTTCTTTTTTTCTCCTCCTTCCTAGAATTAAAAAAAAAAATAAATTCTTGTCAGTGTTTCAGGATGATCAATGATTTCATAGGTCAATCAACAGACAAATGTATGAAAAAATCCTCTAAAAATTTTTGGGGAGAAGTGCAAGCAGAGTGACTTTTGTTTTTTACTCTTTATACTCACTACAGATCAAGAAAACTAAACCCACTTTCTTGCAGCACTGAATAGCACCCACCCAGTAAATAAGTTTAAAAGCACTGGACAAGAGTCAACAAATACTATATGGAAGACCATGAAAAGTATAATGCTTCCTACAGAAAATGTGAAATTTGAAGCTAATGTCTCATTAATCATAAATTTAAAAAGAAAAAGGAATCCTTAACTCTAGTTGTTTTAAACTCATGTTTTGATACACAGAAAAAAAGCCTGCAGCTTGCTGAGTTGCTAATTGCAGCTTATTTCTTTTTTCCAAAGTATTAATTCAGAGGATTAACAGGCTAGTTAGACTTCTGATTTCAACTATTTAAAAGATAATGATCTAATGCTAGAGCATCCTCCAAAGCCACATTGACAGTAAACCTTCTACAGGACCCAGGCTGGAGTATATTTGTAGGGAAATTGCATCTGCTCCAGCACTCTATGAACAAAAATGCAAATAAATTCTTCCAGCCACAACCCCCCAGCAGTATACATCAGGTCTCAGCCAGCTGCCAATCAAGTAGCATCATTTAATTTGCAATCATAAATGTTCTAGACAAGGAAGAGAACCTTCTTTACAGGCTAAAGTACAAAATAAGTCCTGTGGCAGTCAAGAAAGGGGCCAGGCTCAGGTCAGCACTAGTCTGGAACAAGTATATTTGCCTCTGCCTGAGCTCCTCAGCATCCTTAGAAGCAGTTCTGCTTTAGCTGTGATCTTACAACATCTGGCACAGTAGAAGAGATATTGAGATGCAAGACATTTTAAATAGATTATCTGCTTCTTAGTGTTTTGCTCATTCTAAAGCTACTTATAAATTTTGCAAGTGGATTATTTTTTCCCACAAGGTGGAGAAATTAAATTCTCACAAAGCTATAATATTTGATTTTGACCTTTTCTTTCCAATTGGAAGCTTCAGTTACATTTGTAGAGGGTGCTAAAAAAGCAAACAAAATGACTTTGCCCAGATCTAAAAAAAAAAATTTGTTTGACCCAAAGCAGACGTTCTTTACTGAGTGGTGCAGGGAAAGCAGCTCAGAAAAAATTTGTAGACTCTGTGAACAGATAAGACCTCTTCACATTCATGATGCTTTATTTAGCACCTTTATTATGGCACCATTTTGGAAGACACTAAATCCTCTTTGCTAAAAGCATTGGTATTGTAACTGAGTAGCAACCAACAGCAAATTATGCTGAGTGGAAGCAACTGTCTTGGGCAGGGCCAGAGGTGGACAACAAAGCAAAGGGAAACTGAAAATCAAATTCCCTCCCCAAATTCTGTCACACTGTGTCTTCCTGCCAGCTCCTGGACTCTCCATACTACTATAAACTCTACTTTTTTGTATTCCATTTCTTCCTTCTCTCTTAAATCCAATTGCTTTAGAAAATGGTTCCTCGTTGAGAACATCTGATGTTTTTCTAAGTATCCGTGATGTTCATAGCACAGATTGCATTTGCATTCACTTTAGAGAGGAACCATAGGTCCCTAAACTTGTTGGGCTTCCTAAGAAAACTTCCTACAATATAGTTTCTAATTTGGCATAAAACTGCTTTGTATTACCTGCTAATGAATTGTGCAGTCAGCTTGGAACTTGGGTATGACAGCTGCTTATAAACACACCACAAGTGATGACAAGTTTATATTTACATAAAGCTTTCTACCTGATTTGGTGTTTTCTGCAGTGTGTTTGTCTCTCAGACCTTCATACCTACAGTCAGCCAAACTAGCAAAAAGCTGAGAGACCTGACTAGCAATTTGTGACAACTGGAAATAGAATCATAGAATGGGCTGGGTTGGAAGGGACCTCAGAGCTCATCAAGTCCAACCCTTGATCCACTCCCCCTGTGGTTCCCAGCCCATGGCACTGAGTGCCACATCCAGGCTCTTTTTAAATATCTCCAGGGATGGAGAATCCACTACTTCCCTGGGCAGCCCATTCCAATGGCTGATCACCCTCTCTGTGAAGAAATTCTTTCTAATATCCAACCTAAACCTCCCCCGAGGATTAGAGATAGGATAAGAGACTTGAAATCCTGCAGACTTTATTTAAGTGAGTACCTATAACTGGTCTGGATCCTAATTTCATGCCTTACTGCCTTAATCAGAAAATGAGCCTTTCTCTGGGCAGCAAAGCAGCTCCAGAGAGAAAAGAAAAACAGAAAGGCCAGCTCATGGAAGTAATAATTTGCAGACTGACAGCCCTCCAGGGGAGAGGGCTTTTAGCTTTACCCTCCTTAGCAGCCATTTTGGGACCACAGTTGGTATTCACTAAAGACAGCTGCTTCAGTCTTCCAGCAGGGAATGTTTTTATCTTTTGGCTGTTGGTTTTGCTGTGACTGTGCATAGTTTGTTTTCAAATGAAGTTCACAACGTGGAATTAAAATACAGCGTATTCAGAATGTAGGACAGAATGGTAATTTAAAGGCAAGAAAAGGTCTGGAAAGCCTGCAAGGGATATCAGAGAGGAGAAATGGTTTCCATGACAACAAATCCACCAAAATCTTTGCATTCATATTGATTCTAGTGATGGATGAGCCAATTTGGGGGCAGGGAAGAAAAAAAAAGGAGAAAAATATTTAACCCTCATGAAGAAGGCATTTTCCATGAAAAAAAAAAATAATTTAAAATTACTTCTGCCTCAAGTCCTTAACTCAGATCCCAGCCACAAGATACTTAATGCAAAGCATGGCTAGCTCGGCTCATTTCCCTGCAGCCTGGCTGCTGTTTTAAGGTGTTTTGTTAATTGTGTCCCCCTGCTGAGCTAGGCAGGGGAGAACCATATTGCACAGAAAGGGACTGGAACTGCCTGAATAAAATCCCAGGGAAGGAAGGGGATGGGTCCATCTCTGAGCCTGACAGAACTCAACGCTCTGTGGCAAGTGCTGGTTCTGGTTCGGAGCCAGGCAGGAATGGGCTGCTGGAGCTGCAGAGGAGCAGGCTGAGCTCTGGTTCCTGCTTTTTTAACTGCACCTGAGCTGGTTTGGCAGCTCATGGTACATTCTGTACCAATGTGAGCCTTTCTGTGGAATTCATGGTGCTCTGATCCCAGGTAACCAGAAGGGCTTAAGGAGCACAGACTCAGCTGCTTTGACAGCTTTTGCATTCTTGAATCCTTGTGTCATTGGAAAATGCCCCCTTCCAGACCATCATGTATTTCAGTGCTGTTTAAAATCACACTTTTTAAAATGTGTGCTGCTGTGGGTTATCAGTTGAGAGTGAAACAAAGGAAAATGGACTGATGGTTCTCAAGCCTTCACTAAGAAACTTACTGAGGGACAGAAAAAAAAGTATTTTGTCCTGTGTGATCTCAGGTGGATGCCATACACACTTCAGACAACACGTGCTCCTTGCAGTCACTGACACAAAGCAACCCCAGTTTCATTAACCTGCATAACTATAACTTAGTTTTAGCAGTAAATCTTTAAACGGTTTCTAAAAGAATCTTTCCATTATCATAATTGATTCTTCAGCATTTTACATTCTCAGAATGCCTCAAACACCACTGTTCTTTCACATGGCCACATTAGCTTTTGAACATATTAAGTGCTTTTGCAACAGGACTGAACCCTTGCAGTCAGTGGAGCTTTAGGGTTCAGTTCCAGCCCAGGTGGAAAGGGCAGGAAAAGGCTTATCCCACTGCAGTTCTGCAAGCAAAAGCAGGAAAGCAGAAAACAGTCCCCTTACTGCTCAAGGCCTCCAGCAAAAGCCCAGTGCAGAGTGTGTAGCAGTTCAGTGCTGAGATCTCTGACATCTCCTAGAGCAACACTTCCCCAGATTCTGATCTTATTCTGCATGCTAACACCAATTTCTAAGAATGGCCCTGAAACAGGGTGATGTATTTACAGATGAAGGGAATTAACTTGTGGCTGTGGGTTGCTGCATCAGCAAGAAAATGAAAATGCACACAAATGCAGATGCCCTGAGCTACTGCTCTGTGAAGCACTGGGTCACAAGGAAGTAGGTTTTCTGGAAGGACTTCAGGGTTTAAAACAGTCACCAAATTTCTGGAGGGCAAGAGTAAGGGAGACAGAAAAGCACTTCTGCCAAGAAGTGGTTTGCTGAAGGCTGGATTACCAGGAAATGAGCAACCAGCAACTGCAGGGACACTGGAGAAGCTTTGGTTTTTAGGGGGGCATGGGGTCTGAAAGATCTGGTGACCCAGTCCATTTTGCTTGCAGGGTGGTTAATTCATTAATCCTGCTGCTTAAGGTTTTTAATTTCAGTCCTTAAAACAGATAATGAGCTGAGATACCAGTATGGCTTATTTTAAAGTTACTCTTTCTAGATGCTGTTGAAAAAAATATGGGGACGTGCAAGGCCTCTAATGTAGCATTTGTCATTTTTTTGCCATAAAATATGTTGTCATGATTTTATCAAGACTGAAACTGTAGGACAAACCTCTTCAGTCCACTCATCACTATGGAAGTACATGGTGGAACTGCCCTGAGCTCTTTGCTAGCAGCAGCACAAATCCACCAATGATTCCTCACATGAGACTGCTTCCTCGTGCAATAACCTGGCTTACTGAAACTCAGGCTAGATTCATCTTGGCTGGTGTCTAAAGTAAACATGAGGGACACTGTTAGCAGACAACTCTTTAAGTTCTTACATCCTTGCTCTCACTCTTTAAGATCTACTTAGGTTCTGTGGCTTAATCTGATTCTTAACATATGCACATCTCTAGCTTGAGCTAAGATGTGACTTAAAAATTAAGCTATTTTGCTCATGGGAGTCATGATGAAACTCATGCTATCGATGTAGATAACAACAGGTAACAAGAAGCATGATTTGTGATTTAAATGAAAATGAATCTTATTTAACTTCTAGGTTCTTCTAAACCCATTGAAAGAGCTGACCACAGTGTTACATAAACAGCTAGTATTATATCTATCTTCATAGTACAGCAACAGTTCATTTAGATTTTAGCACAGAATGTGGTTTAAATAGCTGTTGCAATATTCTTCCAGTCTTCCTACAAGATTCTGTCAAATCTCTAGACAGTCTTTGTACATTAAATAGAGTTTCACATCATCTCCTATTATAATAATGGAAAGAAAGCAAGCAGGTGGATTAGGGGACTTGTTCAGTTCTCCAATCACATGTCAATGCCAGTGACCTGCTTGCATAACCTGGTTCATTTTTAGGAGGAAAAGTTTTCCTCGTTGGATAGCGAGAGAGAGATGAACAAGCAATTCAAGTCACAGGTACAGGGGAAGAATTCAGTGTTTGGGCATCCAGTGTTTAAGTAAAGATGTGGATAGGCTTTTTACTGCCTCTAAACATACAGAGATGTTCACCTTTAATGACTTCTCAGAAAGTTTCTGATTAAACAGAGCAGGGAGCTCAGATGCTATAACTTCACACAATTTCCTTCAAGTCAGTGGATTTAACTAGGGGAGCATCTAAATCACAGTAGTTAGCACTGTTTTGATATTCCCAAATTATGCCCTTGAAACGGATATAAAAATCACAGTTATCCCTCATGAGACTAAACAAGGGCTCTCAAAACTCAGCAGGCATTATGCAGTGTGTTGGAGTGGTTTCAAGCACTGTTGAACTAGCAATGCATGGACTCTCAGTCATTCTTCAGAGAGCTCTAGAAAAAAAAAAAATACAGTAGAGGCTTGTCTCAGAGCTAACTGGGGCAGGCTCGTTTGCTTTGCACTAGCACAGTAACCTGAGGGTGGAGGTGACTCTAGAAAATGATCACTGTGCTAATTCCCACTTAAAATCATCTTATGTTTCTGTCTGCAGAAAAATGTTTTAGTCAAGAATAAATGACTTAAAGAAACATATCTTCTGTTTGTTTATTTATCTACAAATTAGACATAGAAAGCCTAAAGATAAGACTTTGCCTTAATAGTGTGGGAACCATATGGCCCTAGGGGATTCTCTGTCCTCACTAAGACAATACAGCTGTGTCCTTCACCAGCTGCATGTGGGAAACAGCATCTGAGGAAGGTAAAATAAGAAAAAAAAAATAAACAGAATATTTGAGACAACATTAAACTAGTGAAAAACAGTCATCAGAATCAGGGGCTGGAAGTTTGACACCCTTCACTATTTCTGGAATTAAGCAAGGGATGCAGGTAAATTGTTGTCTCTTTTTAAGGGCTAACATCCAAAGACAGAAGGCCCAGTCTCAGGCTCTCAGATGTCTGCTCTTTTCCCTCCTTGACAAACCACTGACCCCACTGAAAACATTCTCATCAGTAACTCTTGCAGGAACACTAAGGAGAGCCTGGTAGTCACACATACCTTCAAAAATTTCCAAGTATGATAAAAAACATGTATGCAAAATACCTAAATGAAAGTACAGCTATGTCAAAACCATGCCATTAAAAGTATCATTTTTATGTCTATAGCTATCCTGCTGACTGATCCTATGGTGATAATAGTAAAATCTTAGCTATTAAGACAATTACTAAAAAACTTTTCAAAAGCTAAAGGAATTGATCCTGAAGAACTTGGTTGGTTTATAATACAATGTAGATACAATACTCCTAACAGATAAGTTTGAACTGGTATATAGTAATTTTCACTTTTCTGTACAAATATGCCAACATAAAAAAGCAACCCCTTGGGCATTGTGCAAATATTGCCCCCAGTCAAGCCAAAACATGAACACAATGCCAAGTCCAAGCTTATTAAAGCAAATCAGGAATTAAACTACTTTTTTAATAAACTAAGTGCTAGTTAATTTGGGAGTTTTCTTAATGGATAATGCTAAATGGATTTTACTCCAGTACACTTTTTGTTTGGTATTGCAATATGGAAACATAAGGAAAGTAATGCACATAGGAAATACATTTTTTTGATATATAAAACAGCATTTAAAAGGCTGAAATCTATGGAAAACAAGCCCTGGATATTAGTAGTGATAATGAGATACTGTGAGATGATAATATTTTGAATCACTGTTCTTATAAATACTTTGCATTTCTTTTAAAAAGTGTGGGGTTTCATAGGTTTGGTTTTTGTTGGTTTGGAGGTTTTTTTGGCATGTTACCATTGGTTTGTTCCAGAATCACTCAGCAGTTGATGTGCAGGCTATTTATTTATGCTTTCCATGAAGCCATTTGGAGCAAAGTGCATAGGTCAATATAGATGCTGATTGGATTAGAATAGAGGATAATGGATTTATGAGACAAATAAGCAGGATTTCTGTTATTTCAAAGTGTATCTAAATCACTTACAGTAAAGGAAGAGGGAATAGTAAGTCATGAAATTTCAGGGAGGGCTGAAATCAGAGTGTGATAACAATATCAAGGCTGATAGCTCTCAGGAAACAGCTGTTAAGAAGTGTGCTTTGCAGCTCCCTGCAATACTAATGTCTAAAACCCCCAAGCAATGAGCACCCTGTGAGGGTATGTAATTGCTACCTTCTGTGGTCCCTGAGGTTTTGATATCAGTTGAGCAGCCATGTGTGTGCCTCAGGCTATTGCCAGGGACTAAAATTACATTACAGACCCAGAAATGTTCAGCACGTCAAGTAAATCCACACTCAAACCCTGGAAGGCTATTTGAGTGTAAAGGCATTCCAGATGGGAATTTAAATGCTAAATTTCATGTCTTATTATTTAGCAGGTTAGTTTATCCCCCATTTGTTTGCCATCTGTCATTATTTCAGAAAAAAATGTTTGTAACTCATCAGCCTACAAAACCAGAAATTGGTACCTCAAACCACTAGAGGATACATCTTTAGAATAATTATTAATTATAATGGCACTATTAGGGAAAATTTTGCTTTTTGGTTGTTTTAGTAAGCAAAGTCAGGACCACTACCCCAGCCTTGATATTTTTTTTTCTTTTCTCAGTTTTTGTTTGTTTGTTTCTGCATGCACAACTGGTTAGATGAGTGGATACATCTGCCTAGCCAATCTGTGGTGTTAATTGATCATAACCAATAGGCATAAAAATGGATCAAAACTACAGTATATCCACTTTGTTGGCAAAGAGTGTTTGAACTCCATTTATGGTTTAATTTCTGTCACTACCAATTTGGGAGTGAAACTCAGCCAATGAAACCTTAGGAGATGAGAAAAAAGGGCAGCTATTTTTCTGCCAAGCTCACCTGAACTTCATTGTGAAAGGAAAATATGATGGCTTTTCCAAACAGAAAAAGAATGGCAAAAGTCCAAAAACCAGCATAAAAGAAATGTAATGAAACACACTATAATTTACAAGTGTTCCTCTACTAACAAAAACAAAATACTGTAAAACTTCATAGTTATCACCTATTTTGAAAATTTAGTTGGAGAAAATAACTTTGTTTACTCTCCCAGTTTTCCTACAGAATAAGCACAGAGAAGCATAGTTTCTTAGCTACTGAGGCCAGTATGTCTTTTTTGCATCTTTCATTCCACAAACCAAAAGTGAGAATCCTTCTACACTGCATCATGTTCTGGTCAGTGGTCAGAAAATTCTGTTGAATTTACAGGACCAGCAGGACTGCTGTGAGAATCTCATATGTGACTTCAGATTTCATGAGCTGAGTCTTAATATCTCCTGGTCTGCCAGATGGAAATCAAATTTCTTCTTAAACAGGCAATGGTCAAATTGTCAGCATCACTGTTGTGTTCAAACAGCAACACCTGTGCTTCCCAACAGAGCACGTGAAAATATTCTGGTATAATTCTGCATTTTGGGTTTTTTTTGCATTCACTTGTGGCTGTTCACAGTGAATAAATATTAAAGGTACTGGGAGTAATATTTGAGAGCACTAGAGGAAAGGATGAGTTTACCATAAAATAAAGCTGCCTCTAGAAAGCTGTGAGAGATTTCAGGGATCATCCCCCTGTGCTCATTACTGGTGAGGCCACACCGTGGATCCCTGAGTCAGTTTTGGACCCCTCACTACAAAAAGGACATTAAGGGGCTGTAGTGAGTCCAGAAATGAGGAACCAACCTGGTGTAGGGTCTGGAAAAGAAAGTCTTTGGAGGAGCTGCTGAGGGAGGAACTTGGAGTGTTGAGCCTGGAGAAAAGGAGGCTGAGGGGTGGGTCAGTCTTGTCTCTCTAGTAACCGGTGATGGGATGAGAGGAAACAGCCTCAAGTTGCACCATTTTACATTGGATATGAGGAACAACACTGAAAGGGCTGCCAAGCATTGGACCAGGCTGCCCAGGGAAGTGGGGGAGTCACCATACCTGGCAGTATTTAAAAGGCTTGTGGATGTGGACATAGTTTTGTGGTGGCCTTGGCAGTGCTGGGTTAATGGTTGGATTCAAAGATCTTAGGAGACTCTCCCAGCCTAAATGATTCTATTATTCTAATTGGAAGAACATTCTGCAAGTGGCAAAAAATTAATTCAGAACTATTTACAAAATGCAGCTGTAAGGGAAAACAAGAAGCAGAAAAAGAAAGTAACAGTGACATTTTGTTAGCTGCATTTGTGGAGGAACCTACATGGTGATTATTCTTTGAAGAGATCTTTAACTTCAGTGCTACTACTTGAACATGAGAGCTACATGCTGAGTGAGTTACTTTGAGGTATATTTGATCTTTGCTCTTGTCTGCCCTAGTTTACTCTGTCTGACTGTCTCCAGTTCCAATCTGGGGGAATTTTATTGTCCAACCTCTGCTCTTCTTACCTGTATTTACAGCAGATGTAATTTACCTTGGGTTGTAAAGCCTGTGTGTATTCACTAGCTCCTGCTGTTAAAATTGAGGGAAGTTAAAATGCTGGATTTGTTAATAAAATCTAATTCTAATGCTGCCAGGGATGAAGATTTCAGGCATCAGCCTACACCAATGTCAAAGATACAAAGACTTATTGCTTCCACAGGAATTTATGGGTAGGACTAATTCAGGCCCTTCATACCAATGGCCACATTCCTCTCTGTATCACACCATTTCAGGGCAGAGGCAAACATAACCCCAGGAATCAGAATTTCACATCTTCTCATTTAACAGAACTGCTTTACTCACTTTCCTCTTTTTTTAGTCATTTATTCAGACACTCTGAGGGTTGAAAAGGAAATGCAGGCGGACAGCTGTTTCACACATAAAGCAGTCTTCTCATGGACCTTTGGATCTCAGATCCACAGCCAGGCTGTGTGTTAGAGCACAGCACATGTACACTCATAGAATCTGGCCCTCCGGGGTAAGGAGCCCTCCAGCCCACACCCACAGTAACCTCTGCCCTGAGCCCACATAGACATAGACAGACAGCTCCTTCTGCTGCCTTCCCAGCTGTGCCCACAACACAGCTTCACCCCATCCAGATGCTGAAACTTCTACAAGTCCAGCTCCTTCTCAGAAAGTTTCTTTCTAGGCTCCTGCTGTTTAGTTTTTCAATGACTTTAAGTAGTTCAGCCTGTGCAAATTCAGTGGCTGCTGACTCCTTAAGCCTAATATTAGTGCTACTTAAAAATACTAAAATATATACCTAAGCCGAAGAGGTTATTTTAAAACAGCAGAAGTTATTTATGTTTCACATTATTTAAAAATAATTAAAAACATACCATGAAAGAGTTACTATTACATTTGCTGGAGAACTCCTGTAAGGGTATGCTGATTCTGTCATTCCTATCAAAGCAGAACTCAAATGTGATCTCATAGCTGCCCGGAAGGAAAAATGGCTGTAAGGATAAAAGTCTAAACAGGAACGAAGAGACAGGGACTCCAACGTAGACTTTGCCACGTCACACTTTCCTTAGTTTCCCAGTTTATAAAACAGGTTTACAAAATTTAGCTGGCTCAAGCCTAAGGAATGGGATGCAACTGTACTAAAGTAGGGAAAATAGAAATCTCTTCCTCAGGGTTTTTGTCTACCCAGTCATATGCATTACAGTAATTTCTAAATTAGGTTCTTGAAAAGACAAACTAGTTGCTAACAGTCAGACACTGTCAATCCATTATGCAAATGGCAACAAACGAAATGAAAGAACTGGAGGACAGGGTAGAACACAAAGTGACTGTGGTTTCATCAGACTAAGCTATTGCACAGAGGGATGCAGAAGTAGGGTGTTGTACTGTTGTGCAAATAAAAAGGCAAAGAGTGGGGTCTAAGTTGTAATGGAAAGAGTGCTTCAGGGCCAAGGACTGCTGTGCCTCCAGATGTCAGTAGTTTGTTAAACATAGCACAAAACAACATAAAATGTAAAAAATGCAACTGGAACAAAAGGTTAGGCTGCCTCTCTCCATGCCTCAGTGAAAAGAATGAGAAGGAAAACAAAGTCACTGGGCAGCTGTGGTTTCTCAGATCTTGTTGGTGCTTCTCAAAGCTTGCTGGTGCTTTGCCATCTCCTCCATTGTCACCAGGGTTGTGTCACTACACAAGCAGCACCCTACCATTAAGCAAATAGGCTCTCTCTCATCCCACCAGTACATAAACAGTCCCCTACCAGGGCAAAAGCATCCTCTCATTACCATGCAGCACCTCACTATTCCCAGCACAGCATCCCACTCCTGCACCACAACTCTATTACACAAGGACGTGTCAGCAACCTTGCTCTTGAAGTGACAACTTTGGGAAAGCATTACTGAACTAAACAAAGAGTTCTGCTCGGGGCCCTTCTTTAAAAGCTTCTCCAATTTTCCTTTATCTTCATACTTTCCATCAAAGGGTCAGCTCTGCTAACAGAGCTGAAGCTGTTAGCTATAGCCTGGACCTTATTTCCCATAAAGATACATCAAAGGCATTCTTAGAGATTCTCCCACTAAGAAGTCAGGTAATGAGGTGAAAGGAGCACGACTTAAGATTTTCTGCTCTGAAGGGCACTATCATTTCAAAACTTCAGCTGTATATAAAGCAGCCTTCCAGTATCTATAAAAACCAGGGCTACAAAAACCTGAGGAGGGACTTTTTGCAAAGCCATGGAGCAATAGGATGAGGGGGAATGGTTTTAAACACAAAGAAGGGCAATTTATTTAGATATCAAGAAGAAATTCTTTAGTGTGAGGGTGGTGAGACACTGGCACAGATTATCCAGAGAGGCTGTGGCTGCCCCATCCCTGGCAGTGTCTCAGCCCAGGTTGGATGGGGCTTGGAGCAACCTGGGCTGGGGGAGGTGTCCCTGAACATGCAAGGGGGGATAGAACTGGATGATTTTTAAGGTTCCTTCCAATCCAAACCAGGCTGAGATTCTATGATTTTGTACTTTCTAAATGAAACAAACCCCTCAGATTGTGAAAAATCATATTCTGGATTTGGATTTTAGGAAAAAATAATGTATTCTCTTCTAATTCAAGTAAAAAATAGTAACATTTCAAAGCAGGAATTGCAAACCGTCAAAAATCTAGGCAAGCTTTGGAGAAAACAGCAACAAGTCATATTATACTAGCTGCTGTTATTGCTAAACAAGTCAGCAAGCAGCTCCTGCTTCAGGTCTGAAAGAGTCTGACTCCTTTCCAGATGCCTCATCTGGTCTATTAAAAGATATTAAATCTCCCAGCATGCCTTGCCTTATTCATATGTTTAGGCCTCTTCTGCTACAATAAATAGTAATAATAGGATATTTCTGTAAGAAAAATGACATTTCAACAATGTTAGTACTTCTTTCATCAAAACCTCATTCAAGAAAAGTGGGCTGGTTTTGTCAAACTGTCTTTTTCAGCAGGCACAGACTTCCACATTCTGTATAACAATCCAACTTAGCAAGAATTATCAGTGTTCCAAAATAATACATAAACAGTGGTAAAATGCGATGATAGCTTTCATTTGGGAAAAGCTTAAACAGGATAGAATTGGATCAGAAAGGAGAATCAGCAGGGGTATTGCTCACAGAGGCAAAGGTCCTCTGGCAGGATCTCAGCCACAGGCCATGGCTGAGACAACCAGCATTACAAGAGTCAACTGGCCAATTTTAATTCAACAATAAAACCATCTACAACTGAATTAGAGAGTCACAAATCTCTGAGCACACTTGGGTCACCAGCTGTGATTGGAGAACGATTGTGCTGCAGTATATGTCGCAGGAAAATCTTTCCAGTTTTCTTTAGAAGCATCCTGCACAAGTGACTGGGTACTTCTACCACAAGGCTGTGTTACTCGGATCTGTTGTACTAGACACTGGCTTTCCTTAGCTGCCATTTGCATGCTCCAAAGACTTAGGTTCCTTTTTCCTGGGCTGCTACACAGACACTGCAGGGCATCTCTGTTCAGATCTGTTTTTTACTCTTGCACTAGGAGCAGTAACCTCTCATGTCCAGACATCAAACCTTTCCATGCTGCTGCTCTCTACCTGAGCCAGGGACAAGCCTCTTGGGTGAAATCGAGTCTCCTACAGGAAATGTTGCAGGACTGGATCAAAGCTACACACTCTGTTAAATTTGAATCCTACCTACATCCAAATTCCATGAAGCTGATCTACTTAATCATCCTGGTAGCTAGAGCCTGTTGTGAGAGGCAGACCTGCCCAGCAACAGTGATAGAGACACCCAGCTAAGAGCAGATCTCTGTTTCACAGAAGAAATCACATCCCTTCCTATACTATTAGCCTCTTTTCCCCAAACCAGCTGCTCTGCATGATCAGGGAGAGCTATCACCCAGATGCCTTCTTACTATTATCCCACTCAACACCCCATAACAACATGAAGTGGAAGGAGAAGCCAGGGCTGATAGCAGCTGTGTTACTCACCCAAGGAGACAGCCAGATGTTATGTGCAAATAATAAATGCAAAGCAGCCTGGACTGCTGCAAGGGACCTTGCAGCCAAGCCTATGCTCTCCCTGAAGGGTTTGGTTTTAAGTTTTGGTCTTTTTCACTTTAGGACCCCAGAGTTAGGGTGTCTTAGACATTCCTAGACACTTAGAGAAGTCATCAGAAACAAAAAATAACAGATCAGTAACTCTAACACAATCACCTCCTCCTACTCATTCCATAGAGCATCAAATCATTCTAACATTAACCTTATAGGCAGCAAGTTATTAGCTATCTAGGGATATTGCAAGATAATAGTGGTTTATTTATGAAAAAAATATTTATTTAGTGGTTTATTTTCATAAATAAACCCATGGTTCTTCAGAACACCACCACAAAGAGGTTTAATTTGGCAAGAAAAAAGAACTCTGAATAGGATCAATGGTTCTGTTGAAAAAGCATTACCAATCTACTATGAATAAGAGAATATTCTCTCATATAAAGGCCAGAAGAAAATTAAGACAAGATCTTTTACACATGATAGCAGATATTAAAACCATGTCTATGTCCCTAAACATTTCATTGTAAAATGTAAATGTAAAATCTTCTGTGAGTGTAGTTAGCTGCTTTGATGTCGGAAAACCAAGCAGGGGGGGAATTTTGTCTATCTGATTCATTTCTTTGGGAAAAGTAGTTCCACCTCTAGTGGAAATTCTGCCAAATTTCTGCATCCATTTCTGCTGGAAGAGAACCTTGTTTCTCCTTTTGCAGACTGTAACCAATCATAGAAAGTGATCTATAAGAGTAACTTTAAAGCTGTCTTCTCTCTGGCAAACATCCCTTGCCCTGTGTCTGATAAACTGGGAGGAACTCCCCCTGCTTCTCATTTCAGGGTGTGGTGCTTGAATTAGTTTAGCTCCCAAATTTGTTCCCGATTGTTCCAGTTGCCAGTGAGCTTGGAGATGGGTTTACCACTGCAGTGCCCTTACTGACTTTGTACCAGTTGTCTGTTTAATGGTTCCCTGGGATTTCTGTTCAGTGTTTAACTTCTAACAGGATTTATAAACTCTCACTCCCTGGAGCTTGCTAATGCATTTCTATCCCTTGTAACAGATTGACAACCAATCCTCTTATTCTCTTATATGAAAGGACTCCAGCCCTTTCCCAGAGTGAAAGATACCCTTTGTCAATAACAACCTTGAGAGATATTATTGAATAATATCAAAAAAAGATGGTGAACATCCAGTTGGAGCAGGTAGGATTTGATTAGTTCTGTATTATACTTCCTGTTGCTACTCATCCTCTATCTCACAGCTAGGCCTAAGGCCTGCAGAGATTCACACTGTCCCCTCAATGCCCATGAGAAGCAGTGACTCCAGATAGGTTGGACTGTACAAAATTCACATTCTGTTTGCATGGACCACTTGAGCCTGGAGAAAAACAGAGTCATTTACACTGACAGCTCAAAAACTGTGTGCTTGGGAATGCACCCTTTTGAAAGCAAAATATTCCCAAAATTGCCTTGCTTGAAATAAAGCATAGATATGATTTTTTTATTATTTTTGTTCTTTTTTTTTAAAGAGAGTCAGCCCACATTCTTGAGCACCAGTTTACTATGTAAGTTCAAAATGGGATTTTTAATGGATTTGAAAGGATAGACTGACTATTAGACACTTGATTGTACATTCAAAGGGGTGTGTGGAACACTGCTAACTTCCTTATTTGTGTGATGTGCTCCAGTAAAAACTTCCAAGAGTGAAGCTACATAAGCTGCTTTAAATAGTTTCATTCATTTGAATAGTAGATGGCTATCTGGTCATCTAAAGCAGCTCTGAAACAATGCAATTTTGATTGCAGAAGTTAAATTTTATCTTACTGGAAAGTTATTTCATGTATCTCACCAAACCTAATTCAGAAATTAGAAACTATTTCTCCAGACTGTTTGTGATACCTAGTTGCACTGCTCTCCATATTCCCAGGAGATGCTAACCAGGGGAATGGGCTCTCCAGTGCAGCCATGTGATGTTAAAGCACCTGAACAAGAAGCATCTTTTCCAAGTGCTGGCATGCTCTTGAGCACTTCTCCTTTGCTTCAGGAATTCTGTCAGAATGCCATCAACAGGACAGCCTCTGAGGCATCTTTAAAATGTGATACACAGTACACTACAAATACTGACATGACCTTTACATTACTAAAACATCTCCAGTTGTAAAGCTGATGGTTGTCTCAAGTGACAGTGCCTGCCAGGACTGTATAATTGCTCTTTATTATGTCTTGTGATTCTGCATTTCCTTCTCCACATGGTATTTTTTTACTACATGCTAAGTATTTCTATGTTCCTGAGCTTTTGCTTACAGCCTTCAGACAAGCATTTCTTACTTGTTTTTTTAATGGTACTGTTCTTGAAAACTGCTGTTCCAGCCATTTAATTTACTTGAATAATTTCTTACCTGCCAGCTTATTTATATCATGCCTCCAAATGCCAAGACACCTTGAGAAGAACTCACAAACTTCTGACATCCAGTAAAAACACTATCAACCTTGACAATGCTTTTTTTTTAAAAAACTCCCACCTTCTCACATCTGTTTTTTTTTACACGTATGAGTGCATTTGTGTGTGCAGCTGCTGAGGTCAGAGAAGGGGAAGTGGAATTTTTTTTAACAATAACATATCTGCAGTTTTAAATTACTTAACTATAGGCAGCCAATCTATATGATGGCAAAATGAAAGATGATAAAGCAGAGTATCAACACTGCTTAGTGGTAACTGAAGCAGCAGGACTGTGAATTCACCAACTGATTGGGGGCTGCCATTCCTTACCAGACTGAGGTCCTAGATGGATCCAGCCTTAGGACAGTTTTCCCTAGGAGGGCCATTCAGGACCCTTAGCTAAAAGTGTGATTTCTTTCATGAAACAGTTTATTTAATGATTCTTGGGGTTCCAACCATGCAAAATGACTCCTTAATCTGGGGTGAACTTGGGCTATTTTCTACAAAAAAAATCCCAAACGTGAATAACAGATAATAAATTAAAATAGGACTTTGATTTTCCTACCATGAATTGCATTTGACACTTGAAAGAGTCCAGTACACAAGAAAAAGCCTAAACCATGAGCAGAAATACTGACTGCCCCCCTCTGACTGCTGATATTTGCAGAGGTTTGCAGGACACCTATATCTCCCACCTGCCCTTCACCTTCAGGTCCAGAGCTCACAGTTACCAATATATAACCCACTAAGAATTGAAGAACTCCATCACTGACACCTCTCACAAATGAGCTGATGAAAAACAGAGCTGCAAGGCAGGAATACTGCAGCCACTGGTGCATCCTCAATGGTGTTCTTCATCTAATGCTGTCACCTCTGAAGCCAATAAACACTACAGACTCCTGAACACTAAAGTGGAAATCTGTGTAATACTCGTGCTCTGTGAAAAATCCTTGTCCAAAGCATAAAAGATAAGTACAGTGCTTCTTTAGTGTCCTTCTGATCCCACTTCCAAAGGAAAGTAAAATTAGGTTCCCAGGTCTGCCTCAGAAAAAGGGGAGGATGGTTCATTTATTTGATTTTAGAGGAGGGTTAATATTGTTAATCAGTATTATGACATGAAACTAAAATTCTTGACAGGTGGCATTAGACATCCATCAGAAGCACACTGAAGAGTCTTTTAAGAAAGTGGTAATAAACTCTTGCAGACAATATCCAAGAGGAGCAGGTGCTTAATATTATTTAATCTCAACAGAGAGCACATGCATTTGCCAAGTCTTATTTTTATGACTGACAAAGGCAGAAACAAGCAGGAGAATGGAGGAAAGTCACTAGAAAATTAAGATATCATCAAAACAAGAAGCTTTAAAAATCCTCCAAATTATTCTGAACTCCAAACATCACTGGAAAGCAGCAGCAAGACACTTCAGATGTAATATAATTAATGTTCACTTTGAATCTATTGTACACGGCCACACGGAACAAGAAGGCACCAGGGGAAACAGCTGTGCTGCCTTCATTCCCTTCACTCCTTCTCCCAAGGAATTAATTGCTGCTACAACACCTTTGGGAGTTACAAGTTTGATTTCACAACTTTTGCATATTCCTGCCCCCTGGTGAGGGTACAAACAATCACAGTATACAATAGATCATGTTTATATATCTGAGGGATAGGATCAGTCCCAAACTATTTGACTTTCAAAACAAGATATATCATTCATTGTTATCTTGGTTATCAGTCTTCAAACAAACTGCTCTCATGAGAATTCCATGCCATCCCATTAAAACTTGAAAACAGCTTGGAATCTCAGGCATATTTTTATGCTCAAGTATATGGTCTTCTTCTAGACATGGATAGCTAATTAATGTTACCAGCTTAGGTTTCAATTTATCTCTTACCTACAGGACATTTATTTTAGATGTTCTTATCAGAGCAAACCAGAAATGATCTTTACATTGGCAATCTCTACACCATGGTGAAAACACTTCTATTTTCCTACTCTAACTACCTTCTAATAAGTTGTGCTCTGACTTGCTCAAATAATTCCTAACAACTACCTTGAATCTGAACTTTTGAAAGTCATTAGACAGATGTTGTTCTTCAATAAAGACATCAATTGACACTTTGCAGCCACATGTCAAGCACACTGCAACAGTTTCTTGATCTTTCTAAAACAACAGGGGAAAACTTTTCAAAATATAACAGTAATTTTGTGTGCTCAACTTGACAGTCTAAATAGGTTTTCAGAGCACTGTTGCTGAGCATTTCCTAGAAAAGCAGTCCTTTTGATTTGTTGAGGATGGACACTTGAAATCACAAATCTCTTTTAACAATCTTAGCTTGTTTTATGTCTCACCAACAAACCCAATTTGTATTACAGACAGAGTACCACTGATAATTCTCTGGCAAGAAACAGAATAAATGCCCATTAGCAGTTGAAATTGTCTAGTGATTTATTAAGAGGAGTAAGTATGGAGTTTTAACATGAAATTACATTTAGTGCAATGTCACCACGTGGCCAAGATGCCAAGCCAGACTGAGGAGCTCCAGTTTGTCCCATGCCACAAGGGCTTCCCATGATCATCAGCAGGGCTGTTAGGTGATGTGGCAGCTAACAAGGTATTAACTCAATTGTGTGAGACCCAGACAGACTCATGTGGTAATAGCTGAGACTGCTGGAAACCAATGTCACCCCTCCCCTGTAACAGTCTCCTTCCACGTGGCTCCCAGGAGCAGGAAAGCTGTCCAACCTGCACTGTGCTAACTAATAACATTCAGGAATTTTCCTTGGTATTGCAGGAGCATAGTTTGGAGAGTGTAAAATTAATTTAACGTTGTTAGTAACAGAGGAGAATGTCAACCAGCACTGCCTCAGTAGTAGAAAGATGAAATGGGTCTGGGAAGAGCTGCCTGTTCTTACGTTGCTTATGGTCATAAGGAAGTGTTTTAATTTGTCCCAGCTATTTTCATAGCATGAAACTTAAGAGTTGTTTTCCCCATGCTGTGAAACCTGAACAAAATCTATAGCATCAGCAGCACAGTGTTAGACCTCTCCAATGCAGGTGGCTTGGCAGCTGTAGAGAAGGCTCATGTAGTTGCACCAGAGGCACATAATGTAGGCTGGAGGACACCTTCCAAATGTTTACAGATGGGTTTGGAAGCATTTTAAGACCATTTAAACAAGGTGGGGTTTATACCTTTAATCCTGTATGAAGCCTACTTGATTAAGAGAATATGGCACCTCTGTGGCTGCCCAGTGGCACTGACTGCCCTGGCAAGGGCAGAAAAACCAAGGAGTTGGTACACCTGCCTCCAGAGGAGCCAGTGAGGCTGTGAGGAAGCAGGATAGAGGCTCTTCTCCAGATCATGAGACTACACCTCTCCCCCAGGCAGTCTGCAGAAGAAACAAAGACTGGTAAGTCATAAAGAGATGCTTTTAGTCATTGAAGGAAGGGCAAGAAAAAATATATTAAGCACTCCTGCATCATTTTTCTCACAGGCTGGCAAAGCCAGCACTGAGCAGTGTACCAAAACAGAGTGACAAACACTGGGGCCCCCTGGGTACGGGTGTCGGTTCTGCTCAAGCAAGCTGCCTTGGCTGGGATTTGAGAACTCTGGCGTGTTGAATGAGATTTCTGAGTTACTGGAGAAAGTTCAGAGTTCCCCTCACCCTGAGCACCTCACACACCCGGAGGGGATGCAAAGATCTGTGTGGGCATGGTCTGTTTCCTGGCGCTAGCTGCGTGTGTCAGAACTGCACCCCACTGCTGATTTGTGCCCCTGCAAAACCCCCAAGGCTTTCCAGAAGCACTGGACAGAATTCCAGCTGCAGAGCTGTCAGACAGACAGTTCATGTTCCACAAAGTCTGCACAGGCACCCACATTTCTATCTGCATTCATCCAAAAGTACTCCTGCCCTAGAATACTGGTGCCACCTGGTAGAATTACACGACTGTTCTGGACCCTTGCTTGTTCTGTTTATAATATCACCTGGAGATTTCCTTTTCTAAATTGTTGCTGCTATTCCAGCCATTGCTATAGTACTGGCAACCAGGAAATTATAGGGTAAGGATTGAGACTTAAAAGCTGACTTTAGTAGCACACATAGAAAAACAGTACTGCCCTTCAAAGTGCTTTTAAAATTAACTCTTCCTGGGATCTGAATGTTTGAACGTGTGCACATATGGTGTTTGCTTTGGTTTGTGTGTTTCTGACATGTGAAATTATTTTTTAATAGCTTCGTGCAGACAGAGTAGCAAAATGTGAGGCACTGTGCTACCAGGAATATGCAATCAACATCACCAGCAGAACCCAAGTCAAAATATAAATACATAATATCTGCTTGTTCTCCAAGTGAAAATCAATTCTCTTGTAGATGCTTAATTACTTTTCCCCTCTCCCTCCTTTTTTGTCAGCTTAAATTGATTTTAGAACTGCTTTTCCAAGGAGTCTCCCATTTATCAGGCACTCATGGGCAACTGAGAAGCACATCACTGGAACAGTCAGGCCGTTCATAAAATGTTTTGTTGTCAGGCTACAAATATCACATTTGGGATTAGAGTTAGGTCCCAAAATAAAGTGCAACTGGGAATCTATTATGTAGGACTTCAATGTCTTTGCAAGGATACAGCTTTGAAACCTTCAGAAAAGGCCAAAAAATACTTTAGTGTATTTTTGCAAAATGATAGTGTCTCACCCTCCCCCCAGGAAATTAATCAGAGTGTAATCAAAATGTATTTCCAGCTGCTGAAGTTCACTTCCTCCCTTGCAGATTTTTCTCACATAAATTGAACCTCAAATTCAAAGTCATGTTAACTGGACAGCTCTTCTCACAAGCTGCATGAAGTGGCAGTACCTGCTCTTAGCTTTATTGTGCTTTTGGTAGCCCTGCTTGATGGGACTTTCTTACAAAGATCACACACAGGGGGGAGAACTACAAAAAAACCCCAAAAACAACAAACCCCCACCCTCCCTGTAGCTAACATTTACTGCAAATCAAGCAGAAACTTTGTAAATGGCAGTGGAACAGATACTCACTCAGAATCCTGACTTTGGATGTGGTATTTCCACCCAGCAAACTAGGATCAATGGAGCTTACCAATCTAAAGTCAGAAAATTCATGGGTTGAGATAGGCAGTTTGATAGGTAAAGCGACAGCTGCAGGCACAAGCAAAGCAAAATAAAAACTTGAGTCACTGTTTCCCATTGGTAGGCAGGTGTTCAGCCATTTTCAGGAAAGCAGAACTTCATCATGCATAAAAATTACTTGGAAAGAGAAACGCCATAACTCCACATGTCTTCCACTCCTCCTCCTTTCCCCATGTCACACGGTGTGCAATATCCCTTTGGGCAACTGGGGTTAGCTGTCCAGCTCTGTCCCTTCCCCATTTCTCTGTCCCCAGCCTGCTTACTGGTATGAGAAACAGCAAGAGCATTGATGCTGTAAGTGCTCTTCAGAAATGACTAAACCATCCCTACCTTATCAAAACTGGCTTGGTCACAAATTCAGAAACTCGCACCATGCAAGCTGCTATGAAGAAAATTAACTCTATCTCAGTCAAAATCTGTGACAAACATAATGATGAACAATTAGAGCTGAAAGGAAAAGGCAAGGCAGGCAGAATGTAATTAGCCAGGTGGGAATAAAGCCAGAACACTGGGGCTTCATGTCCTTACTCTTGTGAAAAGAACAACAAAACAATACTTGCACCACAGCACCCAGGGTCTGGAGTTTTGCTGGTATTGGAACTCATCCCTGCTGACTTTTGTTGTTGATTGTCTTAGGTATGAAGACTGAGGAGAGAGCCAGATCCATTCAGAGACAAAACAAAATCCATCTCAGCAATTTAAAGGGACATGCTATCAAACTGCAAATAACAGCACTATTGAAACAGGTGGCTGGGGGGAATCCAGATTCTCCAGGTAACTTTAGGAAAAAGCACACTAGAGCAATAAAAATAACCCTCCAAACATTGAAAATACTGCACTATTGAGTTAGAAATAATTAATTTGCCTAACTATCCAGAGCAGGTATCAACAAACACACCACTAGATATGGTCATGATGCTAGGAGAAAATGTAAAATGCTGGTAGGCTCCTAAAATGGCTTTGCATACTAAAATCACAGTTAAGATTTTAATATTTGTATGTTTTGAACTGTTAATGCCTAACATATGGATGAGGGCATCTCAGAAATAGTGTACAAATTACTGGAAGAAGATGGAAGAACTTCCACTGTGGAAGACTTTGTCCTGATAATTCAAATTTAAAGCCTGAATAACATCATAACATCACCAACTGTTTTAAATTTCTTTCAAAACAGATGTTCTAGCTTGAGCCATATATCTGTATGTTCATTTTGTAACTGTGAATGTTTTTATCATTCATGTGAATGTCTAGTACTGCTCTGAATCTTACTCAGCTCTTCATCTCTACAAATCCACAGAGCACAGCATGTTTCCTTGGTGTAAAAAGACTGGCCTTTCACAGATTTGTGGACCTCCTTTTCAAAGTTTCTTCTAAAATTTTCTGATCTAAGTGATTAGGTTAAGTTGTCAGCTTGTTAGGAGATAAGTGGGGGATGACATTACCTTGAAGCAGTTTTTCTTTGTAGAACAGACTTAAGTTTTGTTTTGATGAATAACAAATAACTCAATAAAGAATCCATTCCTTGTTCTGCTTTGGGCAATGCACTTTCTAGCATGTCCCCTCTGAGCTGGGAACAGAAATGTTCCTTCTCACTTCTCTCATTCACACAGCTCCACTAAACAATGCTACTCTTGGATTTAGTCCCTAGAAAATCCTCTTGGCTCAGAAAATGAGGTCCTGTGCATAGGCATGTACTTGGTGATGCTTTCAGCAAACTAGTTTGAAATAGAAACTCTTACATTTAGCCTCAAAGAGTATAAACTTTCACATCACCTGCCTTACTGCATCTTTAAAAAACCAAACAAACAAAACCAAAACAATGACACAGAGAGAGAAGAACTTTTGTTTCTTTTCTATAGTGATGTCTAACTTCTTGAAGGGTGAAATCAGATTAGTCAGGTAAAAGTCATGCATTTGACAAATTTGTCTTCAATGTACACTGTAAACTGAGGGTTTGATAAATAGAAGTGTAACAAGAATGAGAAGAGGTTTACTTTCCTCTCATAGTGAAGAACATACTTCTTGGAAGAGAAAAATAAAATATTGCTACTTAGCCCCCTTTAAACCTGTTCAGCAGCATGTGAAGGATGGATCTTGGGCTTATATGGTTTAATTCTACTGTGTATGAGCAAGAAACCAAGCCTCATTCATATATAATATATATACACATACACACGTACAGAATTTAAGATTCTACTCAGCAATTCACACTGTCTCAACACAGCAAGATACCAGTTGCACAAACAGGAGAAACATGCTGATGAGATAATTAAGCGGTATAAAAGAACTCACTCAATTGACTTTGTGCATTTCTAATCACATTTTGCAGACAAGATCCAGTAACCCCTGAGAGTACAATGATCACTAAACTGAATACCAAGTTCTTACAGATTTCTTAAGTTCTCAAAGGTTGAAATGATCAATTCTGAAATATATTTTGAGAAAGGGGGGAAAAAACATATTAGCTATAGACTATAACAGTAGCCACAAGCCCAATTCCTGAGACAAGTGCCCTGCAAACTGAAAAAAAATGTGAGGAACCGCTCTCTTCTTGTCATGATATCCAGGAGCAAGTTCACACTGTGCTCCATCTATCCAGTCTATGAACTATCTTCTTTCCCAGGATTTGTGGTGTTGCAGCACAGTGGTAATGGGACCCTTTGAACTATCCTGATGTAGCAATGTGACATTAATAGGTTTCTCTGTGAGATGTCTTCCTAGACAGCAAGGTGCTGTTCTTTCCAGAAAAACACACACCACACTGTGCTGGGTAGGAGGAAAAAACATAGCTAGTCCCAGACTAATTTGACATGGTTTGCAATACCAAAATAACATTAATTGCATTTTTTAAAATAATCTCTCTCTAGCTAATACCAATTAATGGTAAAGATCAGTTTTAATGCCAGGATCCCTGCTGGCTTGAGGCACAGTGTGTTGAAGAAGGAAATTTTGAAAACTTTTCTGGATGACAGGAAATGTTGGCATGGTGACCACCTTCACAGCTATTGTCCCTGATGAAACTGGCTTTTGCTACTTCCTCAGCCATACAAGGTCCTCTATAGTGTATTTTCTCCTTTACTTGAATGCTGTGATGAAAGGTTCAAATTTTTTTCCCTGCTATACTTAGTATCTGTCCTTGTATGCAATAGTTTTCTTTCCCTTCCAGATGTTATCAAAGTCCAATAAGTATTCTTGAGAGCCAAGACAGATGTAAGCTATTTTTTAAAACACAGTTCAAGCCAACTTTCTTTCTTTGAGATGTAAAAATATAATGAAACATTATGAATGCTTTTTAATTCTATAGAAATGCAAAAATAAGTGCTATCATAGTAATTAGGTTATTTATCATCCTCTGTCAAGGCCAAATCCTAGCTCTAATAGCAATCACCATGGCTAGGCTCCAATGCAATTATTATCAGGGACCTGCTCCAAAGACCACAGTCAAAGTCAATGAGAAACTTTTTGCCACTGAGCTCCGGGTACTCTGGATCAAGCTCCAAGCTGTCCAAGCTCACAGAAGCTGCCTTTGGTCCTCACAAAGCCACAGAGAAAAAGCCTCACAAAGCTCACAACACAGAGGCTGCTGTTCATGGAGCTAAGTCTAAACAGCAACCTCCACAGCTCCGTGTGGGGAAGTTTAGCCAACCAGCTTCAAAAAAATAGCAAAGTTCTTTCCTTTGATACCTATGGTTGCTGTAACCCTGTCACCTTAACAATAGAGGTAGTGCTGATCAGTCTCAGTACTGTCACTCCTGCTTGAGGATCATCCAGATGGACAATGACTATTAACTGCCCTACATTGACTTGGCAGGTCAGAAACAAATTGCAGCTCAGACAGCACCTAATTGAAAAAATGGCAGCAAGACCTTTTATTTTCCCAGCTTCTCCACTTCATGCTTAAATCAGGTATAAGGAGCAAAGTTAAGCTGTAACAGCTGAATACTTCCAAAGCAAAATCAAGTTTGCTAAAGGAATATGAAATTTTCATTGCTGTTGCGGGTAGTGACACACATTGCTGCTGGTTTTAATCAACAGATAATTAATAGCAAATTACAATCATAACAACATATTTCATCCCAAAGGCTCCAAGGGCTCTTGATAAAAAGTTGGCCAAATGCTGAGCTTAATTATACTCATGCAATCGAGTTCAAATGAGAGTGGACTTTCTTTAACCTCTGCAGTGCAGCCATTTCCAAGAAGGATTAGAGCACCTGCTCATCAGAAGACACTGCTCTGTGCAACAAGAAAGGTCGAGAGGTAAAACTCTCTGAAAAAGTCAACAGAAACACTGGGGAATGCTTAGCAATTCTTGCTCAGCCAGGAACTGGGTGAGGGAAATGTTAGTCTTACCTTAGCTAGTACAGACACAATGCTATAGGATCCTGCATGAAAAATGCAAACTGGAACCTTAAGATTCAGCTGCTGCATTTCCAAGCCACCAGAAAAACACCCTTCTGCTCAGGCAGTACTGTCATGCTGGGCAGCAGCTGCGTGGCTGCAGTCCTTATCCAAGTCCTGTGGCTAGCCATAACCTTGCTGAGCTTTGGAGATTGGATGACTTAAAACCAAAAGGGTAATGACCACAAACCTTGACAATTTACCAAATTACTGTCAACAAAGACTAACTGCTACTGCAGGAAACAGTGCTTGAATTTGGGACACTACTCAACAGGGGATCTCTGTTTGCTCTAAGTTTCTTCCTACCTAATAACTAAACATCAAAAGCTGCAATAGGAAAAGAACAAACAACCAACAAACAACCAACACTGCCCATAGGTATGCTTTGTTTTATTTTTCCTTTTGGCAAAAATACAGCAGTTTATGTTACCTTTTGGAAAGATTACATTCTGGAATTGTTTAAGCGGCCAACAAATAAAATAATCAGAGCAACAGTCTGTTTAATATGTCATCTAGAATAGCATTAAAAATACGGCACCATAGTTTGTAAAACTAGGTAGAATGAGAACTTGTGCAAACACAGCAGTAGCAGTAGTTCTTAAGCCTGCCACAAGAATTACTGAGTTGCTTTGTATTTAACAATGTAACTGTCTTCCTACAAGCCTGCAGACAACAGCTTCAAGGTGATGCTCACCTGCAGTTTATTCTAATAAACAATCACATTTAGGATTTCAGCCCTCAAACCCCTAATACTGACTTTTTTAGATTGCTAAAACAGTGCTTCAGTAACATTTCTTGCCAAATGCACATCTAGACTCTCCAGATTAGCCAGGTTACACTAAATTCCAGGAAGGGACAGCTCAGTCCCATCGCCAGGTTTGTCTCACACAGAAATCTTAAGCCTCTTCTCAGAACTGACTGGTCAGTGGGATGCTCCAGACTCACACCCTCCTTTCTCCCAGAGATAGTACATACAGCCAAGCCCATACCCACCTAATGTGTCCTTTAGGGGAGTGAGGTAGGGAAACAGGTCTGTGCCTCCAGAAGCATTCAACAGACTCCCCTAGAGATACTTCTGAGCTTGCCAACACAGCAGGCAAAGCCTGGCACATTTATAAATAATGGGGGGAAATCAGGAAACCATAGCTTTTCTCCCTCATGGGAGCTTCTTTAACCAGGAGCTCCCTTTTCTGAGATGTTTGTAAGGAATTCTGCAGCATCCAACCACATTACAAATCAGATGCTCAGTAAGTTCAAGGGCAAGAATGGGATCTTTACGTGCAGGTACCAAGAGCAGTACAAGTGTCAAAAGCACGACAAGCTTGTGCAGCCTGTGCTGGAACCATGATGCATTCCCATGGCTTTTAAAGTTACCTTAGACACATCTGCATGCTCTGTAAGTCAGTATAACTGCAGCCTCTCAAATCTCCAAGTTATGACAGAACAGTAGGAAACCTTTTTCAAGTCAATGAACTGTAGCATGACATCCAATTTTAAGCAGAATTTTTCACTGGACCAGGTCACAGCTCTCCTAGCAGCTAAAGCTTAAACAGAGATTATGACACTACTACAAAAACAGATCAGAGACTTCTTCCTTTCAAGGGATGCAGTCAGGATAAAACTGTAGTTAAGAAGGCTAGGAATGAAGGGAGGAGGTATGGGGTAGCATTTTGGCTCTGTGATACTACAGAACCAATTCCTAAGAATATAGAAATGTAGATTCATAGAAATATTTAGGTAGGAAAAGCCCCTTGAGCTCATCGAGTCTAACCCTAAACCTAATGCTACCAAGTACACCCCTAAACCATTTTTCCCTAAGCCCCATGTCTACATGTTTTTTTAACAGCTCCAGGGATGGTGACTCCACCAGTGCCCTGGGCAGCTTGTTCCTGTGCCTGACAACCCTTGCAATGAAGAGGTTTTCCCAGTATCCAATCTAAACCTTCTTTGGTGCCACTTGAGGCCATTTCCTTTTGTCCTATTGCTTGATACTTGATTGGGATACTTTCAAGGAGCTGTAGAGAATGGTGTGGTCTCCCCTCAGACTCCTCTCTAGACTCAACACCCTCAGTTCCCTCAGCTGCTTCTTTTAAGACTTGTGCTCTAATATTGGACCAGTAGTGTCATTTTAATATTCCAAATATCTCATGGACTGTAATCAGGCCAAGCTGAATTGAGGTAATCTTGAACTCTGCTGTCTCAAGAGAAGTGCACCGCTGAAATGCAAATCACATGCACCATCCAGAAGCTCATAAACAACAATTTGGGAACGACTGTGCAAACCCATTTGCTCTGCACATTATTGGCTATTAATGGAACTTTCCACAGAATATATTCCCTTAACATCAAGTTATTCTGCAAAATTGGAGCTTTCAAGTAAAAAGAAAGACACCTACACTAAAGCACCTCATTCAAAACCCTGAGAAGTGGTACAAAATCTTCTTCCTGCAGCTGCAGTTTATGCAGCTGCTTTTCAGGTGGGAGGCTTTAACCTTACCAAAGCAAATTGTCATGGAGGGAAAAGACAGCCAAGCCCACAGCACTGTAACAAGTGCTGAGGAAACCTACACTGTCACATGCCACATCATGGCAGGTAATCCACAATGTCAACGTAGTGGGAAGGCTGCAGCCTCTTCTGTACTCATGGCATACCCAGGCCCATAGAAATGTAATTCTGAAACAGATCCAGCCTCAGGAGAGTTAAATAGTCAGCACCACTCTGGGAGCAGGTCTCAGCAACTGAATGTACCCTGTATTTTAGAAAAGACAATCAGAAACCAGTACTTACCTTAAACACAAGGACAATGGGACTATGATGAAAACAAGGGCTAATCAAATGCTAATCAGCTGCACAATCTATAACCCTGAAATAATAGTAGAGATGCCAGAGGAATAGTTATCCATTGCTACTGTATAAATTAGCTAGAATATCATTAGCTGTTACCTTTTCAAACTACATGGGCAAAGAAACTTCCTGATTATTATGGTGGATTACAGGACAATCCAATTATTAGTCTCAGCATAAATATGCCTTGTAATTAATGGGCAACAGTGTTAAATTCAGCTAACATATTTTCTACATTAAAGCTCACAAGCAAGTCATTGAAGATTCTGAGCAATCTGGCAAACTGTGCCCAATTAGCTGTGTTTCAAAATGGTAATTAGCCAATTTTATGAGATGTATTGGAGACAAACTTTTCAGGAGGGCTTGTAGTGATAGGACAAGGGCTAATGGTTTTAAACTAAGAGGGGAGATTCTGACTAGTTATAAGGAACAATTTTTTTACAGTGAGGTTAATGAGACGCTGGCCCAGGTTGCCCAGAGAGGTGGTGGATGCCCCATCCCTGGAAACATTCAAGGTCAGCTGAATGATTCAGTTGAACAGTTCCCTGTTCACTGCAGAGGGGTGGCCTGGATGGCCTTTAGAGATCCTTTCCATCCCAAACCATCCCATGATTGTATGATCCTATGATCCTCTTCGTGCTTCCTACTGATAAACATCAGTGTTTATTTCACTGTTGCTGTATGATTAACATGTGTTAAACATTAGTTCACACATCATCCCTAAATTCACACAGATCAATGCCAACACTGAGAATACAAACAAACATATGGGCTGTTCAAAATCCACTGATGGGTGAAATGATAAACAGAAAATCCTCTCCAAACCTGCCCGTGAGGAAAAGGAAGGTAGGTCCTCCTGACTTGACACGCGTGTGGCAGCGAAATGCATGTAGCTGTCTTTGTGACAACTTTGTGTGTAGACAATGGATGCTAGCAGATATTTTGAATGTTACTTCACCTAAACAACAGAGGCTGTGTTTTAATGCAGTAAAACACAGAAGAAGCCATGGGACTGACTTCTCTACTGTGACAAACGCTCCTCTAAACCTGCTGCAAGAGTAACCAGCTTATCTTGCAAAACTCTCTAGAAGCTGGTATTTTGCTTCAGTCCTCTGGGCATTCATCACTGCCATTCACTCAGTTCAGAGAGCCACCTGGGAAGACCAAGGCACCCATTTTTTCCCTCACAGTTGTTACGGGACTGTGCCTGTCCTTGGGGAACTCCACACAGCAGGGCAGAGCACCTCAGGGATGCCAAGATGGCGGCGAGGCCTGAGGTGAGCTGCCCTGCCGGGGAAGCACTGCCAGAGACTTCTGACTGGAAATCTCACAGGGAAAAAGCGCCGTACTGAAAAGGATCCCAGGAAAGGGTGAATCTTACCATTTCTCTTCCGGCGCTTTGACGTTTTGGAAGAAGTTTGGAAACCTATCGACATTTCGGCACTTTGAAAACACAGTTCTAAGCTTTCCCATTTGAAGTAACTTTCCACTTGGCTACACGCACCACCCGAACTGTCAGCAAACCTTCAGTCTTTCTGGCAGCGCCCCTGACTTGCCGTTCACAACTTTTGGTAACTCAGGCCGAGGGGACACCACCAAGTGCTCAAGGGAACTGATCTGCAACGCGGGGCATCCTGAGAGAGTCCCGCAGCCTCCCCGCCGCCGGTCGAGGGGGAAAGGGCTATTCGGGAAGAGCCGTGGCCACCAGGCTGACCGATGGGCTACCAGCCGAGCGGCCCAAGCCTGAAAGGTTCCGCTGAGGGCGGTCCGGAGCCGCTGTCCCTCTCCTCAGGGGCGGGGCGGGGGCGGGGCGGCCCCGCTGCTGCGCGGGCGCTGCTGGGCGGGGAGGGCGCGGCGGAGCGGCGGGCGCCGAGCTTTAAATGAACATTAATATCGCTCGGGGAGGGCAGCGCTGGCGGTTCGGACCGGTCGGAGGTGGTAGCAAGGGCAGCTCTTCTTCCTCCGCCGCGGCGGCAGGTAGGGTGCGCGCTTTTGAATCCGAACTTCGGTCTTCTCCCGCCGTCCGCGGCGCCCTGAAGGGTGGGAGGGTGGCGATCTCCTGCCCCGCGGGTGTTAGAACCGCCGTGCCCTTCCCCGGGTGGGCTGCTGCTGCTGGGGCTTGGCGGGAGACGCGGTTGCCCTCGGGGAAAGGGCTGAGGCGGCCCCGGCGGAGCGCTGGGGGAACGGGGAGGTGGGGGCGGCCGCGGGAGCCGCTGAGGTAAATCGGGCGGGAAGCGGCTGCGGGCGGTCGCCTGTTGCCGTCGCGCTGCCTCAGGGTGGCCCTGCGGAGGTCGGTCCGCCGTGGCACTTGGTGGCTTTCTGTCAGGCACGGACAGTGTCTGCCGAGACCTGCGGAGCCTTCGTCGGTCGGTGTGCGGGTTGGTGGAGGCACATCCATCGCTGTAAGTGAGGGAAGGGAGAGCAGGGACCGGCGGGCCTCCCGTTTCAATGGGGACCTTAAACAGCCTCGTCCTAATGGAATTTATTTCCAGAAGGTGGAGTGGTTTGTTTTCTTTCGTTTAATATTAAATGCCTTCTAATGCTGGGTTGGTCTCTAGCGGAGCGTGGGTTTGAAAACGAAGTGTCGGTCTTGTGCTGTTTCTTGCTTGTTGGTGATGGATTTGAAGACTTAGTTATATTTCAGCTCACGTATTATCTTTGCTCAGTTGGTTTAGAACTCGTTTAAACTGTATTTTCAAGAGAGATGAGTGAAGTTTAAAGGAAATCAGGTCAGGCATAGATTCCGGGCATCCAACCTTTTTCAGGTCCCAGAAATAGCCACAGAAGTAGCGTGACCAATTCTTTCTTCACGCACAAAGCTTTTATTCTTATTTATTTATTTATTTATTATTTCTATTGTTGTAATTTCTGATAGATACTCGTGCTCATCCACTGGATGATTTCAGCTTAGTTTATAGAAATGAGCATGCTTTCTAAGCTTGTCTTCTTATGCAATTATATTAGCCTGCCTCGCCTCTATGAGGTTTGGGCAGATTGTTAGTTTCTGACCGATTCTTAAAATACTGGTCTGTGTAGGACAAGCTTTTTCTTTCTTCATTTTTGGGTTTCAGATCTCTGAGAAGGTAGTGGGCTTATTAGCTGTTGTGGGGTAAAAAAAAAAGTACTTTCATATTAATAAAATTGTTTCAGAGGGAGTGCTCTAGTTCTATTATTTTGCACTTGAAACGACGGGGTTAGTGTATGTTTTATGAACTGTTGAAACAAGAATTGACAGATATTTATCTTGCAGTATATGGGTCACATGATAACATCTTGCTCTGGATCTCTTACTTCTGTATTGGACAGATTTGGTTGCTAAGTAGCTATGAATTTCTAATCCCAAAGTAAATGATGTCATAATGACATCATCATGTCCTTTCACTTGATTGATTCTCATAGAGAACAGTAATGAGATTTGATATACATGTCCCATCTCTTTAATATTCTTCCTTTGCTTCAGGGGATTTCCTGACCTGCCTGGCAAATTCCAGTGAATCACACTGAGCTCTAGTAAAAAGACTTACTTTTGGAGATGAGGTGGAACATTAAAGGGACAGTGGCTGATCCTGGTCTCTTCAAAATCCGAGGAATTTGGCAGCTTATGTTTTAAATGTGGCGATCCAGATATGAAGGGAAGTGATTTAAAACTTGGAGTTATTAAATTTGTGTGAGGGTGCAAAAGTAACCTGAATTTCAAAGACGTTCATCTTGAGCTGTTCAAATTTACTTTAATTAGGTATGTGGAAGTTCAGAATTGTTGAGGACCAAATCACTCAATGTGTATGAATCTAAATATTTTAGGTTGGTCAGGGTGAACAGAGAAAACATGCTGATATTTTCCTTTATTTGCCAAAATACATTTCAGTCCTAAATGGGTAAGACCTGTCAGAAATTGCCATGATAACATTGTATTAAGCTGTCAGAAATTGCCATGATAACATTGTATTAAGAATTGGCAGCTCAGTTCTATTTTTTTTTTTTTTTCCTAGCTTGGTAGCCTAACTTAACCGTTGATAAGTGTAAAGTATTTTAATATCAACTTTGGCATTGGAACCCCTTGTAACAGAGTTCTAAATCTTTACACATTATAGAATGTCTAACAAATTGATGGGGTTTACTTTAGCTTTCTGAAGCTAATGTTACAAAGTATGTCATTTGGTAATGATCAGCATGGACTGCTAATTTTTAGTCTATTTTCACCATGTGTGAGAATGGGTCTGCATAAATTTTGGGCAGTGGCTTTCATGATAATTACTTGTTTTGTCATCATGAATTTCTTCGTCCCCAGGGAATGTGAAATATTCCAGACAGGGCTGTATGTATTTTCTGTGCTTAAATATTGCCATTTCATATGCATGTGAAATAGGGAGAAATGAAGCAATTTTTATGTCTGCTCTATTGAATGTGTAGTTTGCTTTGGTAAAGTTAAAAGTAGTGTCTTTTTCTTAAAGCATGCAGGGGCTGCCTAACTGATCTCAGTGGATTCATTAATATTACGGGTTGCTAAAATGCGATTCTAAAATAAACAATGATTTATTAGTGTGGATGAATTGGTGGTTAATGTATTTACTGAAGATACTGCTGATGTGGTGCTTCTGTTATTGCTAAAGGACTGTAGCACTGATGGCACTATCAAGTGTAACAGAGTAGTAATTAAGTATACCAGAGTAGTAAAACATACGGACTGGGAATAGGCAAAGTAGGAAGGTGTTTTTTGACTACATTTGCATGTATTCACCATTTAAGTGCAATCCAAGCTACAGATGCAAAAAGGAAATTTCTAACTAATCTGTAGGAATTCTGTATGCATCATCCTGTATGCAGTGACAAATTTCCACAAGCTTTAGATGCTTCCTGGGATGATTCAACTACGAACAAGTGATTTGGAAAAAAAATACTATCTCTGAAGAGAATCCTTGGTGACAATTTCTTTTCAAGTTATCTTAGGATTTTCTACTTACTATGATTTCTTCTAACTCAGGCTTGCCTTGAACATTGGAAACGAAAAATTAATTTGGACTTGGGGACATATCTGTGCCTTTCAACTGCATGTTAGGTGGTAATCTGTGACATTTGCATGGTTGTGCTTTTAATACGGTGACACATTTGGTTACATAAAATGCAGGACATGGTGCACCTCAAAGCCTTTTTGAATGCTTCTAAGGGAAGGTTGATGCTGCACTCCTGACCTCTTTGAACAGGCGATGACAGCTCAGATGTGTCCAGATGAAGACAGTGAACACTTTCTCAGTCCTGACAGTTTTTGTTTAAAAGGCAAGGTCAGTTGCTGCCGTGGCTCAGTAAAACAACGGTCAAGCCAACAAAGTCTCAACAGCAGTAACAAATGCAATATTTAGACTTTGGTTATCCACTGCAAGAGTAAGATGCATTCAGGTTATGGGTGAATTATCTGCTATCTGTTTGAAGAAAAAAAAATTAAAAAAATCCCCAAACAAACCCAACTGATATGCTTGGTAACTTCTAATGACTGAGATGTTCTGTTCCCCTGCTTCCAGAATCATGTCCTTTGACTGTCAGTGTGAGGGTAGTCAGATAACAGCCTCAACTTCTGCTTTTGTCATAAGCTCTGTGTCGGAATGAGACACCAAGTGGATTATTCGATCTACTTTTTTTTTATTATTATTTAGATTTTTAAGGGGAAAATAATATCTATAAAATCTGAAAATTTCTCCGGCCACTTGCATGAAATACAGTCAGGCTGGAAGGTAACCTGGTAAGTAAATTCACCATCATCTGGATCTCCTTTCCTGATGGGGGGAAAAAAATCTGCCAGCTGCACAAAGAGTGCTTTTTACAGAACGCAGACAGCATTTGATCCCTCCTATACTAGGAAGTAAAATAATTTAAAAATATATTTTGGTATACATGAGTGAATTTGAAGAAGGAATATCACACACTGTAGTACGAACAACCAACTGTTACTTTCCAAGAAGCCTTTGTGGTGTGTTATTTTATTTTGCAATAATTTTAATTGTTCTTGAGCTGTCCAACATGCAAGCTTGTGTCCACAGAAGATGCTGACCATGTCCACAATAGAGCTGATGTAATCTGCAGACCCAGAGCTAACTGCTGCTCTCAGCTGCACTGGTGGAGCTGGAACATTAGCATGAGAGGTCAAGCTTTGGCTTTGCCCCAAGGGAACAGACCCAAACCATTTGCATGAACATTCTGATATTCCTATATTGCTGCTTTGACCAGTCTTAAATGTGCAGGCACTGCCACTCTTAACAGTTTGGCTTTGTAATGAGAGCTCTTTGTTACAGGGAAAGCCTGTGGGTTACACTGAACCCACAAGGCATAACAGGTAGGAGTCCTTTGACTTCATCTGGAATCGATGCAGTGCTTTGAGGAATCACTTGGGTGTCTCAGGAACCCTATTTGTCTTGCTCTGTAGGAGCTGCCCTGTGTTGCTGTTGCCTGTTTTAAAAAAAAAACACCAAAAAACTCAAAAATCAACCAAACATCAAAACATTAACAAAGGAGCGCATCATCATCATCGTGGCTTGGCAGGCTTAAAGAAATAAAATCAGTGTCAGATGTGGGACTTACACTTTGGTAGCTAGCTTGATCTATTAGATATGAGAAGGGTTTTTATTTAAGGCTTCAATTAGGCATAGGTAGGTATCAGTTGTTCCAAAATTACTTTTCCACTCAAAATAATTTCTGAAATAATTAATCATCTAAAACCACAAGTTATTTAAGAATGATTAATGGTGTGATTTGTTAAGCTGTATGCTTTTGGGTTTATTCCAGTTTTGATCTTTATAGATAGTTAGCAAATGCTGATTTTATACAGAATCACTGTCTTAAAATAATCATTTTGTAAATGGAATCTTTTCTTTCTAAAACTACAATTATTTTAATATTTAGTTAGAATGATGTTATAATGAAAAGCATACAGTAAAAAATCACTACTTTTTATACCAATTGTATTCATAGGTTTATCAAGAAATATTTATTAAACCACTGTTGAGATTAATTCTGTAACTGTATAAAATCATGTGATAAGACTAAAACCTGGGGCAGAAGAAAAGAAAAAGTCATGTTGGTGTTGAATAAATACATCATAAAATTTTAATTTGAAAAATACATGCTTTCAGTGACCAATCCAGGCTTTCCTTTCAATGCAACCCAAAATTTCATTGCCGACTTGTCCCAGTCTGATCTTGAGGAATTCTGCTTGTGCAAGAAATTTGTGTCAGAGTTGCAACATATGATTTCCCCCCCCCCTCCCTTCTGAATTCCAGTAGGTGAAACTAAGCCCAGTAAGCAAACTGTTTCCCCTGAGAAGTTTGCTTTGTGTTTTCTTCCCTTCTGAGCAGTGGGTGTTGGAGGAGAGGGGGAGTTTGCTCAGTTTGTGCAATCACCTTGGTTCTGAAGTGTGACGTACAGTGTTCCCTCCCAGGTGAAGGGCACACACCACCCGCTCTGCACCAGTCAGAACCCTGGAATTGGTTATTTTTTGTGTTCTGTGATCTAGGTCAAGGCAATGGGTCTGCTTCTTGGTTGCGTTTTGTTTGTGGCTTCTTTTTGGTTTTGTTTTTTTCTGTCTGAAATGTAGCAGAGACCCAGTCTGACAATGGATACAGTGCTGGAAGAAAATATTTTTCTCTATCTTGGTGATATTGCTGTTTAACATAGCTCTTAATTCCAGGCTGTGACAACTGTTTCTCCACTGTATGACTGTTTTCTCAGTGAAGCCGAGATGAAATGAGGCAGCTGTTTTAAAAACAAGTATCCCAGGAATAAAACACGGACTCCAGTTGTGGCTACAACAAGGGGGGCACTGTTTAGTATTCTTCTCTTCCTCAACTGTTTTTAAAGGCTAAGGAGACACTCAAGACAGCCACACTGGCACAAATCCCTATTATTACTCTGATGATGAGCCTTGCTGCTGGAAATTTTGCATGCTGCATCCTTGTTGCCTTCTGGAAATGCTACAAATAGCAGGAAGGGGTAGATAAAATGACACAGATGCTTTAATTATGGTTTGATTACAGAGCAAGCAGAGGAGTCTATTCTGAGGAATATGCAATTAGAGAAAATTCTGAGGACTATCTAACCTTCCAAAATTAAAATGAACCGGGATTATTTGAGCAGGGCTTTAATATTTCTGAAAGAATATAATTCCTCAAGGATCTTGCTGCTCTTGTGTGATAGATCCTCTTCAGCCTAGCAGATGGGCTTCAGGGTAACCCAATGTCATTTTCCTCAGCTGCATCTCTTGGCTTGCTTCACCTAGCAGTCCCATCTTAGTGTCCCCTGCTGGTTACCTACAGGAGGGTCATGCAGAACCTACATTGGAGCTGGAAGTAAGCAGCCTTCCCTGGCCTGAAGCACAAGAAGAGGAAGAGCAGTTTGAGCATTCCTGGATCATCTCTCCATGTTTTCTCTGTGAAAAAAGAGTTCTTCAATCTTGTGAGCAAGAAAATTAGAGTTGTGCAGGTTCCGAAGGGAAAACACAGATGGAACATTCCATGCTTTTTTCTCATGCAAACTATTTAATAGTAGAAAGCTGTATGATTAAGTATGTTAAGCTGCTTTGTGGGCTTAAGTGGCACAAATGACTTGAATTTAATACCATTGATTTCACTAGTTGTCAAAGATGAGCAGGATTCACAATTTGCCCTAGAGTTGAATAGCAACATGCCTTCAGCTTCAAATTTAAAGACACTTAAACCTTATGGGAGCTACATTCTCAAATAGTATTGTGCTTCCTTCTCTTCCCTGAAATGAGTTCACCTGTTTGCACAAGCAGCATCAGCCTGGAGGCTGAGCTGGGGCACTGAGATGATCAAACAGTGGGTTGCACAGGCAACTCAGGAGGCTTTCAGGTTGTACACAGCACCATCAATGTGTCATGGTGACAGTAGCTGTTGACAATAATGTTTGATTTACTTTTCCTCATTATTTAGCATATTCCTTTACCAGGAGGGGAATATTATTTCCTGTAGAACTGAATACATATTTCTCACTAATGGTTCAAAATAATTCTTCCAGTGCGATATCAGGTACTGTCCCTAAACTACTGCTCTCCAGCCCTAAAGGAACAGCACTTGCTAGGGATCCTGCTGGACTCAAGTTTGGGACACAGGGTTTGCTTTGGAGCTTGAAGTGTGACAGCAGAGGAAGGAAGAAAGGCTCCTGCTTCAGTGTGTCCCATGGGACCTGTTGCTGCAGCCATTCATGGGGGCCAGGTGAAACTGGGATGCATTGCTCTTGCTGCCAGGATGCTTTGGGAATGGGTGGGGTGATGTGAGAGTGGCACCAGATGGTTTTCTTCATCTCCCTGAGGGGTCTGTACTGCAGACTGCCCTTGCTTACCTTCAACAGAAAGGTCAGGGTACACCTGACCTGACACTGAATATGATGATCTTGAAGAATGATGGTGTTCAAGACAGCTAAAGAATTACTGTTGTTTCTAAGCAGATGCTGAGCCACAATTAAGCTTAAGTGTAGCTAAAGATCAGCTGGGTTCAGCAGCCTGTCAGTCTTCTTTGCCAGTTGTAAAGACATTTTCTAGTGTAGTGCCTTCTTTATTTATTTTAACATTTCTTTTTAAGAGCCATCGAACCCTCTAACATCAAAGCATCTCTGTTCATACTGCCCCATGTGTATTTCACAGGAATAAAACCTCTAGCTAGCAACTTAAGGATGATTTGTCAAGGGTTGTTTTAATAAATTAGGTTATTTATCTTCTGCCTGAAATTCCCTGGCTGGTGACTAAGAAACTTTTTATTAAGCTGTGTGAAGTATAATGAGGTTTCTGTAATGCTTTGATGTGGAAATTCTTTAAGTTTCTCCCCTCTCCCAACCCCCCCCCCCCAAAAAAAAAAGTGTTATTGATAGAGAAAGCTTACTAAAAGTATCTAGGGACAATTTATATAAACCAAATATAGATTATACTATAAAGATTATAGATTTTTATAATAGTCCCTTAAAACTTTAATATCAGACATCTTAAAGAGGTCAAAATCAAATTACATTCTGTAACTGTTCTGCAGATAGTTGCAAACTCAGTCCTTTTAAAGAAGAAATTATATATATATATTGAATCTTGGTGTGAGAGAACTTAATATTGCAATAGATGTGCAGTAAGATTTTTGTTTCCTCATCTTTTAACAAAGGCCTTTTTTTCAACAAATTTACTGAACTGACTTAATTTTTTTGTAATTAAATGGCTACAGTCAGTTTGCTGTATGCTCATCTCACATAATGAAGACAGTTATATAAGAGTTGCTTCCCCTTAGCTGATCAAATTGCATTTCCCATGCCACTTCTTGCTTTCCATGTTGCTTTCAGATTAGCAGAACAGAGTTTGCTGTATTTTCTTCTTTTCTTCTTGTACCCATTCTTGAGGCTTATTAGCACAAAGTAGCTCTGAGCCATGGCTTGGACACCAGAGATTCTGAAAGCCTCAAATAGCCATAATAATGGAGTTGGATGAAGGATGCTGGTTGCCATGGGAACGGTGCATGTGCCACACAAGATAATGTAACTGCTGTAGTGCAGAGATCTGTGCTGCATATTGATTGCAAGATTTCTTGAATTCCTTGTAAATTTTGTGCTTTGTGCTGTGTCTTCCACCTAGCAAGGGGGTGAAGCTTATCAGCTGGGCTAAACCCAGAGAGATTTTGCTCATTTGCAAGAAGCTGACTTTTGCATGGGAGTGGAGAAGGAGGGATCAAAACCAACTGGCAGTATTGTTCAGTTCACAGCCTTTCCTTCTGCAGCTGACAGCATCCTAACTGTTGTGTTAAATCAAAGTTAATGCATTATTAGAACTGAAGCCCTATGGGTGAGTGCCCCAAGTTAAAGATGGCAATAGAGGGCCTTAGGAAACTGAAAATCCACCTGTATAGTTTCATATGGTGACTTGTCTCCTGGACACCTGCAGAGTTCCCCAGTTCCCCCTGTACCACTTCACTGCTTGTCTTGCTTTGCCACTGAAATGTTCAGTACCACTTCACTGCTTGTCTTGCTTTGCCACTGAAATGTTCAGTACCACTTCACTGCTTGTCTTGGTTTGCCACTGAAATGTTCAGTTTTGCTCCAGCTTGTTGAGGACAGATCTAATCAGTGGCAGAGCTGTGCAAAATACTCTGGCTGAGAACCACCACCCAGGCTGGCACCCAGGAGAATGCGTGCAGTATTGGTCCTTTCACCAAGCTGGGGGAAAGTAAAACATGCAGGTTTTATTCTGAAGGAATTCTGTGTGAGCCAGACCACACTTGGCTCTGATTTTCAGTGAGATGGGTTTTTTTTCTTTAAATGTATGAAAATCAGACCTTGTCTAACTTTTCTGGGTCCGGGAATAACAAGAAAGGAACTCTAGTTATTGTCCCAATAGCCCAGGTCCTCACCAGTATAAACCAGCTAAGGTCTAGCAGTGGTATACTTGATAGCAGTAGCACTTCAAACTCCTTGCTCTTACCTTGCTTGACTGCAGGTGAGCTATGGCATGGGCTCTCAACAGAGGTTCATGTTCTGCTTCAGGATCCTGCTTCCTTGACTCAGATGAGATCTGTAAGCCATGGTAATTTCTGAAAGGCAGTTGGGAGCACTATTGCTCAGGATGATTGTGCAGATGAGAGAGTGCAAATTAAAATTGTCTTCTTAATATTACATCCCCTGGGAATATCCTTTAATTTTTTATTTAGATCTACTTTTCCAATTTTCCACTGTGAGGTGATTGTGACAGATTTCTGGACACTATTAAAAAAAACAAAACTAAAAAACCCCACATTGTTGACACCTGAGACCTGTTGGAAGGTTTCTTCTTTTAACTTTTTTTTTTTTTTTAATCCCCGGGAGACCTTTTGTTAGAACAGATGCTGTGCAATTATTGCTCTTGAAAGGTTTTTGGAGGTGGTTTATCTTGTTTCATACCAACTTCATGCTTCATCTCTGGGTGTTGTGTGAATCTACCTGAAAAGCATCAGAACTTTAGGAACTATGAGTGAGGTTTGGTTGGTTTTTTTTTTGGGGGGGGTCTGCTCTTATAAAAAACTCATCTGGAGGGAGAGATGAGTAACTTACAATATATGTGAGGTATTATTTGTCAGAAATGTATTTGAGAGGACATATTTAGAAATGATAGGCTGTTGTGCCTTCTGGGCATTATTTGCAGGGCTGTGTGACTCTTCATCAGTATGGGGCATCTCAAGTGTGCTGCTCAAATATCCATTCAGTTTTTTTCTTGATTACTATTCCTGGTTTTGTATCTTACCACCATTTCCCATTGGTTTTTTTGGGGCAGCCAATGCAAACTGAGAGAGTCATCTAAGATGCTTGCTTATAGCCAAGACACTTGCTTTGTAATGTATAGACAGTAACATTTTAGACCTTTTAAACATAAGAGGCTGCTGGCACTGCACTCTGGTATCAGTTTCATTAAAGCCATTGTTTTGTCTCTTCTTTTGTGACTCTTCAACATTTTCAGAGAATCGTTCTAGTTGGAAAAGGCCTTTGAGATCACCAACCAGCAGCTGAGCAGTCTGTTCCACTGTTTAATAACTATTTCAGTGAAGAAGTTTCTTCTAACCTCTAGTCTAAACTTCCCCTGGCAAGAATTGAGGCTGTCTCCTCTTGTCCTGTTGCTTGTTAGTAAGGATTTTTGCTCAGAAACTTTAAGGTGCTTTTGCTTAGACTAGCAAGTGTTCTGCTGAGGATAAAAGTGAAAAGGTTGGAACTGAATGGCAGTTTTAACTTTTGTTCTGGCCTATGCTATGCATCCAACTGGATGCAGCCTGTCCCCATAACCTGGTTGTAAAATGGCTCTGGATATTATTGGTTGTCACTTGATCTAGTACTATTATGATTTTAAAGAAATTCTCAGCTTTTAAGTATGGGCACTGTATGAACGTCTGTAAGTACTTAGAGCAGCCTTGCTTGAAGTGCTCATGAGGAATACCAGTAAATGTCCTTCCTCTCTGTGATGTTTTGTGGCATTTGTGTCTGTAAGTACATTGCATTGCCCCCAGGAATTTTCTGTGCTGCTACATTTGGTAAAGGCAGGGGCTGTGTTTATAGCACAATATCTTTTCAACTTCTGTTTTTTCTGAACAAAGTAGAGTGTGAGGAGCTAGGTAACAAACCCACGTGAAAGAAAATCTGCTGCTATTATTCTCTGGAAAACCATTTAGGGTACCAAATACAGCAACTTTCATGGTACACCTTCAGTGCCTTTTTTTTTTTTTTTTTAATTTTTTAAAATTTTTTATTTGGTTGAATCCCACTAAATACGAAAGCTGCTTCTCATTGCCAAGGTCTTGTGTAACATCCAGTGTACAACATTCTGTGGCTCTACCTTGTTTACTAAAGCTGAAGCAATTGAGTAACTGTAAAGTACCAATTAACACCCTGTAGCTGAACAGATTTTAGGAGTGTAGGTCTGATAAGAAATGCAGCTGCCTCCCCTCCCCTATCTTGCCAAAACCCACTGAAACTCTGGCATGTAAGATAGTGACTGGATTGAATACAATAATGTTCCAACAATCAGCATGTGTAGTTGAGAAGAGACTAAGAATGAATATTTCTGAAGAAAACAGCAGGAAAGTGAGCCCAGTGCTTACCTCGGAAAGGTCAGTGACTTGAATGGATCAACAGTCATTTTTACTAGCTGTGAATCTGGCCCTGGCACCTAGGTTACCTACAGACTAGAGGAAGAGATTGCTTGGATTTGGAAAATCAGCCAGACAGAGTCTGTCTATGGCTTATAATGCAGCGCTCCCTGTTCAGGTGCTCACAACAGCCTCTAAGCCTTCAAAAGGCAGCAGCACCACCTTGACAGTTCAGGGCTACATGTGGCAGAATTTCATCTTCATGGCTGGCTGAAAAAGGAGATTGATGGTACCTGCTTGGCAGTGACATTTGAAGGACTGGGGGGAAGATAGTTTTCCCACATTTGCATTCAGCTGCTCCAAGTATATCCATTTCCACTGAGCATAAAGATGATTTTGATTTGACACAAGAGTTTCCAAGGAGGTACTGGATTTACAAAAGCAGTTGCCAAGGATATCCAAGGGGCTTGACAGATTTGCAGCCTGATGACATACTACTCATATAGTCTCACTGGAAACTGGGTTTGATAGAAATAATAAAAAATTGGAGGTGCTCAAGGACAATGCTCAAAAGCATTCAGAGAGGCCATGGGACATTTTGGTTTGTCTTGGTATACTGCCTTCCACAAAAGGGAGTTGAAGTGTGGTAGAATTTATTTATTATAGCTTTATACTTTTTTATATTTGAAGTTGATCTTCAGCATTATACTCCACTTCTGTCTTTATGCATATTGCATAAAAATAAATGTGTAGTTTATGAAGGTAAGATCTTCAGGGAAAGATTAGATTAAAATTATCAAAGAGTGGTCTTTTTTGTTTTTAAAAGAGTATGTATACCTTGGCCAAAGTAATTTAGCAATGGAGAAATGCAAGCTTGGGAAATGTTTAGATGGACCTCTGAAAAACTTCACAGATTTCCTAGGTTATTTTTAAAAACTTGTTTTAAAACCCCCACGCACTGATTTGCAGATCACATCTGTACCAGCAGTGACAGTATTAGGAAGGCAACCCTGTTTGGTTTGTTCTTTTCTTCCTTATAATAAAAGCTTGCTGCCTTGTCTTGTAAGAAAGACAAAAGCTATTTTATTTCTGAGAAGCAAATGCTTCCTGAGTGAATCCTGTAAGACACTGGTTTTATTTTATGAGGCCCCTGTTTTCTTTTTGCTGCTATTTTGAAGTTGTAAAGAACTGGAATAGAATTGCAGTGCAAGAGCAGAGCTGCTGATGAGGTGATTTGCTCCAAGTGGCTACAGAAAAGAATCTCTGCATAAGATATGGCAGCTAAATATGTGACTGGCCATGTACCTGGTAGCCATAAGCCATATGTATGATGGCTACAGATCAGTTATTTGTATTTATATATGTCCTGATGTTAGAGGTGAGATGGAGGGGTAAAGGAACAATCTTACTTAAAGATTATCTAGATGTTGTCTTGAAATAAATTGTATTCAGGCTTCCTCTAAAGCCATTGCAGCTTACTTTTTACCACAACATATTGTGGCCATTTATCACATTTGTGTATTGCAGTCAAGATTGGCTGCTTCCTCAGTCCATGCAGGCCATCTAAAAATCCCATTGATGATGTGTAACACTGACAAACATGTCTAAAGCAAACAAACAAAAAAAAGTGTGGATTTACTGGCAGTTTTCTTCCTAGGGGGTGACAGAGATGTGCAGACTGAACACAGCTAAGCTGCTAGAAAATGCACTTCTGTTGTTGACACAGAATGAGGGAGAATAGCTGTAATTGCACAAAGATTTGAGTTATGTCTCTCTTGTGGATAGAAAGATGTGAATAATTAAGACTACAAAGGGATGACCACAATGACAAGAGTTTATCCTCTGGTGTCCTCTTTGGAAAACAGATGAAAACTCTTAAGGCCCAACTCCCTACCAGCCTTGCTGCCCAGAGGAGACTTCTAGCAACAGAGCAGAAGCAGTGCTGAAAGGTTTCCTACATGGCACTGCAAGAGTGGCTGCTCCTGCTTGGACTCTTGGGGATTAAAGAATGACCAAAAAATATAACTGTGGGCATTTTTGTCCTTTCCCCAGCAGGTGTGGGATGTGGCAGAATTTAGGTCTGGAAGGAGAACTTGCAGCTGAAGAGCTTTGAATAGCAGCAGGTAACCACTTCAGTTGCGGGACCTTGGACTTGTTGTTTCTTGCTTGCTTCTGGATTTGACCCAGAAGCAAGAAATAAAAATCTGACTTGTGAACCATTGAAGCCTTGAAAAAATGCAGCAAAACAACAAAAAGCTAGAGCTGGTGTTTAAGAACTAACGCTGGGTCAGAATGAGGAACACAAGTGACACTAAGGCTGACACACACATTCCAGATGTTATTTTGTTTCTGAAAGCAAAATGCATGGCTGCCTCCAGATAGTTTTATTCATCAATGCTGTATTCGTGCACTTTAATAGGGAAGACAGTGGCTAGTGAGAGAAGTTTTATATGGGTACTACAAATTATCCTATAATTATATTATTAATGACTAAGCTGAGTAGGTTTTGTGTGAAACACATTGTGAACCTCTCTGTTAATCTTGTTAAGATCACACTCCTTGGGGGGGGGTGTGTATTTTTATATATGTGTATTTTTATATATGTGTATTTTTATATATGTGTATTTTTATATATGTGTATTTTTATATATGTGTATTTTTATATATGTGTATTTTTATATATGTGTATTTTTATATATGTGTATTTTTATATATGTGTATTTTTATATATGTGTATTTTTATATATGTGTATTTTTATATATAATTTTTTTGACTGCGTTTGCTGTGTTTGTGTAGTTGTGTATCTTTGGTGAGTGATTGTAGTAGCATTTGTTATGTGGTCCTTGCTATGGATTTTAATTGTACAGGAGTTTTTTCTCTATGATGTTCCTACCTTCAAAATGGAGGATTTATGCACAACCACTAGAAATGAGTGTTTTTCCAGAAGGAGGCTCCTGTAGTGGAATTCAGGGAGCTGGAAGAGAGGCTGGAAGTGTAAATGAGAAAGCCAGGGGATCCCTGCAGAAACCCAGAGCTCCACTGACCTCGACACACTGACAGCAGTGGACAGTGCAGTGCTCTGCATTTAGACATAGTTATGGGGAGCATGAACTACTGAATAGATGACAGCTGGGGGATGGCCCTTATTTTCATCAGGGAGGCTGAATTGGTTATTGTCTGGAGGATAGATATCACAAAAGAATGCTGCTTCTATTTATTTTTACAGGATTAATTCAGTCCCAGCTACCAAATGTTACTGTTGCTTCCACAGAATATTTCCATTCCTAGAACAGCAAGATAAGATAATCTGCATTCAGTTTTGAGCAAGGCTCCATATTTTGTTTAAATTATTACAGCTTCCTTAAAATCAGAGGTGAAATCCCATCACTAGTTGGATGGGAAAGGAATCTGAAATGTATGCACCATGGAATGTGTTGTGCTTGAAGATGTCTTGCAAATTTTTCCAACATCATGGTTTATTTCTGGGGAACTTCATTTAGCAGGAGCATGAGTTAGGTCTGCCATGTAGCAGTCAAGATTCACAGTTTTCACAAAAGATCTACTACTACAGGAATAAAGACTTCCTTTGTTTACAGGAGAGGAGGGGGGGTAAACACCCTTCAGGCTGTTGTTTATGGCTGCTGACATGTGATAGAAGAGGAATATGCCTTTGCTTGTGGAATCTCAGATTGGCATCTTTACAGGAAGGGGGAAATCTTCAACAGTAGCTTAAAGCTGACACTTTGTCATCTTGCAGTGATAAGCCCTAAAAAGAGCTGTTGTATGCACTGGAGTATGTTATGAATAATAAAAGTTGAATACTGGAAGTGTCAGAAATGGGAGTTTGTATTCAGTAGCTGAATTATGCAAGGTATGGAGTCCTGTCTTGTGTCGAACATTCTCAGTTAATGGGAATTGCTTTGCTATTAAAAGGCTTCAAGATTTGGTCCAATGGATTTTAAAGATGGTAATGCTATTTGTGGGTGTGATTGGCAGATGTAATCCCTTTCCTGCTCTCATCTACATCTTTCCTTTCCTGGTCTCTGCCAGCCATTAGACCAAAACATAGTTAAATCTACTCTTTCAGAACCAGAGTATACATTAACCATTCAGGGTACTTTTTTCTTAAAAGTCTAAGATAGACAACTTAAGACCACTGCAGTGTACACTTATGTATTTTGGGCTCCTTTGAAAAATTCAGCCACATTATTTAACATAGTCCAGTGGTGATCTTTCACCAACACTGTTAAAGACATAAATCTTTGATAATCCCTTTGCTGATAATGTGAATGAATTGGAAACATGATATGCTGTTTAAAAAATAATGCTACTGTAGTTGCTGTTTCTTATACTTTAGGTGTAAGAAATGGCAAGTTTTCTTTTTTCTCTCTTTTAATTATACCACTTGATATCCATAGATGCTTCCTTAGCATAAAAGAAACCAACTTTTCCTCAATTTTCCTGTATCTTTGAATCAAGTAAGTGGTGCTTTGGTGATAGCCATTGCACAACCTTACTTTTACTTGAACAGACCTGAAAAAAACAACAGAACAAACTACAAAAATGTACGAAGTAGCACTGATCCTACTAAAATGTGGCAAGCAAGTGAAAATTTGCTGCCTTAGGTAGTGTAGCAGCCTCATCCTGAATGTATTTGCCCTAGAAAGTTATTAGAGGTGCTTGATACACAAGCTGGTGTGAGCTTTTGGACACATAAAAGGTCTTATGATTTGAAGATGGGAATGATGGAAGACTAAAACTGGTCATGAAGTGTTGACAGCATCTGTGTTGGTATAAACAACTAAGAAACAGAAGGTGCAGTCCATGGGCTTGACATTTCTTCCTTCTTCTCCCTAGAACTCCAACCAGTGTGACACCTTTAGAGATCTGGTGGGCCTTGTGAACAGTCATAGAGTCCCAGACTGGTTTGAGTTGGAAGAAGGAACCTAAAAGCTCATCCAGTTCCACCCCCTGCATGGGCAGGGACACCTCCCACAGCCCAGGGTGCTCCAAGCCCCATCCAACCTGGGCTGAGACACTGCCAGGGATGGGGCAGCCACAGCTTCCCTGAGCCAGGGGCTCAGCACCCTCACACTAAAGAATTTCTTCCTAATGTCTAACCTAAAACTCCTCTCCAAGTTTTAAACCATTTCCCCTTCTCCTCTCACTACACACTTGTGTAAAAAGCTCTACCCCAGCTTTCTTGTAGGCCCTTCAGATACTGGAAGGTTGCTATAAGTCATAGTAAACAGTCATAGAAAATTGAGATTGGGAAGAACTCCTTGAGGCCATCAGGCTTGTGCATGTGTTTGTGTGAGCTGATATATATTTTTAATTGACTACTTTTGAACAGCTTATAGAAAAGTTTTAACAGAACAAGAAGTTCTGTGCATGTCACTCAGGTTGCTCACTTTGCTTCTTCCAAGCTGGTAATTGGAAGACAATTTTTTGTAGCTTGATGTTTAGGCTTTTTAAAAATTTGCTCCATTTAACCAAATGCCCTTTTCCCTCAAAGAAACACCATCTCCCAGTGGAAGCTCAGGATATTCCCTGCTCAGCAGCACCGAGCCCCCTGTCTGCACCATCCCTGCAGCCTGGCAGGGTAGTGGGAGTCAGTCCATCCTGACTGCTTTACATTGGCTCAGAGCTAAATCAGAGGAGAAAACACTTCACTCTGTGCTGTGCAGGTAAGAACTAATACTCATTTGTGAAGAAATATCACCTGTTTTGATATTTGTTACTTTATTACACTCAGAGGAGTATAAAATGAACTCTGCATTATTCTTTAGGTGTCCCCATTTCCCTGTTAAAACCTGGAAGCCAGTGCTTCAGAGGAGCCAGGATATGTTGCTTATAGTACAGAAACATGTCTTTTCTTGTGGAGAGAAGATGGAAGGAATTGCATATTGTCTAATAGGCAATTATTTCAGTTTTTTCCCTCTAGGAAAATGAATGCATTGTAGAAAGGAGGGGATCAGTAAAGAAAAAAAAAAGTGTAGGAATATAAATTGTTGCTTTATAATTTCAATCCAAGTTTTATGCTTTTGGGTTCTAGGAAAAATAAAAACTTACACTGTGTGTGTGTTGGTATGAACAGGTGCAGCAATTGCCTTTGAAATGAGTCCAAGCAAGTACATTAAGCCCTCATTTTATACCTCAGTGAATGCTGTGCAAAGAGCAGAACTTCCTAGCAGCATAGGCAGATATAATTCCATTGATAGCTTTGGCACTGAGCCTATTCACTTAAATCAGTGAAGTAGTATCTGCTCATGCCTCAGTAAACAAAACACTTTATATTATATAGGTCACTATTTGTTTTGAGACAGTCCTCAGTCTTTTGAATGCTTTCCCTTCCAAGGTTAACACTGTAATCCCAAAAAGAGCTTGAATTTCTTCAGCCTTCCAGTTCTGAAAGCTGGAAGGATGGTGGGACCAGTATTGCCTTCCTTCAACTGAGACTTTTCAGACCTGGACAATGGGAACAGTATTTCACTTGGAAACTTCTGGAGTTTCAGTCGAGCTCTTGGTGTGAGGGGAAGGGCTCACAAGATAGATGGATGAATGCTAACAAACAAATGGTATGGAACAGCCCCCAGCAAATAGTATTTTAAAGAGAAAACCTGTGGGATGGGTGAAGGTCCATATTTGCTTTTCTCAGGAGTCTTGCTCGTGTATGCAGCTTCTTGATTGCTCTGGGCAGCTATTAGCTCTCTGACTCCAGCAGCTTTGCCACATAAATGGCCTTGATTGAGCTATTGTAAACTTCCTGGGTGCTACTGTAATTTAAAGGTAAAAAAAATTAGCATATTTTGCCATTGCTGCTGCATGTCTTTTAGTAGAAAGAAAAGAGATGCTCCACTACAGAGATGTGTGTTCTCTTGGATCTTGTTATTGGTGGTTTGCTTCAGTGTGGAAGGCAACATTCCCAGCTAGATGGCCTAGAAAATTGTTTTCAAAAAAAAGAGTTCAGGAGGGTTATTAGGTGTCCAGCACTCTCCTTCACAGCAAAGTGCCAAGTACCTGGCAGTACATGAGACTATGACAAATGTTCAGCCTGGGGGTGGTGACAAATGATGAGCTTTTCAGAACACACCTTCCTGGTCTCCAGTGAGTTCACAGAGCTGCAGTTTCAAAATTCACATGTTTGGGGCATACAATCAACATGGTACCTCATAATACTGCCAGCTTTGTGCATGTTGCAGTCATTTCCAAACTGCTTGGAGTTAATGGACCCTGATACATACCACAAGGAGGCTTTTTTTGTAATTGGCTTTTTTTTTTGCTTATTTCCTTTCAGAATGCTTCTCTTTGGATTTGTTTCTCAGAAGCTAGCATTTGGCATGTAGCTGTGGGAATTTCTTTTCAGCTAAGGGCTGGAAACTTTTAAATGGGAGGTATCTAACACTACCAAGCTCCTGCTGTAGTCTGAGGGAAATGAGCTTCAATGTGCCACTGGTTTTCTCTCTGGGTTTCTGACCAGCATTTCAAAGAGAAAGTGTCCTCACAGATTTATTCCTGTGATTTCTGTTAAGTCCAGTTATTGCTGTGGTGGGATTCTGCGAGCTGGAAAAGACCATAAAAATACCTGTAGTGCAGATAGAGGAGAAGTAAGGCTTATAGTTCTCATTTTTAGGTTTGTTCTTTCATTTAACAGCTCCCTGGAACCTGGGATATGCTAATACATCTGGGGTGGAATTCATCAGCTATGTGTTAGAAAAGAAGGACTACAGATAGAGGGAATGCAATTACCAAAGCTGAAATCTTGCCAGAACTCTGGATTCACTTTTCAAAAAGTGCCAAGGTATCTTTCACAGTCACTAATTATGACTCTTACCTTTTGGATGGGACACAAGGAGAGGCTTATTGTGAAGAATATGGTTTCAGAAATAATTTGCCTGGCACATAAATAGTGTCTGCACACAGTAGTGTTCCTCAAGAGGAGAGAGAGAGACAGCTGAGCTGCCAAGCAGTGCAGGTAAATTGTATCTGAAAAGGAAGTCTTGGTTACAGAAGGATATGGATAATTGGTACCATATGTTGTTCCAAGGTTCTTTCTTCAACTGAGCAGTCATGTATTACAGTGCAAATAACTGAGACGCCTTCAGAGACTCATCTCTAAGTTATTTTATGTGCTCAACAATAGCCCTGAGTTCTTTGGGACCACAAAGGTCTTGGTCCAAAAATCTTGTTTGTTCACTTTCTCAGACAGAAGCAGTGGCATCGACAAAGCTGGAGAAATGAGAGAAACACTCTATTTGTGAGGTTGTTGAGCAGCATAAAACAAGCAATACTTTAATGTTGGTATGAAATAGCTACAGAACATGTAGTAGGTGGTAACTGTGAAAGAAGATTGTGATGGAAAAAGGAGTTTCCTTCAGTTTTACAAAAATTTATGCTACTCCAAGATCTCTGTAAAGAAGAGTGGAGTGGGACAAGGGGCAGAACTGAGGAATGCTGGAAGCAGCACCTGAGTGTGTGCAGTGTATAAGAAATGGACTGTTAAGCTGTGCTGCAAAGACCAGATCTTTTCCAGAAAGTTAAACCAGGAATAAAGTGCTCTTTACCAGTGGGTAGGGTATGCTCAAATATGAATGAATGAAATATTAAGGGTTTTATATGTAAATTTGACCTCTGGCTTTCTGAAGGCCAATGGAACAGGACTTTGCAAAACCCCAAGAGGCACATTAGCAGTGAAGAGTATCCAAATGACATTTCAACCACTACATACATTAACTGACTCTTGTATCCCATCTGTCATTGTTCTATCTGTCCAGTAATTTCCTGGAGTCTTATCATAGCAGAGTGTATTTATCCTCATCACAGACCTGTTTCACTTATCTAAGGTTTCCAGTTTGGATAAGTGAAGGAATGTTGCTGCAGTGTAGTTCTCCACTGTTTGGGAGATAAGCTTCTAAAATCTCAGTGTGCTGCCCTAGAGCGTTAGGGTAGTGTCCAGAACCTCACTTAAATTAGTTCTTCACCTTGTGCCTAATCATTAAAAGCCAAAAATCTTCAGAGTCTTTGGAAACCGATAGTTTGTGATACAGTAGAGGATCCATTTTACTAATTCTGCCTGTATTCCTCTAATCCTATTAAAATACCATTCTACTGAGGAGTTCATGTGCAATGACCATCAAAATTACTTTTGTTCGCTTTCCATAATTCTTTGTTGATGTCTCAGCAGTGCTTCTCATGTTTTGTCCATGCTTGGCATGGCATGATAAAGTGATCATATTCCCAGGCTGCACAAGGATCTGATGTGATCTTTCCATCCTGAGGAGAGTGTAGAGCATATGTGTGAGCTGTCTGCATTTATGGAGTTGTTTCTGTTGCTTTATGTGCTACCACACTCAGGCTCTTCTCCTGTTCATCTGGAGATCTTCCCAGGTCCAGCAAGAAGCAGGGACAAACTAGTATCTTTTGAACAGAACCAGTAGTTGAGTAACAACATGCAGGTTCTGGAAATTAGGAAACTAAGGGATGTCCTACATCCCAAAACTCCAGCTCTACAGTGTATAGTCAGCTGGCTGCTGCCATGGTTGTTCTATCCACACGTCTGTGAGGATATATACTCTACCTCTTGGTGGTGTTCTTCACTTTTCCCCATCAGATCAGGATTGCCAAAAAGCAAGGGAGATGAAGAATTGCAATGCCAGCTGTCCCAGGGAGGAGTTAATCTCCTACTGTGATGTCTTGCAGAAGCATGAAGTGGAAGGAAGGAAGAACAGGAGCTGAGCTGAGTTTCAGCAATGCGTGTTCTTTAGACTTTTATCAGTGATGTAGACTCTTTCTGCTGCAGGGATTTTTGGGGAATGGTGGTGTGTGCCCCCTTTTTCTCCCCCGACACTGTAGACTCTTGAAACACAGCTACCTCTGGGAGTCTGTCCCTGCTTAGTGTTGCTGATGCTCTCTCTGAGCTGCTTTATCTCCCTGATTACCATGATTTCTTTTGGTGTCTGTAACCTCTTGGGCAGGTTGAGCTTCTGTTTAAGAAGTTTTGCCCCAGAGTGTTCAAAGTGTGCCTGGCAGTAGCCTTCCAGCATAAATAATGAATGTTTGCCATTATAAAGTATGAAGAAAATGAATAGAGGTGAGGTTTTGGGGTAGAGGTATGAGGTGTGAGTATTTTGGTTTTTTCCTTTGCTGCTTTTTTAGAGATCTGTGCTCTCTATCTGGAAGATAGAATGGCTGTATGAATTGCTATTTAATCAGGGATGCTAATTAAGTCTTAGCTCTTTAATGCTTTCATGGGAGAGCTGTGTAGGACTTGCAGTGGCTGAAATTGCAGTTGCAGGCAATTAAGCTGCTCTTGGCTGGGTAGGGCCTGGAAGTGTAGTTTTGTGAGGGATATTAAAGACTTATCCTGCCTGATACTTTCAATACTTTCCTTGGTCTGAAGATAGTGGTTGTTTTGAAAAGGAAATGATCTCAAGCAGTGAGACACTGAAGAAATGATTTCAGATTTTATGTAACCTTTTATTTGTGTATAATTACATTAGTACATCACCTTTTATGACAGTTGATTTCTAGTTAAATATAAAGCCCACTCTTAACAGAAAACTTACTCAGCTTGTCAGCCTTGCTTGTTTAGTTTTATAATACAATTGAGAAATGAGGATTCTTAGCTGTGGTTTTCTGCTACCTCACCAGGTGCCACAGAGGCTTCCTACTTCCAGGTCTTAGCAATACTTTTCAATCAAGTGGGTCAGACTTAACACAGTGGATGGTTTTAAATGAGGAATTTTGCAACGATGGGCCCAAAGAACTGTAAGATTTATGAGCTAAACTGGGAAAAAATGTGTGTCACACCTCTCAGGTTTATGTAGTGTAGAGGTAAAACCAAGCCAGGAACTAAATACTGCAACAAATGGTGTGCAGGTCTGCTTAGTGATTAAGAATAGGCTGGGATTTTTTTAGAGTTTGGGTTTTTTTTTTTAAATCTCTCCAACTCTATATCTATCTATAAGCTGACATCAGTAAGACTTTGTGGTGGCCACCACTACCTTTGGTTCTCCAGCATCTGGTTCAGTAATTATGTCATAGCTTTGCATCCAGTAATATGCCTTTCCTACATGGTGTATGGTGCAGAAGGGAGGAAAAAAAATGTTTTTCTTTGTCTGAATACTGCTTGGAAAGGCTGTTAGGAAAGGAGGCATTCAGAGGCATTTCAGATACTCAATGCCAGAGAAAGAGAGCTCAAGATGGACTTAACAGGTTTTAGATGAAAACCATGGTACATAATCATAGCCTGGGAGACTTGAGGAGGTTTTTTAGTATATTTTCATCAGAATCAACTTTTTCCCTCCCCCTTTCTCCTTCACTACTGTGGCAGCCACTTTTCAGTAGGGCAAGAGCTACTCAAAATGGAAATAGAATAAAGACACAATCAGGAGATCTGAGTGGGCACAGTAATGTCATAAGAAACCAGGTCAGGTCACATGGGGCAAAGTCAGCTGGCTGGTCTTTCCCTGCTCCATGAGCACAGCTTGGGAAGCATACTTTTTCCTTAGCTGGTGTACTGAGGTGTAGTGCTCTGTCTTGCTCTTCAGCTGTGTGTCACTCAACTGTGTTGCTAAATTATGCTAAACTGGGGTGCTGTGATGATAAACTGACAAATATTAATTGAGGGCAACAGAAGCCACACACTGCAGTAATGCAAATAGGGTTGAAATTACCAGTGCCAACAGCAGCAAGCAAATAAACCAGCTCAGCAAATCAGCTTGGGTGCTAGAAATGCTACAGTGGGTAAGTTGATGAGCTTATTCAACTGGGCTGCATGTAGTAGCTGAGCTAGCTTTTTCAGAGCCATTTTAACTGTCTTGGTGCTGGACTGCATTGCTCAGTGCAGATAAACACTCCCTGTAGCTTGTGCTGATTTGTTATGTGATACATGGAATATTTACCACTAGCTCTTTTTTCTTTGTGCTCAGCCACAGTGGTGGCAATCTACAGTTGTGCCACCCTGGGTTCAGGACTTCAGTCTGCCCTGAACTTTCATTTAGTTACATTTATTTAATGTTAAAAGCAGAAATGATGAATGGTAACTATTAATAGTAAGTGGAGGCTCTGTCTTTGTATTTGAAACCTATTCCAGAGCTGGGTTTGGCTGATTTTGTCCTTCAAGAGTATACAAAGCTTTTACTATAGTGGTTTGAGTTTTGGCTTACAACTATGCTCCCCTTCTTGCAATCAAGCTCCACAGGTGGAAGAGGGAAGCTTTTTATGGCAGGGATCAGACTTCAGATGCTAAAAGCTCCTCAAGAGCCAATTACTCCTAAAGCTCTCATTCAAATATGTGGGAACTGGTGAGACTAATCTTCTGGATACAGCAAAGTGCAGTCTGATTTGGAGAGAGAAGGACAGGCATTACATAAGCTGTTCTTTTTAAGTTCATAGTCAACAAAACTGGTGACCTTTCAAAACTTGAACATCATCCATCCTGGACTGCCATACTGACCTCAGTATGGGAAGAGGTCACAGCTTGAAACACACACAGCCCATCAACCATCTCATCCTCCAGTTCAGAGCATGTGCTCTGAATGAGTTGGAAATCTTGGGGCTAGAGAACAGCATGTGGCCTTCATGAAGGGGATTAATTTACAATTGCAGGTTAATCAGTTCCTGGGAGATGGTTGTGCCCATTTCACCTTTCTGAGTCTCAGTTTATATTCACTTTAAAATAGAGAAAAGATATTATTTTTTTTATGTTTAGAAGCTCTTACATGTTACCTTCCACCAGCAAGGAATTTTTGTCCAAGATCAGTATTTCCTTAATTTTTTCCAGTGTGAAAACATGTATTTTTCTAAGACCCGTTCCATGGATTTGCCTATAAGCCTACACCTGCTCTGGAGGCTGCCTGGGCACTGCTAGGACAGTAACTGAAGTAAAATGCATCGATCCTGAGGAGCCCCTGTGGGAGGATTAAGTGAAATTTTTGAAGGGAAAAGCGTGGAGTGGAACATGTACTACAGTGTGTCAGCAGAGAAATGGATGCTAATCCAGCTTCAGTAACATTGGGATACTTGGAAGCCTGCTGCTGGGTAACACTGTTCATTTATTATCCATAAGCAGCTGAGAATACAGATTTTCTTAATTGGTGAGAAAATGACTGTCCCAATTTTCAGGCTGTTTTCTCAAATAAATTGAGAGGGTATTACTGCATCTGTGATTGCCTGAGGACACTCTTCTCAGATCTCCACTTGAGAAGGTCTGGCACAGTAATCTAATTTGGACACACTGAAAAGAGGGGTCATTTTTTAGAATGTGAAGGCCAGAATTGTGCTCTGAGCGTGTGTGCACGTGGCTCTTTGCAGTGAAAATCAACTCTGCCAGCTCAGCACAGAGCTTGGGGACTGCCATGTTCTACAGGTGGTTAGGAGCAGCATTTCCAGATGTGCTGTCTTAAATCAAAAGTTTGGCTGCAGCTGGAGCTCTTGGCACAGTCCAGTTATAGGAGATTTGAGCAGGATTTTTCTTATTGTTAATTTCATTAATAATAGAGCTGTTGCCCAGGAAGATACTAAGTTCTTGAAAGAATTCTTCTTGCATATTTCTTGAAATAGAAATATGCACAGGCTTTAAGTGCTTCACTCGACAGGTGCTTTTATTGACTCAAAAGGTATTCATCAACATAGCTTGTATTTCAGATATTTTAATGTCATTCTTATACATGCTTCCAGTCATTAGTTTACAAATGATGATTGAATTAGCAAATTAGATTCCTTCACCCTTAGCAAGTGCCACAAACCTTGCAATTGCAAGGCTGTAAAAGTCTAAGGGGGAGAAAAAGCACTTTGCATAAAGGCAAAAAACAAAAAGCCCCTCAACCAAATGACTTGCTGCACCAAATACAGTTTTGTCTGATATAATTGTTTTCTATTTTTAGCCAGTCAAATAGGATTAAATGATACCAGTTTGCATGTTCAAATTTCCAGGTGTGGACCTGGACAAATGTTTTCTGATGTGCTGTTGTTCATGTCAGGCAGATGGAAATAAAGCTGGCAGTCTTGCAGATTGGTGCAGGCTCATGAGTTTTGAGGACAAGGTAGAACCCATTTGTACTCTCACCTGACAGGAAAACAGATTTTTCCTTTTGAAATATCTTCCTGATGAAGTGTGTACCTGTAGAAAGGGCTAGCTTAACCTAATCCTCTCTAGGGGAAAAGTTGGCAAAATCCTATCTCCCATGAGTAATTTTTGCTCAGGCAGCTTACTATTCAAACAAATGGAGGGCTGGGAGGAAATAGCCCTCTGCTTTGCTTTCTTATGAAGGGTATTTGCCTTCTAAGCCTCCAGACTTTATACCAAAAAATGTGCCCCTGGAGATCACAGAAAATTGTGCCTCGTTGTGACTGATACAGAATAATTAGGTTTCTGCCTTTGTATGAACAGCTGTCCTCTTAGGAACCTAAGCAGTCAGTAGGTTGGGACTGGAGATTTAATACTTTCTTTTTGAGAAGATCTGATCTTCTACTAACAATGTTTCTCGATCATCTCCTGGCCCTTGTGAAAAAAGAAACCTGGCACTTAACTTACCCAGATAAGAGATTTTGTCCCAGGCTTGCAAGTTTTCTACATTTCCTGCTTGATGGTCTGGACCTGTGATCAGCTTAATTATCCCAGATAAGTACCAGGCCAGGGTGGCATCAGCAGCACTGACCCAGCTCTTCCAGAACTGACAAGCACTGGTTCTGGGGCATAGATTGGGAGGGGGAAATCATCCCAGGTACTGACTCTTGTTTTCAGGTTGCAGCATTAACCTTTGCTTCCAACTTGTATTGTCCTTCATGTGCTGATGTTCACCAGATGGCATCTTACCATTCTGTTTGATAAAAGCAGCAGGCTTTGAATCATGACAGAAACCAACATTTGGTGCTATCTGGCTTCATAACTGTATCAGTTGGTTTTCAGTTATGAGTAATGTCAGTATGGGAACATGGAGAGCTTCTGGTAAGTTTACTGTAAAAAACAAAACAAAAGCACAACAGCAAACCAACAAAAAGAAACCCCAGAAATCAATTCCTCCACGAGGCAGAAAACTCTTGGCCTCATTCTATGCTATACTAAGCAGAGATTTTTGTCTTGTATTCAAAACAAATGACTTTGTCTGAGAAGTAGCCATTCTTCATGCTCCCAAACAAGAATAATTCTTAGTAGGCATACAGGAGGTGTCCAAAGAGATGGATCAATCTGTTTCTTCTGATTAAAGCAGCAAAGCTTTGAGGCTTCTTAGTAGATAGAGAGCTGGAGACACGTAAAACCAAAATTGTGGTGATTGGTTCAGAATGCACATCTCCCATACCAGAAACTTTGGTTCTCCATTTCAATATGTTCAGAATAATCCTACACTAAAGGCTGTTTAAATCATCAGTGTCAACAGAAGGTAAAAAATGACCAGGTATACTGTTAGCCTTATAAATAAAATGCCACACCAGGGTTGCCCTAGTCCAAGGGACCCTAAGCTTGCTCAGCCCAGAGCCTGCAGATGCCATGCCAGCAAGATGGACAAGAAACATCCCCCGAGGAGGGGCTGCATCCAGAGCTTCAGGTTTGGTGCTTTGCCAAGTCCAAATATGACCCCCACTGTCATGGATAGAAGAGTTCCTGATGTGAGTGTATTGAGAATAGACGAGAAGGTTTGTGTCTCTGGAAGCATTTAGTTGCAGGAAGTTGAATCTGAGATGTTGCTGAATTGTTAAAGGAAGGAGGGCTTAGCTCCATAGCTGCAAAACACACAGAATGTGTTTGGTTTTTGTTCAGAGTAATGCAAAGTTTTAGAACAGAATCTGCCCCACTGCCTGTTTCAATACAGACTTTCTATGTAGGCTTAAAATCATTTCAGACAGGAGGGAAACCTTGCCCAGTTGGTATTGGAAGGCAATGGAGCCATCAGTTAAGACCAGCAATGACTGATTTTTCTGTATTGACCATGTGCAAGATTTTCAAATTTATCTTGAACTTTTTTTTTTTAAGAGTGAAATGAAAGCAAATGGTCCCATTTATCTCCAACCTTCAGAGTAAGCTGATTGTTTGTCCTTATCACTTCAAGCCAGAAAATCTTATAGATTTGCTCGGCACCTCAATATCATAGCTTCAAATTCATTATTTGGCAGGAGGGGAGAATTTTGTGTTTCCATTTAAACTGCTTTTAGTTCAGTATGAAATCCCATTTAAGGTTTGGATTGATGTTTGAAGATGAAAGAAACTAGAACAGAAATAAAATGTGGCCTTAGCTTGGAGCTGGACTGAAAAGGGTAACCTCAGATTCAGGACTTTTTATCTCTGGTCTGCAACCCCTCCAAAAGGGAATGTGTCTTCTGGTATCTTCTGAACATGTGCATGCACCCGTGGACTTTTAAAGTTTGTTTTGCACTGTATTATAACTACATGTAAGAGTCCCAGATGTAAACTCTTACCCAGAAAATAGGGTATTTAAAAGAGGCCATGATCCAAAATGTCAAGGCAGCACCAAAATTAGGATTGTGTGGAATGTGCAGTGTTGATAGCTGCAATTGTCAGGTGAAAGGGTTATAAACACAGAGCATCTGCCGTGGCTGCCTCCTCTCCACCTGGCTTGGGGAAGTTCAGGCCTGCATTCTGTATGGCTGCCAAAACTGGAGAAGGGATTGTGTGGGAGTAAAATGAATTGCAATCAAGTGATGGAAGTTGAAGGAAGCTTGACTTGCCTGGAGATGGCATATCCAGCCTCTAAAAATATAGACTATTATCCCTCTGTTTGTCAGTTTGTGTCTCAACTCCATGCTGAGACTGCTGCATGGAGCTTTGTGGATCCTTGGTGCTGGGTGGGTCTCTGAGCTGTAGACAATGTCCCACTCTGGAGTTCATCCAGAGTTACTTGCCCAGTCACACAGAGAAAATCTCATCTCAGATATCCCAAGATGTCACCCTCTGAAGAATGAGTTGGCCATGACACTTTTAGGCAGTGTTTTCAGATTTAAAACAAGCCCAAATGTGCCCAAATTTGGAAGCTGGAGATGGCAAAAGAAGTTCATAAAATTGTGGGCAATCATCCAGCACAAGAAGATGGTGGTTTTGGGGTTTGGTTTGGTTTGGTTTGTTCTGTTTTTTGCCACAGTTTGTTTTTACTAGACCACAGCTTTTGAATTTTTGTGACTTCTTCATTTTACAGAAACTGTTTTTCTAGTCCTTTGGCTTCATAGTGAAGCATTAAATTGAAACTCGTGTATATGTCTTAAAGGGTTTACAATTCTTTTTGTTAACCTTGTAATTTCTCTCTCTCCCCTCCCCACACTGGTGAAAAGATTTCTTTTCAACTGTGAAGAGTTAACAGCCTTTTCAGATCAGATATCCATTTTAAGGTAGTATCTGGTCTAAATTTGGACTGATTAGGTACTGGGAATAATGTGGGAAAATAGAGGCTGAAGCACACTGTTCAGTTAGTGGAATTCTTGGTGTTAGGATCAGGTTCTGTGCATTTTGGGCTGGAAAGCTTGGTGAGGGCACAGCCTGCAGTGGGCAGCATTGCCTTTGCTGCAGCTCTCCCTCTCAGCAGTGGCTTCTTGTAGCAGGCAAGCATTGTGAGCATTGATAGGAAAGAGGAGTCATTCACAGGCTGGTGATTGATAGCCCGTGCCTCTATTAAATATGGAAAACTTCAGACTGGAATGATTCTCCTTCTGATGCATTCTGACACTTGGAGCTATATGCTTCTAACCATTCGTGTCCAAAGCAATAAGACAGTGACCAATGGGAGATGCTGACAGACCCCAGGCAATCCAAAATTCCAGGAAACATGATCAGCACATAGAGAAGAAAGGCAGAGTATGTTGCATCCTATTTTCACATCATGTTTTCACCAAGGGAAATATGTAGGTCTTCAAGACATGGCAGCTCCCAATGAATTAGGTGGTGTGGCAGTTTTCATCGATGTCTCCCAACATTAGTGACCCCACTCTGATGGTGCCTCGGGGTGGGCTATAGCAGATCTGACCTGAACTAAAAGCCATTGTCCTGGTAGACCATTTTCATACAGTTAATTCATCCTTCCTCTGCCCCCCACCAGCCTGTGCAGACCTCAGCTGTCTTCAGAGGAGCAGGGTGGGACAAAATGATTTTTTGAGGCCTGTTACAACCCCTGACATTCTGTGATTTCTGTTGTTGCTAACCTCCAGTCCAGCTTGCACAGTGGTGACACCCTTCCAGCAACACTGCAGAACCACCTCCTCCATGCCTACCTGGACATGGCTACCTGCCAGCAAATGTGGCTATAGCATAGCAGGGCATTCTTTCCTTTGGGAAGAAAAACAGCATGCCACTTACCAGACTGGTAAAACTTAAATTGCAAGCACTATCTCCAGTTACTTTCCCCCCATCTTGTGTAGCAGGAGGCTGTGATATGTGCTAGAGCAAAGATCTTTTCACATTCCTTTGCTTGCCTTCTGGAAGCAAATAGTCTTTCATACCTATTCATTTGTACATGATGGAAATAAAAAGAGGCTATTAGAAAAGTGTAGCAATGTTTTTATTGAAGGTTCAGGGGTTGCACTGGAACTCAAAGATACTCTGCTCTAAATTCCTCCCCATCCTACTGCTTGGGCAAATTACTTTGCCTTTCTCTTGTGTTTGCTGCTCCCTTTTTTCTTTCTGGCTTCCTGCTTTGGGATGTCTCCAAGGTCCTGCCTTTGTGCAGTTCTCTAAGGTGGCAGAAGTCCAATGCCTTTCAGCAGGAAGCCAGAACTGCCCAACTCCTGCCTGCAGCAACTCCCTGGGACCCCTCTGCCCAGGGCAGAAACCACTGGTGCTACTGGATCATGGCTACTAAACAAAATGGGCCAGCAGAAGGATAGATGGGCAGGCTCCTTACCAGCCTCCTCTCCTGCAGGCAAGGGGGAGAAGGCTGAATGGGAGAAAGGGTATGGAAAGGGAGCAGATCCAGTGGTTGTCCATACCTCTGGATCAGTACTGTGTTTGATTTCTGGCGTTTGGAGAAGGACAGTAAATCCCCTGCTCTACTGAACTTCTCCTTGGCTGTTTCCTGTGGGGAGGAGGAGTAGGGGTGTTTCCTGGGTGTCAGCAGTGGGATGCTGGATCCTGTTTTAGCACCTATCAGGATGCTGACTCTCACCAGTCATGACCTTTTTTGAACCTCTCTGTGTTCCCTAGCAGTTTTCAACACTGAAAACCAAAATGGGCTCAGAGGAGGGCCTTTGGAAGGACACTACACAGTTGCTTATTAATACCAACTCGAGGTAAACAATCACACCTAACATGCTGATAACAGGCAAACTCATTTTTATATAACAGTAACTTAGGTTACTGCCCTCCTATATAAGAAGTTAAGATGGAAGAGTGTGCAATCAGTATACAGGAGTCCAACTAAGTATGGGAATGCTTCTCTAGAGCAAGTCCTGTTGAGTATCTGACTGTGGTGAAGCAGGAAATAGATGTTTGGCAGCAGTGGTATTTATTATATTTTTTTGCAGTCTAGAAGGTAATAGAAATTGTGACAAAGGCTTTGTTGCAAAGAAATACAGCAATGGGAAGAACAAAGAAAACACCATAATTAAGGTAGGAATTACCACAATGTCTAAGCAAATCTGCACCCCAGGTTCTATGTGCCATTTGGGTTTGCTATAAATTGCTAGAAATGTGTCTGAAGTTTGGCCCAGAAATCTCTTGATGTGTAAATATAGAGTACTAGGGACAGAGTGTGCTAATGTGAGCTGAGCAATAATATACTGAAATAATACATAACTACCCACAGCCTCATTAAAATCACCAGGATTGATTGGGGAGTAATGCCAGTCAGTATAAAAGCCTTGTAAGAGGCTGAATATTGTTACTAAGTTTTTATATTGTTCCATGATGAGTGGAAAAAATTCTCTCTCCTTGCATTTACTTCTATGATCAACTGCTCTGTTTCAAACAAAGGATGCATGGTCCAGGTGGGAAAATCATCACAGGCTTGGAAGAATCATGGCAATTTTTGAAACAAGCTTCAAGCAGACTCCCAAAACTGTCAGGATAATTTTGCACTTGTGCTGCAGGTCTGGTTTTTACTTCAGTGTTAACAAGAAAAACAAAATTGATTGCCTTTCAAAAATAACCTTGCCACAGGCTCAGGGCTTTTCATAAGTTTGTATTTTTTGTTTGTTTCTCTTTTTTATATTTAATTGTGGATTTCTTTGGATAACTATAGAATTCTTTATAATTGCAAAGGTATAATCTTTGCTTGTAAGTCTGTTAAAAAGAAATAAGAAACTTTTTTTTGAGGGTTACGAGATAAATATTTATTTAGGGATTTAGCCACAGTATGTCCTGATAGCAGTACCATATAAGAGACAAGCACTTTCTGCAGGCTAGAGCTTCTTATTTTGTGCATCAAGAGCAAGTTTCACACCACGAGAACTGTGTACTACAGGAAATTAATGTAAGTCTTATTGCTGAACTGAAGGTGGGTATAGGCAGTAAATGGTTGTGGTTTGGGCTCTAAATTGCACCAGGATCTCAGCAGGGATCTCAATACCATAGAAATGTGACTTGCTTTTGTTTTGATGATTGACTTCTGGTTCTTATCTTTATTTATGAAGTACTGAATTATTCTTGCATGTTAAGCTTGGAAAATTGAGAAGTTACTGGTTTTCTTTCTTGGTGGTGGTGTGACAAATTCTTCATGCCATAGTTGCACATTCCCTCCTTATCACTGCTGTGGGTTCTTGTGACAACTTCTGTGCATCCTGTGAGAGACAGAAGTGCTGTGGAAATGCTGACACACCTTACAGAGACACAAGACAATATTTTTTAGGAAACCTTTACTTGTTTCCTTCACATGCAGTCTGATGGGTAGCTACAGAGATTTATTCCCTTCAGAACTGGGAACAAGATGAGTTTTCACATCATGCTTTAGAACCTGAAGGGGTTACTTCTCTGTGCTTGCTGGTTTACTCCCAACAGCTTCTGTTGATCAGGGTCAGGCATATTTGACAGACCAGAACCTGAAATCTTAGACTTCTCTTTATAAGCTTTGTAAAATCAATGAGAGGCAGGAGCTGAAAGTTATTTCTTTTCCTGAAAAGTTGCAGTGTACAAGCTTGTATTAGACATCAGAGAAGCCACGTGAGAGCACGTCACTATGCACATCCCAGCACCAAGAAAAGATTCTGCATGTTTCAGTCATCTGGGATCCCACTGCAAGAAGCAAGCTTGACCAGTGTTTGCCTGCTTGAAAGCACCTTTATCTACTTTCTTTAAATATGTTATTTTTAGATACCTTCATGTTCATTTGATCAAAGCCACTTTTTTTGGCCAGCCCTGCCCCTTGTCACTGGAATGTCTGTTCATGCTACATCAAGTTAGTGGTGTGGCAAATTTTTATTTGTGCTACTGTATTTAAAAAGCCTACTGCCCAAGCTGCTGTTCAGGGGAATGTTTTTGAAGCAGAGATGAGTGTGGGGTGGAGGAGGAATGGTTGGTGTGCAGGACATCTCTGTGTGCCTCTGGAATACACCATGAGTCCATCTTACTGAACCTTGTTTCATGATTCTCTACTCAACAGAGTGCTCACACATTTTTTACCCCAACCAAAACAGAGTACTGTTCATAAAACAAAACCCTGTAATGCAGCATGTAGGTTTTTAATGCATCTTTTATGCTGTTATATACGTTCTAAGGATTTTCCAGCACACTTCTCCCAGCTGACCATGATACATCAGTTTACCTGCAGATGCAGCAGTTTTTGTGGCTTGTCATTTCATACCTAAGCATGCACAGCTTTCCAAAACACCTCAGCAAAGTGAATATATGGTGTGTAAATATTTAAGAAGGGAGATGCACTGAATGTCTACCTATGGCTCATCAACCAGCTGTTCAGTGGATATCTCATTTAGATTTCCCTCTGCAAGTGCTGCTGGTGTCAATACTGAAAGGAATGTAGCTGTCAGTGCAAATTCAATCAGAAGGTGCTTAGAAGTGTGACACTCCTATAGATCTGATTTATTATTATTATTATTTTTTTTTTTAGTCGGGGAAGGCTATGTTAAAGTCAAAATGTAGACTTATAGTGGGAACAAGGGATCTTTTAACTTGAATAGAAGATGCTGCTATGGACAAACAACCAATCTGATTCAGATACTACATACAGCTCTGTATTTGGGGCCAGCTTCAGAAGTGCTAAGATCCAGCTGAAGTCCTTTGCTTGTTATGTTACCTTTGGAACACCTAATGTGCTTCACTGACTAAATGTGGGGATTTGGTGAAATTATGTGATATTTTACTAGGCAGTAAAAATATTAAGAGCCACCACTTAGATTATGCAAGCTAAACACAGTAAAACCATCCCAGAAAGACTCATGCCATTAAACTTACCTGAAATCTAACAGTTTTTTCCAGAGGGGGCCCTGTTGCTACCAAGCTTTTCTGCAAATAGGTATTTGCATAAAACTTAAGCCCTTCATTATTCCTTTAGGTACATCAAAGTGAAAGTATGGGCAGTGGTATTGAATTTTGCACCTTTTTTTTTGTGGTGAAAATAAAATTGCCTGTGTTCATCTTCTAGAATAGTGATGCTTTTCCTGCCCATGTGTCTTGCCTCTGACTGTTCTTGCTGCTGCTCTTTCACATTGCAAAAGATCAGGGCAGCTTCAGTTTCCATTTGCTCACTGTGTTTTGCCAGAGCTTTGTGGAGCACTCAGCTGGGCAACCAGATGCAACTGAGGGCTGATTTTCTAACAGTGATGCTGGATTCCACACACACCCATCTTACAGCAATGAAACAGGAGGGCAAGCACTGTGAAACACTTCTGAAAATTGTGGTGGCTTTTTTGTGAGCTGCAAAGACTACAAGGAACTTCAGAAGAAATGACCTGAAAGGAAAGGAATTGGTCTGTTTTTTCTCTTTGGGGGTTGTTCTGTTTGTTTGGCACGGGGATTTCTTTGCTGTTTGTCTTTAGATGATCTGTTTCACCAAGAGATTTTACATAAATGAAAATTGTGCTCTCACTAAGAAGCCAAAGGTGGTGGGTTGGGGCAGTGAGTATTGCATAAAGCATTGAATCCAAACAAACATTTTGTGGAAGTCCTTAGGCCTGACCCAGATTTTTCACAAGAGACCTGAAGCCCAAGTAGCAGAAGCTGGTAGCACCATTCTGCAGTGCACTGGGGCTGCTGCTGTACACACCTGATAGAAAGAGCATGTGTGGTCTCACCTGGTGTATCCAAACAGTATCCCTCCTATCAAAGCATCATAAAACAAAGCTCTCCTGGTGGACATCACAAAATGCAAGTTCAGTGAGCTCAGCAGTCCTCTTTGTATGCTTTCTATATTTCATTACCAAGTCATACACTTCAGGGCACTACTGAGATGGGGTCATATATTTTACTACAAAATTTAGCATATGCATGGCCTCTTGACTTGATTGCCTGATACAAGTAGATTCAAGAGCAAGTAATACATGGCCAGGGGGCTCAGATGAGGTCCCACTCAGGTCAGATGGGTAATACCTTCAAAGTTTTATGAAGCCAATGTGGCTCTTGCCTGGAGCTGCCATAGTCTCACCCTGTGTGGAGCCCCTGGAGCTGCTGCCCTCGGGGGAGGGAGGAACACAAGGGATTGGAGAGGAGGGAGTAATGACCTCTGAATGTAACAGAGGTTCATAATCTAAAGGAGCTGGGGTTTCCTGCTGGCTGTGTGTGCTTCTGAACTGTTCTATTGCCTTTTGATATCACTTGTGAAAGATGAGAGTAATATTGCTGTTCACTTTCATTTCATGCAGCCAGTTCTGAACTCTGCAAATCCACTTTTATGCAGACCAGGAGGGAGAAAACTGCTTTTATTAATGAAGTGCCATGCTCTTTGTTCCAGTTTCCCTGGCTGTGTTTAGTACCTTGGCTGCTATGTGTGCTTGGTTCTCTCCAGTCATTCTTTTCCTATGCAGGACAACCAGATGGTATCCAAACCCTGTTTTAGAGGGCTTTCTTCTCTTGGCTGGGCCACCTTAGTAACTGAAGTCAAGGAAGCTCTATTGTGCACTGAGGAATGTGGTGGGAAGTTGCTGTGCCCTTCCTAGCACCCTCAGTGTTGGCATGAAGGAACCGGAGGAGCGCAGATCAACTTGTTTCAAAGCTCTCTCCATCTTCTTCCCACAGAGCAGAACATTGCAGCATGAGTGGCCTACCTGCTCTGCTGACTGACAGCTACAATTTGTATTTCATTTTGCTCAAGCCAGCCCACAGATCTTACATAAGTGTCTTTCTGTCCCATTCCATGTCAGATCAATTTTAACTTCAAGTTCCAGTGCTGTGGGATATTGCCTAATCAGATTAGAGAGCATGTACCAAGTATCTTTACTGCTGTATCAACCAGTTCTTCCAGGCTGCTGTATGTGAGCCATGGTTTTTGAAGTACTGCTGCATATGAAGAGTGTGGACTAAAGGCTACTTCTGTTCTTGTAATTTTTTATTATTAATATTCCATAGGCTTGGAGAAAGTTACTTTTCATATCACAGAAGAAACCCCACTCTTAAGCCAAGGGAAGGAAAGCATTTTTTACTGCCTGATGCTGATTTGCTGTCTCCCCATATATGCACAAATGTCCATGCACTGACACCACTGCCAATAAACTCTGCAGTGTGATCTCCAAATGGAATAATGGTATCAGCAGTGGTAGGACAGGACAGATGCAAGTGGATCCATCCCCACCTCCATCCTCTCCAAACGAGCCTCTGGGCTCCAAACCTGCCTGAGGTTGCAGAATTCCTGCAGTGTGTGGTTTGCCAAAGATTGGGCTGTACCATGAAGTTAACCACATCTCCACGTGTGATTGCTTCAACTACTTCCAATCTCTTTTATTATCAGAAGTACCAGGCTGCCTGGTGCAGCCCCCTCACATTGGTGGGGCATCTCTCACATTGGTGGGGCATCTTGTGAAGCTTCAACATTCCCATTGAAGCAGGTCTGGCCACCTTCCTCTGGGAGGACTCACAAAATCTCACTTTCTTTGCTTTATTCATGAAGATTTCATAACTAACCATCCGGTCTCTCTCTGTCATGGACTCTTCCACTGGACTAAATTGCTCCCTTTACTCAAGAGAAGCTTTGCTGCATACCCAAACCTGTCCTGAGCGTGCTGGGGCTGGACCAGTGAGGTCCAGCAGGATGTGTGCCCAGCATTCTCTGACAGAACCAGTTTGTGGGTGCCAGGGATGAAGCCAGGTTCCTGCTCCCTTGGTTGCTCCATTCTGAGGTTCTTCACAGCGCCTCAGCTTCACAGCTCCTGGAGTGCTACCTGTGAGGAGCAGTTTCTGCCTCATTATGAGGCAAAGGAGATGGACACATATATAGTGTTGGTTTATTTGAGGCTTTTTATGTTGTTTTGGGCTTCTTTTCCCACACATCCTCAACACTCTCAGCATCTTCCAGTACTTGGAAGCTCCTTGTTGCTGCTGCAGCACAGCCCCGTGTAAACGTAAATTGTGACAACAAAAATCTGCTCTGGTAGAGGACCTGGGAGTCAAAGTACTGGAGCACCCTGGTGATTTCGGACCGGCTGTGCTGGAGGGGTTTGCACTTTCAGTTCTGTCCGACCATCAGCAGATGGTGCTGGCAAACTGCTGGGCCTGGAGCTCTGCACCATCCCCTGGCCAGCACCGCCAGGGAGGAGGGCTCAGGGCCAAGCCCATTCTCCAAAGGGACACAACCACCCAAAGGGCTCAGACTTCAGTCTGCAGACAGAAATGATGTTTATTGGCATGCAAAATGGGGTAGGCTCCCCCTGAGACGTGGACAAGAGAGATACCTGCACACAGAAGGACTTGTGGGGATGTGAGAGGATCAAGGTAGAGTTTCCCTTTTGCAGCCCCCTCCTGAAGCAGAGCAGAGGGGAAGGTTCCAGGCATGATCCTTGTTTCTCTCCTTACCCCGGCATACCTACAGCTGAGCCTCCTCCAGCTTCTAACTGAATTTGATTTTTAATTGTTGGATGGCCCTGTAGAATAAGCACTATAATCACACAGGGATCTGAAATGAGAAGCTGAAGAAACCATTTATAGCAGTCTCATTTTTTTGCATTTCCTTTGCCAAAATTTACACTTAGAAGTGAATGGCAAAGAACTTCAAGCTTCCTTTATACAAATATTTATACAAACTGTAAATAAAATCATTGTTGGTCTTTGCATGGCCAGTGTTGCCAGCATTGCTGTGAGGTGTAGCTTCACTCTGGCAAGGGCTTCGCTTGTTGCAATCTCTGGTTTGAAGACTGGTGGTGGGCACATGGCACAAAAAGTTATTAACTCGGGAAGAAATCAACTGTGAGTGGACATCAGGAGCTCTCTGTGTTTCTTCCAGTCGAAGTGGAGCTGTGGAAGTTTGCAGCAGTCACAGAGCTGCAGTCTTCAGAGCTGACTGAAAAAGCCCAGGTCATGTTTCATGAAGTGTATTTCATTCCCTGTCCTCTTTTTTTCTCTGTTTAGGCTTTGGAATTTTGTATAATGCCAGCTGGGGTGTTTGAAAAGGCACAAGAACAGAACCCACAGTAGAAACATTTGTCTTGCATTAGCAGTTATTAATAACCACGTGTAAAACTTGACATCATAACCTAGGATGAAGTCTTGTTGCTTGATTTGGTTTATTGTTTAAGTCTTTGGGGAGTATTTTAGAGAAATGTGCTTTAGAAAAGTGCACACTATTCAGAAATATTTTAATTCACTATTAAAGGTAACAAGGGCTATGTCTTGATAGCCATGACTTCTCGTAAATAAAGGACTTTACCCCTTTTTTTTAAAAATGCAAAATGATTAAATGGAACACTTTCATTGCTGGGCTGTTAAATGTATCGTTTACTGGGCTCTTAAATCTAAATCTCATTACTGAGTCCTTTCTTATGTTTGTATCTATATAAAATTTGGGCTAGATGGGATGGACAACTCAGTGCTGCATTTTAGAATTTTGTTTCTGTAGACACAGAAGACATCGGGGAGGGGGGAGAGTAATTGTGGCTTAGAGAATTTTTGGAGGAGCAGTGCGAGTCCTGCCCTGCTTTCTACCGAGCCAGTAAGAGGAACCACAAAGCGTCCATCCCCCTGGTGAGACACCTGCCTTGCCAAGCTCCATCAGCAGCAGGCTCCCTCTTTTATGTCTTTCAGTTGCCTCAGGTCCTGCTGAAGCCACCCTGACCCTTGTCCTCTCCTGTCATGCAGGTCCCTCCAGCAGGCAGCAGCCTGACCCCCTGCCCACCCCAGCAGCCCAGGGGCCCCGGGGTTCCTCCCGCCGACGTCGTCGCCACCCGCTCGGGTCCCGCGAGCCGCAAAGCTGCTGTCCACGTGGACTGGGGCTGAGGTCTCCCGTCCTGCTGCTGCCAGAGCAAAGCCCAGAGACATGGCCACCAACGGCACCAAGGTGGCAGATGGACAGATCTCCACCGAGGTGGATGCTTCCATCACCAACGACAAGCCCAAAACCTTGGTAGTAAAAGTGCAAAAGAAGAAGACGGATCTTCCCGACCGAGATACTTGGAAAGGGAAATTTGACTTTCTTATGTCCTGTGTAGGTTATGCCATTGGCTTAGGGAATGTGTGGCGATTTCCATACCTTTGTGGCAAGAATGGTGGAGGTATGTTTGCTGTTCACTTCTTACAGTCTCCTGTTAATAAAATCACAGGCATTTGGGCCTGGTCCTAAGGTGCAGTAGTTGATGATGGTGTTAGTCAAAGGTTGGACTTGGGTGATCTTGGAGGTCTCTTCCAACCGAAACATTCTGTGATTTGGTAATATTAGAAATCGCCATTAGAATTCTCAGTAAAACAGACCATGGTTTTAATAGCTATTTCATCTCTACAGGTGGTTTGCTTTGGATTTGGGGTTACTTCTTTGCTTCTCACTTGTCCTGGAGGGTTGGAGCCATTTTGGAGCCTGGTGCTCTGCTTTGAGGTCTGCTCAGGAATTCCATGTAACTTCTCGTTGGCAGGCGCTTTTTAGGAGACCCCAAGGAACTGGAGCAGAACTAAAGCACATTGCCCTCCAACCTTTCAGAGTCCTCCTTTTTGGACTGAGTATTTGAGAGGATTGCATACAGCTTGTAAGACTGCCTTTGAGCTTCCCATAAAAGGCTAACTTCAGTGCTGGTTAAATCCTTTATACTATCTTCATGCTCCTGTGACAGTCAAGGGCAACAAAATACAAAGTCTTTAGCTTTCTACTTAAACAGAAAATATTTAAATGATAAAGAGGTATCTTTTCCCCCCTGTTTTTACTTTTGGAAATACTGTTTCAAAAGTGTACTTGCACAACCTTTTTTGAAAAGTCACACTTAAGAGGAAAAAAAAAAAGGGTTTATTTTCATATAGAATAGGGATGGAAAGCGTGGAAACTAATTTGTGTTTTTCCCCACTGTAATAGACTCTTCTTTCTTTTTAGGTGCATTCCTCATTCCCTATTTCCTTACTTTAATTTTTGCTGGAGTGCCACTGTTTCTTCTGGAGTGTTCCCTAGGTCAGTATACATCTATAGGAGGCCTTGGAGTCTGGAAGCTTGCTCCGATGTTCAAAGGTACAGAATGAATTTGGATTACTTTTGCACAACAAACTTATTTTCAAACTTCAAGACCCCTTATTTTTTCTTAAGAACTTATAAAGACTGTTCAAAATGGGATATTAAACCCAGCAGCAATTGTCTGAGCCTGTGTGGAACTCTGCACCCAGCAATTTGGAACATATTTTTTCTGTCTGAGGTCAGAGAGGTTTTTATCTCCTGTTTTTTTTAGTTGAAATACAACAGATGGCAATTTCTTGCTGAAAACAAGCTTGCTCTATACTTAGATTTTTGGCTAGTTTGAGTTTTCTCATTGCTAGAACCTAAAGGTTTTATTCTAGCTTCTGCACAGACCTGCAGACCTCACAGACTGTGCATTTCACCTTCTAATCCCAAATCCTTTAAGAGCTCCAGAACTGTCTTCTGGACCAGTGGAGGAGCAAGTTACACACCGAGTTACAAATTACTTCACAGAACAGGACTAACAATTACCACAGGCTGAGCTAAAAGTTCCTTTAGAGCGGGTTTTGGTTTAGGAAACTTTGTATTTGGAAAACCCAGGGAGATGAAAATGTTTCTCACAGGTGAGTATTTAAACTTTGCTCAAGTTACTGCTGTTGGCAGGGTTCACAATGCAAAGTGTAGACATTGTTTTGCATTGCAGTGATTGTTTTGAGAGGGTCCTTCTGTTGAGTGTCATGTGGTAACTGTCACCAGCCTGAACATTTTCAAATACAGCTGAAATCTCCATGTGAGGTACAAGATGAGGCATTCTCATTTGGGAGCTCTGGTATTTCTTTGGTCTGAGGTGACATAAGAGCATTATGCTAAGCATCAAGCACTTTGATCACTGCTTTAAGTAGCTATCTGGGCTTAGAGCTCACACTCCCTTTGCAGGCATCTGCCAGAAGTTTCTGTGGGACTGCTGGTCCAGAGCATGAACTGATTGAGCTCTTTTCTTTAGAAGTAAAAAAAATGCCTGTAAAATCTCAGCAGCAGATGTGATTGCTTACTGCAGCATACAGAGAACTGGACACTGAGATTAAATTTAGGGATGACTGAATTACCATGCAAATTAATGACCTTGCTATAATGGTACTTCTAAAATTTTAGCTCAGCTTCTACAAAATTTGGTAAATGGTATCTACCCCATACATTATATTTGTCCTTCTGAACTGATGTTTACTAACAGTTGCCTTCCCTTATATCTTTCTGTTTTTATCACAGGTGTGGGACTAGCAGCTGCAGTGCTTTCCTTTTGGCTAAATATTTACTACATTGTAATTATTTCATGGGCCATATACTACCTGTATAATTCCTTTACCACTGTAAGTGTCTGCATTGGGTGGGAGGTTGGAATTCTTTGTTAAATGCAAAGCAAAGTGATATGTAGATGAATCTGTCTCACTATAAATGTTCCAAAAAAAGCATAGAAACCAGCTGGATAAGACATTTCTTTCTAAATGAAAGCTGGTTTGTAAAAATCCCTTTTCAGTTTTTTATTTTTCCTCCACAAGAAACGTAGAATAAAAACTGAGCCTTTCAGTTTCACTGCTTGTCCCTGCCCTCCAGTCACCAACACTCCTTCCTGCTGCTCTGCTCTCCTGACAGGCCCAGCTTCCAGGCTCCTGCTCCTGGCATTGCTGAGAAGAGGACCAGTAGCCCCTTGTCTTTGAGCCCACGGGCCAGTATTCCCCTGAGAAAAAACCCAGTGCATAAATTATTTGTTTATTTTTTTCATCAGTATGAGCCACACAGGTGATAGTTCTTTGAGCAATGTTCTCATTGCAGTGTGGCTTAATGGTGGATGAGTTTAATAAAGAGATCCCCGTGCAATGGGGGGTCTGTGATTTGATTAGCTCTGAACTTCCGTTCATTGTTGTTCTTTTCACTTTGTTTTCTTCCCTTTCAACTTTATTTTTAGCTGCTTTTTTTTTCCCCTCGAGGATGATTCATCAGCTGAGTAGGTCTTGTCTGATTGTGGGTTTTGGCCATCTGAGGAAGCATTCTTACATAAGTCTTGATAATTAATGCATTATTGTTCAGTTGCTGTCTCTTCTACAAATTTTGTTCATGCTTGCTTGTTCTCAGTTTTATATAATTGTCCCTTGTCAAAATTTGCATTAATTACTGTTTGGGAGTGACAGGATAATTTCTTTTTTGTTATCCTCAGAGTTAGTATTGATGTGAAAGGTCACTTGTAGTCTGGAAGTGGTGCACTGGCCCATATTAGATGAATAATAACTGCTAATTCCCTTGAAGCTTCTTATCCCTGTATGCAAAACATGCAGTTCCCTGATCCAACATTCTCTGTGAGAGGGTTTCCCCAGAATGGCCATCAGAATCATATCTAAGTTGTATCAAAATGAGATTCATTCTAATGGATTTCATGTGCAAGCAGGTTCTGCTCCTCAGAAAGAGTCCTCTCTGAAAGAGAACATAACGGGCACATGTAGAAAATGCACGTAGATAATAGAAAGTTTACACTTTTCAAATTGTCCCCTGCCCTGAGGGAAAATGGAAATCTCTGATCAATACCCATCGCACCTTTATTACCTCCAGTGCAGCAAGAGGGAACAGGACCTCCAGGAGGACCTTTCTTTTCCCATCGTATCTTGCAGCATGCTCAACATACTCTCACGTTCTGGTAGGTACATGTAAGCATTTGTGCTGATCCATTAAAGAAAGGAGGAAATATTTTCCCACCTGATTCACACAGCTCATCAGAAGTTAAATACCTCAGGTGGCAGATACGTACCCCAGGGGGATCCGTGCACTGCACAGCTCAAAGAATGCTCGTTCTCCACTCAGCTTCCATTTCTAGTAAAGACAGAGATACCTGAGGGAATGCTTGCTCACTGTTTAGGTTTCTCTCTCTCTGTCTCCCTTAAATAGACTCTTCCTTGGAAGCACTGTGAGAACCCATGGAACACTGACCGCTGCTTCTCCAATTACTCCTTAGCAAACACCACCAACATGACAAGTGCCGTGGTCGAATTCTGGGAGTAAGCTGATCATTTTTCTCTCTCATTCCTGTGTACATGCAGCTTGTTATCACTCATCTACTCTCTTCTGAGTCAGTTGTCCAACACACTGTTCTGTTGGCTTATTGTAGACGCAACATGCACCAGATGACTGATGGACTGGAAAAACCGGGGCAAATCCGATGGCCACTAGCAATTACTCTGGCAATTGCCTGGATTCTGGTGTATTTTTGTATCTGGAAGGGGGTAGGCTGGACTGGAAAGGTAAGATTAAAAAGTACTGTAAATGCATTTCAATTTTAAAATGCCTGTTTTTACATATTCTGAAAATTCTTGAGGTAAGAGGCGCTGGGGATAGTTCTGCTGGAGTAGCTCTGTGAAGTATTTCATTTTGATCTTTCTTGAACTAATGCAGCCCCATGTTTTTTAAAGAGCTGGCTCCTCTGTAGCTAGCTCTGACCACTGTCGTGGGTGCTATGTTCACCTATAGACTTCATGACTTTGCCAGGTATAAAATTCTCTAAAGAGATGTGTTTGTTCCTGAGCCACGTGTCTCAGCTTAGTGTGGACAGCACTAGGGGGAGGATGCCATGTGTTCACCCCAGTGAGCAGAGTGCATTTATTGCACAGCTCTTGCTGGACTTGGATATGTAAGTGTTGAAGCTGTGCTGCATCCAAGGGTTGGTCCCTCCTTTCCTTAAGCCATGGTGGAGAGCTGTAGGTGGTCCTTACCACTGGCACCCTTGCATGCTGTGTTTCCTGGAGTCTGGCTGGTTTTGAAGTGCAAAACACAATTTACTAATGAATTAAAGGAAATTTTATTACTTCCCCAGGGATGAAAGGGCAGCAGCACCTGACACTGGCATACACCTCTCCCCAAAATCACAGCAGGAAGAAATCAAAGGAAAATGAAAAGCCACAGCCATGAGACCTGGTGGCAACTAAAGTCTGGGGTTATAAGACCTCAGGCCTGGTGTGGGGGACTGGATTTTTTTCACATTGAAAGAATGAATGGTTAACTTTTGACAAGACAGTTGTACCTGTGACCCGCTTCAACCTGCATGTTGAATATGGCCTAGTTGAGCTCAGACCAAAACATTTCATTTCTCCTGTCAAGGTGGCAAAAGAGAGATGACTGTTTCTTTGGGGCCTGACTTCATAATGTCTTTTTAATAAGGCTGTTGAAAAGGCAAGAGAGAAGGATCCCGTAGGGCAACTACATCATACCACAGGTCAGGAGAGAGTGTTAAAAATGGACACACTAAATTCCACATTAGGGAACTCTTCAGTAAGCAGCCCCCTTCCTCACCAAGCTTTTCCACTGATAAATGCTTCACTTGTAAAGGTCAGCCTCAGGTGCTGCTACAGTATTTTTAGGGAGCAAATAGTTTCTGAAATGTTAACAAGAAGAGGTAATTCTTCCTTCATACTTACAATATTTTGTTTCTTCACATCAGGTGGTATATTTCTCTGCTACTTATCCCTATGTTATGCTGCTTATCTTGTTCTTCCGTGGTGTAACACTGCCTGGAGCAAAGGAAGGCATTTTATTCTATATAACCCCCAACTTCAGTAAGCTGTCAGACTCTGAGGTAAATATTCCATCTTGTAAACAAAAGTTTCATTACTAATTGTTCACCTTTCAGACATATGACCTGCTCCTCAAGTGCAGAAACAGATTTTTATAAAAATTATTTCCTGCAATCAGGTTTGGCTGGATGCTGCCACACAGATATTCTTCTCCTATGGTTTGGGTCTTGGTTCATTGATTGCCCTGGGAAGTTACAACCCTTTCAACAATAATGTTTACAGGTAAGCAGATGACCATACACGTTACATTGATACTTTGCTGGCTCAGTTGGATCTGGATTCTGTCTTGCTGGGTACTATATCACTGAAATAAGTCTTGCATTTGAATATTAGTAGTGTATTAGTAGTGAATCTAGTAGAATATTGTATCTAACTAGGAGTGAGACCTATAACTGCATTTACAGTTATTGGAGAGACAGTATGAATTGCCCAGCATGAATTTGAACCCAGATTGTGAAATCCTCTATCATGAAATCTTTTAGCAGGAAAAAGGGGTAATATGCTAATGAACAGTAGCATTGCTCTACCTGCTGCTTAAAGCACCTTACCTTTATTTCAGGGACTCCATCATAGTGTGCTGCATAAACTCATGCACGAGCATGTTTGCTGGCTTTGTCATCTTCTCCATTGTTGGATTCATGGCTAATGTCACAAAGAGGCCTATTGCAGATGTTGCAGCATCAGGTATCCAATATATTTTTTCTCTTAGCTGTTCAGTGGCATCACTTGGTTTGTGTTGGTCCAACGTTGTGTCCAACTGCTTCATGTGATTGTTCAAAATCCCTCCCTCCAAACATCCCTCAGCTCCCTGTCATTTCAGTTGCCCTTACAGATGGCAGAATGGAGGTCATTGTTTTAAACCTCTCAAGGCAGCACCAGCAAAACCATTTCATGTTGAGCAGACTGCCTGCCTGCCTGGTGCTCTCTGACCTCTGGTGTGGAGTGTGGTCTCATCTGGGGCTGGCACAATGAATACTGAGGGCTGCTACTTACAGGGAAGAGCATTTAGAAGAGGTGGCAGCAGAATTTGCTGCTTCAGTGCTTAGCTGTGACACCAGATGATGAGCCTCTTGCTACTGAAATTCTTAAAAGCAGATTGAAAGGTGGAATGATGGTAATTATGCTTTTGGAGCCCACATTCCCAAATTCAGCTAAGTTTTAGAATTCCTTTTACTGTCACTTGAGGTTACACCCTTTCAGGCAGATCCATTTCCCACTTGTCCAGACCTACAGCTATCACCTAATTTCATGGGATCTTTTTGATCTTTTTGATTTTTTGAAATGAGCGTCATTTCACTGAGGGCAGTGAGATGTCCATGGAAGAATTCTGCTATTCTTTCCTTCCAGATGTCTTCCAAATGAAAAAGCTTGAAACAGCAGAGCAGATGGGTGTCCTAACCCAGCTGGTGTACCAGAGACTCACTTAGCTCTTCTGTCCACAGGGAGGAATCTGCTAACTGAGAGCTTGGTTGGAAGTCAATGGTGGACAAAATAGGTCAAATTCTACTAGCAAATATATCCCATTGATGAAATATTCCCTTAGTTAGAAAAGCACAGAATTTAAGAACTAAAAATAATCTGCAGTAATCTACACATACAAAGAAACTGGCAAAACCAAATATGATTATGTCATCTATGGTGCTCAAAAAATGCTCTGGAAAGTCAGTGTTGTGTGAAATAAGCTTCTTGGATTTATATATTTGATACAGATGTAACTATATAAAGCCTATACCTGCAAACAAACCAGGATTTTTATGTCATATTAAGCTCCTAAGTATATTTTAGGGTACCAAAGATAACAGACCTCTCAAAGATGCACATAGCCTGCTGTGGCCAGTAATTGCAAAGGATATTTGGAATTTTGACCTTTTAATTAAGACTTCTGTTTTTCCTAGCAAGTTCAGCAACTGATGCTTGGTTTGAGCACCACGAGAGGTGTTGGTTTGCAATCTCTACACACCTGCAGCTGCATTTCAGTGCAATGTGTAACAGAGTAGAGTTAAGGGCATATTTATCTTAAGGTTATTTGCTTTTACAAAGGCATTCTGATCATGTCTGTTACTGCTAGCAAATAATTGTTTCAGGATCTGCATGGCATTTACATTGACAGTTCAGGTGTCTAAAGCCACTCCTTGAAAGCAACACATGTCCAGACAGTTGTCACAGCCAGACTGACTGGTCAGGAAAACTGACAAGTCAGGTATGCCCCTTAGCTGAGGCTCACTGATGTTCTTTCTGGGATTACTTCATTTGCTATAAGTTCCCCTCTTAGCCTGATGTCAGTTGTTTTCCAGCTGTGCTATGACAACAAAAAAGAGTTCCTTTTTTTTTTAATAAGAATTTTTATTCTCCTTCCCACACTGTGCTCCCATCAGCAGTGAGTAAGAACACAAATGAAGAGGTTTGCCTGTTTACAGTTAGATAGCTTATTAACATGTGTATTTTAAGATAATGTAATAGCAAGTGGGACTGCTGCAAACGCTGGAAAATGTCTTTTCAATTTCTGAGCTTTGTTTCTCTTCTGAACTCCTTGGTGCAAAGCAGAAGATGACAGCTACCAGTAACTACTTGAGAGGGAGAGAAAGCTGATCAGTACCTGGAGATGTAACCCTAGCCAAGGATAACAGTCTCTGCCTTTGCAGGAGCAGCTTCTGAACTGTATCTAGTATTTCCTGGTCTGGTTGGTTGGTTTTGTTTTGCTTACTGTTTTAGTTTGGTTTGGTTGGTTCATTTGAAAAGCAAGGTAGTGGTCAGGTAACACCTATTAAACTGAAATCCCTGCTCAGGGACGCTGCACCTAGGGCTGAATCCTTCCAATGAACCTAAAACCTATGGGTCTACAGGAGCAAATACTCACAACGCCCAATCTCACATTTACATTTTCTCTCCTGTTTCTCCTACCAGGCCCTGGACTGGCATTTCTAGCTTATCCAGAAGCAGTGACACAGTTGCCAATTTCTCCTTTGTGGGCAATACTGTTCTTCTCCATGTTGCTTATGCTCGGAATTGACAGTCAGGTAAAACTGGTGTAAAAACTGATGATGAAGACAGATTTTCTGCAGCTGCATGGTACAGTCTGCATGGCCAGCTGTGCATTCTGCACTGCCAGCTGTTAGTGTGCAGAATGATTTCTAGAATAATCAGAAAAATACTAGGAGGTACTAAGGAGAGGAAAGACCAAGATTCAAGGAGTGTGAGATGGTCAAAAACTGATATGGTTAAAACCTTTTGCTTTTTCATGAACTGCTGGAAGCATATACAAGATGAGCAGAAAATTTATTCTGCAGACAAAAGGAACCTTCTTTGAAACCTTAACCATTCAACCACAGTGTTAAAAAGTACCTTTGCAATATTCATCTCTGGAGGAGGCACCAGGATACACTTTGCAACATCTAGGTGCCACTAATATTTCTGAAAGGCAACTTCACAATTTATCACACAGAGCAAAAAGATGCAGCACACATTCCATTTAATGTTAGGAGCAAATTCAGGAGTCGGTAGGCTCATTACTGAGGACATTCTGGGTCCTAAGAGTGTTCTGAAATCACTTCCCAATGGTAAGGATCAAGATTTTATTGGTTCAGTCCTCATCTAAGAGTTGTAGATGGTGCCTGACAACTGGAAATTAATGGGAAGGCACAACCAAGAGGTTCTGCAAATCCAAATAAGATATTCTCCAGGGTTACTGTCTAGATTAAGTAATGAAATGATGAAATAATTAAGTTATGCAATCATTTAAAAATGTTCTACTGCAAAATGAACATGAAAGCACACAGAAGCATTGAACATGCAAGAAAGGACTACGTCCAAATAAAGCACTCATTAATCTGTAATAATTTTAATACACATAGCAACTATATTGTAAGCACTAAAAAGAACACCCTGTTATATTTTGCAAAGCATACTTAGAGGTCACTGTCAGGGAAGTGTTTGGTCACTGGTGGGTGACCAGTGCCAGGCAGATGTGTTACCCTACCTGCCATAAGCTGCAGTTGTCACTCCAGCACCTCACAGCACATGCAGGAATGTGAGAATTCTACCAGCTTAGTCCTGCACTCAGCTTTCAGCAGAGAAATATCCATCATTTTCTGTAAGTCCAAGTTGACTTCAGCCTGACAACCCACATGCAAAAAGAGAAGAGGGCATTTTATTCTGCAACTTAAAAGGAAGCTGAAAATGAATGTTTTCTATTTCTTTGTTTTTCAGTAAGCTTCAGGCTTGACATTAGAACCTATTGCTCCATCTGGGGGGAAACTACTGTGAAATTAATTGGGTCAAAAATATTCTTGAAAGAACTTGTCTCTAGGCAACTAACAACTGAGGAAGGTAGTCTAATATTATTTAAAAGAATATACATCATTTGCAGGCTGTCATGATTTCTTCATTTTCTGTCTATCAGTGAAACATTTCATATGCTATAATTTACAGGAACTGCAACTCTTGGTTAAATTCTGATTGCACTCCTGGAAATTAATAAAGATGTACATACCTTGTGGGTTTTGTTATTTCAGGCATTGTAACAACAACATTTATTTTGACTTTATACAGACAGTAAAAGTCTGCAGGATGGCTGTCTGGGATGGCCACATTCTCAGCCAAAATCTTACCTTTGCAATGACTTTTCTGGGGATACAAAAAGTAATTTGTAACTTATGCAAATCTTGTGTCATTAAGCTTCACTCTGAAGCACTGATCTGATTATGCTTTTGTGTGTCTATTTGCTTTCACCAGTGTGAGTAAATCTCAGAAAGTGTAAATTTTTAAAGGCTCTAGGGGTCAAAGCCTTCAGCTGTAGGTATGTTGTCCTCTCTCATGAGAAAGAGCACTTTATCTTCTTCTTAAAGCACAGGCCACAGTTCACAATTGGAATTCTGATCTTGGCTATAACTTTCCTTGCAGTTCTGCACTGTGGAAGGGTTCATAACAGCTCTGGTGGATGAATTTCCCAAGCTGCTGCGCAACCGGAGAGAGCTCTTCATCGCCCTGGTCTGCATCGTTTCCTACGTGATAGGGCTGTCCAACATCACTCAGGTGTGTTCCCTGGAGAATGCCACCCTCTGCCTGACATGCAGCACCTGTTTCATTGTCCCCTTTAACCTGACATCAACTTGGAAGTAGAAAATGCCTGCAGTCCACGGGTGTGTTGTGTCCTACTGCATGGTTCAGGTGACAATGCACATCCCTACAGCCTGTCCTGGAGTCCAACAGTGGGAGCTGGGGATGGTGTCCAGGTCTACTCAACTGAAAACTATTTTGAGGGAAATAATTGACAAAAAGGAGTAAAAAGAAATCAAACCAGTTAACTGAATTCTAGCAGTAATCTGGTTTTTGTCAGTATTGACCTCAAGTATTATAAAATTTCATGCTGTTGACTTTAATTAATTATACATTAATATGTCCATAACCTATTTGCCACTGTTGGTTTGTAGCTTGCATTTTGATCTTGAAACTGGGGTTCTTACTATTTAACACTTCCTTCTGATGTGTTTTAGGGCGGAATCTACGTGTTTAAGCTTTTTGACTACTACTCTGCCAGTGGAATGAGTCTCTTGTTCCTTGTATTCTTTGAGTGCATCTCAATATCCTGGTGCTATGGTAAACACCGTTTGTATTTATTCCATGATTTTTGCACATGATGTGGCTGCTACATTTACTGACTTACGTGTGATGATGCTGAGGGTGGAACTGAACATGGCCTTATTTTATATGCATGCAATTCCACTGAGGACTCAAAGTTGGCTTGGGGAAGGTACTCCTGCCTCATTAACACCCCAAGGACAAGCACAGAAGTCATTAGATGCTAAGTGTGTCAGGAATACTAAATGGGTGACATCTCCCATCTTTTTTTCTGTCTCCCCCTCCTTGGAAGCCTGGATCTTCAGAGGTGGGGGGTACTGCAGTGCTCAACATAATGACTTGGGTCTTCTGGACCTTGTAACCTTCCATGATGCCTAGAGGTCCCTTCCAGCTCCTGTGATTCTGTGATTCTGTGATTTACAGAAATGACTCTGTTGCCCGGGGATCTTGCAGTGAGAGCCAGGCTGCATGGTCACTTGTACTTAGCATAATTGCCCCAAAATACCCAGAAGTCTGGACTGAGAAGCTCTGGGTTTAAAGATTAATGAGTAGGTATCATATTCTTCCCAGAGTATTTGTGCATGAGACCTTAGCTCTGTGTTAGCTGCTCCAGGGAACTAATCCCATGGTTAAAAAAACACTTCAATTTATATTCCAAAGCTGATGCAGAGCAAGATCACTGGAGCCTTTCTGATGCCTTTTAATGGGTTTAAAAGGATGGAACAATATTTCTTGGCAGAGCAATACATATGAAAGCATGAGTCCAGCAAATGCCAATGGAAAAAAAAAAACCCAAACACAAGCTAGTGAAGAAATCAAGGACAAAGTTACAAGCAGTATGACAGACACACCTCTGAGAAGGTGATGGGGTGCTGCTAGGTAGGAGCAGCAGCAGCAGGGCTGCTCTTTGATGTCACATGCAGTGCTATGTGTAGATGGTGAGCACACACCCATGCCAGGTGAATCTGGATAATGTTAGGATGGATTCTTTTTTTTTAAATTTCATTTGTAAAATATTATTTTAAATCTCTTGTTCTAGTAAGACTTAGAGTTGAAATGAGACAAGGTGATTTATTGCATCTGGCCTTCACAGGTGGAGACTTCCTCAGCCTGTCCATGGGAATAAGCTTGCTGGTCACTAAGGAGCTAATGAGAATGAGAAATTAATGGGAACAAGAAAAAAATTATTATCTTGGTGCTTCTGAGTTTTCTTTCCCATCCAGATAGGTTAAAAGTGATGCTGGGGACTATATAAAGCTTCCACACGTCATCATTTAGGACTATGTCTCTCAAAATCGCTGAGCTTTCAGTTGCATCAGTTATGTGGCATGTTTCTATACTGTTTCTTATTTCTGTATTTAGGTGTTAATAGATTTTATGACAACATCCAAGAGATGGTGGGATACAGACCCTGCATCTGGTGGAAACTCTGCTGGTCATTTTTCACTCCTATCATTGTGGCAGTAAGAAACAAACTTTTATTACAGTTTTCAAAGGCTATAAACAAGGTGGCCTGTGTATTACAGCATTGTCATCTCCACCTTCACAGCTTCATATTAAATCTGACCTCATCCCTCTTTTAAGGTTACATGAAACATTAAGATTAATTTTGGTAAGAAACTTCTTGAGAAGCTATTACCTCCTCTCTCCCTTTTGAAAAATTCAAAGTGGCTTTTGAATTTGGCCTGAGTTCTTTTACACAGCCAAATCTGTAGCCACTTAATGCATAGCAGGTTCCATTCTGACTGCCCTCACATTCCACCATGAGTAAAGCCTCTGGGCTGAGAATTTTTAGGGCAGTACAGGGCCAGGCTTGACAGAACATTTCTTATTCAGAGCCTCTCAGAGCCTGGTGCTGACCAGTGCAGTAGGGCTGTGATACTATTATTCCAATCAGAAAGTTAGTGGAGACAAACAAAAAATTCACCATTTCAGGATTACCATTCCCTTCCTTGCACATTCCCAGAGTGGAGTTTAATCTTGCAGGGCTCACTCAGTACAGTGCCTGTTTTCTGCAGCCTGCAGTCCCACCTACAAGCCAGGCCATCACCAGGGACCACAGGAACCCTCTACTACTTGCCTGGATGGAAAGACAGGCTTGAAGTCCATGTCAATACAGAAAAACACTCAAACACAAGAAGACTCCAGAAATCTTACCCAAATCTTCTTTTTTGCTGTACTTTGCAGGGAGTGTTCCTCTTCAGTGCTGTCCAAATGACTCCACTCACGATGGGGAGTTATGTTTTCCCAAAATGGGGCCAAGGAGTTGGCTGGTTCATGGCGTTGTCTTCTATGGTGCTGATACCAGGCTACATGGCATATATGTTTCTAACCCTGAAAGGCTCCTTAAAACAGGTAAGTCTCTGTTTTACCTGGCCACAGGATTTCCTCTTGCAAGCCCTGTGCACACTGACTGGACAGAAATTCTCCTGTGGCCTGTTATTTTGCATACAGATGAAAAGCATAAAACCAAAAAACAAAAACTCCAAACAGACAAGACAGGGTCTGTACCATCTGTTGTCAAACATGATTCACTGCATTCAATCTGCTCCTTATCTCTGGGATTTGACAGCTCCAGACACTTTTCATCCCAGCTCCCTACTCCTAGAAAACAAAGTAGTTGCTTACAGAATACATAGATTTGCCCTTACAGCAAGACATGCTGTCATGTATCAAGGTGATGCTCTAAGGAACTGAAATCAAACTCCTAGGACTAAACCCACATAACCCTCAGGCTCCATGAGCCTGCTCACAGTGACCCTGTTCAGCATCTCCCTCCTATGTCATCAAATGTTTGGGCTCCTGTTCTGTATTACAGGATCTTAGAGCTGCCTTCCAATACCTGAGGGGAACCTACAGGAGGGCTGGAGAGGGACTTTTCCTAAGAGTGTCCAGCCACAGGACAAGGGGAAATGGTTTTAAACTGGAGGAGAACAGGTTTAGACTGGATATTAGGAAACAGTTCTTCAGTAGGAGGGTGGTGAGACTCTGGTACAGAGTGCCCAGAGAAGCTGTGGCTGCCCCCTCCTGAGAAGTGTTCAGGGCCACGTTGGATGAGGTCCTCATGAGAGGTGTCCCTGCCCATGGCAGGGTGGTTGGAGATCATCTCTAAGGTCTCTTCCATCCTATGACTCTGTGCTTACACCTGCTCAGAGTGACAACTGCTGCTCTCTGCTCCTGAAGCTGAGAGAATACAGCTGTCAGATCTTGGGAGCATGTTTTATAATTACATTGCTCTTTGTTTTAGTCTTTATTTAAGGGATTTCTGTGACCACTTAGTTCACAAAGAATATCAGAGGGCCTTTCCTCATTGCACTGTGCTCATAGTCTCTCCCTGACTCCTTATTCCAGTTGTTAGAAGGAGGTGACAACACTTCCCACCTGACAGAGACCTTGTAGGCCTTAAATGCATTTCCAAGTCCTCTGAGAAATCCTGCTAAAGGGGTGTGACCCATTAATAAGGTCACTGACCAGAACATAGTTTAGTAATCACTCACAGTTGCCATTTTTTTTTAATCTGGGTACATCCTCAGTTTTCCTTCCCCAGCCAGTAACCTCATTCTGTGCATCACAGACAGTTCTTCATCACTAGTACTGAAATGCACACTTCTGTCCTCCCTGACTGTGGGAACCAAAGACTGTCAAAATGAATTTGTCAGAGTTTCTGGAATATTCTAAAATCAGCTGACAGAGCCATCTTTGCAAAGGGACAGATGATCTTAAGCAGAATTGATGAGTAAAGTCCCATGAATCATGCAGATCTTGATCCAAATATTTGTCTTCAGCAATTTTTTGAAAAGTCAGTGATGTTTCAAAGAAGTCGTAGAGAAAAAATTCGGGTTTCCCCCCAGCCCCTGCTTGTTCTTAGCTCCTGTGTTTTGAGTATCTTTCCCGTGGTCTTATGGCAATGTTTACGTGCAGGTGGAGAATTGTTGCTCTGATACACAGTATAGCTGCTTTTAGAGCAGTTGTGTAAGATCACAGCAAATGTTCCTCTCCTCAGTCTTGCTGTGGTCTCATGACTTTTGAAAGCATTGACAAATGATCATTACAAAACAGGAGCAGCCTACAGCAGTCCCAGGCTTTGAGGATCAAACATGGGCTCTTCTTCTCAATACAAACCTGAGCTCAGCAGATCAGCTTCATGACTGGAGAACACAAAAGCCCTAGGAAAGACTAAACAGAAATAAAACAATCTTAAATACAAGTCTACCTTACCCGTTGTATCTTTGGAGGTAGAAATTGACAGAAGCTGCTACTCTCTTGTCCCTTCTACTCCCTGGGGAGTTGACAATCACATCTGAGATCCAGCTTCAGGCCCCTGCAAGCTTGGAGGCTCTGTGCTTGACCTGTGGGCTTGCAGCAGTCTCTCCTCACCTTTCCCATGCTGCAATCTCCCCTCCTTTCTTTTCCCTCAATGTGCTCAGCTATTATTAGTGCTTGCATCTGGCAATTTCCATGTGGTCTTTCAGCTCCTACTGTCACGTTTAGGACAGAACTAGAAGTGGCTTTATAGGTGACTTACTGCCCTTTTGGTTCCTAGGGAGAAAAGACAAGATATTTCATTGTATCTGTAATGCCTAGACAGAAGTGTTTAGGATTGCCTTTTTAAAAAAGCCTAGAAAGTCTTCTGACTGCCTCACATTTATCATTGTTCTTTAAACAGCGCATCCAAGTCATGATTCAGCCAAGTGAAGACATCACTCACCCTGAAAATGGGCCTGACCAGGCCCAACAGAGCAACTCTGCAAACAAAGAAGCCTACATCTAAACTTCTCTGTTGTAAAAGTACCAACACCACTCCAGAAAAACAAAAAAATATGGTTGAGTAGGACCACAAATTTAAGTCTGAGAATATAATTACCTACCTCTAGTGGCAAAAAAAAAAAAAAGAGAAAAAAAAAAAGAAAAAAAAGTTAAAAAAAGAAAAATTAAAAAAAAAAAAAAAAAAAAAAAGATAAAAGGTCATCTCCACTCCAAGGGAATCACCATGGGTATGATCCAATGATCCAACCACTGCGCCAGCTCAGATGTTGACAGTGTTTTGTGTTCTCTGGCAATCCACAGACTGTTAATGTTTTTATCCTTTCACAATAATAGTTGCATATCTTGGAATTTGTAAATTGATGTGCCAAGACCTTTTTAATCTACCTTTTAGCACGACGATTTGAAGTTTTGTGCTGCTGATTTTTAGTAGTTGATCACTGTTTCTTACCGCTGAATCCCAAGACTGTTATTTCTGACTTTGCAGGCGTACAATTAAGTTTGGAATCGTTTTGTACAAAAGAATGAAGCATTTTGTAAACAAGTGATTTTCAGTGAAAAAGTCTGCCCTTAAAATTTGCTTCAGTTGAGGCCATTTGAGGGGGAAGAGACTTTCAGCAGACACAGCCTTTATAACCATTCCTAGTGCAAATTAATTTCCGTGGCTGCTTGTGGCGATCCAGCAGGGAATGGCTGGAAATGCCACCTGTACTTTGCCTTTCAAACAAAATCATAGATATCTTTAAAAATAGAGATACTATTTCTTATAAAAGAACCTCTCTTTGTGAATCAATACCACGTGAACGCAGAGGTTAGAGGTTTGAGGCAAATATGACTTTTAAGGTTTTTCAGCAAAATATCCAGGAGATCCTAAAGATTCCCAGGAGAATACAAAGTATTTGCAATTGAAGCTCGGAGGACTTGAGCTTTTATCATGCTGTAATTATTTGGCTATTCTTGCATTGCCACCAAAATAGAAACCAAAACAATGGCTGGAAGATTGAAGCCTCTCCTTGTAATTCTAATTTAGGGTTTAATTCACCACTGCTCCTTTTAATCTGTAAAAGGACCGCAACAGCTTCTAATAAGCAAATTACAAAAGAGGGATCGTTCGCACTTTGAAAAGAGTTTTCTTTTTATTTACATATGATTTGTGGTGATGAAGGCAGGAGGGAAAGCTAATTCAATAGCACAGCAAATCTCCACTCTGGGCTCAGGCTGCATTTGCCACATGGCTGGGAAGCCAGCTCACCCGTGGAAGTTTTTCCCCCCCCCATGTGGCAAACACAGCAGTGAGCCCCGTTCGGCATTTCTCGTTTGGCAGCTATAAGACAGACACAAGAGGATTCTGGAAAATGCAGTAGTTGATGTTTGATTGTAAATGACTGTGACAGAACTGTGCAATGAAACATGCTTTTCAGCAACTTTTTGTGCAACGTACAATATTAGATAGCACAATTTATGTAGAACTATTACGTGAAAAACATGTTAACTGTGAATGTTGGGTTTTTCGTTGTTTTCGTCTGAAGGTGACAAACATGTTCTTGCAATAAGGTATTATTCTCAGAATGTCAGACACATTATTGTAGAAATAATATATATATAAAATACACATGTATTTCAAACCACATCCTAAATCTCGGAGTACGCTTGGTAGATTCTAAACTGTTTCATACACAGATCAACTGTAAAATATTACAGGATCTAAGCTGCCTCCTAAACGGCTAAAGCTGAAATGCAAAAGTCCTGTAACTCTTTGGGATTTAGAGGAGAACTGTTCATCCTCCACACACATTACCCATGATACATACACATCATAATTGTGAGTTTCATTAGACTAAGGCTAAAAATTCCAATCTCCTCTTTATTGTTTAATGTAATCAAGTCCCATGTTGTTCTAAGAAAAATGCAGTATTTAATGTTTGATTGTAAACACTTATGACAGATGTTTGACAGACCTGCTCTTTAGCAAAAAGCTGTACAAACATATCACATAGCACAAAATAGTGTTGTAGAACCTACTGTGTGTAAACTGTGAATAGCTGTATCCTTTTTGTAGCACTTGCCCTAAAAAAAAAAAAAAAAAATTATTGTATGATCATATATGCTTTTTGCAATAAGGAAATATCTGAACACCAAGCAAATCTATCTCTATATAAAAATATATATGTAATATATGCATATTCAAAATATATACAGAGCCTGTTTAAAAGAGTACAGTATTATTTAGTAAATTGCAACCTGTTCTATGGACCAAATGTAAAATATTTATAAATTAAGATGCATTTTAAATGTCTATAAATGGTGTCATAATTAAAGCACGATTGTTATGTAAGTTTCCAAGAGTTTAGAGGAAAAAGAATAAAGGTTATATTATACATTAAATCCAGAATTTTGCAGTCTTTCATGAGACAAAAGTGTGTGTTGTTTTCCATGAAGCAAGTTCTGAATGTTTCATGTATTTATATATATTTAAAATGTAACCTTCAACTGTCAGAATGCTGTATCACACTTGGGATGTGTACAATTAATCTGTACTGCTGGTTTTAATGCTGGAATTTAATTGGTGTGTGCAGCCACTAGAGAGGAAGCTCCAAAGGTGGCTGTTCCCAGCCCTCCCTCACCTCCTGGGGACAGATGTCAGGCCAGGTTCTGGGAGCAGCACTGCAATGATCTCCCAGGGGAAGTGGTGGATTCCCCCACTTGGGAAAGAAATTTTGTCTCTCATCTTAATGTGGTGCTGGGACATCTCACATAAACAATAATATCAGAAGGGTTGGACCAGATGATCCTTGAGGTCCCTTCCAACCTGACAGGCTAGGATTGACCTGACCAGCCTGGATTTTGTGACGAACATTCCTGGGGTGTGTGTGACCTGCAGCACCTGAAGTCACTCATTTCTAAGCCATTGCTGAGGGCACCAGCCAATGGGCTGGTGAAACATTTGCCTTGTACTGCCCAGACAGATGATACGTTTCTTAAAAAATAAAAATAAAAAAAAACAAAACTCTTGCTCTCTGTCTCAGCTGCCACTGCAGTGTGAGAAGATGGCAAGGAAGCTGCACAGCGGGCGGCCTTACAGCTGAGGAGCTGAATGCTCCTCTGCTCTGAATTTAATTATCTAACTATAGAATTGGAGAAGGACATCATGCTGAGAAAGAGTCTCAGCAATTTAGAGAACATGATTAGAACTGAAAACGCTCCCGATAGAAGCTTCTAAAATCATAGCCTTCAAATTCAAACTGCTGAGCTTAGAAAGGCGCTCGAGTGCGCAAGGGCGAGGCCAGGGCAGGTCCTGCTTCTGCTTTTAAAAAAGCTGGAAAGGGGGGGCAGGAGGGCAGTTTGGGCTGGCAAAGGGGCCGAGGAGCAACTTCGATGCTTTTGGAATGCAGAGGAAAAGTTGAGGCATCTTTACTGGGCATTACATCTTGTAATGCGGGCTGCTGCTTTCAGGAGACCTTGTAGGAAAAAGCTCCTTGTAGGAGCTGCAGCTGGGAGAGGCCTCCCCCCCCCCATGTGTGGGGCTGGGTGGTCAGGCAGCTGCAGGGCAGGGGGCAAAGGATGGCTGAGGAGAAGGAACCCAGTTGAAGGATATTGTATTAGTGCTGTGATATTTCCATGTCCTCCTGGAGGAATTTCCTCCTGCCGTGCTGCAGACATTCCGACAGCAATTCAACAAGAAAAATGCAAATAAGGTCACTTCTTCCCTACAGGACTGCAAGATGCCCTGAGAGAAATCCACGTCCTTGCTCGTCAAGAGTATTAGTTCAGCTACATGTGCTTTTATTCTAAAATAACACTACGTTGTTTTGTGGGGTTTGGGGTTTGTTCTAAGCCTGATTATTTCTGTTTTGTTTTGCTCAGGTCACAACAGCACTACAATTAACAATTCAAATTACTCACTCTGGCTGCTGCCTGGTTGCCACCCAAAGGCATGGCTGTGCCCTCAGGTGGAGATGCTCTGGGATAGGGCTGGGTAAGGGCAGGGCAGGGCAGGGCAGCACCCATGCACAGCCACCCATGCTTGGCAGCTGCCCCAGGACCCAGCTGGCAGCAGCAAACCTGGGCTGTGCTGGAAGAGTCACACCTTGGTCCCTTCCACTCCAGGAGAGCTGCCGAGGGACAAGGGGGATGGAACCCTTTGTACAGCTCCCTGCAAGCATATAAAAAAAACAGCAAGGGAAAAGCCTCGTTTGTCATCAGCCTGACCTGAACTCAAAGCTGAGCGTGTGCCGTGGCACTGGAGCTGCTGCTCTGACCTCTGTGGGTCTGAGGCTGCCCACCTGCCAGATGAACCAAGTTCACTGCTCACTCAGCAGGAAAGCAGCACCAGCCTTTATAACCTAAAGGTTTTTTTTACTTCACAACTCCACACACCCACCCCATGCTCCCTACATCATGGCCACCTTCTCACACTGAGCAGTAGCATAGATTGGGGGGGGTGGAGTGGGGTGGGAAAGCCACCACCAAAACCAAAATCCTACCCCCCTCAAATAGCAAAAAAAAAAATTAATTTTTTTTTTTTAAATGCACAAAAACAAAACCAACATGCTCTCACATGGCCAAGGTGTCCAGAGGTGGAATGAAGGTACAGTGATGATTTCTCCCCTCCCTTCTGATCCTTGCCTGTACCTACACTCCTTGTCCTTTCCTGTCAGCCACAGTGTGGTGATGGGGCAGGTGGCATTCACATCTCCTCCAGGAAGCTGAAGCAACCCTTCCACACACACATGGGTAGGAAGTGATGACAAGGCTGAAGAACAGAAGTCAAGATTATCTCCATGACAAGTGGGTCTGACTGCATATGGACATGGGTTGGGTAATGGTGCAGTGCCAGGTTGGACTTGAAGATCTTAAAGGTCTGTTCTAAGCCAAACAATTCTGTTTAAAAACCAAAGCATATATATATATGGGGTAATATAATAGGGTATAAAAATAAAAATAATGGAGTAGGAGGGAGATCTTTACCCATATAAAATTTTTTTCCTGATACTTTACAGCCTAAATATGCCCTACTTCCTCTCTTCTTCCAATTAAGTAAAAAGAAAGGAAACAAAACAAAAAAGAAGGATCAGAGCACAAAGGGGAATTCAATAGCATATTAGAAAATATTAGTCCCTCCACGGAACTTTTAGGCTTCTCATGAGCTACTTCTCCAAGCTGAGGCCAATCAAGAATTCTGCCACTATTCTGCTACCACTTTCTGAACAATGAGCAATTGTCACAGAAACCAAATCAATTTTTAGGGCTAAAGAACTGCATTGTTACATGAAACCCAGATGTCATTAACTCAAGCAGCTCCAGAGTTCCCTCAGCAGGTGGGTCATCGCAGGGGGACAGTAATCCCCAGCTGCCCACAACCAGTGGCTGTGTGGCCACAAACACTTTGCAGCAGCTGCTTTTCTTCAAGAATTACCTCCTTTATTTAAAACATGAATTGGTGGGGAAGAAATTATTTACACTGCTTTGCAACTCAACATCTGATTATATTTTTTTTCTCCAGGTCTGTAAATGGTCTCACATCAAAATCAGTGGCAAATATTCACGTGTTCTTTTTGAATATCAAACAGGCAGAAGCAATCCTGTGAGTTATTTGTGAGTCATGATGGTGCTAAATGTGTACAACACTGCCTGAGAGAAGAATAGGAAGGATCAGGCATTGTCACAAGGATAAAAATTAATGTGTTTTGCCAGTACTGGGGCTGTAGTCATACTGGAACAGCTGCCTTATATGTCTTGGGAGATAAGCAGCTGAGAGGTGTTTATAAACATTTTAAAGACACAGGGTATAAAATAGACATGTGTTAAATGTGTCTGGAAGTCTCCTCAACACTTTACCAAGCTAGATAGTGAAGGAAAGGAAGTAAACGTGAATGGAACAAGCCACTGCCTTATGATATGACATCAACAAAATTTCTGTTCATTATAATTACTCTAGAGAAACCTGGGAACATCTGAACAAAATTAACATTAAAAATATTTTAAGCTTACACAAAGATTTTTCTGAATGTCACTGGCAATATGATTTACTGGGACTACTGTATGCAACTGTGACTTCTACCCTCCCTGCAAATAAAGAGCCATCCCTAGATACAAGCAATTGACCATAACTCCAGCCAGTGCTCAGCCACCTGCTCTGCCCCAGAGCAGAAGCAGCAGTGTCCCACCTGCCCACCCTTCCCCAAGAGTGCAGAGCCCTGGTGGTGCTCGGGCTGATTCCTGACAAGCAGCTGTGATTCCTCCTCTTGGGGCTGCACCTCTAAGCAAGAGCCCACCCTTCTCCTCTGGCAAAAATTCCTCTCCCAACACACTCAACTGGGAAGCAGGAAGATACAAGGAAGACACCTCGTGTCTAAAAAGCTATTTGCTCTCTGAAAACAGATACCCTGGAATGACTGAAGAGCACTTTGATGAATATCTTCTCTGAGTAAAATAATAAATCTCTCCCTGACTGTAAGCCAGAGCGTCAGGTTGTGTTAGGAAATTATTTCTAGGTCACTTCAGTTCACTGCAAATATTTCACTGAATGAATGACCAAAATAATTAATCAACACACTGGAGAGAAACACCAACTCACACTTTAGGCAACTAACTTTGCCCCAGAAGTGACAGGGCTCAGTGCTTTTAACCCACTCCCTCCCAACGCAGCCAGTAGCCCCACACAACCTTCCCTGCAGATCTTTACTCAGACCATCCTTGGACTGGGGGGGCTCAGGGTGACATTTCCCAGCCTGGTCTCTCCTCCTCTTAGCAAACTGTGTCATGACAGACCTTGTCTGAAGCCGCTTCAAAATTACACAATTAGATTGGGATTTTGGGTTAAAATCCACTCAACCTCCATCCCTCCCACAATACTTAAAATAAATGAATCCCTCCTTCTACTCCACTGCTGGCACTGAGCTTCCAACAACTTGGGACTTCTCAGGGACTGATTCAGGGCAGTGTCCCAGCTGAAATAAGAAGGTGCAAGCTAAGAAGGCAGAGGAGAAAGGTTTGGTCCTGCCTGGCTGTATCTTCACTGGTACAGCTCACATGTGGGCAAGGTCTGAAGGGGATCACTGCAGTGGCCTCAGCAGCTGAATTTGGGCTCACCAGAGAAGTACTCTCTAAATTATGTTGAATTATATCACTTCTATCACTAACTTCCAGAATAGCTGCCCAAGGCATGGACTTTAGCAGAAATATTATATTGCACAATGGGCAACACAGTGTGAAAAAAGATTGCCAGGGATTGAGACATGCCAGTGACCTGCAATGGATTTGATGTCTTCCAGTGTCTCAAGTCACAAAATTGTTCTGGCTAGAAAAAAAACCTCATTCTGGTTGGACCTTTAAGATCAAGTCCAACCATTAACCTGACTCTGCCAAGGCCAGTGCTAAACTATATTCACATCTACAGGGCTTTTAAAGACCTCCAGGGGTTGGGAATTCAGTCACCTCGCTGGGCAGCGTGTGTTAGTGTTTAATAACCTTTTGTGTAAAGTAGTTTCTTCCAGTATCCAACCTGAACCTCTCCTGGGCAACTTGAAGCCATTCCCTCTTATCCTATTGCTTATTCCTTGGGAGAGGAGACCAACACCCTCCCAGCCCCAAACCTCCTTTCAGGGAACTGTAGAGACAGAGATGGTCTCCCCTCAGCCTGAACACCCCAAGCTCCCCCAGCAGCTCCTCAGAAGACTTGTGCTCAAGACTCTTCCCCAGCTCTATTGCCCTTCTCTGGACATTCTCCAGCAGCTTGTCAGCCAAGGCAGCCAAGCCCACACTTGGCAGGTGGCTCTCAGGTCACCAACAAACTTGTCAGCTTCTGTAGTAAAGGTCAGAACACTGACACACCAACCTGAACTGGACTGAAACTCTTTTCTACCGTTCCACAGTGTTAACTCCAACCTATCAACTTTTGCAGTTGTATTCCTTCCCATCACTCACACTTAGTCAACTGTCAGCATGAAACTGTGTGTGTTGCTTTTAAGTGTCTCACTTTCACAGAAAGCTTCCTTAAATATGCTCAGAAGCATTTCCCTCTTAGTTCTTTACATACCATGTGTAACTTAACATTCAATATTTTATGACATGCTGTGTTTTCAGCTCACCCTTTTCCTCTTTAAGTCTTGTGCTTCTCCAGGCCTTTCTGGAATGCTTATTTTTGCATTTCATAAGCTCACAGAGTATCAGGGGTGGAAGGGATCTCTAGAAATAATCGTGTCCAACCCCCCTGCCATAGCAGGGTCACCCAGGTGGGTTTGGAAAGTCTCCAGGGAAGGAGAATCCACATCCTCTCTGGGCAGCCTGTGCCAGTGCTCATTCACTCTTACAGTAAAGAACTTTTCATGTTGAGGTGGAACTTTAGCTTCAAACCATGATTCCTTGTCCTATTGTTGGGCACCGCAGAGAAGAGATTTCCACCCCCCCCCCCTTGTGTTTTGATTTTCTTTAACTAAAAAAGAATTCTAAATTCTCCAAGATTATGAAACCAAGGCTAGTGGAAGGGCACTGTTTTTATTTACTGCTAGCTTTGCAGGAAACAATTTATAATTTTCTGAGATAAATCCTTGCTATAGGAATAGCCTCATTAGCAGCTCACATTTGCATCAAAAAGCAAACAAGAGTGCTGTCAAAACATCAGGATATGACCCTTTGAGAAGATCTTTTTTGCACACATTCAGGTGGCCTGCCCTGTCTGGCTTTTTACTGTCTTTATTTCTTGTGGTTTCCAGCACAATCATTCTAGAATTCACATTTCCTTTCACAGCCCTCCGTGCAGAGCTCTCTCCTGTGCCACTGGCACTGGAGGGCTTGGGGCAGGGTGCTGTGTGCTCCTCCTGCCAGGACCCTGCCTGGGGCACATGTGGCAGGAGCCAGAGGAGGAGGGAGGGGACCACAGCCCATGGTAAATTAACCAGGAAAGTTTGGAAATTTGAGACTCAATGGGCTGTCAGAACAATGTTCCTCCAATGCTCTGCACAGACCAGCATTTTGTCAGTGCAAGTACAAATGCCAACACTGTCTAAGTCTTCAAGCAAGCTGTGTACATTTGTTTTTTCTTTTTTAGTGACTGATATAAGTAATGGGAGACAAAAGAGGAGGAAAATTAATTTTCCTTAAGATCACTACTAAATACACCTGCTGGGATGCTGGGTGCTCACAGCTCAGGTCTGAGGGCCATCTCATCCCTGCAGAGCAGGGAGACTTACAGGCTGAGGTCCCACCCCAGGAACACTGACCTTGCTTTGGCAGATGTTGCCCTGGTGACCCTCTCATGATTTTAAAAGGAAAAAAATAATTAAAAAAAAATATGTCATTTGAACGATTGTATCAGAGCTCAGTCCAGAAATTAACTCTGCAGCCATTTCTGGTTACTGAGTTGGTTGTCTCATCACTTTCCTTTCTGTCACTGGGGCAGCCTCAGAGGGTGTCTGGGCCAAAACCTCATTATTTTGAACACTGCACAGACACAAAGCCAGGAGCTGTACTTTCTATATTATCTTTCAGCTTTCCACATAATATTAACTCATGGCACTCCATTTATCTATTTGTTGCTGCTATGAATAACAATTCCCAGGCCAAAGCACCCAGGTGACCAGTGGATCCCCATGGCAGTGTGACATCCCTGACTGAGGGAGAAGAGGTGAAGGTGACATTTTAACTGCATGAGCCTGTGCTACAAGTTGCTCCTTACAAGCTTCCAGTAATGCCTCCCATGACCTTAGGAGAGAAGCTAACCTGCAGCACCTCAAACCAGGCTTGGTGCTGGCAGACCCCCCAGTTCTGCTGTTGTAACACAGAGGACCTGGCCTGAAGCCTCAAAGCAACAAGGTGAGGATCCTGCTCTCCCTCTGCAGCCCTTGGTGCCCCAGAGAATCCTGCAATCTGCTCAGAACAGCCACAAGAACCACCTCTGACCTGTCCTTCCCCAGCCTGAGCTGTGCTGGTATACTGCCCAGGCAGCTTGGTAATAAACCTGAGCTAAACTTTTCAAAGCCTCCTGCCTTACTTTGATCATGACCATGCAGCGCTACAGGCTGGGCACAGAGTGGCTGAGAGCAGCCAGGCAGAGAGGGACCTGGGAGTCTGGATTGCCAGGAAGCTGAACAGGAGCCAGCAGTGTGCCCAGGTGGCCAAGAAGGCCAATGGCATCCTGGCCTGGATCAGGAACAGCGTGGCCAGCAGGTCCAGGGAAGGGATTCTGCCCCTGTACTCAGCCCTGGTGAGGCCACAGCTCGAGTCCTGTGTCCAGTTCTGGGCCCCTCAGTTCAGGAAGGAGATTGAGGTCCTGGAGCAGGTCCAAAGGAGGGCAACCAGGCTGGGGAAGGGATCCAGCACAAGTCCTGTGAGGAGAGGCTGAGGGAGCTGGGGGTGTTCAGCCTGGAGAAGAGGAGGCTCAGGGGAGACCTCATCACTCTCTACAGCTCCCTGAAAGGAGGCTGGAGCCAGGGGGGGTTGGGCTCTTTTCCCAGGCAACTTTCAACAAGACAAGAGGGCATGGTCTCAAGTTGTGCCAGGGGAAGTTTAGGTTGGATATTAGAAAGAATTTCTTCACGGAGACGGTGGTCAGGCATTGGAATGGACTTTCCAGTGAAGTGGTGGATTCTCCGTCCCTGGAGATATTTAAAAAGAGCCTGGATGTGGCACTCAGTGCCATAGTCTAGCAACTGCAGCAGTGGGTCAAGGGTTGGACATGATGATCTCTGAGGTCCCTTCCAACCCAGACAATTCTATGATTCTATGATTCTATGACATGCACTGGGGAACTCAGCTGAGCCCGAAAAGCTAAGACTGGGTGACATGCAGCTGCAGAGAAGATCCTGGGCAGTAGCTCTTCCCCCTAGCTCAGTTATTTGAGGAACACTCCTCCCCTGTCTGCAGGCTTAGGTGCTGTCTGGATTTCCATTTCAGGCTTATCAGACAGTGGGCTTCTGAGGCAGCAGCTGCCCGGGTGCTCCCAGCAGCCGTGGGCAAGGGCTGGGCAGTGGCTGCAGCCCCATGCTCTGTGGCTGTGAAGACAAAGCTGATGCAGGGCCAGGAGAGAGCCCAGAACCAAAGAGCATACAGGGAAAGCTCAGCTCTGTAAAGACCAGTAAGCTCATGTATACATAGCACCAGAGGTGTTCACCCTATAATGCACTGGAGACTTACATAGAACAGAGCACCATTTCTCACCAGTTGAGTTTTCTCCCTGGAGAATTGCTTTTCATTTCTGTACCACAACGTGTAGTTTGGGAACAGAGCTTTTCCACTGCTTTTTTCTTTCTGTCAGTGCCAGATTTCCTATTATGCTTTTTAATTTTTTTTTAAAGTAGTGATTGGCCCTGCATTTAATCAAGTGTGGGGAACAAAATGCAGCTGGTATAAACTTCCATACAAAGCTAACAGTAAAGCCACCTGAAACATGAAACTCCAGGATTGTATGAGCTATGACTCACATGTACAAGAAACACTTGAAAGAACATTCGGTGAAGAAAGGCAGACATAATGTATGTCCAAGCATCAGTTAGACTTTCTGAAGTCTGCAAACCTCCAGGGAGGTGTAAGATTCAAATATAAAACGCCTATATGAAGAGAAAATGGCTCAACTCAAAAAAGCTATTCAGCCACAATAAAACTCTACCTCAATATCTCTCTGTCAACTGGATGAATGATTTCTCAAGGACCGAGAACTCTTGCAAACACTGAATCAAAGTACTCAACAGCCTTTAAAAAGAACAGGGACAAGTAAAAGGACATTTTTTAAATAGCAGTTACCTATGGATAAAGTTTGGAGCAGTTCTTACACAAATAATCTCTTTGAAGTTCAGAGCCTGTTAAAATTAAACATTTAAAATAGAGGTTTCTTATTTACCTGCAATAAGCTTGCATCAGATACATAATTTGGTCCAGAAAACTGTAAAGAGAGAAAATATAAAATTTCTCACAATTCTCCTTGCCTAGCAGCTCTGATCATGCTGGCAGGTATCACCTCTCACAGGATGGTAGCAACACATTATAAGTCACAGAAAGAAAAAAATATTTTAAAAGCCTCATTACCCTTTCCAGAAAAAGTGTCTGCAATGGTAAGTTGATGGTTTAACTCAGAGCTAAAATAATGAAGCTAAACTGTGGACAAGTTTTTCCTTCGTATCTTCTTTTGCCTAAGTGCCTCCAGTTAGTGATTGTAGGCAAAAAAGGGTGGAATGGTTTGGGGTGTGACGGACAAGAAAATCTACTATCAAACACCAGGAGCAGATAGATCTATCTCCAGATGATCAAGTATGTTTTCAACTTGGTCAGTGACAGCTGTACACCAGCTGTGGAGGGCTTTAACCTGGGGGCAACTACTGGACGTACACCAATGTCATGAGCTCACAAGCTTTCAGGAGAAACAAGCATTTAACACTCGAGTAGCTGATACAGACTCACAGCATTGTGTTCCTGTCTCCTAAGGACTTCTGAACACCTGAAGAACTGAACACACCAGGGACTTCTTCTGGAGTTCAAAATACAGTGCAAGAAGGGAAAAACAATTACTCATCTTTGCATTGTTAGTCCTACTTATCTCAGTTCTAAAATCTCATGTCACTAAAACTGATAGCAATTTGATGATTAGCTTCCAAGTAAACACAACCACAACTTCCTCACTATGGGGAACTGAGCAGGAGGGTTTAACTACACTGCTACTTCACATCCCTTAAGCATCTTACAGCGTAATTGATGAGTTCCTGGCTCTTGCTTTCAATGTTGTGCTCTATCCTGTTTGACTTTATTTGCCTCCATGCAAGAGGCCTGTGAAGCAGATGCATTCATGTGACACCTTGGTATCTCGACACCTTTCCTACTATAGGTGCAACAGTTTTGGTCTGGCCTTAAAAAGAGAATGAAGGAGTGATCTGTATTCCTTCTTCCAAAGCTCAGTACATCCCCCAGGCAGCTTCATGTGAAGTGCAACTATTCAAGAGCTAAGAATGGCAGGATTTATGATTAAAAATGAAAGCCAATTTGATACAGAAGACTGGATATTATATATGTACTTCTTACTAATTATTACATCATAAATGGGTAATTTTGGTTTTAATGGCTTTAAAAGGACAAATATTTTCTTATGCAGATACTTCTCACCCCTTTAGAAATAAATCAGAATTAATAAATTGAAGACATTTTTTTTAGATGTATTCATGGATTTAAAAAAAATCCTGTATTTTATTTTCTCTTGAGCAAGAGTAAAACATGTTCTTGATCCACACGAGCTCACTGTAGAGTTAAACATGATTTCAGGTATAAAGGAACCCTCCATCTCAGCTAGCTTCAGTCAGAGGCATTTGGGGACTGGTGAGTGCATGTGCAGTAAGCTCAGCAATGATAGGTTATGAATAGGTGTTGGGGAAAAGAAATAGTCTGGTAGCCTTCAGATGTGGTGGAGTGGTGGAATTTTCCTCTCCACTTTGAAATAAGGAGCATTACGAAATTGTTAATGAAAAATTGCACTCTTAATTTCAAGTACTATTTAACAGAGCATAGGGCTCCTTTGGGGGAACAAAAATATCTTTGTGGTGCTCAAAGAAAAGAGGCTAAAGGAAAAATACAGTTACAGAGTGGAGAGAAAAGCAGGGCTCAGATCAGAAGTTTGCAGCAACTTTTGACAAAACTGAAAACAGAGCTTCTGAGGGTAGAATAAGGAACAGTTCTAAGGGGCCTTCATCCAAAAACTATGCTATTCATGGTAAGTTTTGTCTTTCCTAGATGAAAAAGATCTATTGTGTGGGTAGGTGATGGCAGTTAAATACAAACGTAAGGGAGATTCAGCACTTAAAATGCCCCTTGAAAAGCACAGCAGCGATAGAGTGGGAGGAAAATCTGCTCCAGGATTTTCCTGTCTAGCAATAACACCAAGGAAATGCTCATTATTACAGCCTCGTATCTAGAGACCATATGCTGTTTGATGTGTCTTGTTCAAATGTGAACAACTTCAAACCTTGTACAAATGCACTCTGAGTACATGGGATATGTGCACGCCTGTGTTCAGAGACTCTTCTACACCTGATTTAAAAGGAACTTGTGAAAATGTTCAGAAGTTTTGCCTTTGTAAATTGTGGTGGGCACCAGCAGCAGAAAAAGGGCTGAAATTTCTCCCCATCTGAAATAAAACTCAGGTTCCACATTACCATTTATACATAGGAAAGCACAGATTACTTTTAAAAATTCATGAACCCAAAAAAAAAATTGAAAATATTAAACACGAAACAAGCAAGTTCACTCATTAGCAAATTTTTTATGTAAACTACTCGGATTATGGAGACCTGATTCAAGGGTGCATAGAGAGGCCCACTGCAGTTACATGACTCTTCAGACATTGTTCTAATTCCACTGTTGTTTTTATCCTTATTAATATTCCTTTATTTCAGCAATATTTCCCTATATTTTTTTAAAACATCAATACTTTCAGAACATAAGAGGAAGACCACAGTAATTACCCACTGCCTTATCCTATACAGAAGTTCTCACATTGCACTGATGGTGAATGGATGCCTAATTCAGAGTACAAAGATCCATCTCCTTCCCAAAAGCTGTGGTAGATAACACCACAACACTGCACACTCAGCCATCTAGCAGAGCATCACATAAGAAATGAGGATGGACAGGACCTCTAGGTGGTTTTTCCATAGTAAGATTGTTGCTTGGGGTTTTGAAAATCTCTGAGGCTGGAGATGCCATGACAATGGAGGAGTGGCTCTCTCTGGGATGCTTCATAGCTTCACATGTACCAGGGAAGGTTTTACCTTGTATTTAACAACTTAATTCAAGCTTTCAGAGTTTGGGCTAGTGTTCCCTATTACCCTCAACAAAACTATTTTGGAGCAAGGGAATAGGTTTGGCTAACCAGCTAGACAGACTGAGGCACTGCCCTGCCAGGACACAGTCCATTAACATTTAAAACCAGTTTCCCCCATTACCAAGTGCATCACCATTGCAGTCAATGCAAACTATAGCCTGTAGAATGAATTTCATGGAAATTAACCTTACAAAGCACAATCTAGCACCTGCAGCTCAGGTCCCAGGGCCTCAGTTCGGGAGGAACCTTCCCTTCTAACAAGCAGCACATGGGTTTCTGCTTCAGCTGCAAAACTTATGCCAAAGTCACTGACCTGTCTGTCCTGGAGCATATCAGTGCTAAAGATGACTTCAAATCATCTGTGTGCCCTGTTTCTCTGTTAATATACACATTGAGTATCCCTTCTTTCTACAGTAGCTCTGGAATGACACCAATCAAACAGACTGTGTTTGCTTATGCTGGGATCTGGGGCAGCAAAAGCAGCAAAAGGTGTAAAAACCCTTCCTTTCTCTTCAGTTTGTTGCTCTTGCCAACTCTGCAAAAATCAAGACACAAAAACTCTGTCTCACTGTCATTTGCACTCTTGCTCATGAAGAGGCACCTCCACACAGTTCATCACAAATTGTTTTTCGCATGATCAGAATTTGGGTGTTGCAAGGGAGGTGATTTGGTCACCCAGTAGAAGCTCAGCAGAACTGATGGCATGGAGTAGAGCATTAACAAGAACAAAACTCCATCTAAACTAAACTGGAATTTCCTTAAAATTTCCTAGAATGCATAGGGACAAGAAGGATACTGGCCAAATAACTGATCCCTGAGGGATGATAAATTCCACTTGATCACAGAGCACAGGCAGCCTTCATTGCCTTTCACATTATAAAATCCAGTGACTTGCAGCTTCTGTTTATGCCTTTGATTTTAAACCAAAGCATTCTCTTTTTGCTTGACAATCCTTTTGTTTTAGGCAGAAGCCTTAATATGACAATCTGAAATGCATTTAAATAAATGATAGATTTAATTAATCCATGATAGGTTTATGAACAGAGCATATCACACTTTTTATGTCTCATTATTTCATCAGTCAACTTAATCCAAAATAACAACACTAGCAGCTTCTTACTGCGTCTCTTTTTTTTCTCTTTTATTTTAATCACAACGGTTTGGTTTTATGTCGTCTTCTGCTGAGCAAATCATAAATACATTGGAGACTAATTTAAAATCCTTCCTTACCAATCTTTTCTCTCACTGTGCCCATTTTGTCACAGATTTCCTTCTTATTCTCTGGAAAAAAAAATCTCAAAATCCAGCGGCAGAAATTTCTGTTATCACAAATGAACATTTTTCAAAAAGTCTTTCAGAGCAAAACACAGTAAGTGTTCTTCACCTTAGAAGCCTTCTGGCATGGAGCTGCCATTGAATGTACATGGGGTTCTTTGCTGAGACCAGCTTGCACGCAATTCAGCATCATCGACAGCAAGATTTAAGGACACACCAAAGGCAAAAGAAAGGGAAAAAAACCCCAAACGAAATAGTACCAGTGAGACTCTCTTGGTTTAAAGATTTAACTGCAGATGTAAAATTCTAAAACACGGTCATGTTTTAATAACATGTGGTTATTATCAGATGTAGTCTGAGTTTTGAGAAAAATTTGCCATGCTTAATTATCTAAAATTAAAAAGGAAGTTTAGATAAAGAAAAACATGACATCACTCAGTAAATCTTTTAATAGCATCAGCTTCAACTTTAAAAAGAAATAAATTTTTAAAACAGAATATATCAGGGATTAAGCTGATATACAGAAATTGCTTCATTAGATGTTCATGATATGATGTTTAAATGTAAATCTAGAAATAATATCTTGCCAACAATCATTTGCAGTATTAGACATTACTGAAGTTTCATATTGTCTCACAACTTTTAGACAGCCCAGAGTTAACAACCCTGTGCTGCTTCGTGATCTAATGTTGAGGTAAAAACGATTTAAAAAAAAATAAAATAATCTCTCAAGTGACAAAGCAAAATCTGAAGCTATGGCTCTCCAGGAGCTAGCCAGGTACAAATGCCTTTCTTTCACTCAGCAGTTAAACTCCTCACAGCTTTTCAAAGCTCTGAGGTTGCCTCAGTTCAGAGCTTCAAGGCAGACAAGGAATTAAAAGTGGAAATGGAACATGTTGTACATACATCTCCCCTCTGCCTCTGATGCTCCTCACGCACAGCCAAGTGCAGTGGTCTCCTCCTCAGATCTTAAAGCACCTCTAAAGTGCCACTGAGGAGCTACATCCCATTGTCTTGATAGAAATTCCCACAGCAAATGGGAAGCAAAAGCCCTGTCCCAGGCTGCCCAGGGAGGTTGTGGAGTCTCCTTCCCTGGAGCCATTCAAACCTCACCTGGAAGTGTTCTGTGTCACCTCCTGGAGGTGACCCTGTTCTCACAGGGGGGGGTTGGACTCCAGAATCTTTTGAGGTACCTTCCAACCCCTCACTTTCTATGATTCTATGAAATGGGAGGATTTCATGGTGTAACGTGGGTTTCCAAAAAATCCATCTGTAGGAAAAACTCAGAGGGATGGAAGCAGGCAAGCTGGGTGGACATGGACTTCTGCTGTCCTGCTGCTCTGCCATGGCTCTCTCAGAAAACACCAGTTTCTTTTATCCCCCCACATTCTATTTCTGTCTGTTGAGGTAGAGGACCTGTATTTCAGCATATGCATGTCAGAATGGAGACAAAGACCAAAAAGGCCAGTACGGGCCATCATGGACTGCATAGCCCTTTCACAGGAATCTGTTTTACAGCTATTCCTTCAGTTTTCCATGCAGTCAGTGGCATTATGGGAAACCTGAGGATGGAACATGTGCTTCTGCTCACAGCTGTAGAAAGGAGCTGTAAGGAGATGTAATGGGTTGCTTCAAGTTCTGTTTTAGATGGTCTCAGATGTGACCCTGCAGTTAAAGCTGCCTGTAGATAAAAAACTCAGAACAAATACCTTCCTTGGCTTTCCTCCTCAACTCATTTGGAAGAGGTGAGCCAATCTTTTCCCTCTGCCCAGAGAATCTAGCAGAGTGTCACACCAACCATCCTCCTGGTTCTTAATACAAACCAGACTAGATTGATGAAGAAAATGTCATGAAAGCCAGATCCTGAGAGCAGGCTCTTAATGTGGGACTTTGTTAACAAGCTCTGTCTCCTCCAATATCCACAGCCATTAAAAGGACTTGTTCCAGAGTATGCTCTCCCACTTCTGGGTAGAAGGTCTCTCCTTCTCTCATTACCCCAAATCATTCCAGAGTTCAACCCAAGCAACTTAACCTTTAGCATTCCAGCAACCAAAATGGCAAAACATTTTTGTGTTTTATTCACTCTGGGGATCCTCACTGATGATGACTTCCAGATGACCAAACTCCTTTACCACAATAATCAGCTGAAGCACTGTGCTCAGGGAGAAAGGCAGAAAAGGAAGTTGCTTGGGGAAAGAAACGGAGAAGAAAAGAGCCTCAGCAGAAGATTCCCTGCCTCATTGTTAAGATGAGCAGCTGAAGCAAGGGACAGATATATTCATGCTCCCTTCTCTTCCCTGCTGTTATTTCTCTGCACAGGTTGTTCGCCTCCAGTTGCTAAGCAACACGCTTGTCTTACATGCTGTACATTCTAGTGCACGGGAAAAAAGATACTGCAGGGGTAAAATTATGCTGACAAGGAAGGAGCCTAAACTTTTTCCTCCCCTCCCTCCCATGCTCAATGTCTTTCACACTACATTAAATCTCATCTCACCGTTCTCCACTAAGCAAGCAGCACAATCCTTGCTGAACAAGAGCATCCTCCCAGGATGACAACAAAACCCAACAACAAAGAAGAAAGGAGATCAGTTCATGAACTATATTCTTTTCTGCTGAAAAATAGTGAGATTTCTCCTCTGAACAAACAGCAAGCCTCCCAAAGGGTTGTTGCTGTTTAAAACCTGCACATGCACATGTAATGTAGGACAGTTTATAGATACAGAACATTATATACTCTGCAGCAATTTAAAAACCATTTTCTTTACTTTCCTTATTATCAAAGGTTTTAAAACCTGACCATAAAGAATAAATCCTCCAGGCTGCAATTTATTTCTAATGCAAGATCTCAGTGCTGCTTGAATTCCTTTTTCTCTGCTGTTATCCACCCACACAGACTACGAACATTTTAGAGAAATAATAAGAAAGAAAATCCACTTAAGCATTGCAACACCAAACTCTTGGGTGCCTGTTTGACTCACCCAGGTAACTCACATCTTCTGCTTGGGATCAATTGTCAAGGATGTTGCTGACAGGCAGGTGAGGTGGGTCAGTATCATCAGTGTCTTCTGCATGCTGGCTTCTGATGTTCAGTGCAGGCTTCACAAAGTATCCCTTTATCTGTGGAAACACATAAGTGCCCTCTCCAGTTAAACAATACAGGTACAAGTCCTAGCCAACAACCAGTACAAGGATAATTTATGATCATCTGAGACTTTGCTTGTTGCTCAATTTGTATTTCCTGACAATAGGTTGTCCTGTAGGAGAGTTTGCTATATCTGTGGAATGATTCACACCCCAAGTTTTCATGAAGGTCCTTACCCCGTGGCTAACAGCAAAGCAACAAGTCAGATGTTTACATAAATGTGCACTCTTGTTAGAATGCTCTTCAAAAGCACCAAAAGAGCTTGCTGGAGAAAAAAAAAAGGCTTTTAGTGCTAATTTGAGGTAATTAGAGGATTATTGGTTTTAGTATGAGAGAGCAGCGAAATACAAAAAGCACATTTTAAGGGGGAGAAAGATTATCTTAAAACTATAACTCACAGGAGCATAACAAAAAAAATCAAAATTTTTCTGACCTGTTCTATAAATTCTTTGAGACCTGTTCCTCACACAGAAAGAAACATATCACAAATGAATTAACCCAGTGGAGACAAGCAGGTGTGCTGGCATCATCCACACCACAAGACAGCCATTTACAGAGCAAAGAACTCAAGGTAGAAAGTGTCTTCTATCCTGTATTCCTTACAAAAAAAAACAAAAACATTGAGGGAAGGCACCTCTACTTACATATGAAATTGCCTTCTCTCTACTTGTTCTAAGGCATAGTCTGTTTTAACTATATTTTGCTCAGCAAAGAATCTGCTTTATTCAAAATCAGCAATATTTGATTGAAGCCCAGAGTCCTTGTGCCCAAAAATCAACAGCTGTTGGGTGTAAGCTGGTAAGCCAAAAAAACCCAGGAAAAAAACAAACAAGTACCAACGAAGCCAAAAGAACCCAGGAAAAAACCAAACAAGTACCAACCTCCCCTGCATTTTTGCTTCTATGGACAGCAGCAGAGGACATAACAGAAAGTCTTGAGGGGTGCAGCAGGAAACCCCTGAAGGCAGGGATGTGAGGAAGTGACCCTTAGCAAGGGTTTCTGTGGCTACAGCATCTGAAGACTGGAGACAGGAGTGGCTGTCCTACTATCCTTTCACTCACTGGTGACACATCATTTAATACCAGCTTACAAAAAAAAAAATCCACCATGGCATTTCCTATCAACAGTGTCAAAAAAAAGGTCAGATTTCATTACTGCTATCTGTACATCTGAGGAGAGGCTCAGCCCTTAAGCAACACTAGAATCCTACTACTTCTAGCCCGATTTCTCTCCTCCCTTCATTCTGCTAATTACTGCATCCAGCCACATCCAACCCAACCTCCCAGCTCTGAATTCCACAACAAGAAGCACCAAGCCACCAGGAGACTCCCAGACTCTTGTGACCCCATCTGAGAAGCATTAAAGAAAGAAACATTTTCTTCTTTAATATCTTTTTCTGTAAATAAACATTTGCAACTACAGTACATCCTGCATTTCCAGAGTAGATCCAGATGATTTATGTATCAATGTCAGGCAAACTGTTTCCCACAGGACTGCCAATTATAAGTCACCTCTCACATAAAACCTTGTTGAATGGTTCCCAATTTTCTTTTGTTACACTGATCTGGAAATTGTTCAGGTGAATAAATCCCAGCCTGAAAGTCGTGTGCTTTGTGGGTTTCTTTATCTCATTTACTCAGAGTTGTTCAGCTGACTATTTAAAATCCCTCATTAGTCTTGTTCTCTTGCCTGAATGCTGCTTTTTAAACAACAACTTGAAATTCTCAAAATCAGTAGGGTTTTAGGACTATGAGTTTAATGACCCATTTCCTCAGTTATCACACGTTCCCATATCTGCACCCCAAAGGCAGCACTTCACAGCTTGCCTCCCCCCCTCTAACCCAGCCCTCAGAGCAGGCAGCTGGAAATGGCAGGTAGGAAGGTGCAGTGAGTGTAGCAGGGGTAGGGCTCCTTCTCCAGGGCCAGAAAGGGATTAGGGCAGGCTCACACCACCTCCAACACTGCAGACCAAAGACCTGGATCGTAGAGAGTGACACCCAGGAACATTAACCTATTGCTCCTGCATGAGAAAATGGGCAGTCCCCTCTCAGCCCTGCTTGAAGCAGCTTCCTTTTTATCACCCTTGCAGAATTAGTGGAGGATCAGTAGCTTTAGCAAACTAAAACCAATGGATAACCAAAAAAGCATTAAAGATACCATTTTTGTAGAAAGAATGGCTAGCAAGACTGCTCCATACATCTTGTCGAGTTCATCAAGCAGCCAGCACATGCAGGGTTGAAAAAGTGGCCTACCATTTTTTTTTCATGACACAAAGGCATTGAAGAGCTGAGCAGTGTGCTGATGCTTGGGATTCTCTCACTAAAACTCATAAGCAGATTTTTTTTTTATTATTCTCTAAGTATGTCCTGGTTTGAACCCTTCAAGTCAGCAAAGGAAAGGCTCTGCAGTTCCACACCAGCTCAAGTAGATATGAAGAAAGTGGCATGTGCCACTGTGAAGGGAAGCTCAGAGAGAAGGGCTGGGGATTCAGCAAATAGCAAGAAGCAGTGTGGCAGCTTCAGAAAAGCAAGATTTGACAGCACTTCACTTCTTCTGACCTGCTTGTTCTGCCCTCCTCTGTCACCAACACTTACCCAGGCACTGAAAGGAAAAAAACCCAGCAAACAAACTGCCTGTTCTACAACACAACATGGGTGACATGGCTGCTGCACCAACAGGTGAAAATGAGCTCCACTTGCTACATTAAAGCTCAATTTCATTTGGCAGAAAATCACTCACAAATCAAGCAAATGTGACACAAGTATTTTCCCTTGTGTTTGGCCACATCTGGAAACTACAGCTACAGCTCTTTTCTTTGCCATATAGTACTCTAATGCAGTCTTGGTGACAAATAAAAGACATTTTTCCCTTCCTACAGAACACTACCTTCCTCTTAAGACTTATTTGACTTTTTCTTCTGCTTGGGCTCAGTCTTGCCTGCTAATAACAATAACCCCCATCAGCCTCTACAAAATCTGAAATTGCTGCATGATCTTCCTGTACATCACAAACCTTATGTTCTTCAGTCTCATTTGTTTTGTTTTAAGCAGTGTTCATGTAGAAAGACTTCAGTTTGCATGACCCACAGGCACAGCCCTTTGTGAAAGGCTGCCAGTTCCCCTGCCATCACCTCATGTTTAAGAAATTCTTCTTGAAGGGAAGGCTTACAAGGGATTCTCACCATCTACCAGGTTTCAGCAAAAGCTGTGACACCTGATGAAGTCTGACACTGATATGTATACATGACATTCAAATTGACTGATGGCCCCAAAATGACATGGTAGATGCAAGCTGTACTGAGATGACTTCAAAAGGCAGGACAGATTTATTCATAAGTATTGATATTATATCTATTTATATTTAAAGTAAATGTATTTAGAAATCAATCCTCATCTGGATTATTCTGGTTTGTGTGTTACCTTGTCTTTGAACTCTTCTGCACAGCTCTTGCTTAGCTCAGTGCTAGAAGCTGACCTTTTATTGCAATGAGAAACAAGGCCTTGGGCAAGGGAAGTAAAAACCAAACAGACCAAAGTAAAATCTGAAGGATTGCTTGAGCTTTAATATCAAATTGCTAGTGCAAGCATAAATCCTTCTAAATCACCTTACCTCCCTAAACTTCTTCCACATAAAAGTAGCCGTTCCATGTCATGACACTTACTGACAATTTACACATTTTAAAACACAGTTACAACCTGACTCTTCTAAGGGCTGGCTTATTTGTTACAGAGAATCTGTGAAAGTGTTAAATTCTTTTCTTCAAATATATGTCCTCACTTCCATGACCAAGAAAAACAACCTATAGCAAAGTGTCACTGATGTGCATGCATGAGACATGACCCACAAAGCAGCCTCTTCAAAGTGGGCACTATTGAATGCTTCTAACTTGGCAGCTCCTCTCAAAAAAAAAAAAAAAAAAAAAAAAAAAATCAAGTGATTTAAAAAGTGAATAAAGCCTTCTTAGTTCCAAATTTCTACCAACATTCCTTCCCAGGACTGACAGTAGTATTGTGTCCAGCAGCATTGATCAGAAGGTTTAGGTGTTACTTCATTCTTTTGAGATGTGGCTTCACAAAGCTGGTGGGGCAGGTCCAGTCTGGCAGGAATGCATGCAGAGAAGACTGCAGGACAGTATCCAGCCAGTACACCCTGTTCTCTCATATGCTGATTCTGCAGGCAACAGGGGCAAGTCCTGCTGATCCATGTTCCACCACCCAACTGATTCTCCACCCAAGCAAGTCCACAAGCATGTGCAGAATGATATGGGAATACAGTCCTTACGTACCATGAGGAGGCAGTAAGTCAGGCACCAGCTTTTAGACTTTGCTAAACTGAGGGAAGGGAGGGAAGAAGTTTGTCACTATTAAGCTGAGTATACCAAGTAATTCTCTGCTGGTATTTCTGCAGGGTCTAGGAAGGTTTCAAGGGGAGCATGTGCTGGGTCAGGTCCAGTAAAAGCAATTTTAATTATGCCAAGAAAAAGAGCAGCAAAGGACTTCTATGAACAAGAAACTGCAGAAAATTTAGTTCTCCAGAACTTCCCTCCACACAATTCCTTTTGCAGGATTCAACACCAATGAATTTGGAATCTCCTTACAACAGCTCTCTCTGTTGCCAGCAGAATTCCTCAGCTGGAAACCTTGGAGTTCCAAGAAGCAGCTCTGTAATCGATCTCGTGTTGCAAGGCTGGATCTTCTTGATCTCAGGAGAGACATTTCAACAATTAAAATCATTTTATGTGTGTAAAAGACTCTAATCAATAATACCAGCAATTAGTGGTGTGCATGCTGATCAGGATCACCTCAAAGACTTTTTCTATCTGTGTGTGAAACAGGAGTTTGCCTCTTATGCTACATGGACTTCTGCTCTTACAGGACAGACTCTTGTTCCGAACAACTCTGGTTGATTTTTCCTTCTCCCAAGACACAAAAATGCTTGGGGACTGGCATAAGCAGCCACTTGCAAAAGGGTTTTTCCCAGCAGCATAACTGTTGGGAGGAGAAGCACCACCCTTTCAGTGCCTTCAGAGTCTGCATTTGTAGACTGCCCCAGCCACTGCAGTCCTCAGCCTAATCATCCATCAGGGCTTCTGCATCCCCACACATGATCATCATCACTCAGGAGCACTGGAATAGTTTATGAACTGTGGAAGTTAATTGCATCATCACAATTGTTCTTCCTCTAAATGTATGCTGAACGATGAGGGCACTAATGGTGTCATTGACTTAATCTTTCCTTAATGCCTATTTTATGGTTTTGGCAGACCATGCTTCCTTCACTTACACAACTGAGCCAGCTTTCTATCACACACAGACAGCTTCTTGCTTGCCCTCATGTTACCAGCTCTCGGTCTGAATACTGAGAAGAACAGAAACCACTGCTGGACCAGAGGGAAAAGAAATTCTAATTAAGTAGTCGAAAATCCTAATTAAGTTTAAGAGAAAATTGGACCTATTTTCTTCTAGGTTACTAGTCAAACAGAGTTCCCTAATTATATCTAATCAGTGTTTCTTCCTCTTAAAACAAAGGTGTTCTCACAGGTAGGCAGGGATTAGAATATTCATTCTAAAGTTTTAAGGGATTGAACTGACACAACATGCAAGCAAAAGACAGAAGATGGCCTGGAAATCAGTTGTGGAAAAAAAACAGGTAACTGACTGCTGGCTTAGAGGTACATATCAATGAAGTGGGACATAACCAATTTACAGAAACATGGAATTACTAGCTGGTGGCAGAGTTGATAGTTTAGGTAAAAAACTTTAAAACCTCAAACTTACTGTCAGATGGTGCACTATCAGTAAGTTTTTCTTGATGCTGAAAAACAAAAGTGCAAAGTTCACCAGTAATTAGATGAATAATGATTTGATCTGGTTTATGTTTTAGTCTGATTTTTGAATTGCTGTTTACAGTAACTGCTCAAAATCAGATTAATTTATGAACCCCTTCTGTAGAAAGCCCATAATGCTGACATAATAGAGTTGCCTAATTCATAATGATTTAAGGGTTTAAGGAAAACAAGGGTATTCAGGAGAGATTCTACACTCATTTTGTGTATCTAAAGCCTTCTTTAAGACTGGAGTAGAAGTCTTCAGAATTCAAAGTGAGAATTTTAACAGCCACAAGAACTTTCTCTCTTCTTGTAAAACAGAACTTCAACTTTCCTATTAGAAAAGAAAGCAAAGGTGCATGTCATGCAGCTTCTAAACTAGGCTTAGGGCTATTCACTGGTCTCTACACAGACTTTCAAATAAAAGCTAATAAACGTTCCTAGAAACCACCAAAGAAAAGTGTCTCCTCTACCATGATTATTAAGCCAGAAAAAATAATACAATTAATCTTATTTATGTGAATTCTATTAGGACTACTGCAGGAAGCCTAAAGGGCTGGAGTGTTCTGACACATGTCACTCTTTCTGCTCTACAGTCCCAGGCATGTGGTATGAGTTTATGGAATTTTGCTTCTTTTACTGCTATTTAATGGATAGATTCTCTCACTCAACTACTTTTTCATGCTCTTCCAACTTCTCCATCATCCTAAACATGTCCCAGACTATTTCCATCTTTTTTTTCTGGATAGCTTAGGACTCTGACAAGTCCTGGCATATAAAGTAAATTCATATTCTCTAATATTGGAAATTATCCTGAAGCAATTACTCCCAAAGGCACTCAGATGTCTGCCTGAATTTTTGATGACTTCTTAGCTTATTAAGGTAGAAATACATGTGAGCAGCTGTCAGGAAACAAAAGTTGAGCCTTGGCTTAAATTGCAGATTTTTCAGTGACCAGAGTCTATTTAGCTGCTGACTTGTCTGGCCAATTTCATCCATAACTTCTGAGTTTCTGCTTCTGCCAAGCAGCTCTCTGCTAATTCATCTCCTCCTCTGCTACTTTAGAATTGTAGCTCTGAAGAGATTTTCTTTCCCCAAAAGTGTTTACAATTTTTTAAAGCGCTAAAAAAACATTGCTGCTTGTTGTGTGTTGCTTACACTGTGACGTTAAGAGCTGTATTGTCTCAAAAAATCTGTCTGATCTTGAAATCCTCAGCTGAGGTAGGTGTGGATCTACCTACACTTTTCCTCACATGAAGTCCATGTCAGTGTCACATGGGACACATCTGACCAACTCTTCCCCTCTTACTGTGCTCCCCCAAGCAAAACCTTCATATAGAAGCTACCTTCCCATTTTTCATGGCATAAAAAATTCCTTGTTTAGACAAATGAAAATGAGAAAAGGCCATAAAATACAACCTGGCTATAATTACCCAATAAAGAAATTGATTTGTTATATTCCTTTCAATCACCCACAGAATTAAATGGTACATAATAATTTGTAAGATTACATTATTATTAAACAAAGATTACTTCACAGTATTTATCTCACTGTCTTAAGTTCTCCCTCCCCAAGTCACATTCATTTCTCTTTTGTCTTCACCTGGAGATCTATCACCTTATCTTTTAATATAGCTACTACTTATTTCAGAGGTAAGCTTGATTGCAACCCATCTTTTTTATGCCATTTTGAAAGCAACATAATTAATTCTAACAGATACACAAGCAAAAGCTTTTCCTGAAGAGATTGTGTGGATCATTTCTGACGAACAAATTCCTAAGAAAAGGCCAAGAAAGTAGACGAGATACATGATTTTTGATTAAGGTTCAAAACCAGTGTTCAGGAAACCTGACATCTATTCTTGCTCCTGCCACAGAACCTCTCCTCCAGGATCTCGAGCTAATAGCTCACTGCTCCATAACCTTCTAACTGCACATGGCTTTACACACAGATATCACAGCAAGGGCACTGATACATACCTAAAGCAAAGAGAAATCCCATCTATTCATACTAGAAAGCAAAAAATGTAGTATAATTTATGGGAAAAAATCAGAGATTACTAAAGCATTTCAATAAAAACAAGATGAAAATAAAAGACAAACTCTTAAATTATGCAAAGGATAACATAGAGTCAACTTCAGGTGAGCAAAATTACCTGCACAAAGCAGGAGTACAATTTCTAAGTGCACTCTACGGACATTTGCTAGTTTTGCAATTGCATTACAACACCCCTACAAGTCATCTTAGTTTTCAGTAACTACAGAAATAGAGATTTTTTCAGGAAAACACTGAAAGTGCATGTAAATTGGGATCGTCCATGAAAGGTTGGGTTATACATTCTTACCCTTGCTCTCACCTTCTCTAAAGTAAGAGCAGCAACAGTGCTTCTTCTCTGGTTTTCTTTCCAATTGCAGTATATCTTGGTTACATTAAACATGATTATTTTTCAATTCCCTAATCATAACAATGATTCTTAGTTACATGTCTCTCTTAGTTACTCTCTTCATCCTCACAAGGCTCTAGAGGAAGCAATCCTAGGAAACTCTGCCAAGCACACTCCATGATTAAAAGCAGACTATGTAGACAAACCCTCCAGGTTACTGCCCTCCAAGGGGAGCTCAGGATGGGGATTTACCTCCTAAGCTAAGACACAGGAATAATTTTTGGGATCAATAGCACCAAGGTCCAAGTCTTGAGGTAAATCTTCCCTGTAAGACTTTAACAGGAATACTTCAAAGAATAACAGAAGAGAAGCTGATGCCTGACAACATGGCATCATTATATTTAGAGATGTTCTCCCTGCAGGTTTTGCAATGGTTTTCAGCAAGTCAGTGGTCAAATGCTCTGCATGGGCAAATGTCCACCACACACAATTTTTGGCTTGCAGAACTACCAATTTTCCAGAATTTCTCTGGTCCTCAGTTCCACTGAAGATTGCATGCTCAGCACTTCAGCGTGGGAGAAAATGAACTTTTCCCTCTACCGATAAACCTCTTTCTTAGAAAATGGGGTGAAAAAGAAAACATATTTGATTAAATCTCTGAAAATTTACTTTTCTGTTTTATCCTCTTTATTGCCTTTTCTGCCAGGAAATACAGCTAAATATGCCTTTCAGGACAAGCATTGTGTCCTGTAAACAGCATGGGGTTAGTCTGTTCCTCATCTAGGATTTCTTGAGATCTGAGATCACCTCATTTTCTCTGCTCACCTCCTTTTAGTCTGTATGATTTCCAGCTTGCTCCTGAATTTGCCAGTGCTAACTGAAAACTAAAAAAAAATCAGGACAACTGCATTCTTTTTAATGGTTTCCCACCCACAGAGGTCACACTAATCCATTTCCACTTTGTATGCCCTTCCTAACAAACAAAAATAATTCCTACCCACTGGTGAACACTAAAGTTTAATCTCCATTTATAAACTACTGCCTGATACTCATGGAATTAACAGAGAAAGAACTGATATTAAAGAGAACGTACAATTCAAAACCAAGCTGAATGTGAAATGTAGGGCACAGAGACATGACTCTCATTTTCTGCTTATGCATCATGCAAACTAAAGTACAATTTCATCCTGCCCTTTGTGTAGAGGAGGAGAAATGCCATGCAACTTTAAAAAAATATGTTTTTAAAGTACGTATCTGTGGGACTAGTGAACACGTTATCCAAGAGAGAATACAGTGAGTCTCTCTACTCTTTCATATCACTTTATTTATCCATCTTCTGTTTCCATATCACTTTTTTTCTGTGTCTTCTTCCCACATTCTGTATTGCTATGCCTGCCTGACCATCTCGGGAGGTTCTGCTCAGGTTCACCACATTTCCAGAGAGCTGGGCCAAATGGGTTCATCCAATTCTGGTGACCTCCTGTGAGAAACATGCAGAGTGACAAACCAGTGGTCCCAGGGTCTGAACATCAACATGTCAGGATAGATACAAAGCATAAAGGCAAAGGAACTAAATGTGGGATGTAACTGCTAACTGTTGCTTAGCAACACTACACTGATGTCACACAAATCATGACTTTAGCATCAGAGTCAACACCGTTCACGCAGATATCTGCAAACAGATCATCTGATATGGCAGAAAACAACCAACAACAAAAAAAAAACCATAACAAATTTATGCCAGCTTGAACATGCACTGTAAATGCTCTAATGCCACTTACGGGCAAAGAGCATGTTTGCCTCCTGATAAGCTGTAAGAATGCATATGGTAATTAAAGGAATAATCTTCTTAAATTAATAAATTTTGACCTCAAAGAAAGAAACAGTGCGTGGAGTGAAATAATGAGGCCATGCCTCAATCAGATTTGTGTGGCAGATCTAAGAACTGGATTGCAAAGCAACCTTGGACAAGGCAGGCATTCAACTGTTTACACCTCGTTATGCATCAAGCCTGCTTTATTTCTCATATCCTATAATTTTACCCTTTAATGACTTCTGTGAGCATACTCAGTAACAGAATGCAAATGTTTTCTTGCCATTCAAGAGAATTTCATAGCCTTTTTCCTTCATTAAAAAAGCAATACTCAAAATCATTTGAGATATAAAATCCAAGTTAAATTTTCTAGTAGGTCCAAAAAGCTTTAATATTTCATGTATCTTTTACACACACATAAATAGTCTTAAAAAACAAACATTAAATTTTGACTCTTTTTCCCTATAACTGAAAAGATCTTATGTCACTCAATGTCAGCTTCTTATTTGGAACAGAAAGCAAGATTTCATGTGTTATTGCAGATCTTTGAGTGTGGAAAAGACTTCATCAAGTTGTAAAAAAATTCTGCTCCAAGAATCCATTCAACAAATTCTTGTCATTAGGCTAAAGCAATTCCAGGAGGTTGCTGAATAGATCTTAACACAACAAAATACTGAAGATTCATGAACATAAAATGCTCTCCACCTCTGGGTTTTCTAAATCAAAACCCTAACATTGTCCTCCATATCCTTCAGATATGTGTAAAAAAACTGAAAATCTGTCCTCTCCTCACTAGCCTGCAGCAAATCATAATTTAAAAAAAAATAAAATTTTTTTCTTGTTTCCTGACCACTAAAAAATAAAGCCAAAGCCATTGATCCAAACCAATCTTAAACTTTAGCCTAGCCATCTGCAACCAAAAATTTACAGCAAAAGAAACAGCCTTCCATCCTTTTTTTTTGTTTACAAGTCCTAGTGCTTATAGAGATACTAGCATTCATACAAAGAACCTGACTGATCCCTTCCAGTCTTGGAATTTTTCTTAGTTTTCCAGCATATGTAGATGCCAACAACGAAGCCATCTGATAAATGCTGCCATTAATATTTATTTCCTGACCTTCAATAGTGACCCAGCACAAGTCTGTCATATATACACTTCAGCTCTGTAAAAGCAGTAAAATAAGAATCTGGATCCAATCAGGCGCATGGTGGAAATTAACTATTTATTTGCCATAATATGGGAGAAAGAAGATCTGGAGCAGCTGCTCCCTGGCTGGAGCACAGGCTTCAGCAGATATCAATGACAAAATGGCAACTTTTGACTAGTGATAGTAATGAGATTTTAAAGACAGGATGGCAGCTTGGGGAAAAAGGAGTTATGCATGACAGTGTCACAAAAGGAAAATTACTATCAACTTAGTGGCTACTTCTTGTAGAATACTTATTTTTGTGTAATAGTTTTATGGGATTCCCGTGGAGCCTGCTGCCAAAGAGACACATTCAGCTTTGCTAGCATAACCTTAAAACTATCCCAGCCCATTAAGATGCACCGAGATTACTCATGTTAAATGCCATAACTGGCAGTTAGATCAAAGTAGGTCAGTCCTCAAGAAAATCAGCATTTATCTATCACAGCAGGGAGTGAAAGAGACCGAAACTCACCACTGCCCATGGCCCTGCAATGGCAAGGAACTGATTTGATGAGACACATGCAAGTAGGCTCAGAGGCAAATCACACCCTGTATTGTAGAGAAAGTGCATTTTTAAGTGTCTACCAAATCAACCTGAGAACAAAACCCAATAAAATAAAACCTTCTTTCCCTACCTTCCAATCCAGAGGTCATCAGTGATCTGAGGGTCTGACACATGCAGGGAGAGGATCCACACCAGTGGTTCACTCATTCCCTTTTTATCTCTGCACATGAAAGGAGAGCAAAACCTTCAACCATTTCTCCAGGATACATCCTCCCAAGATAAACTGGGGAAATGTTAGTTTCTTTAATGCTGTAGGGTAACTACCTCAAGTCTTGATGGCAAAAAAAAGCACTGGTTTGCTGCAAGTGCTGTGAGCATGCTGAAAGCAGTATGGGTTTCATTTATAGCACTAAAACATTTTATTGATGTCATGCCCCTGCAAAATAATGGAACTAATAATAAGAAATTTTTTTAAAAAATTAAAAACTAAAAGAAAATCTATGAACAGTTTTTATAGCCCATTTGCTTTCCATACATCTGTAGAACTTCATAATTTTTAATGGGAAAAAACTGTTTCACACTGGCTTGAATGAAAGCAAGTTCCATGCCCTGACTGACCATCCACAGCAAAAACATTTACAGCAGCTTGTCTGCTCCAGTCCTTGAGGACATCAAAAAGGAGCCCAAAGGTCTCTACGACAGGAACACTCTCTTGTTTTCTTTTTCATAGTCTGCTTTTTCACCTTTAAATTAAGTGTATTAATGAAAGTCATTCCCTGGTACTTTGTGACTCTCAATAATGCTGTTAGAAGATTACACCACATGAAATAAGAAACACAGAACATGAGGAAAACCCAGTAGATCCAAATGGATTTACAGAAAGCTGCAATGAATGCATCTTTCATTTGGCAATAGCATATCCACTCAGGAATAATGAATCCCATACACATCTTACCTTTCACAAGAGCCAAGCAAGGACCACTAAGTCCACTTTAGCTTGGTCAACAAAACCCACTTACTGTGTTCCAAGGAGAATTTGAGAATACTGGGAGGTGCTGACAAGAGAAATAGTTCTGGTGTCTGCCAGGATTGTCATTTTTTCAACTATTTACTCTTTCCTCTGATGCTTGCACCAGCTTGAACACAAGTCCTCTATGACTAATGTTCTTGTTCCCTGTGGGCATAGATCCCTTTGGATATCTTTGGGAGGAATTAGGATGTTAATATAAATTCCAGTCCAGTTCATGTCACATCAAGGTTACTACTTCTATCTTTTGCCTTCACATCTCAAAAAATTTACTACCTTATTGCTGTGTTTCGTGTCAGATGTGTCTCAATGCCATTCTTGAATGATGTGATCCAAGCACGATGTGCTAACTTAACTTTCAAAAGTGAAAGTTTCTTTTGCCACTTTAAGTCACCATGATAATACATGACCATCCTCAGCAATTTGACTGTCCTCAGGCACCTACAGTATAGAAAGTGCTATGCAAGCAGAATATCTGCACATTTCACTTTCAGCTATTGTAAAAATCCTTCTTGAACACTTTGCTCTGAAGGTTTGGAAAAAACAATCTGGTCTAACATTGGGGGGTTGCCAACCAAAAATGTGAATCATGTTTTCAAATTAAAAAGCCCACACAGTCTATTTGTCTGTACATAGCACCTTTCAAAGACCTAAAACTTCTCTGGTTAACTGCTGGACTGTCAGACACTTAGCTCATACTGACAGTTCCCATTCTACATAAATCTCAGAAAAATGAAGTCTGCTGACAGTTTAATTCTTGGGCCTGGCTTCCTCCTTATGACATCTCCTCCTTTTTGACTCCACTGCCTATCTGAGGTGCCTGCTTGATTGCTGATGCACTGCTCCCAGTTCTCTGGCTCTGATATATTCATTAACCTCTGTTACCTTCTAAGTCACCCTGTGCTTATTGTCATGGAGACAACCATGGATCTTACTCCCAAAGGTCCGGCAAACCTTAAATCTTCATGAGTTCCCTAACATTTTGATTACTCTTTCTTCACTATTCACTGTATCTTCTTTCAGCCTTGGATTCTGCATACAGTCAAAGCAGACTTTTTGCTTTTCATATCACATTGCTGGAAGGTTTCCTGCTGTCACAGGTACCCATATCATATTGAAACAGTTAGAAGCCAGTATCAGTGAGGGATTTATCCAAAAGAACACACAGCTGCTGCAAGACTGAAAACATTGGCAGCCTCTTCCCATGCCAGTCAACTTCTAAATAACATAAGAACAAGCTCTGGAGGATTGTACAGTCTCTGATCAAATTTAAAATAGATTGCTGTGATAAATATTGGAGGCAGTGATGGGACTTTAAATCATCAAATCATCAAAGCAATCTAAAAATAACCAACTGCAGCTTGCAGCCACTTGATTTCAATTTATAGTTTAAATAATTGAGGGTTCAATTTATTTCCAGGTTGCCTTTTTGATTTCTTGCTTTTTACACTCTTGTGACATTTTATATCGGAAGGAACACTACCTAACTCTCATTTGGTATCCCTGCCCATGCAGGGGGGGTTGGCACTAGATGATCTTTAAGGTCCCTTCCAACCCAAACCATTCTATGATTCTATGATTTTCTACAGATCTAGTAAAGAAGTGATTTAGATGTTTACATCTACAAAAGTCATGCTTGTTCTGCTGTAGCAGTCAGAGATCTTGGGGAAATGGAGCAGGGAAAAGAGAATCTTACATTTTTGTCTATCTGCCTTTGCTGCACTAAAGCATTGGCTCAGCTTTGCAGTGGGAAATGCTGGGCTTTCAAAACACAACATTACAGATCTGTGAGTTCTGCTTAAACACTTCCAGCAGTTTAAAGAAAAGGTAAGTAGTGGTCAAAATGCTTGCCTAACAACATGTAGGCTGCTGTCTTGTGCAGCTCTTCTGAGCTCTAACACACAGCTACATTAACAAGCCATAGAAGCAAGTGGGTTAGCAATGAATAACACATAAGCATGAGCATGAATAACACTAATATTATCAGTTCATTCCCTAGTACACTAAACCACCATCAACTAATCTTACCTCATACATAGAAGTTCCACAAGTTGTCACTTTGCCCACTACTTGCTTTTTAAGAGAAAGAAAATCTTAAAAGCAGCCTCTCTCTGCTGGTGCTATTTTCATGTTCCCCAGACCTACAGTATTTGTAATAAAAAAGCAGATGCCACTCCAGCAAGGAGTTTAGGTGCAACAGATGTAACAGGATGCATCCCAAAGGCTTTGCATGTTCTATATTGCAAATCATGCATCCTACAGACACTGCTTTTTACTCTTTTGAGCATCAGAGTTTGGTTTTCTGCATCACTTTGCTGACTGCTGACAGTGATGCTTTCCCTCCTAGCATGTCTCTGGTCTGTCATTATCAGAGTAGAACTTGCTCATCCCAGGTTTCTGCCCTTGAACAGGACTGGCAGCCACAGCCTCATCAGGAATTCAGCTGAAGAAATTAACATCTCTCTTATCAGTACTTTTGACAGCTAGTGATAAGCTCTTGTTCCTCTTGTTGTATACAGCACAGTTCTTAATTTTGGCTTATTTCCCCCTGTACTATAAGTTACAAAAACAACCTTTTCTGATCTTTCTGTTGTGCCTTCTGGCACCATACCAGCACACTTGCATTTTGTCTCTCCAAATATTAGATGAGTGCAATAGAAATTCCTCTGTACAAAGGAAAATATCTTCCTCCTTCCTTGGCTTCTCATACTAAAGTTTAGATCACTAGGCAGCTCCTTCTCTCCTTCTCAGGAACCACAAGGCAATTAAAAAATGCCTTAACTGGCAGCAGAGGAAATATATGCAGTGGAATACAAAAATCACTGAGATGGTCTCTGTCTCACAAAAGAAATCAGCTCAAGACCAAGGCACTATTTCATATGGTTCATATGGTGATGTCCCAGTCAACTGGAAGCAGACAATTTTCTCAGTTTTCAAGAACAGTAAGAAGGAATATTATGAAAATCCTAGGTCTGTCAGTCTCAGTGAAGTGCCTGATAAAATTAAGGAGAAGGTTATTTCTGAAACATGTGAGTTACTGAAACACACCTGAGAGACAACACAGCCATGGCCACCATGGCTTCATGAGGAGAAACTCCTGCTTGATCAACTTGATTTCCTTTTGTGACAAAGTCTCCCATCCAGTTAACCAAGGGAAGGCAGGAGATTTGGGTTTGATTTTACCAAAGCTGTTGATACTGTCTTTTCCATATCCTTCACAGCAACCCTTTCCCCCTTCAAGCTCTCTCTTTAGTATAGATGCTTTATCACACTTCAACAGTTCTGCACCTACTTCTACCTCTTCCAATTAAGGCAGTACCAAAGCCATCAGCTCTCTGTTTTTTTCTGAAATACAGCACAATGTATCTGTTGCCACATTCAAGTCAGAACATTTCCCTAGAGTGGTATGCCTGTACTATCTGCACAAATAAGAAATGTACCAAAGAGGTACTGAATCAGGACACAGCTCCAGGGCCAACATAGATATGTTTAAATTCCACCATTCTGTCATAAATTGAAGGAAGATCAAGGAGATGGCTCACAGTAACAATGGAAAAACCATTTTCTAGCAGCTCCTTGAGCTACAGAGGAATTAAGAACCCATCATTGGGTTCTTGTGCCATAACTAAATCAAAACTGATTCTACCAAGATTTTGAGCCTTCTGATTTATTATAATCTCTCACATGTGCTTTTATTATAATCTAATAATGTGCATTATTATAGTCTCTCACATGGGCTTTTCTTTTTTCAAGGTGAGGGTGAATGAACACAACTGTGGAGCATATTTATAATAGGAGACCTCTAAGTATAGGCAAATGTGACTTTGCCTTCAGCTACACCTGCTTGTATGTATTCCAAACATACCTTGATTTGATGAGTCAGTCCCAAAAGCTTTGCCTCAAGGAAGAAATGGTATTCTGAGAACTCCAAATTCTGTCACCCACTCAGCAGGCCTGTATCAAACTGGTGTCTTTTTATTCCAGCTTATTTAATGAACTCATTCATTTGAAAGATAGTTCATGTCTCCTCATGTATGCTTCCAATCTTAAGAGGTACTTCTGGACCTGCTAAGAGGTATCTCTCAGCTTACTAGAAAAGTGATAGTTTTGTGAATATAATTTCCTCCTGCTTTATTAATCTAGTAAAGTTCAGTGATTGGAAATGTTGTAAAATCTAATTTGTCTTAATAATATTGTTGTATTTTGGCATAAATTACTGTATTTAAAGAAAGCAATCAACTCAGTAAAATTAAAATCCTTCCCCTAAAACAGGAAGACACACCAGGTATTTTAACATATTGGTTTGCAAATCAGAGAACAGTAAACACTCCCAAACATCTTTTTGTTAAACTGATGTAATTTACTCATTTATCTTGTGAAAGATACCCACAGTTCAGGTCCTGCCTGACCTCCTGTGTAGTAGAAACTATATACACCAGTTACATCCACATAATTTAGTCCATTTAGGTGTTTCTCAAAGAGCTAACTTTTAAACTTTTCCTACTAAATGCGTCGGAAAACAGTAAAACAAACAAATTAAAAAAGAGTGAAACAGGAAAAGAGCAGTGCCACTTGAGAGACCATTTGGAATCTGTTTCACACTTTCCACTGTAAGAAGAAAAAAAAAGGAATGGAAGCTTTTAGGGAAGAAGAAGGGAAAAAGAGAACTTCAAGCAGCAGACAGAATATATATGACAAAATAAGTGAAGGGGACGTTCTTGTTTTCTCTATTAATTTACTCCAGGTGTTAGCAGGCCACAAGAATCAAGACATCATTCCTGTTGCTCATAAAGAAGAAAGCATCACAACATGAAAATAGAAAACAGCTCTCCTATATGCCTTGCAATATAAAGCTCATGTAAACATTACAAATGTGTCTCCATCAGCAGAATTATCCATACAGCCTCTGTGTATATCTATTCTTCTACATTCCCAGCCTTCACAAGTGTCTAGGAACACTTACAGTTCCTATTATTTAAGACCTAACATTAAAAAGATAAACATATGTTGGAATTAGCTCTCCTTTATGTGTTTATGTTTTCCTTCAAGAATTTGGAGATTTGCCGGAACTCACAGATGGCTTCAGTTTCACTCTTCCAGTCCTGAAAAAAACCTTACAGCTTTCTCCACACTGCCTTGTGAATTCTCTGCCCACAATTTATAACACTTATGCTACATGGAAGTACCTCGCACAACAACACACACTAATCCATTTACACTCCTATTTAAAGCTTATTGGCAGTATACATGTCAATTGCTCCATATCCTGGGCTCCATATCCTGACCAACCATCCTCTGAAGAAGTAAAACCAACCAGAGCTAGCCTCATCTCATCTTTAAGATTCCCTTGGTCTAGTTAAGCAGCTCTCTCTGATATAATACACACACATATATATTGTTTTCAGCTATTAGATCGTTAATAGTTATTTGCTTGCTATCATGTGAAGCTAAACATCTGAGTTTTGAAAGCTATCTTCCTTAAAAATCAATCTGCTCAAAATGAAACACTAAATTTATAAGGCGAAGTACTACCCTGAAACTCTGAACCCTGCTTGTAGTTATTTCATAGGCTAGAATCACTACAGAAGACCAAAATTATTATGCTGCATTTCAATATACGTAACATTAGGGGATAGATGGCAATTGTATTGATACATGTGTAAAATAAAACACAAATGTGCAACAGAAGTAAACTTGTTAGTGGGAGGTGTGAGATCCTGTAAGTAAATTCATTAGGTGGGTGAGCTTACCTGAACAGGATTGGCTTACCAGTGTTTTTCAGTAAGTGCAAGTAGTAAATAACTGTAATTCTCCAACTTTAATTTGATTATATAAATCAGTTTGATATGACAGTCATCTCTGCTCAGTTTTCAGAAAGTTGTTATTGAAGAGCAGTAGGAGATATCAGATCCCAAAGCATCACTACTCTCTTGCTTTACTTCAGTTCCAAAAGCCTCTGTGCCCAACTCCAATGCTTGTAACACCATCAGAGTTTTGCTCCCAGCCCAAACTTTGTATTATTGTGTCATAGAGCATTTTGTTATCACAGACAATGGTGTGGTGGAACAAATAAACAAAAAAGGAAGCAAAGAATAGTAAAGAACCCTTGATATTCAAAAGGTTCCAATATTTTTCTGAGACACAAATATTAAAACAAATAAAGGAAAAGGAAATGGAATTACAAAAAGCACTGTTAACCAGTGCTCTCCACATTGTATAATTATATGAAACAAATAGTCTGTCACTTCTTGAATTAAAACAATGAAGATTGCAGGTAATCACAGTACACAGTGTGAGAGAGAGGGCCACAGAAAGAGATGAAGCAATCTGACCAGAGGAACTGGTTATAGTGTTGTATCATATTTGTAAATACAATTCTTCACAACTGTCATGTCTCTTTGAGGTTGCAAACTAGTTGGAGGATTCCCTCCAATTCCCCTGTAAAAATAAAAGCTGTTTTAGATTTATTTTTTTTTTTCAAGCTCCACTAAAATATTGAGCTTGTCTCAGCTTTCAACAAGGCTCCATATGGTTTGGAGTTCCTACAACTGCCAAGCAAAATACACTATCAAAATCACTGTAATTTTTCAGCCAAAATACTACATCAAAAAGACTAAAACGTTGGAAAATGAATAGTTCCTAGAGTCCTATGTTCACTGTGCAGCACAACCCTCCCTCCCAAAACTACAGAAGCTTTAGTTTACTCATGAAAGCAGAGATGCTAAAATATATTAAATATCTTCAATTCACTTAACTAAGAAGGATGAAAGGGCAAGGCTAAGCCTCCTGAGACTAAAAAGCTTATGTTAAAGCAGTCAGTAACTCAGGAGCTGAAATTGTTCTTGTTTTTTGGTTTTTTTCCCTTCTGAAACCTTCCTTTTGAAAAGTCTTCAACACTTTTTTTCTTTTTTTTTTTTTTTTTTTTAATTAAATAAAAAATTCTATATACAACAGAGCCACTGGTTCAGTCTTCTCGTGCCTTGGAAAAGTCTGACTCTTCTTCTGACTTCAAAATCTATGAAAACATTAAAAGAAATAGCAAAGAGAAAATTGAAGGAGGAAAGTGAATGTTAAAAATCCAGAAATTCTAGCAGCACAAGACTAACATACACAGCTAAGAGCTTGTTCATTATATATTGCTGATAGTGGAAGCAGGTAAACAACAGAAAGCTCTTGACCTTGCTTATATTGCTATATCTAGGGCCATCTGGACCTGTCCAGGGCCTGGTCTCTATGCCAGGCAATATTCTGATTGCTCCACCCTCACATAAAAGCAAAGTCTTCCCTCAGGCATTTGAAAGAAATAAAGTACACAGACTAGAAGGAGCAATTAGATCCATCTGCTGAGTGTTTTCTTCTCTCTTTGTGTTAAATGGGAAAATGCTGCTTTCATTTGTAAAGCTGTAACACTTGTGCCATTTCAAATGTCTTTTCTTTTGCCAAGTGAACTCTCAAAAATTAGATATTATTGTAGAAAGCACTGCCTGATGAGCCAGTGTCATTTAGAATATTCAGATTTATCTTACCACCATCCAGTTTTCAAGCCCTAAAAACACCATTAATAGGCTTCAGAAATACATGGGATGGTCACAGGGACAATAGACCTGGGTTACAGCTGTTCTTGCAGCTGCCATGAGCTTCACATGCTCCAAAAATGACAGTGATTGATAGCCAAATTACACTGCCAGTGCTGCTCTGTGTCAGGCTCATTATTAGACACAATGCCTGGGTTACTCTTGGGAGCTTGCTTCATTTAGCTCTTCCCAGGCCCGATTCTTCCATCTTCCATAAAATAAGTTCACATAGCAGAGTTAGCAGGAAAAAACCACTTGATGTGGCATGAACAATTGCAGCCAATAATACTTGATAACACAAGAAAAAATATGATGAGTTGCAAGCAGTTCCACAGCTAAAGAATCTATTTGCAGGATGGCAAAACTTTTCATGAGATGCCTTTTTGCATTGCTGCAGTTTCTGCTTTTAAAGATGACTTTTACTATGCTCATAGTACACTTAATAGATTGTGGGGTTTTTGTAATAGGCTCTTTCGTTCACACCCATATTCCAAATATCATTATTCAATGGCTCTCATTTTCCATGCAAAGGAGACAAAATTCTGTTCCCATACCATCAGTCAAGATGAGGAGCAAATACAGACTTCAGCTGAGCTGATGATCAAAACAAAGCAGTGTAAGTAAGAAGGTCAAAGAAATAGCAGCTCTTCACAGATTTTTCCATGCACACAGTTGCAGAGTCTGTGTTTGGTAATTACAGATCTCTAGCTTCAGATTCTTCCTAATATTAGTAAATCCTCACGATGGGTATAGCAAGTAGTGACACCTACAGAGACATCCTGTGCAAATATTTTCATTCTAAGGACTCAGCCAGTTGGTTACTGATTTCTTTCATTTTAGTTTTCTTGACTGAAATTAAGGAAATTGAGTCTTTGCTTTGGAAGACTCCTTTAAAAAAGTTATTTCTGGAATGGAGTTCAGAACAAGCAAATTTTGTCCTTTATCTAAATAATAAGAATAATAAAGCTGCAATTTTCTCCTAATCACCAAGTGTTCACAACTATTCAGAGGTGAAAAGTTGACATTTGACAGAACCCATGGCACACATGCATGATTTTTGTGACTTTAATGAAAGATGGCCCTAAAAGTTACTCAAGTTTGGAGGAAGAACAAGTAATTAAGCATCAAACCCAGCCCTACTGTGTACACAATGAACTGTTAAAAGCTTTCCCTCCTGGTAGATCCCGGAGTCTGGGATCCTCATTGCCCATGCCAACAATATCTTCCCAGGTACTGCTGCTCAAACTTGCAAGGCAGGTGTTGCCAGCTCCTCCAAAAAACCCAACAAAGGTGATGGGCAGAACTGAGAAGATGACACAGCACCATCACAAGCACTGCTTCAGTATGGAAACAATTATCTGATCCTGCTTCTTGCATTTCTCCATCTCATTTAACTCTACAAACATGTTTGCTAGTGCTCTGCTTCCCCTACCTCACATTTTCCATCTTTGTGGCCAAATGCAGTGATAGCTGAGATAAAGAAGGAAAAACCCCAATGTCTCCCTGATAACTTGGCACACCAAAGAGGGGACCCATACAGGCTGCAGGTAACCTGCCCTAAAAAATGTTGTTTCACAACATCTCAATAGAGTATTTTCTGTAAATACTGTAGCATTTTCATCTGGACAAGCACATAAAGAAACAGATTAAAACAAATCCCAAAGAGTAAAATTTCTCTGAACTCCATTACAGAATCTATAATGAGAATTTCAGAAGCAGTCTTCTCTTACTTCACAACTGCAGCTATCTTGGAACATCTTGCTGAAATTCCTTCAAAAGTTTCCCTTTGTAGTGTGAACGCAAGCAAACATTAAATGGAAATATTAAGAGACCAACACTGTTGGAACACAACCTCAGGTGTCAGTCTAAGCTGTTACAAACACCTTACAGACCTGGCCCTCTCAAAAGTATGAGCTAAGTGAGAATATATTCAACAGAATACATTTTTATACAGCATGAACATTAGAGAGAAGAGGGTTTGGATGTTGGCCAATTCAAATAAAGCAAGCTTGGCTTCTGAGAAAGAGGAGAGGAAGCACAGCATTATCAAGTACCAAATACACTCTGCACAGTCAAACACTAAGAAGAGGATGTGCACGCTGCCAGCTCTCAAGACTTGAAAGCTTTCAGTGACAAATACATCTAAAATGACTGCTAAGTTTGCAGGTAAAAGTCAGAAATAAAATACCATACCATTTTGTCAGGTTAAGAAGAAAGAGCCCAGTGTTTATTTGCAAAGTGTCTCTTAGCCTCCTGGAGAGCTAGACTGAATTTTAAAGCTTTCTTGGTGTCTTTTTTTAAATATCTGTAACTGGTAATTTTGTGCATACAAAGGCTGATGGTAGTTCCAGAATGTTTTGGAAAACCTGGCAAGTTTTACTCTCTGGAGATTTTTTAAAAATAAGAGCTGTAGAATAACTATAGACCTTTTGTATCTCTCTTTCTCCATGGCAATGAAAAACATTGCACATTAACGATTCATAAATTACAGATTTCTGTCATGCACTTACAGTCCTCCAGTTCATAATCTCTATGACCTCTTTCTTTTTTTCATACTGCTAAATTATCTCTGTTGTCATTGAGATAGTTTCCATTTTTCAGTGACTACAGTCACAACCTGAAGTTGTTTTAGGATAGCAGGAAAAATACAAACAAAAAAACAACCAACAAAAAAGGGAGCATCTTTCCTCTCATTACATTCTAGATTAGCTGAGAGAACTAAGAGCAGCCAGCAGAAAGAGAGAGGAAGCAAGGACCTTTGCAATAGGTCAGCCTGCCTCAGAACCACCGTTCTGAATTTCTGAACCACCATTTCAAACTCTCTGCTGCAGCACCTCTCCCAAAAAGTTTCTTCCTCTCCAAGTTTAAAACTATAGAGTGAGAGTTTCTGTACAGTTAATAGAGGAGAAAGAATTTGGAGAACCAAAGCTTTCAATGCATTTACATTGCAGCATAAATCCAGGGAGAAAAGAATCTAGTCCAGACAGAATAAACACCCTTTTTCTCACTCCATTCCCACTATGATCTACCCTTTTCTTCCTCACTGACCATTTTCCAATAAATCAAACCAAATGGGTTCCCAAGCAACTCCTGAACTGGCAAAAATCCTAAAACAACTCCATAAAAATTCTGGGTAATGTCAGAGCAGGACTGCAAAACCCAAGATTTTTCTCATGTTCTGACTTGTATGCCACAGTGGGCCCAAACTCCAAATGAAATGAGGTATTTCTACAAACCATAATAGAGCTTTGGAACTCTTCTCTGCAGAAGATTAAAAATATTTATTTATTTAAACTAATAAATTTATGAAAGGTTGTTTTTTTTTAAAAAAGAAGAGATCTCTATCTTGTTTACCTCATTCTTGCTTTCTTACACAGCCATCAGCCACTGGACCCTGTTGGAGATTCTGTTAAACTAAATGAGCCCCTTGCCTCACCCCCTGAATTACATTCTAAATTCTAGCCATAAATTGTACAGTCAGAATTTAAGCAGGAATACTTGTATTAATCTGGTTTTGTATCACTTAATAAATTAGTTTTTACTGACAAGCAGCACTTGTAACCTTGCATGACACCTGTGGGATTTGAAGCATATTCATAGCAAAATTCATATACACTCATGACTGAGTTGTTTGTTACAGAAAGAGTCAAGTATGGTGAAGTGGGCACTAAGATTTGGGCTTTCCATATTCCTGAGCTCATAGAGAACTGCCCACAGCCAACACTGAGCAACTGAGGTCATGGTGTAACAAATGCATTATTTTTCCACACACAGAGCATAATGTGTAACTGTATTCAAGAAGACACTACTGCTGCTAGTGCTGCACCTGGGCTCATCACCTGAGCCAACACTGTGAAATCTCCTCTGATCTAGTTATAGCAGCAGTAAATTTCTGATTCCCAGAGCTGCCTGCATCACTGCTTGGCTTACAAAGTGGATTGCACAGAGCTGCTTGCAGCTGAGCAGAGCAGCCAGGGGTGTTTCAGGTGTCTCATCTCTAATTTTCATTGCAATGCTAAGGAAACACTTCACCTTCACACCTGCAATTAATGTCTTGGGATACGGTTACGTCACAGGTTACAGAAATCACAAACTTTTGCTTCTTTATTGCAGCTTGCTGCATTTTAAATTACACACTTCACCATAAAAAAATTATATGCATATGTATACGCTCAGATTTGGAGCCTGACATTCATAATGTTAAAAGAAGGTGCTTGGATACAATAGAAGTTATCAAATTCCATAGGAATGAAACAATTTACATGTTTTCTACAACATCTAACACACTGAAGTTCAGAGACCAAGAATTTCCTCCGTACTACTGGAATAGTTTGGGCAAAGAACTTTTGTACAGTTTAATGCCATATAGTATTTTCTTCCTCTTCAGACTGCAGAAACTCATACACCTAAAGGCAGATGTGCACCTCCTCTGCCAATAAAAGAGAGAACCGTTTCCTGAGTTATCTCCTTACACTTGCTTCAGTTTTTTGGTCAAACATTGCCATCCAGTGGCAGGAAGAATCGTGGTAAAAATGCCAACAAATCCTGCTCATTTTTCTAGTAGCATGAGGCCTCAAAATGACACGAGCCTCAAAATTAGCAGCTTGGGTTTGCTTCCTGCTAACACATACATCTCTAATTTTACATGAGGCAGCAGTAAGATTTTGCAGGCATAAAAACTCCTTCAGCACCTCATCAGAACAAATGTTGAGAGTTGAAAGGCATTCTTTTCCTCATAATTTAAGCTCAAGTATTACTTTCTTGGTACTAGTCTGACACTTAAGGTAGTTTACAGACTGTCCAAGGTTGCACTACAGGCTGTAAATACAAAATGAACCCTTCAGGAAAAGCAGAGTGAGAAATCCTTCTGATTTGACACTGATCCTGGGAAGATCAGTGTCAACCTGACAGCTGGGGAAGCACAACCTTTGACATTTCAGCTGCTCTGAAACATTTACAATTACATTCGGTTCAGGTCTCTGACAAGCACATCAGCCCTTTTCCTCCCCCTGGGGCCTTGTCTTTTCCTACTGTTCACACTTTAAGAAGCCAAGGGAATCCAGGCTTGTGCAGCTCTTACTAAGGTCTCAGTGATGCTCCATAAGTTCTGGCCACAGAGTCCTTACCATAGGTGCTTCTAGCTCCATCAGAGCCACAACCATGCTTGATGTCCCCCACTTTCCCCACCCTGTAACCTGTAGCACCAGATTTCTTTCTTCTGGGTCAGGTTCTAGAATTCAACCACTTCTCAGCCCACATAGCAGTTAACCCATTTTCCAACACAGGTGTAACAAGAGATGAGTTTTTCCCCTCTCAGAAACCCTTCCCTTGAAACTGATCAGAGGGAAAAATCAGCTGTGCAAGAAGAGTATATGTTCTCCCTAACATACAGAGTTGTCACATTTTCCAGAAAAAGATGCAAGGCATCGGGATGTTAGAAGCTGGGAAAAAAATTCCATGAGTTTTAAAAATCCCCAGGAGCTCTGCAAGACTTGTTAACCTTTTGCCAGAATCCTCTAATTATTGCCATTATCAGTGTTAAGAAAAGATCACAGGCACTCAAGAATTTGCATCCAATCTCTCTCAAGAGGGCTCCCAGTCACAGCACCACATTCAGAAACATTCTCAGAAATAGCCATGCTAGAAACTCTACCAGACCCAGATCTCTCCTGGTTTTTTTCAACAGAACTTTTTGAGTGGTGAGATCCACTGATTCAGCCCAATAAGTTAAGCTTCATGAGCTCATCTTTCCTAGCATACATCTCTTTTTTAACAGCCTGAATGCAGCTTAGAACCCTTACAATTATTCATTACATAGTCCTTAAAATTAGCAATTATTTTCATTATATGAAGAAACTGCTGATCAGCTGCAGATGGAGGGCTTATTTCTTAAGCAGGATAAGACTGAATTTCCTCCATATCACAATAAATTCACTGGAGCTAAAATAAAAAGTGGTTGGTCTTCCTTAGAAGGAACCTACCATAGAAATAGATAAGGGAAAGGATAGTAGGTGTTCAGTCTAAGCAGGAAAGGTTTTTTGTCTGATTTCTCTTTTCATCAAACCTCTCTATATACTGCACATTCTAGCCCTGCATAATTTTTGCTTGGTTGCTACTTTAATTCACAAAAAGAAGGTTATGGTGAATTGGCCTGGAATTCCCCATGTAGTGCACATTCTCCTGTATTCTTGGTGGCCTTCAACCATAGCAGGGAACCCTTGTTTGACAGAATTTGTCAAAATGTATGTAAAAAGATGACCACCAAATAACAAGACTAAAAACACAAGTTCAAGGACCAAACACAGTGAAAGGTGGGTTTATGCATTAAAATGAAAATGATTTTCTTAGAATAATGCTGGCAGATGGAGATGCTGTCCTAGTTAAGCTCACACTTCAGTGTTGCAGAACCTTGACTGAGAAAATTAACAGATGCACATAAAAAAGACAGAAGCATAACTTCACCTTGGGGGAAGGCAGAGAGAGGGAAGAAAGGGAAAGAGATGAACACATATTCTAATGAGTTCGTATAAAAAGCTTCCTTCCTTTCACAGAAGCATATATATGGAGTGCTGAGCACTTACACATCTGGCAGCCAAAGATAGTCAACTGCTTTGTGAAACTCCTTGAGGAAAGTTAGGCAGGTCCTCTGACTCTGAGCAGTGTCTTGAACAAGAGGGAGGGCCAGCAGATGGGTCCTGCTTTGGAACAAGATATAAACAGATTGAAGACTGAAGAGGAGGTTTAATGAAGTAAACTTAAAACTTAAACTTAAACTTAAAAGATGCTGTAAAATCACACGCTCCAGGACACATTTGTTTTATCACAGCTTCAGACTCACTGAATCCAAGTTGGTGCAAACAGCTTAAATATACTTTTTCTAGAAAGCTGGGTGGTTTTTCTTAGTTACGTTTGGTTTTGGTGCAGGGTTTTTTATCAGCAGAGGCTATTATTTCCTTTTAGTTCAGAAAAGACATGGAACAGTTGCATAAACAGCAACGTTCAGACACAAGTACCCAGGACATTGCATGTTCTAATGAAATCAGTAATGCCCAAGATAAAGAAATAAATAAGTAGTTCACTCTAAACCCTACACTCCTCATTCATCCTCAAATGCTTCTTAGCAAAAGCTCATAATTTCTGTTTGTTTCATTCAGGTCAAAGTATTTGAATGTTACAATAATCCTACAGCTCGACTTCATTCAACAAATACATTCCTTTTCTCCAATATTTCTAGGGTTTTCTGCAATATTTGTTGAGATATTTATACACCTCGGGAGAAAACCAGATTTATTTTCTCAGTTGTGCACCATGGCAAGAATGTTCCTGTGTCTTTGCAGATGGGGTGTGTCACAAAAACCCTATTTTGGCTGGGAAGGATGTCCAGATCTCGAGTCTCCTCAAGTAGTAATCAAAGTTTAAGGACCTAAAGTATTTTCCAATGCTGCTTAAAGACCAAGAATATTTTACTTCCTATTCAGCAGCTTTCATGCTTCTAAAACAACTTGTAAGTCATTGAACAGCCTCACTAAGCCTGAGGGCTGGACTAGGTGTCCTCTAAGGGTCCCTTCCTCCCCAAACTATTCTGTGAGTCTATGATAATCCAGCCTTAAGAACTGCATTACAGTGTAAATTTTACTGCCACTTGAAGTCCCAGTCAGCAGTGACTGATTACACTGCACCAAGTATCCCACAAACCTAAGTGTTACCCAGAAAAATTATCATTTTAGGCATATAAGGTGAATAACAAGTAAATAAAAGAATAAATAAATGAAAGAATAATATAATAAATAAATGAAAGAGAAGGCAAAGGAATAATTTAAAAAGGCTCTGTTTTATCCTATTGTTCTACTTTACACAATGGCCAAATATACCTGACAGTCACATTCATACACCTTAGAGTGTACCCTAGGATGCCCTCCTGCAGCATCAGATTTCAACCTGCAGCATTCTTGTAGCCCAGTGCTTTGCCTGAGCCAAAGTTCACTGATGCCAAAAAGAAGCCCTTCTTTTCATTTTTTAATCAGGGCCAAAACTTTGTAACCTGCAGGTCAATCAGCTGTGGTTCAGGCTTCTAAAATATAGACTCTACTGATACAAACCAAATCCCAGACCTGAAACATTTTCATTTTAATAGCAGTTACTCAGTCTAACATTAGAGATCACTTTCATCTTGGGCAGATTTTTTAAAAAGCCAGCATTTTCCATAGAATTTAAGGTGTGCTGTTCTAGATACTAGGTCAAGATGTAAGAAAACCGTGAGGATTGCTTACAGAGAAGAAAAACCCTACTTCCCACATCTTCTTTCCTTTTAATGAAGAATACAGATAGCCTTTAGAGAGGTTAATTCTTAACAGATTTCCAGTGCTTCAGAGTCTTTAGGTAAAAACAAAGAATGCTAATAAGGGAAAGAATCCTGTAGCTTTCATATACAGGGACATCCAAGCTAAGTTGGACTCTGCATGACTATGCTTTTAAGAGAACTTCCTCTAATTATCAAAGTCCTCAAAGATTGAACAAAGTTGACTTTATGGGCCCTCTTCAGCTCTTGACAAATTCCTACAGCAAAAGACTTACAGTCTACAGGGTAAAGTCAGCAGCAAACATAAGTGAAATGAACCACAATAAGATGACAAGCAATGAGAGTGATAGTTGTCAGAATAAGACCGTTAGACTATTTTTTCTTTCTTTCTTTCTAGGATTTATCTTCTCTATTCCCACTGGACCTTTTACAATGTGTGTGCTCTGACAGCAGAACCAGTAGCAAAATCATCACATCCTCCAGCCTACAAAATTAGCATCCCACAAGGAACAGCTATTACTGCTTCTGTTGGGGAGAATACCTCTGGGTGAGCTCTGCAGACAGCTCATTAGCCCAGGCATCCACTGATTCCACTCTTGCTCCTCCTGAAACTTTTATATCAGCTGCTCACTGGGTATATGGACTGGTTTGAACAGAAGAAAGTTGGGTTTATCTACAAGTTAATGATTCTATGCAAGTCTAGGATTCTAAGCACATAGAGCATCTCATATCAAAATTAAAGTTGTGCTGGCTGAAGCCTGCAGCAATTGGTGTTCAGGGAAGGACACTTAGGAGTAGTCCTTGTCCCCGCAGTGGCACAAAAGGGATAAATCCCCTGGGTTTTGCAGGGAGGGACAGCACTTCATGTACACAGAATGGCAGAGAAGAGAATGCTCCCAGCCAAATCACCTTCAGCTTTCCCAGACTGCTTTCCTGGTCTTAGAATTGATTACAGGACCCTCCTTAGAATTGTTAAGGATCCTCCCATTCAAAGGCAAAATAACCTCTCGAGTTTTCATGTAAGGGACAAGCCCAAAATGCATCTTTTAAATCTACTACACTATACCAAGTGTATTTAGGAGAAGTATGACTTAGTAAGATATAAGAATTTGCCACAACAGGAAATTTGGTAACAGTTCTCTGATTTACTGCCCTTAAATCCTGCACCATTCGGTATGTTCCAGCAGATTTCTTTACAGGCAGGACTGGTGTATTATGCAGGGACACGCATGGTGCTAAAGTCCCTTGTTCTAGGAGCGTGTCTGCTACTGCCTTTAACCCTTTCCTTCCCTCCACTGAAACAGAATATTGTTTAATCCTGATTGGGTTATGTGGATCCCTTATTTGAGCTTCTATTGGATCCATATCTATTTTCCCAATCTCCCCTCTGAGGGGTTAATTATTTCCTCATCCATCTATATCAAGGTACACAAATTAATTTGCAGTTTTTCCATCACTTTGAATATTTATATTTAATTTCAAGATTGAATCTCTTCTTAATAAATTATATTCAGCTTCTGGAAGTCATTTCTTTACTTTGTTCAGCTCTCATTATGCCTACTTGAGATATTACTGCCGTAGGGCTCCTTCTAGGTTACCAGATTATTTAAATTGCAACACCTTCCTTAGCCTATGCCACCGTACTAAAGTTTTTATTTTATTCCAACAACTCACAGCAGTCTCTTGGTCTGTCTGTCCTCACAGGTGACATGGAAACGCAACTCGGGACTCCACATTTGCTTCGCAATTCAATTGTGTCTCATTCACGGCCTGTTACTTACACAGACAGACATTCAATCAGAATTTTACACTATAAATAAGCTATATTAAATTACCACACAAGGCCACACGATGGCGCCACAGACACGGGGTACGAGCTTTCTGCTGGTAACCTAAAACAAATCTCTTAGAAACAGTGAAAAAAAGTAGCACAATATACACTCACATACACAAGAGATATGGTAAAGCACTTTCTTGCAGTTTTTCTTTAGTTCTTTCTGCAGCTGGCTGATTATCTTCCACTGATGGAGGTGGTGGAAGTACGGCTGGTAATGGTGGAGCAGCCAGAGGTTGATTATTTGGATATGGAGGGGGGGAAATGATCTAAAGGTTCTCACCTCTCTTCTCCTCTTTAGATTTTAATGTGAGGAGAGGTACAGTAGGTCGAGTTCTGGATCCATAAGCCTGACTTTGGACAGACTGTCATACAATATTGCTCCAATTTTAGGTAGTTTCCTGGGTTTAATCTGAGCTGACTCATAATACGAGGATTTTACCAGTGGCAAACCTCTCGACCTGGGTTTACCTTTAATAAGGGTGTCCTGCAGGGGGTTAGTACCTATTACCCACCCACAAATCCTATAATTCCTTCGGTTCTTCACCAGAAGGCCCCTAGTCACACCCTTACACACATACAGGCAACCCAATCCCACCCAACCAAACAGTATACACCTTTCTTCAGAACTAGGTTCCAGAATACTTAAGACTCTTCATTCAGGTATTCCCACGCAGAAATTATGGGCAAAACCACACTGCTGCAGCCAGCAAAAGAGCTCATAAAAAAATCAAACTCTTTGCTTGCTGCAATTTTAGGATTCAGGATCCTGTCAGTGAAGCCAGAGGCACCAAAAACCGGTGGGGCACCCCCCCGATCCAGACCCCAGGGCAAGCACTGAGAGGTATTCCAGACAAGAACCCCAAATTTATTATAAAATGACCAATGACCAAGACTCAATGTTCTCTTTAGCTCGATTTAATTAATGCATTGCAGTAAGCAAAGCAGTGCTGGGTGCAGGGGACAGAATCTTTATCCCTCAAGCACACTGATCCAAGCTCTGGCATTATCTTATATTGAGTACAATTCTATACATATTGAAAAGGTGGGTTTACATACATACTTATAAGATTTCATAATTTCATTGCAATATTAATGATAGGTGGAGTATGGGCTGAGTCTAGGAGGAGTCTGGTTTTGTAAAGATGTATCAGGGTCTTCAGGGGGGCTTTGGAGGAAGTAAGAAGTCTTCATCAGGCTTGAACTTTTACCTTTCTTGGTTTGCTGACTCCACTATGCTGTTGCAAGACAATATCAGACTTTAACCATAACCATTGTCTCTTATCTGTTCGTTGTGACATCTTTGTGTTCTTTTGTGTAGGTGTTTGCATTCCTTTGGTGCCTAGTTAGCCTTTGCCAATGTAATTATCTTTGAGACAGGAGTTAGTATTATCAACACACATTACATAGGTAAGGGATTGGACCAAATGACCAGTCAAAATCCCTTTCAACTGTAATTATTATATGAGTCTACAATATTTATCTTTCACACTGCCTGTCTCAAGGCTTTAAGTGCTAAGAAGTGCTTTAAGTGGCAGCACTCCTCACAGAGTTGTTAGACGCAAATTACTGGAACATCTTGGAATGCTTAGAAAGAAATAAAAACCTTCAAAGGCTTTTCACACCTTCTAAGAATTAAAAGAAAATTGCCTAGTTTATCATAGGCTTTATAAAAGCAATATGTGTCTCTGGCTCCAAGAAGCCAAATTCCTGGAAGACTTTAAAGGGAAAACTAAAGGTCAGTAGAAGACAATTCAAATGGCCTTTTTTTTCTGTATTATCTTTGTATAAATCAGTTCTGGAAAGATGCAAGTTGGTTTGACAGTTCAGAGGAGAAAAATAAAAGTGTCCAAATGCCTCATAAGTAAAACTTAAGAGAGTAATACTGGACTGCTGAATGATGATGCAATGGCAGAATCCATCTATAGTGAGACAGAATAACTTTCTCATATCATCCATTGATAAAAAGGAGAGGTAGCAAGGGGCTTAAGTGATGGAAGAAAAACTTCAGAGGACTCAGGAAATACTCCCCTAGGCAATTTTGCAACTTCTGTCAAGATTTGCACCTGCAAACTAAAGATTATTTAGCCTACCCTTTGTCAGAGTCTGGAAGTAGTTTCCAGCAAGAGTTAATGCCTGTCAGCCAGAAAGAAATGAAGTAACCTTGAATTCACACTCTTCCTGCCTGCATGCATGAAACCCTCCATCACCCATCAGCAGTATAATTTTTTTGACTGACTCACCAGTGTGCAACACCTGCAATATCAACATTTACAGGTTCAATCTAAATTCTGCCCTCTTTAGCTTACCCTTTAAAAGGTACATATGCAGGCAGCAGAAATAGGCAGCAACCAGAGCAGTTCTGAAGACAAAGATTTCAAAGCAATTTCTTATCAAACCAACTTCTGAATTTTTTTTTCAAGTTTAGAAAATTTTTCTCCAAGAACCGTTGAAACTAGTTCCAAAATTATTATTTGACAACATTCTACCATTATTTGAAATAAGTAATACGTAACATTTAAACCATTTTAAGAAGGATTGTTCTCAGAACTTTAAGAAATACTTTGGAAGTATGCTGTTTGCTTCCTAAGATTAACAACTGCATTTTCCAAAACCAACACAATTCCAGGTTGAAGCCAGCTCTCATCAACAATTCTGGATAAACAGATAGAATTATTCCCTCTGCTCATCAATAAATCTTGTAGGACACCAGCTTTCTTCAAAGCACTGACATACAAACTTCCTGGCCTTAAAAGAATTCTATGAAGAAATACACAATCAGAGGACTTATAATGCAGCTGTAGGAAAGGGAGCTCCTGGACTGGCTCTCAGAAGAGGAAGAGTGACAGTGCTCCCTGACACTGCTCCTACTGCTCTGTGGGGTGCAGCTCCCACAGATTTTCAGAGGAATTTCAGAGTTCAGGTCATTGACAAGTTCCATCCCTTCTAATACTACAATTGCCCATCACATAATCTATATCCCTTTAATAGCTGCCTGACACTAAAGATTACAAGATACTTGCAGCTTAAAAGCCCAGATGTTTGTCATCACTGCTCCAGCATTCCAAGCCCTAAGATCAATGCCAGTTTATTGTCCTCACAATGAGAAGTTTAACATCTCGAGCTCATAGATCCATTAAAAGGGTGTAAGAGTAATTCAGTAAATTCACAATTCACCTGAGTGTAAAGCTCTGTTTTCCTTTATTATCAAAAGGTGCACATAACCTCTGAAAGAAGCCATATGACTACAAATGTTGGCAAAATCAGCCTTGGGAGCAGCTGTTGGATAACTCCATAAAGCAGTGATTTATTGAGTTGTCACAACTAATCTTCCATAAGAGACTATATCAAAGATTAATAATTTTTTTTACAAACAGCACCAGGAGTCGTTAATATTTCGTGAACTTGAAAGAATAAAGTTGTCAAGAGGAATACACTATTGTAAACAAGTACCAGATGGTAGAGTGATTTCTCTAATGCCCTGTTTAATTATGAGTAACCATGAACACAGGAAAAAAACAGTCAAACAAGAACAGGATATGTAGCTACATCAAACAAAGGTCATGGTCCCTATTCTATTTTTCCTCAAGATATTTCCTTGGGCAAATCAGAAGGAAATCAGAGTTCTTCCTTTCTAGAAACCAGGAGTTAGATAAAAGCAGCTAGCACTCTTCTTCACGGTTTTCCACATCATAAACCAGATTCTTCCACCATTATTCAAGCTGAGTATGATCTAACATCATCAAAATATTGCTTTTAGCTGTAAACACTCCCAGCTGAACAACCTATTCACAATTTTGAATTGAGCAGGACCTGGATTCATTATTTCACAAACTGGAAGGAGCTTCAGAAGTAATGAACCTTGTCACTTCTAGTTCCTTAGCTCTTGGTCCAGTGGTGGTTTTAGGGGCAGTTCAGATTTCCTACTTGCACCCCACTGTAATGGAAGGTCTGTCAGCCAGGAGAGTACCAATTCCCTAGCACTTTAGGAGCTAAAGAAGATGGGGAAGGAAGCAGCAGCAAGGTGAAAATCTGCTAGACCCATGTGTGTACACTTTCCCCTTTAACTTCCCAACAATAAGAAAAAAATAGGTAATTCTTCATTTAAATTCTGATCTTATCTAAAGAGGATTTTTTAAATCCTTCTTTGTCTCTCACACTTACTTTTAATACATATTTTCAAATCAGAGCCATACTTTAAATACTTGCAGATGTATGTACGTATTTAAAACATGATTCTACTTTGACAAAGATAGTAGATGGCTAAAAAAAAAAAAAGATTGCTCCTTCCTACCTGCATGGTGCTTATCTCTGGACTTAGAAAGTACCAGCTTCCTCTAACAAGTAAATTATGAGGTTCTAGTTTATAAAGAAGCAAGTTAAAACCAATCCTTTGCATCTTCAAAATGTATTAAGTGTTCTGTTCTCAAAAACTGGAATTAGCACAAGCATTAAACATTTAAAATTTTGTCTACAAAAACTATGACTGGCGAACGTCAGTCTGTAAAGAAGACATTTTCTAACAAATAGTTTGTCTGGGAACTTGTAAAAATTATTAGAACACTTAACTACTTCCTCTTTTTGCTCCACCTGAAAGCTTAAAGGTTTGAATAACCTCGAACAAAGTGCTTCCTTTGGGAAATGCTGCTAATTTTCATTTCAGTGATGAGTTCCCTCTTTCCTCCACTGTCAATAGCTCACTTCTAATTTGAGACAGCTCCTTTCCCCACAGAGGAAAAAGGGAGGGCAAAAAGACTAAAAATTGAACAAAATCCTTATTTTATAATCATGCTACAATCCTAATACAGTGATATTAGATGTTATTCAATATCAGGACACTCAGATTGCCTTTTTTGTACCATCTCACTCCTGTGAACACAACTTCTGTTCACGTTTTCTGCTCATGCCTTGTACAGACACTTCCTGTTCAAGCTGCCTCATCAAACCTTTCTAGTAACTTTTTGGAGCCATCTAATTACTAATGTGAATGGTAGATGACACCAACAGGGCACAATGGAAGATGAACCTTACCCAGTCACCTATCTCAGCAGTGTTCAATAAAGCAAACTATGCCCATTTCTTGACTCCTTTGTTTTTTCTTACCTTCCTGCTCTGCAGAGGTGTTCTCCCTTTCCCTTTCCTTTTCCCTTTCCCTCTCCCTTCCCCTTTCCTTTTCCCTTCCCCTTCCTTTGTTGTACAGACCATTGTCCTAAAGGCCTGACAGAAGGTCACTCTCTCACAGGCTCCTCCAGCTCTGCAGTAAGCACCTCTCCTCTAATTTAATCCTACAATTTAATCTTACCTGTGGGTGCAGTTAAATCTTTGTTAACCCCTTACTGGCAAAAGTAACACATCACTGCAGTGTTTTAGGATCCAACAGTTCTTTATCCCATCTCACTTCTTGTAGCTCTTCTGGGATTTGAGGAGCCAAAGTGGTTGCTACCCAGTCAGCTGAAACTGAAATAGAAAAGAACAGCCAAGAACCCTGCTGGCACAGAGTGCCTCTGATGCCCAGAGCTCCTCCAGCGAGGTATTGTTGTATAAAGGAGCTTGGAGGCCTTTGGGAGCCTGCTGATAATAAGAAGTAATTAAGAATTTCCTTATTTCTACCACTGCAAAACAATGTGACCTGAACCATCTACTCCTGCTGAAAGTACAAAAAGGCCACAAAACAAACTGCTGCCACCTCATCTGTACTGGCAGAGCCTGCTAACCCTCCACAGCCACCTTTATCATCTTCTGAAGTATCTTCCTAAGGAAAAAAAATGCATATTTTAGGGAAAATATATACATTTTTTTGTTGAACCATTATTCCTTACCATGCTGATTACTCTAAAACATTCATCTCTCTTTATTCTGTTGATGTTTCTAACTCTCCCTTGAACAAATCCACTTTTGGACTGAAAAACATATTATCCTATTGTGGTTTTGGTTTGTTTTTTTTTTTTTCCATGAAAGTCAGTAGGTAGAATAGCATTTGTGTCTCCAGAGCCACAGACCAGCAGTTTATGAAAATGAAATCAACACTATTGATATAGGGTTTTTTTCTCTAGGTTTTCTTTTTCTTTTCATTTATTTTAATATAAATGCTAAAGAACTATAAATTCATCCTTCCAGTGAGCATAGTGCCAGCTGTGCAACATGACTGTCACAGCTGCAAGACAAAATAACCTGACAGAACTTTCTCTCTGATCAGTAGGATGGCTAAACCAGCAGTGTGGAAGCTGTAAGCATAAAGGAGACAGAAGAATACATGTCTAGATACCTATATAAGTAAACTAAACACAGAGTCAGCAGCTCCCAAAGATGCTCCTGAAGAATTCTCTTCTACCATGGCACCAAAATGTTTATGGCAAAGTTCAGAAGAATTTGAGAAAGAGGAAGTCAGTAGGATACTATAGAAATCACTCTGGGAACAAAGCAGGGTTAGTCTGTCTCTGTGAAGTCAGCTGTATTTACTCAAGCAGGATGCAAAAAAAAAACCCAACCAAAAAAGTCATATAGACAGATAGTTCTAAGCTTTTAGACATCAGTGTTCTAGCATGAGGGCAAATACACACACTATACCCACTATACCCCAGCTGCAAAATACTATGAATTAGTTAAAAGGTAATTTCCCTATACTGCTTGGTAACTAATATAAATCACTCTCAGAAGACATGGAAAATTAATATCTCTGTACAGTCCCCAGCCTATAATAGATGGGATGGTGCTGGCAGTACCAAGAGAGCTCTGAGGGGGCTGAAGTTTTCAGAAAGGAGACATTACTCTTGGACAGTACTTACCCTGCACTGCTGGCCTCACCAAAGTTTTGAAGTCTGAACAAGACTAATAAATAACAATACTTCATATTGTAGAGTGTTAGATATTTAGATATAAGCAATTTTTTCCACATACTTCTAACTTGTTTCTATCTATTCGCTTGAGGATCTCTTCTCCTTTGCTACCTTGATGATCCAAAACCAAAACCAGAGGCTTGGTGAATTAAGCTCAGCTCCTGGCTTCTCTTGTATGGTATTCTAGTCTAATTACAGTTCAGCTCTCATTTAGAGGATTCATTTACAATGCCCTGGGCCTCTCCTAGTAACAGCCACAAATATATGTTTACTGGCAACTGTACTATTTTTCTAAAACTGTTTTACAGTAAAACAGCTTTACTCTCACCTCTTCTTCTAAAGCTACTTCCTGGTAGATAATGCCTCCTCATCCCTGCTGCCCCCATACACAAAAGCCAACACATTCCTTTCATTCAGTATTACAGCATTTCCCATCCAGACTGCTGAAATCATCCTGAAAATAAGGCAACATGGCATGAAGCCAAAGGCACTTTTATTTCCTGACCAAAATCAACAAAGACTACAAGAGCTTCCTGTTAATGCCATCAGTAAGGAGATCAACATGTATCAGGACAAACACATCAAACACATCCTTCCTTGCTTTCACAAATTAGAGACTGAGTTTTCTCCAACTTTATTCCTTTTGTAATTCTGCCCCATTCCACTGAAGTTCAATGAAAATATTTGTAAAACCACAAATTAAATAAGTACTGCCTTTAGGTTGTGCTGCAATTTATGTTAAAATGGTAAATTTTGTTAATATTTTTCTTAAAACACAAAAAGTCAGCTGGGATAGCCTGAGTCTAGCAGTGCAATTGCTTCTGTATCTGTCTCATTCTAACTAACCCGAGATGCAATCCAGTTGTAAGGCTGTACTCACCCATGCTGGTGGGAGCAAAAACCTCATTTGGTGTTCTCATAGAGTCACAGCATGGTTTGTGTTGGAAGGAACCTTAAAGCTCATCCAGTTCCAGATCCCCTGAATAGGCAGGGACACCTCCCACCAGCCCAGGTTGCTCAAGGCCACATCCAGCCTGGCCTGGAAGCAGCCACAACAGCCCAGGGCAACCTGTGCTAGGGTCTTACCAACAGCCTCATCTTACATTTTCTGTCTGAAACATGGTATTCCTACAGAAATTCTTCAAAATGAAGAGGAGAAACATTGATTTTATACAGTAAAGTGTACCTCCCCCAATAGCATCAGTGAAGAATAATTAAGTACAAAAATCAGACACAGGCGGTATCTTCCATTCTACAGCTGTCAATGAGAAATGATACAATAGATGTACCTGCTCTGTCACTTTGGGGACATCCATCCAGGCAGGCTGTCAGGCATGCAGGAACTCTACTGCCCACTCTACATGCCTGCAAGTGTGCTTGTGCAACAAGAAAACTGACCTTGATCAAGTGAACTGGCACCACAGGACACAGGGTGGAAACCTGAGTACAGATCACCTACTACAGAGTCAGGAATTGCACATTCTTCAGTAACATCTGCTGGAACCTAGGAGGAAATTTCCTCCCTCCCAAATGTTTGAGCAAATTAACCTGTACAGGCAGAGATGTCTAGCATAACCTTAAATTGCAGGCATCTACTGAAAAGTAGCTTTGTAAAACCTAAGCATCAGGATAATATACTTTCAGATGATTCCTTGTTCAGATACAGGCCAACAGGTGTTGATGAATACAATCCTCTTAAGCAAAAGCTATAAAGCTGGAATTCAAATAACCAATATGAATTTTAAAATTACATAATCAGATCTCAAACCATTCCCTGAAATCAAAGGGCCTACCTTAACCACCTCTGATGCTTACACTTGCCCACTTTTCCCAGCTGTTCCCCACAGCCATAACCAAATCTTTCTAGGATACCTATAAATGGTGTTTCCTATCCAAAAGAAAGCATCCATTCCTCATCATATCCTGCCCAATGATTTCTTTATGCTACTTGAGACTCTGTTGCTTTCTTTGAATCCTGCCTCAGACAAACTTGAACAGTACTTTCCTCCTTCACCTTATGAGCTGAAATCACTGCACATCTTTACTCAGCAGCATTAAATAGGAGGACAATATCTACTGCTCCCTCTTGGAGAAAAGGACTCTTCAAAGCAGATCCTTGAAGAAGCCAAAATCTGATCTCCTGAACTCTGGAGTCATGAACTTGCTACTATTTCAAGCAAGCAAACAAACACCCCAAATTCAATCTACTTTTTTTACCATTGCAAGTTGTAAATTGTAAGCACTCGAGTTACCACCATTGTCACCACGTAGACTGTATGCTCTGCATCTGAGGGAAATTCACTTCCAGGCTAAAATGTTTCCTTAATGAAAATCTGTTTACCATTTGCCTGCCTTGAACTTATTAGTGTAAGCCACTCCCCTTGCTGCTTTACTTCCCCAAATGCTAAAAGCTTTTTTGTGGACATTTCAGCCATCCTTTCCAGGGCAGTTCATTACCTGCCTCCTGAGCCCAGTGAGGGCACAAATCAGCAAATGATCCTCCAGGCTCTTAACAGGGGCTGATCCAATGGATGGAGTGGAACTTACACAGAGGTTTGTGCTCTTCTGAATGCAGCTGAGATGAGTGACTATTAATATCCCAGGCTGGGCATGAGCCTTTTGTAACATACACTTATCCAAAAGTTTCCTCCTTACTCTGTGGAAGTTCACATTTACCTTCAATAAATTGCTAGCCTGTCAGCATGCCAGCAGACTGTTCTCTCCACAAAGAGAAAAACTTTCAATGAAACTGCTAAGTGACAGATGAACACAATAGTATGGAATAGAATGTTTGGCAGAATCATTTTTCCTTTTCTTTTCCTTTTTTTTTTTTTTTTTTTTCAATTGAAACCTGAATAAGAAAATACTCCCTGCATGTAAAATATTTTTTACACATTCAAATCGTCAGATTTTCAGTTCAGAGAGTCTCTATTTTCCTTTTGAGAATATGAGCAGGGAAGCCTTTAAGGTATTTCTTCAAATGCTTTTCTCGTGTTGAATTTATGTGTAAACAGAGAAAAAAGGCTAAAATATGTGAACATCTGTTGTTTTTGCAATGAAATGCCTTGCTGTCTCTGGATAGCTGGCTAACCTCTTCCTTCATTAACTTTTCCACAGCAACTTGCTGCTTTAGCCCACACTTCATATGCTCAGTTTTGTTTGATTTCTATTGCTGACAGCCCATTATTTCCTTTTGCTACCAAATGGTTTGTTTTCCTGCTTGCTTTGAAAAATAAACAGCCCCCAAACCTTTCTTTTTAAGTTGCAATAAAGTCTTCAGCCATTCTTCCTTATGGATTTCTCTCCTCATTAAAGCTGTTAGTTACAAAGACTAAAATGACCAAATTAATATTTAAAACTCCATCTTCAGTTGTATAAGTCCTGCTAGACAAAGCAATGTAAGCAAGGCTACTCTTCTCTTTCTGAATAATAAACTGCAGCTAATTCACATTAGAAAAGCCATCAAATGTGAGCAGCAAGGAGTCTAAATGCCCCCCTTCTCCCAGGAGTGTGCAGCTGGCTTTGGAGCAGAAGCTTTGCAATATCAAAGGCAGGATAAGTGTTAATAGTTGTTAAGCAGCTCTACCTGAGCTGAGTACCTGCCAGCCCCACGAGACACACAGGGCTCATCTACAGAGGGAGGTAGTGGGGAACTGAGATGCATTAAAAAGAGCACATTAGGTCTGATACTAGGAAGAAATTCTTCACTCTGAGGGTGGTGAAGGCTGCCCAAAGAGGCTGTGGCTGACAGCTGGAAGTGTTCCAGACCAGGCTGGATGGGGCTTTGAGCAGCCTTGTCTAGTGGGAGGTGTACTTGCCTCTGGCAAAGCTGGGACTATGTGAGTCCTGTCCAGCCCCAACCATTCTAGGAGTTTATAACAATGCAATACCAGGTCCACATTAATCTCTAAACAGAAAGGTACAGAGTGTGATGCAGTTCTGCAGTCCCACAGACAGAAAATTCCCAAACTACGGAAGCAAGAGAGTGACTTAGTTCTATCTATACACTTATACAAATTCTTAATCTTAGTCTTGTGTTGAAGACAGTTATATTTCATGAGCTGCTTAAAAGATTTCCTTCTCCTTACCACCCAGCCAATGACAAAGAAAATCAGAGACCATGCCAGCAGTTTTTACATCTGCCTCTGGTTAGAAGGCCTCGTTTAAACCTGTTGTCTCTGGTTATCAGAGAAGCTGCAATTTCTCTTTGTTCTCTCACCTGTTTTCCTCCTGTCTGTACTCTTTGAATAGGGCACATTTGTCACTCACCTTTTAATTGAAGTTATCGTTTGTAAACTGGCTCTGAAAGTTTAATGAATCATCAAACATTAGTCAATACACATATATTAGTCTATTTTTATTCCCTGATGTTTCCTGTAGTTTTCATGTTCTCTTATTCTAAGAATCCCATTTTCTGTCTTTCAATGATCTCTGTGTTCCTATCATTCTTCCTTTCTCTAGTATCTTCGTGTCATTATGGAAAGGTAAATAGAAGAGAAAGAAATTACAACTGTTAAAAAGAAAACCAGAAAGCTCCTTCTTTGCTAGAACAATTAAACTTTTTCCTTTAATTTATTTTTTTAAAATTTTTCCAGTACTCAAAACTAAAGCATTAATGAAAGCTATGGCCAGTCTCTTTCCTTCACTGATGGTTGCATTAAATATAGACTTTGTTTAGAGAAAGTAAGCAGAGAAAAAGTGAGAAAAAAAATAGTTAAACTCATTCTCTCTCTATCTTTCATATTTATCACTGGCTTGATACTTTATTTCTCTGAAATTATTTTTTGTGCATGGTGGTGATGATGTTAAAACATTCTTTTAGTCACAGCAGACTGGGAGTTGCAGGGTATGGAGATGTTCCTGAAGAAGCAAAGAGGAGTCAGACAAATTGTTTGTTGGGAGGATGCTCTACCAAGCAGTGCTAACAGGACTGTGTATGGAGAGGAACAAACACAGAGATGCAGTTTCAATATTCAAAATTCTTTTATAATTTCCTTCCAAATGGTTGGATCAGTACTTATCTGTGCATCCAAAAGTAGGTGAGAAGGACCAGGTTTATATATTTTGAATGTGAAGCCTTCAACACACAACCAAGACTTGAAGAAAGCCATGGTCACCACCTCTGGACAAGTTCAGCATCTACAGAAATTCTGAGGCACCCGAGGCAGTGGGAATGTGTTGCACTGAAATAGTTCCCACTACACCTGGGAGCTGCAGCAAATCTGTTTCTAGGGACTCCTCACCAGGAGTATGACTTTATTTAATTTCTCTCTGGTGACTTCAGTGACAAACATTGGAATCTATCACCCTCCTCTGATAGAAATTATATCTTTATTCTGTATATCTTTCAAACATGTAATATGTTCCTGAAAATCTTACATATTCTCAGTCTGGACAGAGCATTACCAAAGAATTTCTTTTCATGGAAAAAGTAAAAAATCCTTCTCCTCTAAAAACAGGATGTTTCTTTAGTTCCAAAAAAGCAGGTTAAAAGCAAACTACATGCCTGATTTCAAAGAATTTAATTTAATTCCATTGTAAAAGATTCATCTCTGGTATTTCCTTGTTTTAAATAAAATTTCTTAATATTTTCTGGCAATTTTCTGGGTGTATTAACTGGGTCATAATGCATGTTCAAAGAAGAAATGAGACTAGTGTCCTGTGATGGACAGTGCTGCACTATCATGACACTTAATAAAGGCATGATGGAATTAGTGATCCATTTTTCAATTTATAGTACACTCATAAATAAACTAAAATATTCAATTATTAGTTATCTCTATTTATGCAGAGAAGTACATTTTCCATGTTTCCCATTTGCTGCATTGTGTGACCTACTAGAATTAACCAAACAGATTACTTCTTATTAAAGTGAAGGATCAGGCTCATTTCCTTAAGAGAAATAGGGTTCATTTTTTTTCTGCTCTCATTTTTATTCCACGTCATACACTTAGTCCCCAGGAAGATAATAGTGGTGGAATGCTGTAATGGAGCTAACAGCTATGCTTAATAGATGAATCCAAAGAACAGTGGCTGAAAAAGGTGATTTATTCCCATTAACTTACTGAATGAAAGCAAAGATCACGCTGCTATAAACCATCTTAGCTTATAAATATTCTGGATTTATAACAAAATGTGGAAAGTGGAATGATGACCTGGAGAAAAGTAGCTTTGGGTATTTATTTGCCTCGATTTCTGTGCACTTCTGAACAAGCCCTCTGACCACAAACCATTTAATATTATTTTACAGATCTATTTCAAAAGCCATGAGAGTGACAGAGGCTCTTGGCACTCTCACTTAGCTTGGTTACTACCAGTAATAGCACAAAGGTTCCTGGCTCTGCTTTATGGACTACTCTTGAGAGAAATCCACATGATACTTGAAGCAGGTAAGGCACAAGCAAAATGCCCTTGATTTTCTCTTTCTATGGCAGTGGTAACATTGTACTACCCCTTTTGTTCACAAATTCCTTTACAACACAAAAGGTTGGACACAAAGCATACAAAACCAGCATTGCTGGCAGAAGATATTATTCTATATATGCATATATTCTATTATAAAGCTCCTGCTAAATTCAAAAGAAATTTATGTGAGGACAATAATGTTAATGTTAGTTTCCTTTCAGCTGTATGAACAAGGAAATCCTGAAATGGCTTCAGAGAATTACATAGACTGGTGCAAAGGAAGGAGGAAAAAGAAGTTCAGAGCTAGGTCCAGCAATCCCCTTCTGAGCCCACTGCTCAATCAAAGCTGCTCAAGAAAAGCATTCTGCATGAACTCACTTCATGCCTGGGCTACAAACACATGGCATCCAGAAATCTGTCTAGTTCCACCCCAGAGCCACAAGCTGGGGTGGCAGCAATAAACTAAAGTGCATGCACAAAACCAACCCTTTGTTAAAAAGCCAACAGCCTCTCAGCTGTGAAGCAGAACAATAAACATCACAAGCAGCAGAGGATGAAAGTAAAGGGCTAAAGCCTCTGGAGAGTCACCTGAACTTTCAGTGAGAGGCCTACTGTTGCCTTGAATCACTTATTAAAGAACCTTTTTATAAATTATATTTTATTGAGGTTTTCTAGCCATGTCCACATCTTTTTTAAGCAGACTATTAAAACCAGTGCAATGTGGTGATTTCCACAAACAGACCAGACTTGTATGAAACACTTCAAAAATTTCTGGGGCAGCTGTTTACATTTTTCAAGAGTATGATCCATTTGGCACTGTACTTTTTTCCCCACACAAGTACATATCAATTTGTTTCCCACAAGTTCTCCTGGGTCACCTAATTGCTCTGCTTTTCTTCATAAAACTGAAAAACAAAATCAGTGTGACTAATGATGAGAATTTTCAGATATACTCAAGACACATGAATGCTACCTATTCCTTCTTATATTATCCCAACTTTACCTTATTTATTTTACTGGAAAAAGTCCTAAATCACATTAAGAAGTGGGTTTATATGTGTCTGTGGCACAAGGAGCTGAGAAAAATTTTCTACCCAGCAGAAATTTCAATAAATTACACAGGAACCAGTAAGGATGTCAGAGGAAACCTGTGAAGCAGATTTTCAGAATTATCTTCAGTCATACTACACAAAACTGAACTCACACAGTTTGGAATATGAAGCACATATGGTATTGCAGCTTTCATTAACCTCCATCCCTGAAAAACCTATGAGGAACAGCTAATATGAGCTTGTTATTGGCATTAAGAAAATAATACTAAAGACATTACAATTAAAAATATTTTAAAATGCTTGCCAAAGCCAAGTCTTGCAGTGATTCATATTCCCTCTAAGACTGCTTCAAAAACAAAGGGAAAAATCTCTCCCTTCAAAAAATTTCCTGCTCCAGCTGGTAAATGAGCCTACCAGAGATGGAGCCCTGCTACACCTCCTGTTCATAAACAGAGAGGAGCTGGGGGGAGATGTGGTTGGTGGGTGTCTGGGACACAGTGATCATGAAATAACAGAGTTTTCAGTACTCAGGGATGCAAGGAGGGCCGTTAATAAAACCTCTATGTTGGACTTCTGGAGAGCAGATTTTGGCTTATTCGGAAGATTAGTTAAGAGTGTACCCTGGGAAACAGCCCTTAAAAACAAAGAGGTCCAGGAGGGATGGACGTAGTTAGAGAAGCAAGATTTGAAAGCACAGGAGCAGGCTGTCCCAGTGTGCCAAAAGGTGAGCTGGTGGGGAAGACATCTGATCATCCTTTATGTTAGTCATATTTCAGAGCTCTAAGTGTAGGGGTTACCCAGGGAAACATTTAAATTGATTAAAAAGACAAGACCTTCCTCTTGGGAAGAGCTAGTCTTTTGTTTCTACTTCATGTAATTATATACATCTTGAAGCAATTTTCTCTTTACTGTAGAAAAGGATGATTTTTATTACAGTGATGTACCTCAGAGATGGTTGAAACCTTCAGGATTTTGAATCCAGAAAAATATCAATGTATTTTGAACAAAACAGAACATTGACAGAGCCTTTGAAACATTGATATATTTCTCTAAAAATTATAGTATTTTGTCTCCTGGAGCATGATATAAATATTATTTTAATTCTGTTACAACCCACACTGAAGCTGAGAGTAAGCTACAAAACACCACTGACCTTTATATTTAACTATTACCTCCACTGGATACGTGGGGAAAGTTATGCACAAATCAGCTAATTGAGTTTTCTGTATGCAGGGGTGATCCATAGCAGAGCTGAGAAAAAAAGACCCATCTCCTGGCTACTACACTTAATTTGAACAGATCTCCTCCAGAATTTTACCTACAGTCAAGTCAGCTCAGCTGTTGTTGAATTTTAGAGACAGGCAAACTCCACAATGTCTAAATCAGTGGTGAATGAGTAACTTCAGCTATGTGACAGGTGTTATATTTTATTACTTGGTCATAGAGCTGACTTTTCTTCAGACATTATTAGCTTGCTGAAAGCTAGAGTAGCCAATAAATAAGCTTGACAGAATAGCAACAAGTTAGTGTCAGAAGTTTGACCATCCTTACAAGACAGGTTTTTAACTAACAGAATGATTTTTGTCATCATCTAAATGACAAGAAACCCTTTTACCACAAATAGTAATTGGAGTAGCAATTCAGTACAAGAATTATTAACAAAAATGTTCTGATGTAATATCACTTGAAACATAACAAGAAGACTTCAGAATTGTAGCAAGATCATTTACACTGCATGTGTACCTATGATATGAGAACTTAATAAAATAAGCAGCAGGAAAAATGTAAGGGATAGTAGAAAGTTTCTGAAAACCAGACAGCTTACAGTAATTTCAAATACTTGCTGATAGCTGAAGAGTGCTTAAGGCCAAAAGAATCCATATAAGAAAAATTGTAAGAAAATACAGAAAAATAATTGTCAAACACCAGCTCTAGCCATCTTCACACATGAGTCTGACTGATGTATTGAGTTTGCAGCTTTAATCCTATGTGTGGACAGATTAGTTTATTTGGTCATTATTTATGATAAAGCTGAACCTGCTTTAAGCTACAGTGAAAATGCAATTTCTGAATTGCTTGCAGTGCTCTTAAATCCAGTGATTTGCAGAATTAAAACCAAGAATAATGGCCATGCAGTCATTTAACTAATTACCTTAAATAGAATGTATAACAAACATGGACAGTCACTTGTGGTATTATTACCCAGTTGCTCACTTTTCCCCAGTGAAAATGGTAGTGTAAGTCAGTAACACCCTGTATCACAAATCACAATCTATTTTACTTGTTTGAAGTTCTATCAAAGTTTGCTTGAAAGACTATCTCTGAGAATTATTTGACAAAAGTAATATGAGTTGGAATGTTTTAATAGCAGAAGCCTTGAAGAGCCTGCCAAGTTTCAAATGAATTTGGTACAAAGATGTTTGTGGGGAGACAGAAACATCTCACAGCAGCACTGGTTTAAGGCTTCCAGTCCAACTTGGGCTTTGCTTGCAGAAAACATTGTTTGGCTGGAAGAGGTCCAAAGGAGGGTAAGCACAAAGAGCAGTTGCAACTTGGTGTTATATGGAAAGTGATAAACATTTCTGACTTACAGTGCTTTTCCAAATTTGATACTTGCACATCTCAAATTGGTCAAAACAACAGCAGAGGAGATGGAACCATTTGCCAGTCTGGCCAACACTAAGAGAAGGTACTTGCACAGAATTGCTCTCACCACCCACAGGACCCAATGTCTACATGAGAAGGTGATTGAAGCAAGACCCAAGAATACATCTGTTAAGAAACTGCTTGTATTACGGTTGTAATAGGGCAGTTAACACCTTATTTAAGAGCAGAAAGATTGCCTTAGCATCAGGAAAGAATTTTATTACTATGTTCTTCACTGACAAGAGATTAACGTTTTGGCAAAGGATGTAATTCTAGATTGAGTGTGGAACATGGATATTTCCCTCTACTTTCCTGTTAGCTCATGGAGGGATGGTATTGTGCAAAGTTTACAATACCCTTCAGTTTTACAGGCAATATGCTTTCTAAGTGACTAACAATGCTGTCTGCAAAAACATGAATTGCACAAAATTTTTATTACTCACATAGAGCAAAATATTCCTTTTGAATCCACGTAGAGTTTTGTGCAACACCTTTCTAAGCATTTTTAAAAGCAAGGGAAAAATCAACACGATTTTAAAGACAGAAGTGAAAATTGCTAAGTTAGTTGCTTTTCTCTGGAAAATAACAACCCCTGTGTGCATGTTTAATACAGAGCAGATGTACTGATCGTACTTAAATCATTTTAAATACCCAGTTTAGCTAAGATACGAGATAATGTATTCTACATTTGACATTTTCCAGGTCTTAAAACTATTTTTGTAAGACGGCTCCACTAAAAGAAACTACCACAAACCAAGCTACTTCAGAACAAATGGTCCATCTCAGAGCTAAAATGATGGCCCGGCCGCCAGACCCAGTGCAGGGCTAATCATAGAATCATAGAATTAGCCGGGTTGGAAGGGACCTCAGAGCTCATCAAGTCCAACCCTTGATCCACTCCCCCTGTGGTTCCCAGCCCATGGCACTGAGTGCCACATCCAGGCTCTTTTGAAATATCTCCAGGGATGGAGAATCCACTACTTCCCTGGGCAGCCCATTCCAATGTCTGATCACCCTCTCTGTAAAGAAAGTCTTTCTAATATCCAACCTAAACCTCCCCTGGCACAACTTAAGACTGTGTCCTCTTGTTTTGTTGAAAGTCATCTGGGAAAAGAGCCCAACCCCCCCCGGCTCCAGCCTCCTTTCAGGGAGTTGTAGAGAGTGATGAGGTCTCCCCTGAGCCTCCTCTTCTCCAGGCTGAACACCCCCAGCTTCCTCAGACTCTCCTCATAGGGTCTGTGCTCGGGTCCCTTCACCAGCCCGGTTGCCCTAATCACACACCGAGTTTCATTTCTCATCCTCCTCAGGTTCCGATCCCTTAAGGGATCCCTTCAGGCGTTCCCCCGCTGCAGGTGGATGTAATCCCCACTTCCACACTTTCTCAGTACGGGTGGGGGGGTCCCACCCCGCTAGCAGCAGCCCAGGCGTGGGCCCCGTTCAGGGGGTGGTGGCTGCAGTGGCCCCTCCTTGGTGCAGCTCCCTGGTCCGCCCCCTCCTTGCTCCGGCAGCCCAACACCCGAGGAAGGGCGAAACTACCTCCCCATCCCATCCCATCCCATGCCAGGCGAAGGACAGGGATACCGAACGAGGAAGGAGGAGCAGAGCGGCGGGGAGCGTTGCCGGTGAGTGAAGGGGAGGGCGGCTCCGGGAATGCGGGAGGGCTGCGGGTCCCCGCACTTCCATCCAGGCATTGGCAGTGCGGAGCAGAGGGGGGACGGGAGATTTGAGGGAGGATAAATCAACGCGCTTCGACTTTACCAGCTCTTCCTAAGCAGGCATTAAAAGCACTTCGCAGAAGTCGGGTGCTCATTTTGCACATCCTGCCGGCTGCGGGGCGGAGAGGCGGGAGCCGTGTCCCGGGTCCCACGCACAGAGCTCCCACGGAGCCCATCCCGGTCCAAAAGGTGGATTGGGGCTGTGGAAGAAGCTTAACCCGGTCCAAAAGGTGGATTGGGAGTGTGGAAGAAGCTTAACCCTGTCAAAAAGGTGGATTGGGGCTGTGGAAGAAGCTTAACCAGCTCTTGTCCCCAGAGGAGGGGGGTGCGAGGTGCAGCCCCGGGCTGCAGGGCTCCTCCGGGTTGTGTCCTGGTGGGGGAGAAGGGAAAGAGGTGGGTGAAGTTCCCTGGTTACCTGGATGGAGAAGGTGAGGGCGAGTCTCTAGCTCCCTGCAAACTCTGTATTGCCCATGATTTTAAACCTCTTTCTTTTGACCAATGCTAAGCAGCCATAGGGCACACGGATGAGAAAAGGAGGGGTTGTTGCCTTGGTTTAAAGAAGAACTAGTGAGAAATCTGAAGAATGAGTTGCCTGAATAACCCTTGTCCCTTCCTGAAGACAATCAGGCTTTGGCAGCTGGGAAAAAAAATCCTGGATGCCTCTTTTTCCATACGGATCTTGTGGCATTAGGATCATTAAGAATCATGGAATTATTAAGGTTGGATAAGACCTCTAAGATCATCAAGCCCATCACATCCAAAGCGAGGTAATGGGAGTGAGGGTCTCGTAGGGCCATAGCCTGCTCCAGTCCTATTCCATGGGCAATTCCTGATGTAGCCTTCCCAGCCTTTCCTTTGCAGACACTGAGCAGGAACGATGGAGAAGAATCAGTCTTCTTGTATGAGCTGTTTCTAAACTGTTTGCTGGCCAGGCATCATTCTCTCTAGCTATAAGAGACCTTGTGCTTTACCTGTTCATCTTGGCTCTCTAGTTCAGCAAGCAAAACTGAAACTGTCTGGAAAAAGGTAGGAGGTTGTTTTAAGTCAAATATATATAAAGCCAAACCAGGGGAGACTTTGGACATTCAGTGGGTTACTGCTAAAATGTGAAGGAACTCATCATATTGCTACTGTAAGGCTACCAGATAATTAGATTCCTAACTATATTCCAAGAGACCAAAAAAAAAAAAAAAAAAAAAGTTTTTACATTAATGTATCTAAATGAGGTGAAACCAAGCCTTTAAGTAATAATAGTAAAAGGAGATAGTACATCCTCTCACACCTGCTACGATTTCTAAACTTGTTTTTGTGATAAAGGTGTTCTTACAGTTTAAAAGTACCAGAAGTTCACTTGGGTTGAAATTCAAGTTCATATTGGTAAATCCCCAGAGTAATTTTGTAATGATCAGCACTTCAGTAGCTTCTGGGGGGGGCTGGGTGAGAGAGATTCACAATATAAATCTGATTTTCTTTGATCCTAAAGAAGGGTTCAATCTAGCTTATAAAGAGTTAAAAACACTACTCTGTGGACTTATTTTTTAAAACAGATCCTAGTAAAGTATTAGGGAGACCTTTGCTATTATTAATTGCAATATTACTGTGAGCATGAACTAATTTGTGCTTATCCTGACCAGACATTAACTTTGGGGCAAGTGGATTTGTAAGATCTCTCACTCTTTTGAAGAACAGCACTTTTGGATTCTTCAAGATCTACACTAAGAGCTAGAAAAAAGAGAGGACATCTTGAAGTATGTGAATCTCAACTTGTGAAATCCATCTTTGTTGAAGCTGAATTACTTCTGTTGTAAAACAGGTTGACTCCACATCTAGCATTTCCTCAGCATTTGGAGGAATTATTGACTCTATGGGCTCAGTGGGCTTCATGGGGGGTTAATTTATTCTCAATTAGACACTAAAGCTTCCTTTATCCAAACCCAGTTCTTCCTGTTGGAAACCATTAAATCACATAGTAAATAGCAGATGTGCTGTTGGGGTACAACATTTAAAGGACTAATGACTCCTGTTTGCATACTTCTTTTTTTTATATAGTGATCCCAAGTAGTGACTCACCAAGTCACTTGGAAAGAAACAGTCAGATTTCAAGAGCTGAATACCTGGTTGGGTTCTGTTTTAAAAAGTGAACAGAGTTAATTGCATTTCAGATGCAGAAAGATGAAAACCAGGTAGTTTTACTGTTTGACATGGGTTAGAGTAAGTAGTAACACAGGGTGGAATCCAAACTTTTAGGATTTGATTGCTATCTCATATGAAAGATGTCCTGTATAAATGAGCTGGATTAATGGACTCCAAGAACAGATCCTTAGAGGAAGAGGGAAGATAAGACTCCTCCAGAACTCCACTACTTCATGACAATAGCACTTAAATACTGGTTTGTTGAGAGATCACACTGATAACAAACTTAGATGATGCGGGTGATGTTTAGGCTAGCAGGGAAAATTAATACCATATCTGGATGCCTTAGGATTCTAGCCATGATGGGTTTTCCCCCAATCTCTAGGCAAAAAAAATCCATATATGGGAAATACTACCACAGAAACAACACTGTTTTTTTATCATGGAAAAACTGACATTTACAATGACTTAAACCAGAAAGCTGAGCCACTGGAAGGAGAGTTCAGTATAAGTCTAAGCTTATTTTGAAGGCCAGAACATTCTTTGGAATGTGTCCATCTTCTGTTATACAAGTCATAAAATATAGGCCCAGTGTTCAGCTAGACAAAGGAGGGGGGGGTAAGCTTTCTATCTCAGCATGACCTCTTGATATTTAAACTATTACTTAACATTAATGTGTATGCTCATCTATGCAAATTAATTAGGCCGTGTTTCAGTTTTATGCTCATACATTTAAATGTTACCATTGCCATTCTTTTGTTCATACAAGAATTTCTCTACACAGTAAAGCATTTTAGATGCACATCAAGCTTTACTTTTTGGGTGTATACCTTGTATAGTGAAAGTAACTGTCTTTTGAGCAAATACTTGATATTTTGCTATATATTGTATAATATTTATGTCCTTAGACAAACGCATGTTTGTATTTTGGAGTTTCCATTTTTGACACATTGCTACTGCCCCAAGAACATGCTTTCTTAGGTTTAGTGGGGTTTATGTATCCTGTAAACAATAGCTAGCACATACCTCTGGGTTCTCATATTCTCAGCATCATATATGAACCATATGGTATAAGTCTAGGGAGATCAAATAATTAAATGTATTAAAAAAAAAAAAAAAGGCAGAAAACAGAGAGACAGGTGCATATAGCAAATACCAAAATCAGAATGAGCTTTTCCCCAGGACAGACTCTCTCTCAAGGAAAAGAGCTTTGATGTTGCTCTGGATATTATAGTGACAGCAAGAACCTCCCTAGTCCTATTTCAGTGATCAATCTTCACTCCAGAACTGGCCTTTACATCACAAGTTTGTTTTGAAGCCAACCTCTTCTTTGGCAGTGCCCAACAACAGAAACTTTAAGACTGAATGGAAGGATGCAAAGTCAGTATCATCTGCAGTTAAATAACTGGGTTGTATTAGATTTGTTTCATAGTATTTATTTTACAAGGTGTTTGTCCTTACAGATGAGCCATAAGCCAGTAGTAAATCATGCTTTTCATGCCAAATGGCTTCAAATCAGTATTTTGTATAGGCATGGCTGAAGTAACAAACATCTCAAACTTTGAACTGCTTGAGAGTGAAGCTGCATTTGTACCCTAAAGTCATAAGCTTCCACATTTCAGAAAAATTATTTGCTTTTGAGAGGTTATACAAACTTGTCTAGTTCTAGTTTAATGTTTATTGATAAAAACATGTAATTTAACTTCTCAGTTAAGTTGGAAAGTGACTAAGCACCCTGCCATGCCATTAACACTGGTTAATTCTGGGACTAACTGAATCCTCCCAGGTATCAGCAGCACAGCATGCTGTTTTAAAGTGGAAAGGGTATGAGCTCAGCAAAGGTACATTGCTGTAGTATCCCAAACAGAACTGTCTACAGAGCTATTTGGGGTTGGGGTTGGGTTTTTCAATGGCAAATTTTTATATTAATGATGTAGCTACTTTTAAAAGATGTCTGAGAAATATGTCAGTGGGAAAGTGAGCATGTTTGTTCTCACTGCACAAGGCAAAAAGCTGAGTTTTCCTTCCCTGCCTTTCTCCCCAGAAATCTAAGAGCAACACATACAATTAGGAGTTGCCCAAGGATATCAGACTGCAAATGAAGTGGAAGCTTAGAGGTGGGATCCAGTACAGTATTCTTAATCCAAGGAAGAGAACAGCACACCAGTAAGTGGGAGGAATGGTCAGAATGCCAGAGGAGACAGCTGTTCCTGGAAGAGACAGGGCTTCTCCCAAGCTGACACACAACAGCACCTTCCTCATGATCTGAGCTCAGACAGTGCAGTGGGGGCTCACATTCAAATACTCAACTTCCTCACAAAATTTAATGCTTGCTACGAAAAGCTAAGGACTCAGGAACAATGTTTGCAACACACAGGATAGCATTACTGTATTGCATGATTTGTGTTATTCATGCTACAACTTCATTTCATAAGGCTGTGGAGGTCTAAGCTTTTTGTGGGTAGATAGCTCCAACTGTAGATAATTTAATTCCTGCTAGAACCAGGACCTCCACCCAAATAAAAGCAGAAAGATAAAAAATCAGAAAAATCTGTGTTGACAGCAGCATACAGACTGTCTGATTGATGCATGTGGCTGTAGAAGCAACTGCTGTGATTCTGTAAAAACTAAAACTTGAAAATATCAAGTGTAATCAAGTCAAGCAGCATCTACAAGCCCAAACTGAACTTGCATTTACATTTTCAAATTTTTATTGAACTATGTCTGACTTGAGGAAATTGTATGTAGTATTTCTTCAATTAAATAAAAGCAAAAGCATTTACTGGTAATCATGACAGTCTGTATCCTAATATATATAGATATAATTAAATATATAGATATAAATAAATATATAGATATAAAAAAATAAATTAGCACCAGAACATCAGAACCACTGTACTGAAAGGAAAATATCTTTACACAAGCAAGTTACAAATTCAGTATATCATAGTTATAATCATAAATATTTCTTTTTTCCTTGAAGGACTTGACAAAGTTACTTAAAAACTTCAAGTTCTCTTCACAATAAACTCTGAATTCTGTCTTTCTGTTGTTCATAAGATCTGCTTGCTCTCCTTAGAATATCACCATCCAAGTTAAAGTAGTAAGGATAAATTTGGTGTCACAGCCCAGGCCACAGCTGAGTAATACAGCTCTTGTATAAAAAGGCAGAAGTGACCACCTTGCTCTAGTCCCTTTGCAATACTGCAGTTAAGTTGTTCCTCACTCACTCTTCTGAGCACATTGACATTCAGAACAAATGCTCCTTCCCAGGGCATCCAGCTCCTGCAATCAGTATGCAGAGCACCAGTCCAGCAACTCAGACAGCAACTTGTTCTCTGCAGCCCTGCCTTTAAAGTACATTTCAGCACATCTGCACTAATTTCCATCTGCTACATTAGTTCTGGCCTCATGTTCCCCCAAGGCAGCATATACATCAAAAACCACTGAAAATTCCTTGCCAACAAATGCAAGAATACAAGTCTATGCAAAACTAGATAGCCAGATGTCCAAATATGTTGGGAAAGTGGTTTTTCACACCAAGGAGTTGTAATATAAACAAAGAACAAAAGTAATGACACGTCAAGCTGGGTTGCTTTCATAAAGGAGAAGATTAATTTATAACTATCCTTAAAACATGTATGTGGGGGGGAAGAGGAAAATTTAAGAAGTTTTACAAAATTTGACTGGTTAGATTAAAGCTTCATTCAGAAAGCATTTTCATTTCAGACTAACTGGAAAAGACAGCTCACGCATGTGTGGAATCTAGTCTGTTCTTTGATAGTGATAGACACTTTTCTGAAAACAACCCCTGGTCCTTCCTGGGCTAAGGCATTGAGTCATTTAAATGGCAACCAGTAGTCAGCTTATCAAGGTTTTTTTCATAAGCTATTTATCAAAATTATTCCTTTAATCTTGGCAGGCATTGCCTAAGGGTTGTTTTCTTACAGAAAATAAGTAAATCTTAAGAGAAGAAAATTAATCAAACCTCTAATGTGTTAATACTTTCAACACTTAATATTTTTTTTAAATACACTAGAAACAAATAGATTTCTTATTTCTTATGTGTAGGTTATGGGTTATCTGAAATCAGATCTCACCTTCTGCTTTGAACATACTCTGATGAACAAGAAGCCTGTGCTTTTCCTGCTGTAGCTTCTTTAAAACCTATCCATAAGAGAGATTCAGCATCTGTTTCTAGAAACTTATTGCCAATTAGTCAGGACATAATAGGTTGCACCTGCACTAATGAGTCAGTGAGGCAGCCACTTAGCATCTCCCAGTAGATTCCTGAGCTTTTGGAGAATTCTCACTGTGGTACAATAACAAACAAATCACAATTGCTGATTTCCCTTGCAGAAAACCATGTTACAGGCACTAAAAACTAAAAGTATTTCATGGTGAGGTCAGGGTTTAGAAATCCCAAAGAACAATCCAAGACCTTAGGCTGATTGTTTTCTTTAAAATCTGTTCTGTATTAGTGAGCTTTGGCTGAGTGTAATGACAGCTAAACCATCCAAATATTAGAACACATCTATTCAGTATTGTAACTGTTCCTTTACTTGGAACTGAGTTACAGATAAGGAATTAAACCTCCTGAACAGGGGTACCTGTCCCACAGACTGCCTACAGCCACTACAACATGGTGTGTGCCTCAGTGAGGAGCAAGAAGCTGTTAATGCAAACCCCAGTGCTCTCCTGATTATGAACTGCTGGTGATATTTGGTACCATCACTACTAATGATGATGGGAGGAAGTTTAAGGGAAAAAATTGTAAATTACAATAATCCCTTGAGCACAGTGCAAGTGATCAGTGAACTTTATGATACGAAGCAAGGCTTATTACTTTCTAGTTATATTTCACTGGGAAAAATTTTGTAGCAAACCTGCTCATTCTAGCTCAGAGTAGCAATCCTGTAGCAGTGTGATGTGAGCTCAGTGGGCACGACTGTGATACAAGAGTATCCAGAGCTCCAAACACAGCACTATTAGTGGGCACTGACCTACAACATTTCATAGAATCATAGAATTGGCTGGGTTGGAAGGGACCTCAGAGCTCATCAAGTCCAACCCTTGATCCACTCCCCCTGCAGTTACTAGCCCATGGCACTGAGTGCCACATCCAGGCTCTTTTGAAATATCTCCAGGGATGGAGAATCCACTACTTCCCTGGGCAGCCCATTCCAATGTCTGATCACCCTCTCCGTAAAGAAATTCTTTAATATCCAATTCTAATATCCAACCTAAACTTCCCCTGGCACAACTTGAGACCATGCCCTCTTGTCTTGTTGAAAGTTGCCTGGGAAAAGAGCCCAACCCCCCCCTGGCTCCAGCCTCCTTTCAGGGAGTTGTAGAGAGTGATGAGGTCTCCCCTGAGCCTCCTCTTCTCCAGGCTGAACACCCCCAGCTCCCTCAGCCTCTCCTCATAGGGTCTGTGCTCGAGTCCCTTCACCAGCCTGGTTGCCCTTCCATTTTGTGTGCTGTCACCTTTGCTTCTCAGTAGAAGCTTACTGTTTTCTCTTGTACTGGTCTGCTGGCCTCTGTAGGGGAGAGATGTAGGACCTCTGCAACTTACTCCTTATCAAAAGGGACATGGATTGGTGCAAGATGCACAAAGGCTCCTGTGTTTGAAGCCTTCTTATGGGCCCTTAGAAGATTGAAGAAAGCCACCAGTTTCTCTTTCCTACATGTACAACAACGTGGGATTTGGTGCCAAATGCCAATCACAGCTTACTGAAAAGGAGAATTCTGTATGATCTGAAAGATCTGGGGCAGCACTGGATGGTGTCAGGGAATGCAGAGAGATAGTTGCAAGCACTAGGTCATACAAAGCCAACACTGAATTTCTGTTCTATTCTAAACATTTTGTGGCCAACTCAGCTCCTTGGTACATCTTTTTTAATGGATTCAGAGGCACAATTTGGATTCAAATAAAACTAGACAGGCAGTGTGATGAATACACAACTTCCATGCTGAAGGCACCTCTTAAACTGGATTCTTTTCTCACCAGCACATTCCAAAATATGAATTGCCCAGAGCTTTACAATACTGTCTCTGGTGGGATAATAGTCAGGGTTGTTAAAGATCATGGATATGTGAAAACCAGAAATTGTTCAATAGGGAAAATGTAGTGTTACTGTAAACTTCAATATCCTCATCCTGCCTCAAGATCTACTTCCTTTAGACTAGAGCAAAAGGTTCTTACAAGCCTGTTTAATTTTGTAGGTTTGTGAGTTTGTTACTCTGTATAGTGTCACTCCAGCATTAAAGTAATCAGTAAGTCTCTGATTAAAGTAATTTACAGGGTAATGGGTACTTCTTACAATGGAAGATGTCAGAAGGTCTAAGCCAGACCAAGCTGCTTGCATTGCATTGAAGTTAAAACATATATATATATTCTAAATCAACACTGCTTGTCTGCATTGTCTGGATGAATGCAGACACAGTGTAGATGAAAAAAAGAGACAATAGAGTGGTCAGGACAGTGTTTGGAGAGCAATCAGCCTTGGCTGGTTTTATAACTAACATTACTGTATAATTTTTAGCAGACCATTTTTGACCTGTTCCTTAATTTCGTTTTTAAATTTAATAGTAAAAGGACAGCTCTATATGATAAAAGATAAAAGATAAAATCCACCAGGTACTATTAACTGTTCAAATGACAACTTGAAAATTATAAGACAGAATTACAACAACTAAGGAGTATTTATACACATTAGCATGTGTATTTTTAAAAAATAAAATGCATTACACTATTTTTTTTTCTGTTCTTAGCTTTCACAGATATTTACATCTCATGCCATCATTCTTTGATTTTTATAGCCTGGATAAGCTCTTCCAAAACAAAATTAAAAGCTTTGTCATCTAATAAAAGACATTTTAATAACAGTGGAGCCTATGCTGGAAAACTAGACCTTTGTGCCTTTTTTTGGAGCAACTGTACTCCAGATGAAGTTCTGCAGGCTACTTCCTAAATCCTACCCTATCTCACTGCAGCAGTGCTAACAAGAAAGTCTGAGGAGCAGTCAACACCATTTACTGTATCCTGCTCTATGTTTTATTCTATAAATAATTGAGAGCTGTGTAGCCAGATACCTTTTTTTGCTGTTTTTCTTTCTGTTGGAGACTCAAAGTCACCTCCTCTCCCTTTATTTTGCCAGAAATCTCATTGAAAATTGGGGCTGAAGATCAATCATTTCTTTATGAGGTCTCTGAAGCAATTAACATAACTTCTTGACTTGACCATGCCCCACATACTCAACTCCAGCAGAGATTACAGTGGATAGCTGGGGAAATAAAGACATTGACAGACTGGGATATAACCATTTCATAGAATCATAGAATCATTTCCCAGCACCAGGCACGTTTTTTTAAGATCCATGGACTAATTTGTGATTTTGTTCTCGAACAGGAGATACTTAAGACCACTCTGATTTTCTGACATCTGTGACTTGCTGCCACTGAAAAACTGTACATGACAGCACCCAAAGACTGTACAGAATACAGAATTAAGAGTGCAGCTCATACTCTATCTACAGTGTAGGTATTTCCTCTGCCTATGGATGCCACTGCCACCAAGCACACATCTTCTTTTCATGATACAAGGCATTTTTAAGTAGAGCTTAAGGGAGATGGAATTTGACCTCTTGTAAGAAAGCAAACATTTTAGTTTCAACTCAGATTACTAGAATAAGAGAGAAGTTTACTGTGAAATACTGAATTAATGAATTTTTGAATTTTACTATGAAATGTTGAATAATCTATTGCATTGTTATTTTGACCATGTTTAGAATAACAAGGATAAGAAGTCCCATACAGATCTCTCAGTGTTAGTTGTGTAAATACTTTGAGCTGATACCTCTACAGTCTCAGTTTCCTTCCACATTACTGTTAGAGATTTACCAGAACATAGACTCAGACAAGCACTACAGGAGAAAAAGGGCAGAAAATATGTATCACTTTCACAGACATTTTTCTTGTATATCCTGGAGATAGAATTCATCAACTGATCGTATGCTCCAAGACTTAAAATACTGTATTTTTTTTTACATTCTCATTTGGATAATTCATGAAATTAGCAGTTGGGAGGCAGAAGATACAGAAGAGAATACCAAATAGAATTTCTAGATAATGGAATAGCTTATCTACTCAACATTGAAAAGGTCCTTTTCTTACCCCTACATTCCCTTTCTTCCTTTACCCTTTTATTGCCAATACTTAAGTTACTATGCTTGTGTTACAAAATGATAACACCTTTGATAACACCTGCAAAATAGTCTGTATTGGCTAGAAGACAAGCCTGGTTGGAATACCTTGTCAGTTGCCATTTTATGCTATCCCTATTATTGGTGGATAATTAAATCCAACCGCTGTATTCTTAAAGTATTAGATGTAATTTGTGACTAATCACTGCTTTTTAAAAAACTGTTTAGCACGATGTATGCTAATTAGATTTTTATTAACAAACTTTAAAATGGTTTGGCAATAAGTAGTTTGTGTTATAGTTCATGATCAGCTATTAATGACATACAAGAAATTCAAACAGCAATTACTGAAATCTCCAGATTCTGGGGGCAGAACTACATGAAGTCCCATGAAACAGCTCTGCAAACCATTCTGGATTGGTTCATGGAGCTTGCTACAGTTCTTTCCATAGACCATACCTTAAATTACCCATGTGTAGAAAGTTGTGAAAATTACTTATTTAGGGAAGCCCTACAAGGGACAAAGCTAAGATCAAGCACAGATTAATTTCATTACTTTATTTTAGTGCTACAGTGATTGAGCATATTTCTTTTCTTTTTTATAGTTTAAAGCAATCTGGCACATTTTCATCCAGGAGCATAAACCAAGACTGAATTTCCAAGACCTGGACATCTTCTTGGATTTTCATTCTGTGTTCTTGTGCACAAGATGTCAGAAAACACAACAGAAAACTTGACTACCACTCACCCAGCTCTAGGTGTGCTACTGGGAAGCATTTCACTGACCACTATTGTCATGAATTTATTAGTACTGTATGCTGTGAAAACTGAAAAGAAGCTGCAAACAGTTGGCAATTTATACATTGTCAGCCTTTCTGTTGCTGATCTTGTTGTTGGTGCAGCTGTTATGCCCCTGAATGTTGTTTATCTCCTAAGTCATAAGTGGACTCTGGGCTTACCAGCCTGTTCATTCTGGCTGTCAATGGATTATGTGGCCAGTACTGCATCCATTTTCAACCTCTTCATACTGTGCGTTGACCGGTACCGTTCAGTTCAGCAACCACTGAAATATCTCAAGTACAGAACAAAAATGAGAGCACTGCTAATGATTTTAGGAGCTTGGTTACTCTCTTTCATGTGGGTCATTCCAATTCTAGGCTGGCATGTTTTTGCTAATAATGGGAATAGGACAGTAGACAAGAATACGTGTGAAACCGAGTTCTATGGTGTCACCTGGTTTAAAGTGTTGACAGCCATTGTCAATTTCTACCTACCCAGTATCATGATGTTGTGGCTCTACTATAAAATATTCAGAGCTGTTCGGAAACACTGTCAGCACCGAGACCTGATCAATGGATCATACCACTCTTTCTCAGAAAAAAACAGTATACATCATTGTAAGACAAAGGATGAGGAAAAGATTTGCCTCCAGAAGCAAATCTTAGATGAGGCCACTGCTCCCAAAGAGAAGCAAAGCTCCCCTCAGCCCAAAAATACAGAGACAGAGCTTCATTTCAGTAATCCTGACAAGTCTTCAAATGCACTCGTTACCAAGAACAATAGGAAAGTCCCTAAATGGAGCCGTTTTCCTCTCACCACTGCCCAGTCTGAGCCAGGCCTGGATAAAGCAGGAAAGAAGTCTGTGTGTGCACCAAAAGAGAAGAAAAACGAAGAGGAGGCTTGCTCACAAGACAGTGATGCAAGTGATGCATCAGACAACCATACTTTCACAGAGGAGGTATCCAGTAGAGTGCCCGCTGATCCCAACCCTGCAAAAGCCTGCAGTCTTCAGGGAAAGACCGGGCACCGGGATTTCAGAGGGCTGACCTGCCTGAGGAAAACCTGGCAGAGTCTGCATTCCCATTCCAAAAGGCAAGTTCGAGGACTGCACAGGAGCAGGGAGAGGAAAGCAGCTAAGCAGTTAGGGGTCATAATGGCAGCCTTTATGGTGTGCTGGATTCCTTATTTTGTATTATTTATGGTAATAGCTTTCCGTGGCCATAAACAATATTCGAGCTTGCGCATGTTCACTATCTGGCTTGGCTATATGAACTCCACCTTAAATCCATTCCTGTATCCTCTTTGTAACCAGAATTTCAAAAATACATTCAAAAAGATCCTTCACATTCCCTGATCCTGGTCTCAGTTTTTTGAACCAAAAAGCAGCTCAAGAGTTCAAGCAAGCAAAATATTCCAGTTTCAAGCACCATATTCCAGTTTCAAAGACTAACAACATGGATAATTAGAAGACTGCAAAATTGTAATTTATAAACCAGTGCTAGTAAAAGTGGGAAGGATGTGTTTTATAGCTTTAACACACTGAAAGAAGAACTAATTCATATCAGGAATCTGAAAAACTCAGGGGCAATCTCAGAACTGTGTTGTACACATTTTACAATTTGAGATAATCTATTTCATTATGTAGAACAAAAAATGGAGAGGCAAATAGAGAACTTCAGTGCTTATAAATTATTCAACTATAGAAAAGGAAGAAATAGAAAAAGGTTTCTGTGATTGGTTATATATCTTTCAACTTACTCCATTAAACACAGGAAGACATTGCTCAAGAGCAGAGATCAACAAGAGGAGGTACTTTGCATGGTCAAAAAAGAAATGTCAGCTGTTTCAAAAAATCTCCCCTATTTATTTATAGCTTCCCCCAAAATCATAAACCTTTTTGACATGTATGTAACTTAATGTAACCTTGACATTGTGCTTGCTTCATTTATTTCTGTACATGTGAACTTCACAGAAAAAAGGGTATTTTTAAGTCCTAGAAGTTTTGCTAAGATTTTTCACACCCAGCATACTCTCACTTGTCTACTCAAGAAGAGTGTGCTGTTGTTTCACTTACAGAATTCTTCTTCCTACAAGTTGGTGAACAATATTAGTGTGCAGTGGCAATACCAGTCCTCATCCATATATCCTTATCTTCTAACAGGCAAACTTTTCGTGCTATAATGAGGCAAACTCATGAGCAACAACTCAAGCTTGCAAAATGGAATATAAAATACATTAAGTATGCTTACCTTTCCTATTTTTTATATTTGATTTTATAAATCATGCTGTAAGTGCTGTAAAATATTTCAGGAGAAACACACAATAGCAAAATACTTTAGGTTGGAAGGCAAGTCAGGAAGACATCTAAGTACAATCTACAACTCAGAGGTGGGCTGGCTGATGTTATAGCCTCATCCACAACTAGACTGACAAGCATCTGTAAAAACAGCTTCATCTGGAAAAGCTGGAGGCAGCCTTGGCAGAGAAGTTTGAAGCTAAGGCTCACTCTACCAACTTTGGGTGTTCACTTGTTCAGCTGTTGATTTAACAAGTGTCTAGGTGCTAGTTCTCAAAATGATACATGCCCTGTTACACAACAGGAATCAATGTCCTCTTCCTGGCTGTAGTCAGGTATAGATTTCTTTTCCCAAAGGAACAGTTTTCAGCAAACAAGTACAGAGGGGCATATGTCTCAGTTTACCATTACGAAGCTTACAACTTCAAACAACAATCACATATAAATAAATAAATAAAAGGTATACAGGACCTGTGTTACCTGAGTGTCTCAAGACCATGCACCACCACCTTTGTGGCACCCCAGTTCAGCATTCATTCCAATTCTTCTGCTGTGGAAGTAAGTGAGAGAAACATTTTGAGCAACCACTGTGGAGTATAGTAGTTTTAAGAAATCCCAGAACCAGATAACTTGAACAACTAAAATAACATTTCATGCAATGGTGAGTTTATGTAAATCTCCATACATGTTGGGAAGGATAATTACAGGCATCCTAAAGGTTCAATGTAAAAAGATTGTTCTCCTATTCATTTTGTGCTGATGAATTTACCCCTTCCTGAATGTTTTTTTTGCTTCTGAAATTGCTTAACAACAGACTTCTGATGGAACTGGAGCATCTTCAACTGAGTACTGTCAAGAACCTGATGGGGTGAATTGATGGGACGTTCTGTGTAATATCTTCATTGCATCAGAAGTGAAATATAACAATTTTAAAAAATTAAACAATATAACAAGATATTTGCATGATGATCATAAAGTTTGGATATAATACGCTAATTAAATGCTGAGTGTTATTACCAGTTTTATCTTTCTGAATTAAACACCTGAATGTCAGTAGCTGTATTTAAAGTATTCAGTATTACATGAAGTCCTAATATTGATGCATCTTTAAAAGTTGGAACAAATCTATTAAAGGAATAAACTTAAAGTCACTCTGTTTCAGTGTATCATACAGGGTTCAGAGATTAGTTGACTTTGTTCTCAAGTAGCATACAGAAAAAAGTGTAATTAGGAAACTGAAATCTATGAGAGAAGAAAGGTGAAATACAGAGAGGATATAGAAGCAGCAAAATTCTTTCCAATGCAAACAAGTTTTTCAGTGCAGGAACAATATCTGCACAAATAGGAAAATGCACCTTTTGGACTACAAAGCAGCATTTTTTGAAACATAGGATATACTCCAATGGCCTTTCACAAACAGCTGCTCAGCCTCACACCATTATGATCTTTTTTTTTTTTTCTGTTGGGATATGCAAGAGCAATTCTAGCCAAAATGGATGGTAATTTATGTGAGCCCTGAGGAAACAAAAAAGCAGCATACTAACTCAGCTACAGTAATTAGTGTTCACTGCTTAAATGGGCTCACCCAAGGGCTACTCAGAGCTATCAAGAAATCTATCTCCTCAATCACAACAACTGCGTTTTCTGACTTTAAAATGTATTAATACATGGAACAGGAACCTAAACAAAATCCCTGACAGTTGGTCTGAAAATTAAGATGATTATGATGATGTAACACCTCTGGTACAATTAAAAGAACATTCAAACACAGTACAGATAGACCTAGGCAAATAAAGCTGCCTCAGTATTTTTTATCACCCTTCATTTTTAGCCACAGTCTTGAACTGTATCTGTGTTAATAATAAAGACAGGGGAAGTTGTCATTGTGGGATTTTCAGAGGTGATAGCTCTGATAGATAATAAAATAGGAAAAGAGGATAGCATCTATTTTAAATTAAATTAGCAAGGTACCTAAGAGGATTTATCAATTTATTTATTGAATAGGCAATTCAAAGGGTTCTGGGTGTAAGACAAGCAGAGGAAAACAAATTAGGGTAAAGAATGGGGAAGCCTACAACCACATGGGGCTAAATCTCAAGAGAATATTCCAGGTGTGGTTTCCCGTAAAATATTTTCAGCATCTTCCAGTTAATAAATAAGGCCAGAGGACACATAGCTTTCAGAGAACATAACAAATTTCTTGGACGGGAATTCTACTTCAATTAAGGTGTGGTGAGAACCACCAACCTTGCTTTTACAAGGCAAAAAAAAAAACATTCTCGCATTCTTTTCTGTGTCAATGGTGACATCTAGTGGGTAATGAGAAGACATCTGGGCTTCTGCAGCAAATACTTCTCGTGGAAATTTATTAAACGAAGGGTGTAATTAGCAAGTGGATTCTGCAATCTAGTACGTTTCTTTTCTCAAATTATTTCCAGGAAATGTGGCATTCAAGAAAGGAAACAGTGTAGGTGCACATTTTGGCTTGATACCACCATCTAAAATGACTCCATTACATTCTCTGTGAGACCATTTCTGATGTACTTCATTGTAGCAGAATAAAGGAAAATGACTGATCCACTTTGAAAATGTATTTCTAGTCATAAAATATTAATAAAGAAGCACTGTAGGCACCTCTGAATAATTCTAGGGCAGGTCCCAAATTCTGCAATTCGATGTCTTTCCACAGCTACCAGAGGTGCTAGAGAACTGTTTTCCTAACTTAGCTGGGATGGCTTCAGCCCCTAAAGATGTAAGAATACACTTGGAAGTCTCAGGGCATGCATATCCTCCACCAAGATGAGAATAAGTTCATTTGGAAATGCCAAGTTTAAATACTATGCATATGTGTCCACTTTTGTTTATTCATTAAGTACAGTGACAGAATTATTAAATTTCATTCAATCATTTGTCGCTCAAAGAATTAGATGGTAAAAAGAATTATTATTGAACATGAGAAATAGCTCATGCAAGTAGTTTCTGCTACCTGTTATCAAATTTATCCTTAAAAGTGATACACACCTAACACCAGATCCCTTCTACATGGTCATCTTACAGTCTAAAATGGAAATATAAAAGTCAAATGTGAGATCTGTGCTCTATACACACATGAGCACACACACCAGACTACTACAAAATTGTTGTCTGCAATCTCCACTGGTTAAAATGTAGAGGAGCTCCCACTGAAAGGGATGTACATTTGTGTATGGTAGTGGTTAACACCATGCTGACACCTGCTAAGTCTCACAGTCGCTCCATTTTTAACAATATCTGTATCCCTTATCATTTTGTTTTAGCAGACTTTCCAAGTTCCTTCCAATATATTTTTTTATCTGTGAAATTCCTGGAAGGTCTGTTCAGCCCATGCTCTACAGCAAGGTCCTCTTTCCAAATACTCTGTAAAAATAATCACCAATGAAAATTTCCCTCTAATGCTGCCTTAACACTTGTATTTATGTGACCTTACCCATGGTGATCTGGCTGGTGGATTTTCTTCTGAGGCTTTCTCCCAGTTTTGCTGGCAATATGGGTGTTACTGCATTGTTGGGTGCTCCAAAATAGAAAGCAGCTCTAGGAAATTTTTTTTCCCCGACAGATAAAAAACATAAACTGTCTAGAGAGGTAATGCTTATTTTGTATTCTAGACCTGCAAAAAGCAATATAGATTCCTCAAAAAAATTTAGGTTGGAAGGGACTTCTGGATGCCATCTAGTCTGAACTCTGGCTCCAAGCAGGGCTAGCACTGCAGTTAGAGCATGATGCTAAGAGGCTTGTGCAGTCAAGTCCCCATGGATGGAGATTACAAAGACTCTCTGAGGACCTGTTCCAGTGTCTAACCAGTCACAGCAGACATTTTTTTTCTATATAAACTACTTCAGAATTTTCCCTCTTGTGCCCTTTTCACAGCGCACTTCTGAGAACTTTCCTCCATCTTCTCCACTGTAGGTTCTGTAAGGCTTCCTTTATCTCCCCCGTAACCTGCTTTCTCCACACGAAGCACACTCAGCTGCCCAACCCTCACGTCTCCAGCCCCCAGACCATTCCAGTGACCCTCTTCTGGCCTCCTCTGGGTTTCTCAGCTCACTGGGGGAGCTGCAGACACAGTTCTGCTGAGGAAAGGGAAAGTCACACTGCCCTGACGGCTGTTTTCTCACTCAGCCCCCTCAGGGTTAATGCCTCACGGCTGCGGGGATTCACACTCGAGCGCCCTCGTCCTCCAGATTCACGCAGCAGCCGCAGCGGAGGAACAGATTCAGTTTTAGTTCGCGCTGCCTCAGTTTTCAGGGCTGACAGGAGCGGTGATATGGCCGCGCCTGCCCCGCGTCCTCCTTACAGACGGCTGCGGCCCAGGAGCGGGACCCGCCCCACGGGAGAGCTGAGGGACGGCCGCTCCGCCACAGGATCCCAACCTTCCGTGAGGTAAGCGGGCCGCATCCCGCTCCACAGAGGGGCTCTGCCTGCCCGCCTGCCTTCCCGCCGCACCGGCTCCGCTCCCTCCCCTGACAGAACCGAGCGATCGCCGCCGCCCGCCTAACGACCGCCTCCGCGCGCCAGCCCTCGCGCCAGCCCCCGCCCCTCCGCCCCCCCCCTCCGCCGCCGCCATGACGTAGCCGGGGCCGCGAGACGTCACTCGGCGGTGCCGGCAGAGAAATGCGGGGAGCGCGGCGCGCGACAGCTGGTGAGGGGTCGGGGCGCGTGCCGGTGGCGCTCGGCGGGCACCTCACAGACACTACCCCCCCCTCCCCTCACACCCCTGCACCCCTCACAGACACCACCTCCCCTACCCCCCCCTCACACCCCTGCACCCCTCACAGACACCACCTCCCCTACCCCCCCCTCACAGACACCACCTCCCCTACCCCCCCCTCACCCCTCACAGACACCACCTCCCCTACCCCCCCCTCACACCCCTGCACCCCTCACAGACACCACCTCCCCTACCCCCCCCTCACACCCCTGCACCCCTCACAGACACCACCTCCCCTACCCCCCCCTCACACCCCTGCACCCCTCACAGACACCACCTCCCCTACCCCCCCCCCCATACCCCCGCACCCCTCACAGACACCACTCCCCCACAGACACACCCCCAAAGGCACGCCCCCTCCCCCAGACAACCCCGCACCACCTCACACCCCTCACAGGCACCCCCTCATACCCCCGCACGGCCTCACAGAAATTCTCACGCCCCTGCCTCCCCTTACGCCCCCCGCATCCCCTGCCCCCCCCAGGCACCTGCTCACAAGCCCCCCCGCACCCCCTCACGCCCCTCCTCCCCTCACACCCTCACAGACACTCCCGCACCCCTGCCTCCCCCCCACAGACCCTCCCGCATCCCCTCCCGCATCGCCTCACACCCTCTCACAGCCGCCCCCGCCGCGGTCCTCGGGGTCGGTGCGGGAGCGGGGGCTCCGGTCAGGAGAGGCGGGCGGGGGCAGCGCGGTGCGGAGCGGTGGGTGCTGAGGAGCGGGGCCCTGAGGCAGCCCCGGGGTGGGGGAGTTGGCGGGGCGGGTGGGACCCGGGGGCTGAGGGCCGCGTTCTTGTGTGAGGAAACGGGGAAGAAGCAGGCATGCAGCTCTTGGTAGTTGTAATTGCAAAGTTTTAAGAAACTTGACTGATTTTTTTTTTTTTTTTTTTTTTCCGTGCTAATGAAAAGAGACTTCTGTGTTTTTTCGTTAAGCGATCAGAAATCACATTGCCACAAATTCCAGCTGCTGCTAAAACAAAGAAAACAAACAAACCTGGGGGGGGGGGGGGGGAGCAAAATGGCCTGTTTGCAATAGGCCAGTTAAAGCAAAACAGCCAGAACTGAACCATCGAGCTTTCACCATGAAAAATATGGAAAACCTCAAGCCTATATCCAGAAAACCACACTCCACAATTTATGAGCAATTAAGGAAAGTATTTACACTAGAAAGAGATAAAGTGTATAAACTGTACTTAAAAAGAATAGCTGGGTTACACTGAAGGCTTGGTTTAAGGAAGTATGTGAGGAAAAGCATAACTGACTTTCTCAAATTAACTGATGCAAGTGAAGATGAAGAAATTCTTTTGGAGAACAGCTGGTTGTTTGGCAGTTATTAAGAAATTAAAACTACCTTTTATTTCTTTCTCCCTGTTCCAAAAACCATGAAAGAAAAGCACATGTGCTCAGCTGCACAAGTTACTTTACAGGACAATAAACTTGGAACTGTTGAAGCTGCAGTGCAGGAAAACTGGTGTGTATGTGTGTTTACATTGGGGTCAGGTAACAGCTGATCTGGGAACCTTATTTTGACTTTCTGTACATAAAATATGGGTATTGGGAAGGATCAGTTACAAAAGATAATCACATGAGGTTGTGTTCTGCAAGCTATTTAACCACAGGGCATGTAGTCTTCAAAAGTTAGTTAATTTAAAGGAATGATTTGCATTCAAGTGGTTGATTTGATAAGCATTATGTACTATACCTTCATCAGTAGCTGTTTGTCTCCCTTCTGGACTTAGAAAACAGCAATTGCTGGCTTGGCAGATGGATGTGTTGTAATAAATAGTAGATGCTCATATCTTTTTGAGGAGTTTTAAAGCTAATATTTTTAAAAAATTATTTTAGTAAGTAATCAAGTAAACAAGTAATAAGTCCTTGTTTTGCAGAATTCATGCTTTTCTTAGCTAGGCAGTCAAAGAGAATAAAACGGCTAATAAGATTTTCCCTCTCATAGAAGTATATTTAAATACTATGTTCCATGAGCTGAAACATACATATTAATATGTGTAAGTATAGAAATGAAGAGGAATGTCAGCAGTAGCTGAAGGGCATTCTTTAAGGCAACATTTTTATTTAATGAATTTTCAAGAAAATAAGCAGATTGAGCTGTCACACTCAAAGTGAAGTGAATGCTGCTGCTAACGTGAGCAAAGGGACCATTAGGCCCAGTAGAGGCTTATGGTAGCCCAGTTTAGATGTTTTGCTCCTCATTCTGGGGTAGTGTCTAAAAATTTGAAATTTGTAAGTGTTGTAAATTGAAGACGAGGTGGTTACAGGAATATTGTTCAGCCAATACAGGATAGGGACTTGGGTTATTTAAAAAAAAAAAGTTCTCATGCATTCTCCCATTGGAAGAGAAAAGCTGCAAGAAAATATCTAGACTTGTACAGCACATTGACATTCTAATGGCTAGTGCAACTGCTGAGAAGTTCTAGTTTATGTTTTCAGCTTTGCCCTTTGCTGCCTGCAAGACTTGTGTTGGTTGAGTTTCCATTTTCTAGCTTTACCTGTTAATTTGTAAATGCTTGTGAGAGTTCAACTTACCACAGGCTGAGAGTGAAGACTTAGCTAAATGAAATGCTAGTTTGATTTTAAATGCCACCAGAACTTCAGCAGTGCTCCCAGGCTTTTAGACAGATATCTAGATAACAGAAGGAATGCAGATACTGGGTTTAGAATTTTATTTTCATCTGTGGCAGCACAGCACAAGATGTAGTTAAGAAGTACAGTTGAATAGTCCAGATGTAGTATGCTAAGTAATATGAAAAATCATGGGACATCTGTCAGGAAATCAGATCCTTCTAGGCAGCTTAGCCAAGCAGAACATGTATGCTTGTGTTCCATAGTCTTATTTACAAGGTATTGGAAGGACTTTGCTTGACTCAGAAATTCTCTCTGATCAGTGATTTTTAAAATTGGCACTGCTTAAACACTCAGAGGAGTAAGGCTTTTTACACTTAACCCAACAAAATGTATTAAAAAGAAGCTGTGAGTAGTCATGAGTCAATTGAGTATGTACTTACCAGGATTATCTGCTTTTTCAGAATTCAGTTTAACAACAGCTGTTAACTAAGGTCATGGCAGCTGCCAGTAACGAGGTGCACCATCTTGTAGAGCCTGGAATCTCAAAGCTGCAGTTTGCTCCCTTCAGTAGTGCCTTGGATGCAGGATTCTGGCACGAACTAACTCAGAAGAAGCTCAATGAGTACCGACTGGATGAGACCCCAAAAGTTATCAAAGGATACTACTACAATGGTAGGTAGAAACTGAACATTTTGCTAAGTACTTTGGGTTTTTCCTGTGATTCCTCAGAGTATTTGTGTAACATGTTCTGGAGGTGTTTTTGAAGCTTTAGAAAACACTGATGGATGAGCTGTGAATTCTGTTGTATCTGGGTGATTTATAGCTTACATTAAGAAAAAGGGGGAAATCTGTGTATTGCAGTTTAAAAGAAGAATGTTGCTGCTTTTTCTCCAGGTGATCCTTTGGGTTTGCCAGCTCGCTTGACATTGGAGTTTAGTGCCTTTGATATGTAAGTGGTTTACAATACTGTGGTCTACCTTAATTTGTTATGTGAAGACACTTCCTTGCATAACAGTACCTCTGTGATATATACTATAAAATATATATTATTTGGTATATAAAATTCCTCATTAAACACACATTCTCATGAACATTATAACAGTGGAGAGATTGCTTGAAGTCACAAACAGTAGCTCCCTGTGTCTGAAGTAGTATATTCATAAAATACCATTTTTTTTTCATCTGTGTAAGGGAGGACATTCTATTCATCTCACTTCTGCTCAAATTTTTCCATAGGTTTTTATCTATTGAATCCTCATTATTAGAATATCTCAATACATTTTGCATTCCTTAGTTGTTACATTGTAATATCTTCTAAAATATTTAACCTTTATGACTGTCATTTTCTACTTTTGCTTTTACCCCCAAAGTGAAAGGTAAACCAAAGCTGCACAGTGTGCACAGCAAAAATGAGGTGAGAAAAGAGGGGAAATATTTTTTTCCACATGATTTTCCTCTCAGCAAATACCTAAATTAGTACAAGTAATATAGGACCAGGTGTCTTTGTAGCTGGTGTCTTATTTAAGTTGGTGGATCACAAAGTTTTAGATCACAGAAATTACTTTCTCTGCCTTGCTTGATGACAGTGTTAGGAGCCTAATGAGGTTTTGTGCAGTTTGACACAATTTCATAAGACATACTGTTACATTAGTTCTCAAATAAGAACTTTTTTGTATGATACTGAACACATGTGTAGCAAAGTCTAATTGAAAGAAAGCTGTGACATTGGGAACAGGAATTTCAGATGAGATAAAAATGGATGGTACCAAGGTATTTGATCTCTCAAATGTTATGACAAAAATTATGAAAGGTCCATTTATGTAGTGCTTAATTATTCCTCCTCCTGTGGTAACTTTCTGTGCTTCTGTTTGTATAACTTAGGCAGTGAGTTTAGATGATCCTGAAGAGTTCTCTTTTAGCTTCCAAAATTTTTGGAAAATACATCATATGTATTTATTATGAAACTTAAACTTTTGCTGTAGTTGAGTTTTAGCAGTGGTCAGAAACATAGCAATTTGAGAGAATAATTTTAAAGCGGTCAGTGAAATAAATCAGGGACTACTGTAGGGTTGTTTTTTTTTAATGGAAAAATAGGGAAAATATATACTGTTGTGTACAAACAGCAGCTTCTCCAGCTGATCATGTTAGAAGCTGCAAAATCTACTCAATCTTTTGCCTGTTTTGGGCTTATTTTGGGATGCCTTAAACACTACATTGTAACTGATTAACTCTTTACATGGATGAAATATTGATACCTAAAGTTCAGTCTTAATTTTTTCTTAGGGAAAATTGTATTTGTCATTGAAAGTTTATATTTGAATAAAATTTTTAAATCTTCTATGGTGTAGTGCCACCTTGCTAAAGATGATAGAGATCCCTGATGTATTTTGAGTCATAACATAAATGTGTATTTGCACAGGTTCTTGTAATAAACATGTTAAAAAAAACATTATGATCATAATGTTTTTATTACCGCTGTCATTAACTTTTATTGATGTCCCTTGTCATTTGACAATTTCAGGGCAACCTTACACCAGAGGATAGCAACTGCTGATTTCTTTAAAGACATTAATATCCAATTCCCAGAGGTTTCTTTCTTTTATTCAGGAACTCTTCAATACCAGCACGCTGTTGTCCTGCTTTTGGAACTTTGTATAATACCAACACTTTTGAGACTTTCAAGTCTTGTGATAAGAAATCACTTCTGGAAAAAGAAGCAAATGAGGTAAGATTAAAAATTAAATCATCTGCAAGAGAGTAAGAAGGAGCTAATGGTACTTGGAGGATTTCACTCAGTGTTCTGCTAGGCCACATTTTAAACTTATCAGTCCTACTGAAGCTGACAGTGACTTGAGTTCTGTAGACAGCTTTAAAATTTGTCTTGATACCCAGAAACCATCAAGTGTCTGGTCTAAAATGTAGATTATTGCAATACATCTGTGTGGCAAAGTGGTGGGGAAGCTCCAGAACGGACAGAAGACTGAGATAAAGCAAGAAAAAGATATCTGACACAGGAAGGGGATAGTCTGCTTGCACTGTAACAGAATTAAATGTCTTGAATTGGGCAAAAGTAAAAATCAGACTATGGTAACCTTTTGCTTTTTGAGACACTTCACTTGGCCCAGTCCTTGATTCCTTTCATTAGATTGATTGTCTGCCTGCTGGCTTTGAGTAGCAAAGTTTGCATGCATGTGTTCACTCAAAGGTAAGAATTTTTTGTGTTCCTGTGGTGTAGTGCTTCCCTGCCAGTGTTTGGTGTGATGCAGTATCTCTCTGCAGGAAAACTTGGGCTGTCAGACTGCCTTGTTTACTCTTGTATGTATTTTTTTTTTCCCCATTTTTATCTCTAAGACAAAGGTCTAGCTGGTCTGACTCATACTATGTTTTTGTTTCTCAGCAGTGTGCAGTGTACTGCCTTCCTGCATGTCTCCACGTTTTTGGTCAAATTTGGTGGTAGCTTATTCACATTTCTAGTCTTTATAGATCTCATAAATGAAAAAGATGAGAGTTCAATAAAAGACTATATTAAAATCATAGTATGTTCCATATTGTGCTAATGTTAATAATTCATATATACATGAGGGACTTTTGGACATGAGGTTTGGTTTGTTTCATTTGATGTTCCGTGCCTGATCCATGAACTAATGCTGCTCTTATTTTGCAGCTTCCCTTGCAAAATTTTTGTTAGGAGTTTTTTTGTTAGGAGTGCATTTTATACCTTTAGAATCCTTTTTGCATAGATAATAGTACAGGTGAGGTCAGTTAGGAAAAGGTTGCAATGGATTACTGGGACTGTTCTTTTGATATTTTTAAGGTATCTGGAAGAATTAAGGATTCCTGCAGCTGTTCTCATGCTGCCTTGGTATTTTATTTCTCTGCCCTTTCTCTTTTGTCCCCTCAATCAATGACAGATCTGGGAATCAATAAAATCTGGAGCTGCTCTGGAAAACCCTATGCTCCTGAACAGGTTCCTGCTGCTGACATTCGCAGTGAGTAACAATAATATGTCTCCTACATAAACCATCCTAGTGGAAATTTTGTCATTCCTTTTTAGGAGAAATACGGTATTAGTCTTAGCATATTAAGGTTATGAGGATCATTCTCAGAAAGCTTAAAATTTCTGAAAACACTTTTTAAAAAACCTAATAAGACATTGTCATGTAAAACTCTAAAATATTTTAGAACTTATTCTTTAAAAAAAAAAGTCTTATTTTTTTACAGATACTTAAGATCAGCTGATAGGCTTAAAGATATTAGTAAACCGGTTGTTTCATGTTTAACAAATTGTGTGTTTAATAAAAAATGCCACAACTAACAGAACCTGAGCTATTGTAAATGCAGTGACTGTTAATATCTTAAAAATATGTGCTGGGAAGGGAAGTATTTCAGGTTTTTTTTGTTTGTTTTCCAAAATAATGAAACAGGGCCTTGTGAAGTTAAGATAACCGTGGTTATCATCAATCACTTATGAATAGTACTTTAAACAGTAATTTAATTTGGTTTTTATGTTTATTACCTAATTTTAGAAATAATTTTTTTCTAGGATTTAAAGAAGTACCATTTCTATTACTGGTTTTGCTACCCTGCTCTCTGCTTCCCTGATGGAATACAAATGATTCAGAAGCCAGTGAGTCTTACTGACAGATTCCCACTAAATCAGGTATTCAAAATACTACATGTTATGAAGTCTGAGGCCTCTAAAATGTAATCTTTTTATTAGCACATGCTGAATTAATTTGAGAATCTTAATTTCTTTTGAAATCTTCAGTTACTTCCATGTGGGGTTTTTGTTTACCTCTTTCTTGTTATTGTGTAAAATCTCTCAGCTTAACATCCCTTCAGCTTTATTCATGTAGATGCAGATGTGGCAAACAATTCTTGAAGAGGCAGTTATAGTAATTTTTGGTTTTTATATTCAGCTTATTGACGACATAGCTATGTTTATCAAAATACTGTATTTTTAAGAAACTTTTTTAAAGTTACATCCTCTGGGAAATGCTAAGTAATTAGCAATTACAAAATAGTTAACAAAATGGATGATTGAACAAGAAAAAAAACAGAGTAGGGAAGATAGGTTTTTTTTAGGAGAAAGTTGGTTTTTTTCTCAGTTTTCTTCATAGTCAGTATAAAAAGGGAAAAAACAATGCAAAACCTTGAATGGCTTCTAATGGTATCATAATGAGTGAGAAGCAATTTGTTAGGGTTTTTTTTTTTCCAGTGAAAAATGCTTAGTTCTCAGAAGAGCCTCATTAGGTCTGTAGCAATAAATAGTGTAGAAATACTGGTCATGATTCAAACGCAGAGTTTCAACTAAATGCTGAAAATACATATAACAAAATAAAGTGAATGAGACTGTTATTTTCCTTAATAGTAAGGGGAAAGATTTACTTTTTGCTAAAGTTACTGTTACTGTCAGAATAAGATTTTTATCTATTTTTGACTCTTATTGGTAAGAGCAGTTTGCTGCATGACAGTAGTGCTTTTTTTTAAAAATTGCATTGACAAATCCTGTATTAGCAGCTGAATTTGTAGTGTCACTTAAGGTGTTCATAATGGGCTTTCAAACTTCTGAGTACAGCACATTCTGTTACTTGAGTGAGGAGGCCTTTCCAGATGCTAAAACTCTTTCTGTGGTTCTGTATAAGATTGTTTAAACTGTTGATTACAATTGTCTTTTTGCTTTCAGATTCAAGCACTTCAGAAAGCATATGATGAACTTTGCCAGAAAGAGGGGGTTACAGCCCTGCCTTATTTTTTAATCAAGTATCATGACAATTCTGTCATGGTATCTTTACTGAAAAAGTGGGATGATTTCTTCAAGGACCAAGGGGGAAAGGTAATGAAAATTTCGTCTTCTTATAACCTACAAATGTTTTGTTTAGAAATGGTTCAAAAATAGTCTGTAATACTGGCTAATGAATATCCTGGGTAAAGAGCTGAAGACCAGCAGCTTAGATTGATTTTTGAGTCAAGTGAAGTGTCCCTGGTTCTCGTATAGAAGCCCAGTTACATCAGGTTGATGGTCAGCTTGAAAACAAAGTTCTTTATCCTCTCGTTCCCTCATCATCAAAACAGAAACAATATCAGTTTGTGGAAGAGTGTGTAATGATTAAAGTTTTCCAGCCCCTTGACCTACAATGCTGTAATGATGCAAACCACTTCTTTTATCATTTGTGTACTGAAAGTTGGTACTCAGATACTTGAAGCAGATGTCATTACAGCAAGAGTTGGTTGGCTTGTGGTTATTTACACTTAATTCTATTTTGGATCATGTTGCTCAGCTGCCTTTCAGAATGTTTTAGTGTCTTGATTTCTGGTGAACTTCGAGCATTTTGTCTTGCATGTCACTGAAGATTTAGAAAACAAAATTGGGTTATAGTGAAGAGCTAATAAGTGTAAAAAAGACTTGGGTTTTTTTGTTCTTTTCTTGTTTTCTTGGGTATTTTTAGGACATCTTGTTACACTATATAAAAGTAATTTAGTTCTGTTTTGTAATACTTGATCTTAAATTACTTCCTTGTTTTTCCAAATTTGTTTTTTTGAAATTAGGACTTAGGTCTGCCGTTGTTTGTAGAGTAAAAATGTGATATTCAAATGTTTAAATGGTAGTGTAACTCCAATAGTGGGTCACAGGTAAGATTATACTTCATTAGTTAAGGACATTCTCAGTGTGAGAGAAATCTGTAATAATTTGAAATACATTTCTTCATTAACATTCACTTTGGTGGGAAGTGCCAGGCTTTAGACCTGTTGGATAAGATTTGTTGCATCATCTCTGCCTGTAGAGTTTGTTTGTATTTCAGTGAGCCAAACAAATTTGCATGTCTGGAAGAAAAATATTTTCTTGCTGCTACTGAGTGTTTTCTGCTGTTTTTTGAAATTGAATCAGCTTACTGATGGGTCTTATTGCTTGCTTGAGTCAGCAGTTGCAAAGCAGCAGCAGAGCATTCCTGGGAGGAGGGATGGGGGGTTTCTCCCATTGGATTGACACGTGTTTTCAGATCCCCCCAGGGCCACCTCCCTGGTTTTGTGGAGTTGAGACCAGTCACTCTAATCCAGCTGTAGGCAGGGAAGCAGGAGGGAGGAGCTCTGTAGATGTGAGAAACACAAATACCACTAGTCGTGCTTGAGTTCAGATGACTTTACAAAGTAATTTTTGTACTGTTTTTCCTTAAACTTGACATCTTACTGTTCTGTCCCCTTTTACATTTTGATCATCCCATAATCAATATAAATTTTTTCTCTGAGAGCAAGGCTTCAGTTACTGGTCTTCTCCCAAAAAGGATGTGTTTAAGGAAGGTAACAAAGGTGTACATGCTGTATAGCAAAATGAATGCCCATAGAGGCTAAACTGACTAATTCTCAAAGCTGTGGCAAACACTTGACTGAAATCTAATGTGACCATGTATTAAGCATTTGTAAATATGTAAAATGTGTCTATAGGCATTCTCTGTCCAGAAGTTTTACATTAAAAATGCCAGGTAACTTCTTGTATCTGGGTACAGATACCCAGGTAACTGGGTATCAGTATGGATAGATAACTTCTCATTTAGAACAATTTTATTTTCAGGTGACAGTTGGAGTTTATGATCCATGTAATTTATCCCACTATCCAGGATGGCCACTGAGAAATTTCCTGATCCTGGCAGCCCATAAATGGTATCTATTTTATTCTTTCCCACAAAGTGTATTTATTGTTTTACAGCCAGTTAGGCAAATTTTTCCCCCATGGCAGTTTGTTCATATCACCCATCTGAGTTTTAACTTCAGCCTTTACATAACTCACCTTCAGTGATTCTGATTTTGCACATTATTTTGTTCTTATAGCTGAACGGCAGTATAGAAGGATATATAAGTATCCAAAAAGCTTTATGTGTTCTGAGGTTTGGAGGCTTTTAGGCACTGAGTTTCCAGTTGTTCATTGTGAAGATTTGATTCATTAAGAAGAAAAATGATACTATAGAGAACTAAGAGGATCTTGTTTGTGCCATGGCAAATTACATCATGGCACCTGATGTGTGCTCTAGTGCTTCCCTGCTTTTTGATTCTTCTATGTATGGAGTTTCTCCAGCAACATTGTGTAATTGGCAGAGGACAGGGTAGCAGTGACATTTCTTTAGAATAGTTTCACAACAAACCAGTCATTTTCACCTCCTAAGCAGTTGTTTTTATCTATACCTGGTCAGAACAACTGTGCTCCAGTACTAACAGAAAAAGCCTTATTCAGAATCTGCAAGAATTTAAACCTTTGTGAATGAATGTTTAAAAAGAGTCCCTTTTGTATTAAAGAAGTTGCTTGTCTCTATTTTTAAATGGCAGGGGCAGCACTCTCCAGTCAATTGAAGTGCTCTGCTTCAGAGATAGGACCATGCAAGGAGTGAGAGACATTGCACACAGCATTATCTTTGAAATAAAACTTCCACAGAGACCCCTTGGCCCAGGTAATCCATTTTAAAATAAAATTCTTTCCCATTTTGTTTTCTTTCCTCCTCAATCAATTTGAAGCTGGAAAAAACAAATTAATGCTACTAAGTAGTTTTTTACACTATTATTTCATATGGAGTTTAAATTGTTTGAATTTACGTTGAATGTCTATAAAGAAAATGGTTACCTTTTCAAAATGAAAGAAGAGAGCATATTCTAGTATTTTCCTTCTTAAATTGTGTTTCAGATTTAAAAACAAAGGTCCTTCTGGTATCATCTGAAACACAAAACCCAGGCAACAAGCAATTATTGTCTTCTTTCTCGTGAATTTTGTATGCAGTCCCTCAGCAAGGAAAAATTCATATGATAATGAAATTTGTGATACAAACTTTCTGTGTATTTCTAAAGTAGTAGAAGCCTGCTACAAAATGGAATTGTTTCCTCAGTCCCATAAGGAAGCAGGCAGATGTATTTTAAAACAATAAACTTGCAAGATTAGAGCAGAATCTCCAGCTTCATTTCTGTGTGCAGGACAGTATCACAATTTCCTTACCTCATCCAAAAACTTCTGAATAGTTTATATATCTTTGTTATGAGTTGCTTAATTATTATATGATTACGATGTATCATTCTCTACTGAATTTACAGATGGGAACTTGGGAACATGTAGAAATGATTAATCTTGGCAAAATTCACCAAGTTCTGAACAAAGCAGTCTGTTTGACATTAAAGATCTGAAGGCTTGCTAAAGCATGGTGCCATCTCTGTACTAGATTTAAAGCAAGCTAGATCAGCAAAAGCAGCACATGGAAGAGTAAAGCATTTCTTCAAGTAAGAGTGCTTTCAGTTGATATAAACCAGCAAAATTTTTATAGTAGTGTATAAAAAAAATAAATTGTATAGCAATGGTTGGTAAAATACAGATTATTTACTTACAAGTTTAGAATTTGTTTTTCCAACAAGGTTAAGTTAGTTTTGCCTTTCTTTTTTTCTATCCTGTGGTATTATGGCTTTTCTTCTTTCTTTTCTTCTTTCTTTCTTTTTTAAAAATGTCAGATTGTCCAAAGGCTGTCGGATGGGAGAAAAACCAAAAGGGAGGCATGGGTCCAAGGATGGTGAATCTCAGTGAATGCATGGATCCCAAAAGGTTGGTTTGTTAGCTTTTAAATTTCTACAATTTTTTTACTTGGGCTTAAGCCCTAACAATTGGAGCTGTCAAATGCAAGGACTATCTGTCTCTGATAGGTAAGAATATACAATAACACATAGACTCTCTATTGCTTGGGCAGTCCTGTTGGAGGTAAGGACATGAACAGAGCAGAGTGCATTGGATTGTTTGTCATGTGCCAACCTTGGCAACTGTGATCTTCAATCCTTGCTGACCAAATATGTCACTGGATACTTCAGAAATTAGGTTTATCACATTTAAGGGAATTAAACTGTCAGGAATCTGGCTTGATGAGAGTTTTAGTACTCTGATGAACACAATAATCCGAGACCAGGTTGAGCCTGGTTTTCCTACCTCATGCTCTTTCTAGAACTTCCTCAAAGACCTGACACATTCTCTAGGGGGCAGACATCACATTTCATGTTAAGGACAGGTGTAACTGTGTGCAGGAAACCAGTATATCCTAGCTTTCAAAATAGAACACTTTTTAACTTCTCTATTAGCTATCTTTCTACTCTTGTTTCAGTGGAGTAAGGCACCCTCGTCTTTTTAAGCAGAGCAGTCACAGCTTTAATAAGGATGTTGATTAGCAGTGTTCAGCCAACACGTTGGTTACAAGAGGTGTTTCCAAAGAAATTGAATATTAGGAAGTGTGCATGTATTTATTTATATAGCATGATTTTTTGCCATCTTCTGTTTGCATGTGTTTCCTTCATGTCTGGTGGGCAGAATGGTTAAAAATTTATGCTTAAGTCCCTAGAAAAATTACTGCCATGTGTTATCCAAGATGCAAATAAGCAACATAATTTTTTTTTCCTGGTCTCCCTTCCTCTCACTTTGTTATTAGGTGGAAGTGTGCTTGGAGGACTTTGCATTTCACATTGCCTATGTGTTGAATTGAAGAATTCTTTCTCCCCTTTAAGCCACCACCCCAGAGCATTGAGTTTCTTTGTTTGAAACAAAAGGTTATTCAAAAGTGTTACTGTTTTGTTTCATGGTATAGGTTAGCAGAATCATCAGTGGATCTTAATTTGAAATTGATGTGCTGGCGGTTGGTGCCTACACTTGATCTGGAAAAAATTGTGTCTGCCAAGTGTCTGCTGCTAGGAGCTGGTACACTGGGTTGCAGCGTTGCGAGGACGTTGATGGTAAGGCTTGAGTTAATCTTCATAACAATCTGCTGTTTCTTTTGAAATCTATATGGTTTTGTTTGTTTGTTTTGAGCAGCTGCCATGGCAAGTAAGAGAAAGTACTCTGTATTAAAGTACATGTAATACATATTAGTTGATACTAAAAATTGTGGAGAAAGGTAGGATCTGTAGCCTATGGAATAACTTGAAGTTCTGCCAATAGCAGAATAGCAGGGAGTAAGAGAACCTCAGCAGAATAGCAAGTTGTTTCAAATTTGCATTAAAAAAGATTGAATGGGAAATACAGGACAAATTATGAAACTAATATGATCAAATTCACAGAGAGACACTTGAGGTAAGTAACTATGCTATGCTGATATTTACTTCCAGGGATGTTTACCACATCCCACTGAATTCAGTAGGGGCTTGGGGGATTACTGCTGAATTATTTGGACAGACTGAATTTTCTTAACTCTGTGCAAGTACAAGGTTGTTGCTGTGAATAGCTTCAAAAGATTTTGTGGCTAAATTTTTCTAGAAAAACGCGATAAAATTCCTCTATATGGCTAAGACTATTGAACTTATTATTATTTAAATTATTTCCCTATTTAGGGCTGGGGAGTCAGGAAGATTACTTTTGTGGACAATGCAAAGATCTCCTACTCCAACCCGGTGCGACAGCCACTGTATGAGTTTGAAGACTGTCTTAGTGGAGGGAAGCCTAAGGCACTTGCAGCAGCAGACAGGCTGCAGAAAATCTTCCCAGGAGTGGTAAGATCAGTACTTAAAATGTGTTAATATGTTCCTTGGAAAGCAACCAGTCACTTGAAATAGCTATTCCAAGTTCTAGTAATGGTATGAACAAATTACCAAAATTCATTCCCTCAAGCTGCTCTATGTATCTACTTACTTTTATCTTCAGGGATGTTCATGATGTATAGAATGTATATTTCACCCTTCCAGTAATTTGGTTCACCTGCATGTAATTGGTCTGTAAAAAACCACATTCCACCAGCATCCCTTTCCTCTCTTCCTGTGTACTATTGTGTTTGGTTCATCTGGCTTTTACATTTTGGCTTTTAAATTGTTAGTTGCTAGCAGCACAGTGACGAGAAAGGAGACTTTGGCAAGACCTAAGCTCCTGTAAGGTACACGAAGGATCCATTATTCTCTTACAGCAGATGGCTGGCAGATTGTGTTAACGTATTTCCAAGTGAGTGAGTTAATTGTTTGCATTGTGTATGCATTGTATGTGCTGCTTTGGCTCTTCAGCCATCTTCTGCTCAATATGCCTTGCCCAAATATGGAGTTGGAAGAGGCATATGTTTCTGCAGTAAGAAGAGGCTTTTTCAGCATCACTGTAGTGCAAACCTCCAGACCTCCAAGTGCTGGGGTAATAAATCTCAGAAGTTATTTTCTTCTATATCAAGTTCACATATGGCTTGTTGGATTACATGAGAATCATTTGAAACTATTGTTCTTCTTATAAAGAATTTAAAACTAAGAGGACAAATGATTCTATGAATGTGGGATACTTCACATCTGTCTTCCTATCACTGAGTCAACACACAGGATCAGAAATACAAGCTGCATCCCATGAATGCGAAGTGTCTGCAAAGATAATCAGGACAAAGATTTTATCTAAGTTCAAGAGCATGATCGTAATCATATGTAAGATCCGTCTGCTTGCTTTTGTAGCAGTCTGTGTTATCTCTGGGATTTAGGGATATCTTCTTGTAGTGATTTGTGAGACCTAATAAGACCTTCTGCGAGAGGTCAGTTGTTTGTTGAGGCACAGAGCCACCTGAACACTGTTGATCTGCTCTCAGTACCCAAATTAATGTGTTTGCATTGAGCTGGGGCTGCCATTCCCTCTGAACCCTCAGCCCTGTGCATTAGTGCATGATACTGATATACAGAGGGATCTTAAGTTGCCATTCTGCCAAACAGTAATGGAGTTTGTAGTCTAAAACTTTGTATTGAACTTTATAATAATTCAGTCCAGTCCCAAGATTGTCTTTTTAATTGTTTTTTTTCTGTCTGTCTCCATGCAGGTTTCAGAAGGCTATAACATGAGCATCCCTATGCCAGGCCACCCAGTGAATTTTTCTGAGGTAACAATGGCACAGGCTCAGAAGGATGTGGCTAAACTTGAAGAGCTTATTGATGCTCATGATGTTGTTTTCCTGCTAATGGACACTAGAGAGAGTCGGTGGCTTCCTGCTGTCATAGCAGCCAGCAAGAGGAAGGTATTGTACCAGACCTTCTCACTGTATTTCAGCTCTTGCATATCAACCAGCTATGCATACCTAGAAGAACTTTATGGGAAAATGAAATATGTGGCAAATCTTTTGTTATTCTGCAGAAACATGTTCTTATTTTCTGTAGCCTCAAAGATTTTCTGTACAACAAAAAGAGAATGTTGAAAAAAGGAAGTAAAAACTTGCATTGCAGAATGATACAGTTTGAAAGAGACCTCTGGAGGTGATCTGGTCCAATTCCCTGTTCTGGGTAGAGCCAGCTTAGAGCATGTTGTTCAGGGTCTCAGTATCTCCCAGGGGCACATTTCACTATTAATACTAAGAATGGTAATTTCATAGTAAGGAGGAATAAAACATTGCAGTAATGACTGATTGAGGAGGATGTGAGCTGTAGAAACTTGTCTGAAACCATATTTTCAAAATATATCTCAAGTTAAAAATAAGAAAGTGAATTCTGAACTGAAGAAGTATTCCAGCACTTTTTTGGTCAAAAGTTAACTTTGGATTTTTCTCATTGCCTTATTAGAAAAATACTGTTGTGCTGGGCCAGTGCATCCAGACTCTGCCTGTGACACTGAGCTATATTGTTAAATTCTTCAGCTACTTCTGTAGCTCAAAAGTTCATCTTCATGTTACAGGAAAAGAAAAATGAGAATGGCTGCAGCACAGGCAATGAAGTTTCTGAATTCTCATGTTAAAAAAAAAAAAAAAAAGGTATCTGAATCTATATATGTTATACTATATATATGAGATTAGTAAGACTATATGCAGTATGGTAACATATCTTTTGTGGTCAGTATACAGGTCTGGTCAGATGAACCAGATCAAGAAATAAAATGTAAGCTTATTTTTTTTCTGGGAGAGTCACAAAAGCATATGTGGAGAAGATTTTGAGCCATTTTTTCATTTTCTACAAATCTTACCGAGGGTTAGATATGTATGATAGAGCATTTACTCCTGTGTGAACTTAATTTATTAAAACTGTGGCATACAGCCTTTTCCTTTGAAAGATTATTCTAAATCACACAGGATTCTGGGAGAATTTTTCTCCAAATTAATGCAGTGTTGAAAAATGCTTTTGCTGAAGAATCCAAGTAAATTGTCCTGAACACTTGCTTCCCTTCCTATCATGTAGTAGACTTAAGTAAAAAAATCTCAGATAATTTTATTATTTCTTAATTCATTTAAGAATCATGCAGTTTTATGTTTGCTCAGCTAAAATAGCACAAAGTCTGAAAATACAAGCATTAAACTTTTAATATGTCAGCTTAACCACAGTGCACATCCTGTGTATTTTGTGGCATGAATATGATGTCCATAGCAATTTAAGTTGTGAACTTGAGAGTAAAAGAAAACATCCATGTGAAACAGCTGAGTCAATGTCGTTATTAGATTTTTTTTTTTCATTTCCAGATTTTCTTTTTCCTAAGTAGTTGTTCATGGGCTTTGTTTTGGTTTTTGTTTGTATTCATATTTAATTTTTTTTTAAAAAATGTAGAAATAAGAGAGAATGCAGATTTGTAGTATCTAGTTTTGTCTTCTAAATTCCAAGTACATTCCCCTTTCTCCTGAAGATTTTGTTCATCTGAACTTAACAACATTTTTCCTGCATCTGCTTTGCAAGCAGGTTTTTTCCAGATCAGGCAGTTTTCTCTTTAAGCCAAATCTTTAAATAATTCCATTTTCTTTCTTTTTTTTTTTTTTTCTCTCTCATTTTAAGTAGTTTCCTCTCAGTAGCTCAAGTGAACTCCCCTTTGCCAGTGAACTACACTGCCAGTGAAAAGAATCAGTGTGAACTTCACTTCAGGTGTAACTGAGTGTATACAACTTGAAAACTTAGTCAGTTCTTAATCCAGTTCTTTTCTTCGGTTTGCACCTGTAGTCTTTCAGCAGTCTTCTTTTTTTCTATTTAGAAACAGCACAGAAATTACACAAAGTAAGTTTGCAAAGCTGGGTACTGAAACTGGAAAGTGCCAGCCTCCTGTTTCCTATGTGCAGTGGTTGATAATTTTAAAACAGTGTGTTGATAATTTTAAAACAGTTTTATATGCAGCCCCCCTGCCTGTCCCAGTCATGGTAGAATTATTTTAGTGATCTCAGAAAAATTTTCTCCCCACATTTCCTTAACTAGCAGTCCCCTGCTATATTTGCTTCACTGTGTTCAAATTTGTTCTTTGAGGACAATGTTTTTCTTTTTTTTTTGTGATGGTTTTCTGATACTCAATGGCAAAATGTGTCTGACTGCATCACAGTGACTTGATTTTTGTAAGATCACTTTGAGGGGGGAGATGGAGTTCTGTGTCACTGAATAAGCACAGTGTTGAAATCTTCAGGTGTCCAAACTGAAATGCTTGGTATCTGATTTTCAGTGTTCTTCATGTTTGTAAACATTTAATGGGAACTCTACTTCAAATGTGAATTTGTGTGATATCAGCAAAGCTGGAGTACTGCTGCAAGTTGAACCCCAAGGTCTCAAAACAGTCACAGAGAAAATGAAGAGCATAGTGAGAGATCATCTGTGTCAAAAGTGTTCTATAATGGATAGAGAGAGGAATTCATTTCCTTATGTAATGATTTTTTTAAACACATGCCAAAAGATACCCTCTTCCATATTCTCTTCATCAAAAACAGGTGTTTGGTGTTTTGGGGCTTTTTTTTTTTCCCATTTCTTTTTGTTTAGAAGCCAGTCAGTTTGAAGTAGTTGCAGTAAACTGGAGAGAAGCAGTCTTTTGCAGTGGAAAATATTTAGCAATATTATGAGTTTCTGATAATACCAGCCCTGCCATGTTAATTCATATTTTAATCATAGAATGTCAGGTTGGAAGGGATCTCAAAGATCCTCTGGTCCAACCCTTCTAATAGTAGAGTTTATACTACAGATCTCCCAGCACCCTGTTGAGCTGAGTCTTAAAAAGCATAATTCAGTCTTCAGGTTTTCTAGGTCCATGAAGTGAGAAGACAGTCTTTTAAAATTTTGCTGTAGGCCTGGCTGTGCTACCACAGATTCAGTAACTGATCCTACTTCAAGACTGAGGAAAGAATAAGCTACAACACAGTGAATATCCAGAAATTATATGAAATACCAAAAATGATGATGAAACTCACAAGCTTAGCAGTTAGAATGGCTAATTCTTGGCAGCTTCTCACAAAGTTTCTCTTTGAATAATTCTTTGCTATAAAAATGAAAAATGAGAATCTATTTGTACTAGAATTTCTATCTAAAATACCCACAGATGAAGCAGTATAATATTTTCCTCTGTACTTTACTAGCTACAGTCATAATTGGATTTACTTTTTGCTTTTTTTAGATCATTTGCTTTAAGCTTAGTAAATCTGCTAGTTGAACTATTGGGTTGGTGATATTTTGAGTGTAACATATACAGCTTCAGATTGTTCTAAGCACTTGTCACAACCCCAAGAGAAAGGGGAAAATGATGAGGGTGTAATTGTGTACCACAGCTGCTTGTGCTCCCTGGGGGACTAAACAAATGCATATGAAGACCATAAGTAATCATTAATTGCTTTCATCACTGAGTAAAAATTTTTTGGATAACAGATTTGGGTTTCATTGCTTTGTCACATAGGAGTGTTCAATGAGTTATTTTTCAGACCACAGTGACCTATAGAATTTCAAATGACATGAGAACTTGTTATTGATAGGCACTGCTGTACTTTATTGGCACTTGGACTATTTTAGCAGCTAGAGAATATGAATATATGGAATATGCAGCAAAGTTGAAATTAAATTATGAGCTGGAACCAAAAGAATTTTTTCTAGTTATTGTTCTAATCATTTTATGGATGTTGGCCCAAATTTGGATGGGTGTTTATTCAGTGGATAGCAGCTTCAGTACCTGTCATGAGACATTGAGTGTTGGCTGGTGTAAACCTCGCTTCAGATGTGCACTAGCATGACACATTTATGGACTTCCTGTTCCCTTTTTTTACCTTTTGTCAGCAATTGTGCATAGGTTTGTGTAACAGAAGGAGTCATTAATTCGTATCATATTTCCCTGAAAGACACAGAAAAAGATAATGGTTTGTAGATTTCTAAAACTTGTTTTTTGCAAACAATTAGAAAAATGCTTGACAACTGGAATTTTGCACCTATGAGAAATTCTGTTGTTTGTGGCTAAGGGATAGATACACAGTTAATGGGTTGCTTGTTGATCTACAGCATGCGTGTATTTTGTTTTATTATTATATTTTTAAATCTACAGTGAATAAAACCTTGAGGCCTTTTTCCCCCTTTTGGCTCACTTAAAATCTGTTGTTCTCTCTTTATTGTTCACAGTTGGTCATCAATGCTGCATTAGGATTTGACACATTTGTTGTTATGAGACACGGACTAAAGAAACCAAAACATCAAGAATCTGGTGACTCGTGTTCCAGCAATGCCTCTGGTTGTTCTGATCTTTTGGGATCATCACTGTTTTCAAATATCCCTGGCTACAAACTGGGTTGCTACTTCTGCAATGATGTTGTGGCACCAGGGGATGTGAGTAGACCCTTATGCAAATGGTGGTTATACATCTCTTTTGTTGTGACACGAATATTTTGTTTTTAAATAGCAATTTTAAGAGAGATTTGGTTTATATTGATGTAGAGAGGATTAAGAAATCTTTCATCTGATCAAATAAATTAATTGCACAGGACTAAAGATTTGTGTAGTAGGACAGCTAGTTGTTTTTGAGTTACTTTTTTCTTTCCTTTAGAGCTGTCTATCTTTGTAGTCCACCAGGGATCGGACACTGGATCAGCAGTGCACAGTTAGTCGACCTGGATTAGCCATGGTAGCTGGAGCTCTTGCAGTGGAATTAATGGTTTCTGTTTTACAGCATCCAGAAGGGTGAGTAATTTCTGAGACAAGGACTGCTGTTCAAAAGGTCATCTCTGAGAAATAAGATTTATTTAATGTAATTTTGGGGAGAAGGAGGAGGGTGTACATATTAAGTGGGACGGTTTTGTAAGGTGTAATGTTGCTTTTAAATTAATGTAATGTATAGGGCATATCTACAATACTAGTGTAAATTAGTAGTGTTTAAGAGAGAACTGATTCATCAAATCTTATGCTTTTATCTTGGGAATTGAGAGCTTTTTCTCTTTCTGAACTTAAAAGCAGAAGAGTACTGAGAATATTTCAAAAGGAAAGTATTCCTGTTAGTAGATCTTGGCATTTCTTTGCTAACGACAGTGTTTTGAGTGTAATGAGGAGCTATTGTAACTACTTTGGTCACAAGAAAGGCTTCAAGATAAGCCAGATATTACAAAATCTTAATTAAAATCAGGTACAGATACAGAAATTACACTGAAATTCTTTCACCTGAAATGTAGGCTTGTTTTCTGTCTTTAAGATCTTTGAAAGAAAACATGAGTTAGAAGTTGGACAGGAATACTTTAGAAATCTCTGGGACTGATTCTGAAAAAGGGGGTTTTGTATTCCCATGCTGAATGTTAGTTGCTATGAAATAGATTTTCCAGATAGTTTCCTTTGCAGATTCTAAACTGTAAGATGTAACAAAATGTCTTGAAGCTTACTGGAAATTTTGACTGTTTAGTATGTTGTCCTCTTGTAATTTTCCTCCTTGGATTTTTGGCAGTGGTTATGCTGTGGCCAGCAGCAGTGATGATAGAATGAATGAACCACCTACTTCTCTGGGGCTTGTACCTCATCAGGTAAATAATCTGGAAGTAAATACCTCTGTTTGAAAGCTGGAAACTGACACAGGGCAAACATTACAGACTTCACCTCCTAAACAAAAATCCTTTGCATAAATAAATAGTCTAAGTAATATTTTTAGGTTCTATTGGTTTTTTGTGGGTTTTTAGTGCTGAGGATGAGTCTTCATTCAGAGACTTCTAGTATGTTTTCTTTACAACATCCACAAAAACGTAGGATTACATAAATTACCTAAAATTAGTCTAATTCTGTTTGCAATTTGATGTAGTAACCAGTTTACACATGGGTCATTTTATGTAGTGGGTTGTCCCTAGGTTTTCCTTGGGTTCTCTCCCTCCAGTAATTCTGGAGGCTCTCCCTCTCTCAGAAGTCTCTTCCATACCCCTGAAGTTTTTCTGACAGTTGCTGTGGTCACTGTCAGATGCAGGACTGACAGGGAATCTCCAGTTCTTGACTGGCTTGTCCAGATACTCTCATTATGAGGCTTTTGTCCTTGCTGGCACTCATCATCTACAAGTCTATAAGGTTCTCAATATTTCCAATTTTGGCTATGAATTACAAAGTTTGTAACTTCCACAACGACTGACAAATTGTTTATAGTCAGTTAGGTCAGTGCTTTTTAAAAAATAACCACAAATTTTGACAGTTGAATCTCTAAGACTTACACATTGACTTTGTTTTAAGATGGTGGCTTATGCTCCACACCTCTGGAAAAGGGGTCTGTAATTTGAACTTTCTCTTCAAATCTAAAAAGGTAATTGCAGTTTCATTTATACTTACTTCAATAAATATAAAATGAAAATAAATGAAATAAAAAATAAAATTAAAAATTAATGAAAATGAGAGTAAACATTCTTTTTTTTCAAATATTGTGATAATCCTTTTACAAACTGCTGATGTTTCTTAGCAGTGACCTAACTGATCAACTCAGTGAGTGCAATATTTTCCTCAGGAGTCTAGGATTAACTATTGTGGGGTTTTTGTGTTGATCTTTGCTCTTTTGGAATGCAACGGTCTCCTTTAGTGAGAAGATATTCCTTTGTGGATAATAAATACTGCACATTCGTAGTCTTAATCTGTCATAAATAAGCTGAGTTTTTTCCCAGGAAGTGCCTTGTATTCTTAGGATAACAGAAATACAAAGCATCTGAAAGACCTAATTTTTTTTTTCTTTCTTTTCCTGGATGTGTGATTTGCTTAAACAGACTAGATTTTTGTATTCTAACATTATGTGTGCTTGTTGTTTTCTGGAAAAATACTTTAATTGTTAATAGTATTTAAATTGCTGTTGGCTTCTGAGGATAATGCCATTTCACCTTGTTTAAGTATGTAGACTTCATATTGGAAGTATTTTCCATAAATGGCATCAGTATTGATTAAGGCATTATTATTTTTATTGTGGACTGACTGACTTTCTGTTCTTAGTTATATCTCTTCATTGTACTAGATCTGTAAAAGTGCAGAAAAAAAGATGATGATCAATATTCCAAAGAGTTCATAATCTGAATGATCAACTCCTGCTCCAGAGTATTTTCAGTGCTATCTCTTTCCAGAAGCAATGGTCTGGAGTTTTAAAATTATGTGTCAGTAGTATCATATTAGCAACATAGTGTAGGAATGCATGACAGCTAAGTTTTCATATTATATGTTTTAGAGATGGGGGGGAAAAAGTGTTTATGTGGTTATACAATGACTTTGTATTTTTGATCAAACTTCACCATGGGAAAACTCAAACTCCAGGTGGTGCTGTCTCTCTATATTTAAATAGTGTTGTATATGGATGGTTATGCCATTTTTTGTATAGAGAAAAAGAATATTTGTAATTTCACTACAGGAGTTATTGGGAATCATTGTGTTAGAACAATGCTACTCTAGTTACAGCTGTTTATTGTAGTTTTGTTGAATGTGGCCACTATGTGCCCAGTCCATGTGGAATTTAGGAAATATTTTGTTAATTACAAAATAATCCTGTCATTTTTTTTGGTATTTCAGATCCGTGGATTTTTGTCAAGATTTGATAATGTTCTTCCAGTCAGCCTGGCATTTGATAAATGCACAGCCTGTTCAACCAAAGTAAGTAGGACTTGGTCATACTTTATTGAGATGTTTAGAATGCTCTTGCTCTAGATCAGTCTTGGGGTGCTAAGAACTGCTTTGTATCTTCCTTTTTCTGTTACTTCCTTAGAGCTTGGAATCTGTTCTCACTTCAGGTCAAGTTCATTTGCCCTTTTTTAACCTGTTTTCCAGATTTATTTGGCATAACCTATTAGCATGCTGTCTCCACATAAAGATTCTAGTCATAGCTAAAAAAAAACAGTCAGAGATCACATGTGTGATCAATGTGCCAACACATTTCTGAAGGGATTATTACATAAATGCTGTCAATATCTTTTAGCTTTGTAGGAAAGAATAAAATTGTTACTGTTTTTAGTTATTTAGGAAATTTTATCTGATGTTTGATGAATAAATATTTCTATTTAGCTTTCTTGAACTTAGTATCACTACAAATATGCAAAGTTATCTAAGCTTCTGTTTTATGATACAAAACAAATATATAAAGAACACTTAAGAAAAAAAATTACTTCTATGACATTTCTTTATTAAAAAAGACTGTTTCATTTGGATGCTAGTGTTGACAGTCCTGAGTCACCTAATGGATTTCTATCTGTTGCTTGGATCTGAGCTCTGTCTTGCCAGAACACCAAGGCAGCCACCTAATGTGTGTCTGTGTGGAGCCTTCTCTTCAGGCTTAGATTGTTTTCCTGTGCTGTGGCCTTGAAAAGTTTTTTTTCTGTCAAGTTTTCTATGGCCATGGAGTGCAATTTAAGAAGTTTTGAGTGGGATATCTCAATGTGAAGATTCAGAGGTTTTGACTCATGATTTGGCTTGGGAGTGCCACTAATTGAGATCACTTTTATGTACCTTGAGACTTACTGCAAGTTTTTTCTGGTCTTTTCATTGCACTTGTCCTTCTTTCAAACAGCTATCAAAAACTCTTGAGACACTATCATCTTTTGAGGACTTGCACAATTTTTTCTTCTGTTATTTCTCTAGACTCTCTGGGCACATCTGACAAGTTATGAAGGACTATTAATGTCCATTTTCTCCTCATAAGTTGAAGCACTAAGCTTAAAATTGCTGTTATTTTTAGAAACACTTATCTATCTTCTTAAATAGCTGAAAGCTCAGCAGCAGCTAAAGTGATTATTTTCTCATCTTTTCCAGAAGTATGGTTTGCAGAAATTCTATATGTGTTACCTAAAGTAAAAAATACTTAGATATAAGGGGAAAAAAAGGAAAAAATGTTTGGTTTAGAGCCTGAGAAGTTAAAATTCTAGAATAAGCTAATTTAGAATAAGCTAATCTCCCATCCAAGACATGATATATAAAGAAAATAAATAAACATGTACATCCATGTGCATAAACCAAACAAAGTTATCCATTTTTTGTTAGCAAATCATTTCCTCTTGGAGGTCATTTTAAGAGAACCCTGTTTTACATAAGCAGACTTGATGATTTAATAAAAACTGACTTGGATTTTAGCAGCTGGGCTATTCCCAGAGAGATCACTTTTCATGTGGTTTGGGTATTAAATTACCTCTGTACTGAAAAGGTTGCTTCATTGGCTCATGTATTTCCTTACAGTAGAAACACAGCATTTGTTTACTTTGCTAACTTTTTGTTTATTAGCATAAGAGCATGTCACCCTGTATTATCTGGAAATCTGATACTAACACTTTGACAAATCCAATTACAGTTTAATTGTAGTCTGTGTGTTGGTTATGTTTTGTGTTTTTTTGTTTTTGTTTTTTTAAATGCAGAGATTTAGTATAATTTCATTCTGAACTCTGACAGACTTGCTATAGATTTGAACTTTTAGCACAGGAGAGAAGTGGCTTTTCTGATATAATTAAATTTGCTGGTGCCTTATTAATTTTCTTCTCGCTTACATCTGCATTCTCGTTCTTGAGCTCTTGTCACTCGGTAATTTTCAAAACAGAAAACTAATGAATTAGGAATTTAAAAAGAAATCCCACTGCATTCTTGAACCATCCTGCTGCTGGATTACCCTAGGAGAAGCTGCTAATGATCTGCATGTTTAGAGATAAGGTTTCGTTTCATTTTGACTCCAGTCATGACTTCATTTCTCTGCTTTTGAAGCCGCAGCACCCAGACATCCAAGCAGCCAGCTATATTCCTTACCCAGAACTGTCCTAAGCAGGCTGCATGCCAGGGAAGCTTCCCTGCAGGCAATTGTTCAGGAATCTGGGGATGGTCACAGCAGGAAACCAATCTATTTTTATTCTGGGCCAAATTTTTCTTGTATGATTTTTCCCTCTGTCTTATTCTGGTCCTGCACAAGGATGTGCTAGAATGGGAAGTCTCCTCTTGCAGAGCTGGCAGTGTTGCTCTGCCAGCTGAGCACTGTGTGTGAGGAGCAGTGTGAGTTCTTCTGATGCTCTTCCTCTTTTTCCATATCAGTCTTGTTCTGTTACTGAGAAGGGAGAGTTCTTGAGTACAGACATTTAATTGTAGTGACTGCTGTACTTACAGAATGAGAATGTTATTACCTACTGTACTAATTAAGCTGCCTATTTGCCCTTTGTGGAGCAAAATGAGAATGTTTGCTCTTGATATTATTGTGAGAAGTATTAAAATCCCATAGAAAAGCAGAGTGGTGCTAATTTTGTGCTAGCTGATCCTTGAAGGTAACTGGCTAAAGCCTTGAAAGATGGATGTTAAAATAATACCTATCTTAATGCAAAACTGCCAGTGTTTATATGTTAATGAGGGTAAATGAAAATAATCAAATTAAAATTATATTTTCCTGTTATTGTTCTTCTCCTTGTGCATCATGGAATGAACCAGGAGATCTCACAGATTCAGAGTTTAATGTCAGAAAAGATTACTGCTACCAGCTTGGCTATACAGCTGTTTTACATAGAACTTACAGGTTTACATGTAGCTTCTGGTTTCCTCCAGAATTTGGATGTATTGTTCATGTTCTAGAAAGCTACCTTATTTTCCCTAGAGCTATTTTTCCTTCCTCTATTCAAATTGTTCTGGTCTGCAAATATCTCCAGTATATAATTAAAAAACAAACAAACAAAAAAGAGGCTACATAAGTATCTCTACTGATTTTGAAGTCCTTTTTTAGCTTTCTGTTTGGTACACTGAAAAAATGAGCAGCTTCAGTCATCATTTTTTAGCCACTGAGTCATTTTACTGACTGACCTTTGAGTGTTTTTCAGTGTCTTAGCATTTCATGAAGGGGTAGACACCAGGATCAGGAATGACATTCTAGCCACTATGTTACAATTTCTGTTTTCAGTCAAGATACTTCTCTACCCTTGCAGATGTTACTCTTTTTTAACATCCCAGGAATACATTAAGCACTTTTGCTGTGATATTTACTAAGTGCTTGTGTTGCGTAAGGTATTTATGAGTATTTCAGTCTTGAAATCTATCATCATGTAGACATAACAATGCTTTTATTGTTCTCATCTGCTGACTGCTTTGCATGCATTTTTACTTTAACTGGTTTGGATCAGTTATGACACTAACCTGCATTATTCAATAACTTAATGATTTTTTTCAGTTGAGGTAATTTTTGTTTTAATTCCAGCAGGACCCCTCATCTTTGCTCAAGCTGCACTGAGAAAAGCCTTTCATATTTGCTTTCTCCCAGTGACAGCAAATTGTAAGATCTGTCAGTGAAATTGGTTTTAATCTTTTTATATTGCACATTTCTCAATTCAAGCATTGTGTTGATGTTAAATAGAGATGTGTCATGGGGAGAAAAGAGCCTTGGTCTTTCCTGTACTAAAACAAGTGAACTCTTGCATAGCTTGCAGAAGTAATGGAGGAAATGGAGAGAACTGTTTGTCCTCCAGGAATGAACACTGCAAAAAATTAAAAGGACGTTTTAAAAGATTTGTTTCTGTAGCTCTGCTGAAACATTAAGTCTGTGTAACACAGACCATTTATAACTTTCCTTATTTCCTTATTTACATGTGTTAACATTTGACACTTCTATGTCAAATACACAGTGCAGCCTCTGTATTAATATTGAGTAGATTTCCTTCAGACATAAAGAATGTATCATTACTATACCAAGGCATATTTTCAACATACTGAGTTAAATGTAATACTTCTCTTACTCTTAAGGTGGCATGGAAAATGGCTTTATGTTAAGTGACTTACAGAAATTTATCACTTATGTTCTACCTCTTTGAAAAAAATGTCTTTTTAACTCAAGGGAGCAGGAGGCAGGATTGTTTTGCCTGTAACTTTTGAAATCTCAGCCAATCTTCACCTCTCTAGGTATCAATTGTCAATTCAGTGAGATCTGAAATAATACATTTTTTTCAAAACTAGTCATAATGAGGATGATTTTCCTACTGGTTGCCAGAAAGATGCGTTGTCTTACTATTTAAAAATACTGATTTTTTATTATAACTCAACAAAATGAAATATAGATTTGCCCTAGTAAAATAAAACTAAGAGGAGGAAGCTGTGATGTGTACTAAGAATGCCACGTGACACATGGAGAAATTATGACCATGGTAATGTGACCATTATGATGCAGTTATATTCTCTTAGAGGAGGACAAATGTGATCAAGAAACCCAGAAATCTTAAAAGTAACATTAAATATTATCCCATTTTATGAACACAGCAAAGGGTATAGCAGCTGTGGTGTAGTCAGTTTTACACTTTAGGGAAGGTGGAGAGGTGTCTGCACAGACAGGATGGATGATAATTGGAAAATGGAGCTTAAAAAAACCACCACTGAAATCTAAAAAAGTGAGAGATCTCTGTCCTGTAGCTGAAAAAAACCCCATGATGTTAACAAGGTATATGAAGAAGTTGCATCTTATTACTCCTTGCTTAGTCCATGGTGACTGGAAACATCACAGCTAATTCCATGTGAAGGCAGTAGTGCCAAATAACTCCCTTATGTATAACAGCTCCACAGAAAAGGCTGTAAATGGAAGGAATGTGGGGAAACACAGAAAATATCTTAGTTCAGTCTTACATTATATCATCCACCAAAATTCAGAAAGCAGGTTAGCCCTGCTATAGCCTTTTTATGGCTAGACTGTAAGAGTTAGAAATGATGAATATGTTACACCAGGTATTCAGAGCTGTGGGGTGCAGGTTTATTGATGTTTGAAAGATATACATATAGCTGGGGGGGAGTGTGGATCAGCTGGAAGGCAGGAGGGCTCTGCAGAGGGACCTGGACAGACTGGAGAGTTGGGCTGATTCCAATGGGATGAGGTTCAACACAACAACCCCATGGGGAGCTCCAGGCTGGGCACAGAGTGGCTGAGAGCAGCCAGGCAGAGAGGGACCTGGGAGTCTGGATTGACAGGAAGCTGAACAGGAGCCAGCAGTGTGCCCAGGTGGCCAAGAAGGCCAATGGCATCCTGGCCTGGATCAGGAACAGCGTGGCCAGCAGGTCCAGGGAAGGGATTCTGCCCCTGTACTCAGCCCTGGTGAGGCCACAGCTCGAGTCCTGTGTCCAGTTCTGGGCCCCTCAGGTCAGGAAGGAGATTGAGGTCCTGGAGCAGGTCCAAAGGAGGGCAACCAGGCTGGGGAAGGGATCCAGCACAAGTCCTGTGAGGAGAGGCTGAGGGAGCTGGGGGTGTTCAGCCTGGAGAAGAGGAGGCTCAGGGGAGACCTCATCACTCTCTACAACTCCCTGAAAGGAGGCTGGAGCCAGGGGGGGGTTGGGCTCTGCTCCCAGGCAACTTTCAACAAGACAAGAGGGCATGGTCTCAAGTTGTGCCAGGGGAGGTTTAGGTTAGATATTAGAAAGAATTTCTTCACAAAGAGGGGGCGGACCAGGGAGCTGCACCAAGGAGGGGCCACTGCAGCCACCACCCCCTGAACGGGGCCCACGCCTGGGCTGCTGCTAGCGGGGTGGGACCCCCCCACCCGTACTGAGAAAGTGTGGAAGTGGGGATTACATCCACCTGCAGCGGGGGAACGCCTGAAGGGATCCCTTAAGGGATCGGAACCTGAGGAGGATGAGAAATGAAACTCGGTGTGTGATTAGGGCAACCGGGCTGGTGAAGGGACCCGAGCACAGACCCTATGAGGAGAGTCTGAGGAAGCTGGGGGTGTTCAGCCTGGAGAAGAGGAGGCTCAGGGGAGACCTCATCACTCTCTACAACTCCCTGAAAGGAGGCTGGAGCCGGGGGGGGTTGGGCTCTTTTCCCAGATGACTTTCAACAAAACAAGAGGACACAGTCTTAAGTTGTGCCAGGGGAGGTTTAGGTTGGATATTAGAAAGACTTTCTTTACAGAGAGGGTGATCAGCCATTGGAATGGGCTGCCCAGGGAAGTAGTGGATTCTCCATCCCTGGAGATATTTCAAAAGAGCCTGGATGTGGCACTCAGTGCCATGGGCTGGTAACCACAGGGGGAGTGGATCAAGGGTTGGACTTGATGATCTCAGAGGTCCCTTCCAACCTATCTGATTATATTCTATGATTTCTGCCTGGATTTTATATTTATAAGTTTAGGAATCACTTCAAGTTAAACAAAAAATGGCCCACATATTCCTGGCTGGAACATACATTATTCTTAATACTAGTGACTATTGAAACAGTCATTCAGTATGTCAGCATATTTAGTGGAGTGTAGTACTTGTATTTGAATTATATTTTTAATTTCATAAGATTAAAGGGATGGGTACTACCTTCTTTCCCAGGTAACTTTTTGATACCTTCCTGTTTTTAACTCTTGTATTTTTGTGACTGTGGAAAAATAAGGGCTTCCTGCAATTGCTGTGCAATAGGTAGTGACTAATGGCAGTATGAACTGGAGCCAAAAATGTTGTAATTGCTGATGAGCTAATCAGCATAAATTTTGGACAGGAAGCAGAACGGGGATAAATAAAGTTGTAAATATCTGTCGAGTGTGAAATGTGAAGCAAGCAAGAGATGGCTATTAGGTGACTGAAGGATATATCCATGTATTAAAAGAGGTCAGGACAGATCACAGAATCATAGAACTGGCTGGGTTGGAAGGGACCTCAGAGCTCATCAAGTCCAACCCTTGATCCACTCCCCCTGTGGTTCCCAGCCCATGGCACTGAGTGCCACATCCAGGCTCTTTTGAAATATCTCCAGGGATGGAGAATCCACCACTTCCCTGGGCAGCCCATTCCAATGTCTGATCACCCTCTCTGTGAAGAAATTCTTTCTAATATCTAACCTAAACCTCCCCTGGCACAACTTAAGTCCATGCCCTCTTGTCTTGTTGAAAGTTGCCTGGGAAAAGAGCCCAACCCCCCCCCTGGCTCCAGCCTCCTTTCAGGGAGTTGTAGAGAGTGATGAGGTCTCCCCTGAGCCTCCTCTTCTCCAGGCTGAATGATCTAATGAGAGCCTCTACTTGAAAATGCTTTTGTTCCTCTGTTCTTAGCCTCTAAGATGAAGATACTTATTTTCTTCTACTCTCCCTCTCTCTTTTCCTCTTTCTCTTCCCTTTGATTTACTGATGCTTTCAGGTAGATAATGCCTTAAATTGTACTCTGTCCGGGAGAATGTCCTTATATGGACTGTAATTTTTTGTTTCTAATAATTTGTGAGAAATACTTTAAAAAAGGAAAGCATAGCTAAATAAAAAGCTCACGGTATTGTCTGTATTATTAGTCCATCAATTAATATCAGGAAGAATGGTTACATGTATGTAAAACACATCCAGGTTATTTCAGAAAAGCTCAGAATGCATGCAGCTCTTGAGAATTAAAGTTGAGAAGGCCATGCTTAAACTGGCAGCTCTTAAATATTCAAGAATTCTACTTTCCCCCTTTTCATGATTGAAAAGATGAAACTGTGTCTGTGAAAAATTTGAGACCTTTCAGGGCCTGTTCTTCTGTGTGAGTTACACTCTATTTTTTGTCCACTACAATTCAAAATCAGTGTAGGTAATAGCAACAGACCAAATATGTCTGTATGACTACATTCCTTCTCTAAATTAAAACAGCAATCTCTTTCTTCAGTTAATTTTCAGCATATTGTACTTGTATTGGTGATATTTTTATACTGATTTGCTATCATTTTTTTAATATTGCTTTTTGTGAAGGTTAGGAAAAAATTGTGTATGCAGAGAGTGTTTTAATGATTTGGGCATCAGCCAACGGTGAAGCCATTTTTGCCTGTGGTTTATGACCTTTCCACTATTTTCAAAGTAGCCTTCTTCAGCTTGTACCTGTAATATAACCTTCTTCAGAGCTTTGTTTCAAAACTTAGTCCAGTGTGAATGCACAAGTGTGTATGGACATTCATGAACACATAAGGGTAATAGTTGTATTATTATCAAAAGATAAAGTGTCTGAAGAGTCATCTTTGTGCTGATATAACATGGTCAGGCTTTTCTGTTCCAGTATCATGAACTGGGCCCCTGAAAAATCATTATGCAATCCTCAGAAAGTTTCAGTTATGTGAATTACTGGATCACCTTATTAGGTTTCTTATTTTTCTTTATGACTTAAGACCAAGCAGCAGTAAAAATTGAGAACTTCATGAAAAGACAAGAGTCTAGGAGCTGAGGACTTTTTTAAGGAAACCAGAATTATGGGTCTCATAAAATTCTGAACATTAGCAGTGCTGCCCGTGCAGCTGCCTAGACCAAACATCCCAATGCCTCACCTGCTTTATCCTTACTCTCTTCTCACTTAGGAGGGCTCTTCACAGCATTGTAGTCTTTCTCTAAACTTCCTGTTTTAATAGCAGATAAATTGAGCTTTGAAGGGTTTAGCTGGCAAGATTTTATCTTATTTTCCAAGAAGCTGTTGAAACTGAAATGTCTCTTTTCAGCATGCAAACACTCAGAGTAGTTTTGCACTCATCCTGCATTGCCTGTGATAACTGCACAGTTAGCAGTGTGCAAAATTGTATCTGGGCTTGTCAGTTTTCTAAACAGAACACTGAATTTTGGGAGTTTTTTCTGACTCTGAAATGTTCAGTGAAGTAGCTGTCCTTGGGGGGAGGCAGGGCAGTCAGGGGTGAAGTATGCTGTCTTTTTTTGAGTGGAAAGTGCTTAAAGTCAGGAAGAGTGTGAAATACAGCACACTTATTGTTTTGGAGGTAGGCTACCCATATATCTTACTTAGTGTAAACAATAAATCCAGTAGCATTAAGTTCTTACTTTATTTTTCCTGGAAAGTAAACAACAGCACTTCAAGCTTTACACATGCTAACTACTTAGAAAACAAAAAGGCTAGACCAAATGCAAGTATTGGTAAGAAGTTTAAAAATGATGTGTCAGAAATGAGGCATAAAATGTGAGCCAATTTTAGATGAGTGGCCAGGTTTTTGGTTTTAGGAGTTTGGTTTTTGTATTTTTACTTAATTGTATATTAACTTTTGTGCTATGAAGCAATCTGGGAGCAGAATTCTCTTTCAGAATGTCTTTCTACCCAGCAGTTGAAGCTTTTTTGTGAAGAATGCTATTAAAAAGAATATAACACCAAGACTGCACATCTGCTTCTCATTTCAAAACAAGTCCTTTTACTCTAAGCCTCTGTTTTTTTTCATCCTACCATGAGATTAATTTTTTTTTTCTTCAATAAACAGGCAAGAATAAAAAGACCGTGAGCAAAGTGGGTTACTGTGTATCAGTTACACAAAAGGCTTTAGCAATGTATTAATTTGTCCCTGTGGTGATAATGTGCATCCACTGAGTCATTTGTTCTATTAAAATGCCATCATGTGAAAAATCAGTTGGAGCTCTGGCTCTGTCAAATGGAGAGTGGAACTCAGATTAGAACATCAACCTGAGAGATTTACATCTGTCAGAGAGTATGGTTTTAAAATGTGGGTTCTCCTGGCAGTGTTTGTAACAGACATGAAATACAGAAGGCATGCTACTTTCTGATTCTTCACCTAAGCTCTGAAAAGGGACCTGTGAGTGAGAAAAAGAAAAGAGTTCCTTAATAAATCTGTATTGCTCCAGCTTGCCTTGCTGGCCAGAAAGAAAAATTATGTTCTTCTGGGGTTTTTTGTTTTTTTTTTTTTTCTGCTTTGAAGTTTTCTGTTTGTGAAAATCAATTTCTCCATAGTGACATGTCAGGCTTTTTACATCTGTGGTCAGATAGTAACTAATTTGTAATCAATAATAATACAAGTTATAACATCTCTCAAGTATTTGTCCTCCTGCACAGCTGTTATTCACAATTATCACACATGGTACCAAGCATGGTATTACCACCAAAGAGGATTATTAAGAGCTGAAAAGGCAAACGCATGTCAACCATGGGCCTCTGGGCTCTGCTGGACATGATTGTATAGGAGAAAATTTCATTTCCACACAGCAACAAATTGGGCACTTTTTAAGAATTATTTTGTGCCTATTTTATATCTAGACTGGCTTTATTTCTGATGACCTGCAGGCTATTCCTCTCGTCTCCTGGCACAGGAGTTTGAGATGAGTTTTTTTTTGCTTCGTGCTTTTTTTTGAGTTCTGTTCAGTGGCTTCTGAACAAATATGTGCTGCGTTACATTTATCAGAGGGCACCTGTTACTGAATTTCGTTGTAAAGTTTAGATTGGTGCAAGTTAACAGTGTTCATCTCTTTCATGGTATTTATAGTAAAATTTAATCATCTGAATTGGGAAATGAAGTCCTTGAAGGTGACAAAATGTTCTTGCAGTTGCACCTATATTAAAAGGATTCTTTTATAGTGTATGTCTTCTTCAGTGGTCCCACCACTGCAGGTAGCAAACTAAAGGATGCTGCCAGTCATTCTTTGGCTCCTTGAGATGTTATTCTCTGGGCAATGTGGCTGGAATTTCTGTTTCACAACTAGTTAGCAGCCACTTTTATTCAGCAGGCCATTTCCATTATAAAAAGCAAGTAATTATAAGCAGCAATTTCAAGTTTTAATAGGGTTTTTTTTGATCCTGTGGGTGCTAATACAAGAAAAATATTCTGTATTGTTCTACTTCAGGCTTTTAAGATACTGTGTCTGTAGTCAGATTTGTTACCCTAACTTAAGTTTGCCATTGTCATGCCATGGAAATTCTAGCAGTGTGACATGGTGGAGATTCTATTGGGGGAGAACAAGTTTTTTAATCATTCCATTAAAGTAGCAGTCATATAATGTGTGTTATTTCTACTCAAGTTGCAAAAAACAAACAAACAAACAAAAAACCAAAACAAAATTAATCAGAGTTCACTAGATTCAAAGGTAGTGTATCTTCAACTTGTGGTTTTGTGATATTATTTTAAGAATAATATTTTAAAAGACACTGGGAGTCTTCCTAGCTTCTTCCATGCTAATCATGATACATAGGGCATGTGGATTTAATAGAAGTTCTTCCAGGTGATTCATCCCAACCTAACGCTCAACGCTGTGGATGTCAGCAGAGTCATGCAGTCTGCTTTCTGTGAGTAGGTAACAATTCATTTATAGCTACAGCAGGGAATGTAAAAAGGGTAAGCAGGTCTGTGAAATAAACCAGAGCAGTTTATACAGAGCATCCTGGTACTAACTCAAGAAGCAATACCTGGAAATTTTCATTTCAAGCTTGAGCCACAATTCTTTGTAACTGAGGATCAAGGCATAGTTAGCTGAGTAACAAAAATCAACCAGATTTCAAGGTTGGTAGACTTATTGTATATACTAAGGCTGCACTCAGTTCCCTACTCTTTCCATATTTGCATTTCCTGACCAGCACTTTCTACCATTGAGAAGATACCAAAATATTTTATTGTTGTTGTCCCTGCATGTCTTTGATACGCTGTAATATTTTAGTCTAAGGCTGGGGTTTCATTTTGTATAGTCTGTATATTGTTTCATTGTAAGTTTAAACTACAGGCCCCCATCTCTAAAGTAATATCTCATAACCCCTGTATTATGGTTCCAACAAGTTAAAGCAACAGCAACACTTTTCATAATGCTGATAGCTTTGAGGAATAAGGACAGGCAGGGCTGGGGACCTAATCCATGTTTATAAATCAATGTCTGTATACAGGGTTTGTCCAAGAGCACGATGCAAGAGACAACCTGCACATCTGGTTGTTTAATTAGAATTTTGAATTACTGTTCTGTGAATAGTCATTAAATGTATTTACATATTCACAATGCGATTTCACAATAAATATAATGGATAATACGAAGAGGACACATTTCAAATGAATTCTGGAATTGCCCAGTTCTTTGCATTGATTGTAAATAGTCAGATGAGTTTGTCACAGTGTGTTTACCTCAGGAACAAGAAAGAAAAACCCAAATACATCTTCCTAAGCATTTTTAATTTTTTTTTTTTTTTTTTTTTTTAATTTCCTTTTATCTTTTTAAATTTCTGATTTTGTCCCTGGGTCATTGCACAAAAATATGAAAACCCATGTGTGGCAAAATAAAGATTTACAGTTTGAAGAACAGATTCTCCAGATGTAGTAAGAGAACTTGAAGTGCAGTTTTTATCTTTTTAGCTGGAAAGTGTAAAGTGTGGTCAGAAGGTTCCAAATGTTTCTCTTAGTCACCTATAGCTGTCATCTTCCTTTGCATATAGCTGTGGTTCAAATGATTTTGTTTGTGGGATTTTTTTAAACATTAATCATGCAGCTGATAGACCTGCTGCTGGATGGACACTTTGCATGAATTAGTGCAGATCCAAGTCTGTTTTTACTGGTAAGCTGACAGTCTGTCGGCTCAATATAAATGTTTAAATGAGCTTGAATTCCTGTAGGACACAATATAAACGTTGCTAGTTGTGTTTTCCTGAAGAATACTGTTGGGCTGTAGAAGTTCTCACAATTTTCAGATTTATCTATGCTAAGGATATTTGAGACCTCTAGGAATTGCTAAACTAGAAAAGAGTAAAATTGTTGAAAGTAAATAGTGGTTTTGCTTGAGTTAGATGAATTCATAATGAAACAATTGTGTGTGTGTCCTCCTTTTTCCCTCTGCTCTTGTCCAAAGAAGGGTGAATGGCTTCTTTTGGGGAGCAGAGGTTGTCTGTTCATTTTTAAACCTTGGAATGAAGCTCACTTGGTTGAGTCACCTGTTTCACAACCAAACAGAGAGTCCTTCCAGGGTGTTTTTTAAATTAATTTCCAGAGGAAATTAATTTCACTGGTTCCAGAGAAGTTGTACAGGGAAATGTATCCATCAAAGAATGAAAAATCAGGTGTCTGTTCACAGAAGTCCAGGAGCCAGGATGGCTGATTTGGATGCTTTTCCTGTGACTGGGCACTTACGGAGATGCATTTATTTTTAAGTGCTGGGCTTATCCTGGAGCTTTTCTCAAATACAGCTGTGCCCCACTGTCAGCAGAGGACATGTTTCTGATAAGTCTGAGATGACAGAAGTGCAGTGCTGCTTGTAAAATTGATGTGGTGAAGGAGGACTCATGCAGGGACTTAAAACATTCATGGGGTTTGGCTACACAGGAACAGTGCATGTGGTGGGGAGGGTGAGAGGCAGGAGCAAATCATCAGCTGGAAGAGGTGCAGATCCTGGGTTTTTGAAAGGATAATTCTAAAAAAATAACTCTCTCACACACTGCTTGCTCATTAGCCCCTTCTTGTGTCCTTTGTTCTTGAAGTGACATTGATTTATCTGAGGAAGGTGATAATTGAGATGAAGATGTATCTATTGAGAAAGGCAACAGTGTTTTTGAGAGGACAAGGTTTTTGGCAGGGATTTGGCTTCATGGATTAAGCCACTCCATAATCTCTTGTGAAAAGCTTCCATCTTCACCATATGGTGGGATTCTGGTAACCCTTCTTCTGCCTCTCTGTCCTCAATGCCCTATATACTTACTGACTGCTCCTCTGTATTCAAATATTGTGTGTTTCTAAAGTTCCTGCATGCACACTGCTCTCCTGCTCGAATCTCCAGAGAAAAAGTTGCTTTGCACTCTGTCAAGCTCAGCTGCTCCACCTGTGACACTGGTGGCAGCAGAGCAGGATCTTGAAATATCAGTGGTAGAACAAAACCAGGAAAACAATGGATACTGTGATTGCTCTATGATAAGTTTCTTCCACGTTCTTGTTACCTGCTTACACCAAATTTGCAGAATCCTTTGACATTTATCTTTTCTTTCCTCAGTTTCCATCATCCTTGATTGAAATTAGCTCGTCAAATAATTACTTAAAGTAACATGGTTTGTGGTCAGGGGTTTGAGAGGAGCATAGGCTAAAACCCTCCTCACAGTTCTTGTAGGAGTCAATAAGACTCTCAGAATAAAAAGTAAACTGGGAAAATGAGAGTAGAAAAATAGAGTGTTCTTTAAGGTGCAATAGTCCCAGAACCATGAATCTCTGGAGACAGGGAGGATGTTGGACTTGGACACTGGCTCGGGGAATTTTTCAGTCTGTCCCAGCATGGTTCTTTTCCTTAACTGATACACTGGAACAGTCTTTTACTGTTACTCAAATGCTCCTTTCATGCATTTGCAACTAAGTTTTTCTTCTTGCCATATAATCTGTCTTGTAATAGGTTTTAAAATATGTTAAAATCAGGAAGTCTTAAACCTTACATCTCTTTCCTCTTTAACTCCATCTTTGCCCACTTCAGAAATTTGAGGTGAGAGAAATGATTTTTCTCTGTAATTTTTACCTGTTTACAAAATACAGGCATTTTTCAAGTGTTTAGAAAGACTATACTTTCATTTTGTGAGCAACATATGATGAATCACATTATGGGCATCTTACTTGAAATCCTTTTCTGTTTGTTTATTTGACAGGTCCTTGACCAATATGAACGAGAGGGCTTTAATTTCCTAGCAAAAGTTTTTAATTCTTCACATTCCTTCTTGGAAGACTTGACAGGTCTAACATTACTACACCAGGAGACGCAGGCTGCTGAGGTAAGAAAACACATTTTGCATGTTAACAATCAACAGGTGGAAGTGAGGGGTGCTTGGTTTTATGTTCAGCTCGATAACCATGTCATTAAATAGAATCCATCAGTGGTATTTTATTCACAGGATGATCTACACAAGCCACAGGTATATTCCCTCCACTGAGATAATGTATGTCTTCTTCATGTTCTGGAATTGAGTTGGAGAGATCATTGTTTTGTACAATAGGTGATGGGATGCATGTTGACAGACAGAAATATGTAGCACTATTATTATTCATTTTATTGTTGTCACATTTTATGAAATTACAGAAAAATTTTAAGTGGCAGTTGTTGCTTGACAGTTGTGAATTTATATCAGGAAAGTTCCACGTCATCTAGGAGGGTGTGTTTCCTTGGAAGTGTACACTTGTGCAAGTGTTACAAGTCTTGTATACCAAGAACTGAGGAGAGGGAGCCATGGTAGCACAGAGCCCAAGATTAGCTAAAACCCACCGTACTTACACAGGTTCCTAGGTAAGTTAGACATCAGCTGACATTAAATTTTTATGAAAAGCATTTCTTTTACATAAAACAGGTATTTTATGTTATGTGCTATAAAGAAATACGTTACTGATTTAGGTCAATATAAAATGTAATTATTGTACTGCTTGATTGTACTTGTGTCTGGTGACAGAAGTTGTAATGTGAACTGAAGCTGGGGTATGGTTTGATCTTATGGCCAACAACTGTATCTAAAGAGCTGCAGTATTGAGCTGGTCCCATAAAAGTGAAACAGATACCTGTCTTAATCTTGTATTTTAATTGTGATCTGTAATTCTTACTCTGTTTTCAAATGTCTGTGCTGTTCTACATCTGTAATTGAATTTTGGTGTAGTCAGAGCATGTGGATGTTTCCAAAGTTGGCTTTGAGAGGTGATCATTCAGTCACTGGAGCCCTTGCAAATGCTGTAGCTGTTTTTTCAGCTGGAAATGGCTCAGCAGTGTTACTCAAAAAGGTTTGTGGGGATAATGGTGATTTGGTTCTCTGTTTCATGTTTTAACCTTTTAAAATAATTGGAGCACATGCTGGAGATATTAACTGTGAAATACCTGGAGCATTCTGAAATCACCCTGGCTAGATTAATTTAAATATATATGAGTGTATATGAGAAGGATCCAACAAAGGAAACAAATGGACTTGACCAAGTGCTACTCCTTTACAGTAAAAGCCATTGTAGTCTGATTGCCATCCTTGTCTTTGAGGCTACCCAAGTTAGTAATCTATATTTTTACAGATATTAATTACATTTTGCAGCTTCATAACACATACAGGTGTTTGTTTATAAAGTTTTAGATATATTCTTTACAACAATTAGAGTCTGGTGTGAGTTTATTGCAACTTAATGAAGTTGAGAGTTTGGCCTAAAAAATGGAACTAGTAGGCTTTCAAAAATCTTTGAGTTCACCAATGAAGTTCATGCAGTGATATCATGGCTCATAGGTGGAAAAGGTGGTATACAAAATATTTGCATAGCTAATGCATTCACATCAGCCCAGATACCATTCTTGATTGCTTCTCAACAGCATTGCTGTATTTTTGTAAAAACTCATCTGTTTTATCAGGGTAACTATTTTAATCATCTTGGTAAAGTTTGTTTATGAACAGTAAAGTCCAACAAGCAGGTTATTTGCAGATTCTGGAGTGTGCTTGCTTTCTTTGGATTAAAAGACCTGGATTTTTTTCATGTTTTGCGACTGTTGACTGAGAAACAAAGAGGTGGTTTTAATGTCCTCCACTACTTCCTCAGAGAAAAACCTGGGACAGTTCTTTTAAACAATGTAGGTGCACAGGAGAGAGCCTTAGTAGATTTTCTGGTGAGTTGTTCTTGTATTTTGAGCTTGTTTTTCTCATACCATGCCGTTGGTGCAATTTATGTTGCTGAGTTAGAAGACTGCAAAATGGTATTTCAGGCTACTTCTGAGCTAAAATATAGGCATTAGATTTGGTAAGATCAGTGCTTTTGAAGTTTGATTTATATTTATATGCTTAATACATGGCATTCTAAAAAACTGCAAATCCAGTGACAGAGGTTTCATGAGACACATATGGTGTGATTTGGTAATTGGAATATTTGACTGTTCCTTTGAGAAGTTATTCAGTCTTCTTGCTTTAAAGGGGTTGCTTTTAAAATATCAATTCTAGAAGAGCATTTAATTGAATATTGTGCTCAGAATGTTTTGTTGTGGGCAGAAGAACAAAAGCTTTTGTCATGCTGGTCTTATGCTTCAGAATATTGCATCTGAAGTTGGATCACACACTTAGCCTTTCAGCAGAGTGCATCTCAAGTTGGATGACACACTTAACTTTTTAAAATCACCTAACAAAAGCTTAGCTGATTTCATGAGTTGTGTGTGAGTGCTTTAGTGATGTAAATAGTAAGCTATTTTTTAAGAATTGCTTCTTAGTTTTGTTTTGCTAAAAGGGATTTCTGGATAAGTCGTGTGTTCCAGATGAGTCTCTGTGTTAAATAGAACATTTTTTGGGTGGCCTGAAGCTTCCATGAAGAAATTATCTTTCTGCAGTGCTTAGAATAGACAGCACTGCCCAGGTTAAAGCAATAGAAATTGCAGTAAGATATGGAAGACTTTTAACTTACTAAATAATTTTTAAACTTGCATTGTTCCATTTCCTCTTCCAGTGCTGTGCTGTTGACTTGAGTATTAGTGCCTTCTTGACATACTTTACCTTCTCTTTTTTAAGTGACTGATAAGAATATAATCATAATTCAGAGTAGAAAATTTACCAGATTTATCTTGTTGTTCAAATTTATGCTAACTGCATTGTTTTCAGTCTATAGAACACGTATTACTTCAACATGACATGCATCAGGAAATTATAAATGTTTTGCATGACTTTCCTTAGCATGATGGTTTTACTCAGTAAATAATAAAATTAGCAAATATTTTGATTCTGTCTTGATGTGACAGCAAATTCCAAGCATCTGCTTCCCCACATCTGTCTTTAATTTCGGTTCTGTAGAACACATTTTGTTTTTTAATACCAGTCAGGTATTTATGTACAGCTTCATCAAGAGACTGGGGTGACATGCATGGCTTGGAAGGCCAATAGAAGCTGTGGGAAACTCCCACATCAGCACTTGGACCTTGGTTCCACTGGGCACAGTTCACTCTGGGAGATGCCCAAGCTCACTTAAAAACTACATTTCTGTTTTCCCAATCACTTTGTCTCCTTACTCCTAATGTGAACTCCTCAGCTTGGTGCTTGGTCAGTATATAGTCAATTTTAATAGGTGGGCTGAAAATAGCAAAATCCTATGTGTCTCTTGAATTATTAATCAGAAGCTGGAGGCATTGGTTTGGAGACAGAACCACCACCAACTGAATGACTTCTAGTTCAGAACTTGGCTGAGCTACCTACCCACTGATGGCTAGATATCAAGGTGGAACTCTAAAATCAGCTGCTTTGCTTGCCATGGATGTCAGGCTTAACCCTGCAGAGTATGTGGGATTTTGCAGGTGTGGAGAGCTCTCTTTGTAGTTAAGATAGTCTCATATATCAAGTTTTCATATTCGACAGCTTTCCTGGTATACACTTCATTTCTCTGTGTGAAAGATTAATTTTCACTGATGTGCCACACTTGTGGAAGTAAAACTGACAAATTAATGAATGACACAGGAAGGATTATTCCATAGTTGTGGAAGAAGCACTCCCTTTTGTAAGATTTTTTAAGAAACCTTTAAGGGTGCTTGTTTAATTGTTGGCCTGTTACATCAGGAGCAGCTGCCACTGTTCTCCAAAGCCCAATTAAGCCAAGTAACCAGGCTTATCCTTACTTGAACATACCTGAGTGCTCTTGAAATCACTAAGAATGAAAATTCTATTGAAATATCTAGATAGAAAGAGTGAGCAAAGTAAAATTTTTGCATGAATTCCCTATAGTAGCTGAACTTCTACACAAGACTTTCCCAGCTATATCCATTTTCAGAAGTACAGAAAGCTAATTTTTCTCCGTTCTTAATAAGAGCTAAGTAGAAATATATATTCTTTCTTTCTATTTAAATCCCTAAATTACTTTGATGTTTAGGAAACTTAAATATACTTCCTGCTTTCATCAGGATGAAAGAATAGCATAAAATAAATAAATAAAATTTTCACTTTGACTGATTAAAGCACAAGAAGTGGTAGGACTCTTGCCATCTCAGAGAGAATCAAAGAATTTTGAAAGAAATAAAATCTGAACCAGAGGCCAGATATTGGTGTTAGGCGGTCATGATGTCTCTGGTTTTTTACTTCAGTAATTTTGTACTTTGGGTTTTTTGTCACTTATTGTCATCTATAGTATGGATAGTTTCTCTGACAAGTTCTTGCAGTCAGTGAATGAACCCTATTTGGTATTTGCAAAATCTCCTTGCTGTGCTGGTTTACTGAACAATGCAGATTACAAACAATGCAGATTAGAACTCTTATCCTACAGAAGGATAGGATTGATTTAAAACAAAAAACTGAAAAACCCAAATCAAAATATAAACATGCTAGTGACACACTGAGTTATTTAAATAGAAGAAAATATAAAGAAACCCTCTTTGATTCTGATTCTGCACTTATTTGAAGTTTGTGCCTAACCATTTTTTAAGCCATTCCTTGGGGAACAGGGCTTATTTGTATAAGAGGCAGCTGGTATTAAAAGTGAACTTTGTACTTACCCAAATTTGGAAGAAAATTCAGAATTTCCAATGTGCTTTGCTATTAAAAATATCCTTCTTGTTTCTGATTCTACATTATATTACCCTAATGTATTTGATGCTGAATAAATAACATGAATAGCAGAAAACAAACAAACAAAAAAACCCAGCAATATTATGACAGTAAAATGCATAACTTTACATATTTTTTTTAACCAAGCAGTACTGAGAATTTAACTTCACTTGATGGTAAGAAAATCTTCCACAAAAACAATACTAGTGGGTCGACCAAAATGAGTATTTGACACTTTTCCATGTCTGTAAGGTTTTTGCTTTTCCTTCATGTTTTTAATCTGCTGCATTTCAGGAGAAATTCACTTTGACAGATTCAGGCCTGCCCTGGAATCTCTTTTTTTAAGAGATTAAGAGATTAGTCTGTCTTTCAGGAGGTGAGTTATTTTTTTCTTTCTGAGTTTTCTCATGATGTCAATTAGTGTCATCATTTTTGTTCATTCATCAAGCAGTATTTCCCAGATCTTTAAATAATGGTAATTTTTTTCTGAAAAAGCAAAAAAAAAAATTAAAAAATATATGCTGCTGAACACAGGCCAAATGAGAAACGAGTCTTGGTTATGGCAGATTTAAAAATGTATGTAAATTTCCAGTGCTTTCTCCTTCTGCTTTGCTACTACATGCCTAAAATAGATTTAGTAAGTCTGTCCTTTACCACAATGCTCTGCTGAATCTGTAGTGGTTCTACTGTTGAAATTTTTCCAACAGAGGTAATTGTTACAGCAGCACAAAGTTGTTCAAACTAAGTTTGAACAGGCACAAATGTGATCTTTATGATGATGCCTATGATGAGCTTTGAAGGAATATCTGTGAAGTCTTTCCTCTGTTTCATACCCAAACATGATGTCATTGTCTTTCCCCTGATGACTTCACTGATAATTTCCATTATTGTTACTAATAATACTCAAATGCCTTTCCTAGGAATTACATCAGCCACCAATGTGCACAAATGCTTCTATTTTGTGATACATTAGAATAAAAGTATTCATCCCTTCAGGACAGGGAAGGCCACCTGCAGTCCTTGGAGTTACAAACATATTTTCATCAGACAGAACTTGCTAATGTGTGAATTCCAAACAGAGATTTTAGAAGTGAGGGCAGGTTACTCATATCACTTGGGATGAATAAATCTACCTTGTCATAAACCTCCTATGTTAGCTTATCTCAAAGCCATGAACTTCAGTAAACTACAAAGCCATGAACTACTCTTTCAGTAAAATGAGCTACTGATCAGCTTCATAGATTGATAGTTTTATTAAATTTGTATAGCTGTTAGTCAAATGAAACCCTGCAAACTCAAATGTAAGAATACTTGGGGGCAGAGATAGAGAGAACAACTGCTCTGTAAATAATTCATTTTTTTGTATTTAGGCTGCTGTTGGTATCAAGCTCTGTTTTTTGTTTGAAACATCAAAAATGTGGAAAAAAATTAGACTTAAGTCACTGAAAGAAATTGAATTAATGGCATTTGGGTTAGTAGCAGGCTGCACTTTAAAAAAAAAATATATATTAAGCTCTGAATTGCTGTCATAGTGCCAAAATGTTGATAGAATTTAAATCTGTCTCTTTATGAAACTGCACAGTAAGTTTTGCATGGCTATAAAATGGGAAGTTCTATGAATAAATTTATAATCTCATCAGATTTTATGTGAAGAAAAAAGCTATGCAACAAATAGCAGCTAGTGCCTCATTCTATATGAGCTATAAAAAAAAAAAATTAGCCTTAGTAATATAGCACCTTTCCAGGTGCTACAAAACTGCTGTAGCATTAACATGTAATCTGTGTTCTGCATAATGCCTATGCAGCTTTTGAGTACTGGCTTGTGTAGGTAATAATTCAGGATTTGTCTGTCCTCATTATAAACAATATTGATAAGTTAGGAGTGTTCAGTATCAGACCAGAGGGCTCAAACTGTCTGTGCTTTATGATGTTTTCTGTCCTAAAAATAACAGCACCTCAGTTGCAAAGGTACATGAGTTTTCTTTTGTATTAATTATTTTAATTGCTCTCATTAGATCAGCATCTAAACAAGGAGTATTTGAACATATGAGGCAATGCTGTGATTTGTGCCATGGCAGTAAATATTAGCTAGTACTTTATTTTAGATTTTAGAATAGTAATAGTTAATCAAGGATATAGCTTGTACTGAAGCAGTAACATCTGAAAACTTTGTGTTGATGTCTTCAGAAACTAATTGGGACTCTAAGGAACTTTGTACACTGAATTACATTTTTTACTGTTGTTTTCCATACCCCAGTTTTCACAGGTAGTGTAATGATCCAGTACAATGAATTAGCATTAATACAACTGAACAGGTTCAGTGTTCTGGAATAGTTTCTTTGCCAGTAGTTGACATTACAACATACATGTACAGTTACAACTGACTTCTGTAACTGAAATGACTGATCTGGTGAGTAGGAACTCAGCACTACTAAGGCATCACCAGAATTTGAGGCACTGGGGGACACAGCAATTTGAAGTCTGTGAAGGATTCATTAAAATTGTTATTTTTAAGCAGCTAATGAGAAAGCAGTGAGGACCCAGCTGCCAAATGTGGTAGGGAGGGACTGAACAAGAGTGGTTGGTTGGATTTAATTTTGTTATTTGTTACACATTTCATAATGTATATATGATATAAATAATCTAATGCACCTGTCTGAAAGAGAGCATTGGTCCTGTTCACTGTTCAAATGGCCTTTGAGCAGTGCTGCTGCCAAATCCTCACATCCCTTTTAACATACGATAGCATATTTTTCTGTTCTGAATGCTGTGATAATATTTGGCATTTTTGGTGGATTTAGGGTTTCTGTGGCTTCAATTTCTTAGGCAAGAGCAAACTGATGGAAAGGTGTAGGAGGTGCTGTAGCTAAGTCCTTTCATGCCCCATTGGCAAAGATTCAGGTAGTCCCTACTGCTGGCAGTGCCTGATCTGCAGGGTGAATAACAGGACCTGACTGTAACACTGGTAAGATTTAACAAAAATAAATGCCATTGAAGTCACATTGTTTAGTGAAGATAAGAGCATTAATATGATAAAAGTAAAAAACCTCTCAAGAATACTCTGTTTCTTATGCAAATTCAAAAACCCCTGAAGTAAACTTTTTGGGAATAACCATCTAACATTTTAGTAAACTGCACTGATTAGACATTCATTTGATGGTTCTGTCATTAAAAAAGTAATTTTTTAACTGGGGTAGAGACCTGATTTTCTCTGTAACTGCAGCACTAACTGTATGTGGTAAGCAAAAGGAGAATTACCAAGTGATTAGGATATTGGTCCTGTAGAAAGAATGCCTTAATGCTTCCCTCTGCTCTCAGCTTCTTTCTCTGATGCTCCACTGTTACTGAAATAGGGCATTTTTATATCAACAAAGAAAAAAGCAATACAATGTAAGCTGCTTAAAATTCAAGTTGTGTAAAGGAAAGGGCTGGGTAAGCTAAGGCAGCTTAATGGTAAACCTCTCTGCCCCCCAAAATAAATTCTTCTGAATTCTTTTGCATTTTCATGTTGTAGTAATAAAGACTGTAAAGTTATCAGCTGTCCTGGTCCCCTTTTGCACAGCGTGTACCAGAAGGTTCCCAGGTGTCCTTTACATTTGAGACCCATCCAAACGACCCATCTAGATGCATCCCACCTTACAATGACTGAAATGCTCTTCAAAATTACTGTGTATTTGAGTTCTTTTTGTTCTGCTAACTTAATACTTGATGTCCTGCTGTAAAGAAGCCCAGAGGAACTGTGTCAGTCTGAGTAACAGAAAGAACAATGTTCATAATTCCTGAAGTAACCTCAGAAAACTGTATCTATCTTCAGAATGCAGTTCTCTATGGGAATTCTAGTGAAGACCTGTTAGTCAGTAAGCAAGAAACTGAAGTTTATGAATTAATGCTTAAAATACTGGGAAGGAACAAGTGTATATCTGGAGATAAAACATGATCCTCATAGTGAAGGGCTTTTCAGCCCCCTTTCTTTCCCTTACTAGGATGCTGACTTTTATTTTGTCTTTGCTCTAGCCAGTTTTCCCTCCTTCTTGGATTTAGGATTAGACAGGTGGTGAGGACAAGAGTTGCATTTCCCAAAATATTTTTATTTTATTTTATTTTATTTGAGGAGTTTTTATAAAAACAAGACTTTCTTTTGGGCTAGGTCACAAGTTTGAACAAGGTATATATTGCTAAAACAGTATTTGGTAAATTAGGTTTATAACCTGCATTCTCTCTCTTTTGTTTTGAGTTTTGGACTTGTTTTCTTTGTTTTTTTTTTGTTTTGTTTTTATGTTTTTTTGGGTTTTTATGGGTTTGGTCATGGGAAAAGGAAACTTCTAGAGAGATTCTCAAGCTACGTTGACTGCTTTTTCTCTAAGGAAAAATCTCCAGCAAAGGAGGGAGAAGCAAAGTAATTTAAGGATTAAGTATCTTCCAATGTATTTGTTAAATTGAAGAATGAGTAGACTATTCAAGATGAGTTCTGTTATTGTCATGTGATGAATAAGATATTAAACAACACAGATAAACATGATGATAAACTTTGTTTTATAATTAAGAACATAAATCACACAATGTGCAACTTAGTGCAAGCAAACAGTTGCAGAGTATATGGGCCCCTGTGGGTCATTTGAGTAAGAAAAGAAAAAAAGTTTGCTGCTGGACAAATTACTACCAGATGCAGATTTCAATAAACACATACTGTTGTGGCCTTACCCAGAGGTGCTATGAATTTCTTGAGGCAAGTCTGCTCTGCACTCACTGAAAGTCTGAATGTTCATTGAGTTACTGTATTGTGTCTGAGTACACTCCATCCCCCTGGTTTTTAATGCACTCTCTTCATCTTCTAAGCCATTAAATGTCCACAAGAGTGCTTAACTCCTCACTGTGGTTTGTGTTCTTCTGACAGTCCCTTGTTTCCTCTGAAAATGTCTCAAATTTTTTCTGAAGGCATTGGTAGAGTTGTGTGAGAGAACTTGTCCTGTCCATTGTCACAAAGACCAAGTGCATTAGTATTTTGTTATTGCCAGCATGTAATTTTTTACTACAGGACCTTTCTGTACAAACAGTAGGAGGTTTTTCCCATCCTTGTGAACTACTGATTTTCCTGTCAATATAGGTGGAACTAGTAAGTGGTAATAAATGAAGCTGATTACAGTGCAAAGAGTTGTTGAAAAATCATGCATGAAAAACCAAGCTTCTCTTTAATGACAGTGATTGCTAGTTTACATTCTCATGACAACCAGAGGAAACTAAGCATCACAAATTTTAATTACAAAACAACAAGACCTACTCCTGCAGGGAAATCTAATTTAGAAAACCCTTTGTAAACTACTTCTCAAATTTTAACAATGTCTTAGGGTTTCTTTCTTTCTGAGGATGATTGTTTGAAGATCTACATCTATATTGTTACTGTAATGCAAACACTGTTGGCTGAAGTTGACACTAATTTTTACAGAGATTTATAAAACAGGCAAAAAAATTAGTACTAACCTAGCTCTCACTGGCCTGAGTTTTCTTGGTATGTGATTCTGAATATTTTTCTAGTATTTCACTTCAATGAACATCTCTATGAAGCACTCATATTTCCTTTGCCTTATTTTAGTTCAGGTTCTCCTGAAGTTTCCTTTTTACAACATCTTTTCTTGAACACATTATAACTTGGCTTCTAGCTGAAGTCTGCTATGCAATATACTTGTTTTTATAGAATTGGCTGGAGTCCTGGAGAGACCACCTGATAGCTTAGGAGTGATAAAAATTAATGACCAGTTCCATAGTTAGAACCCAGTTTTGATTCCAAGATTATCCTATTTGTGCCTCAGGAGGTAAGGGTTGCTTGTCTTATCACTTCAGTGATAATTTTTCCTTAACTGTGACTCCTCTTAGTTGATTTAAGAGCAATATGATGAAAAGTCATGTCCTTGTAAGTGGAAGTAGAAGTATTATTCATATGATAAAAATTTTGCCCAGAAAAAAAATTTTTATTTTTATGTTTGGAGAATAGAACTTTAAAAAAATATATTTTTTTTGTCTTAATTTCTGGGGGTTTTTTGTCTCTCAATTTTTAAAAACCCCACTGTAGATCTTAATTGGCATGCTTCAAATTAGCAATGAGTTGATACTTTGACTAGGCATTGAGTCTGGGACACTGAAATTGTAATTCACATGTGATATTTCCTGAAACAAGGGCAGCTTGTGAGTAACTGAGTTTGCGATTTTCATACGTGGGAAGACTTCTGTCCTACAGGTGTGATGGTATTTTTAAAAATTATTTAGTTGTCATACAGCAATGTTAAAACAACACAGTATTGTTGAATAAATATGAATGGCTTTGATACGGGGAAAATGCTAGACCTTGAAATCTAACTATGTACTCTTCAAGTTAGGTTGAGTTTGCATGCCTCAGTATGAAGTGCAAATCATGGATAAAACATGAGCAAGAACCTATATGAAGTATTATTTGTTTTGTCTTTAACTTTCACAACATGTTAACTCTGTCAGTGAAGGCAAGTTGGCCACATGCAAACCCTAAGACCTTCTTGGGAACTCTGAATACCCTGAGCATGTGAAAAATGAGGATCATATATGGCACGTAGTCATTTGTTTCCAGCAGAAAACAGCTACATATACCAGACTTTGGGTTAGATGAAAAAGTTGCCCAGAGGAGCTGAGAACTCTCTATCCTCACAGCTGCTCCAGAGCAGTGTCCTCAGTTCAAGCACCATGCACTGATTTGTGTTTCAGTCCTCCTGGGACTTCAGAGCAGCCATGCTGATAGTGAATGAAGGTATACAGGCAGATGTTGTCTTATTACTGAAGTGTAGCCTGTTGCAAAATTATTATTTAATGGCACCTGGCTCTCTGATAGCACATTAAGACAAGAAGTGAATAGTCTCTTCCAGTTAAAACACAAAAGTAAACATAATAAAACTAGTCTGTGCAGAATGAGCTTTAAGCCAATTTCTATATAACAGAACTAATTTTGCAGAAATATTCTGTATGTGCAAGTGTCATCTTAAAATACAGGTTCTGTGTAAGTACTTAATATACATGAAATAAATTTCTGTAATTTTGCAGTACTAACTCAACCCTACCTGGCAATGAATTTGCTCCTCTGCAAGTTGAGTGTGAAATGACGTAAGCCAATAATTATATACAAAAAATATCTAGCTAAGGAAAATATACATACTGTGATTTAGATGTAGATAACTGCTAAAGTGCTTATTTATTTTTCTATAGCTAGAGTAGAAAGATCCACAAACACAGGGAAGGGATGCACAAGTAAACCTGTAAAGAATTAAATAATTGCTTTCCAGCCTCTCAGGGCAATAGGGTTTAAGAGATATAGTTTTAAAGGGTTAGGATGTTGAAAAGTTTATTTATCTAGTGTCTACTGAGTCACTGTGCCAACAACAGCAAACCCAGAATACAAGTTAAAAAGACAAAGAGAACTACTACTGGAAGAGAATATGAAGGCATAACAGAACTATTTAAAATTATTACAGTACACAGATAGTTTTGCTAATTTTCGTCATTGTTTAAAAAAAGAAAAAAATCTTCTAAGTTCTAAATTCTATTTGTCTTCTCACTTTGTGTAATTGTAGTATATGAAGTTTGCCATCCTATGACTCATTCTTCCCACAAATACTATTTCTTTGAATAGCCCTTGTAAAAACATGCATTTCATATAAGTTGGCAATTGTGTAGACTTTCATTCTTCCTGGGTGAGTGATTTATATGTCCTAATCTCTGGATATTCTTCTGCCACACAGGGTGCATCCCAAAACAGTGATACTGCTATATCTGTGCTGTTACTGTGCTTGCATTTTAGAGAGAGTCAAGTTGGTTGGTAGGGTATATCAGTCACTGAAACTAGTTCAGTTTATTTCTCCATAGGCAATAGTTTTGTATATAATAAATTCTGATGTATTGAACTTCTTCTCAGGGACAGTCATGGAGTTGAGGCTTGATTTTAATTCTTTGTAGAATTTAATGATGTAATGGACAGAGAAGGGGCAAATACAAAATAAAATATATTTCCAGTCTCCAACAGAAGCCTCTTTGCATGACTTTGGCTCACGACAAGAAATACTAGAATTAATGTTGGAAGCTAAATGACTGAGGCCCATTCAGAAAAGAATTCAAAAGCTTCTGGTTTAGCTTTCATGTGTGACTGACTGCTGGGCTGTCTGTTTTAACTTTATCAGTACAGGCAGCCATAGCTGTATGCTAAAGAACAGCCAGAGCTGTAGGCTTTCCTGCTGTTTTCACAATCCTTCACATTTTCTCTGATGGCATAATGAAACAGGCTAGTTCCTCCAGCAGAATTCTATACTGAATTCTATATACTCTGAGCTTGTCCAACTGTGCTAGCACATACTGACAGCAGCACACATGTATATTGATATGGTCAGGATCCTCTCCAGCTGTCTTTGGTTCCCCAAAGAGAGGGGTGGAATAACTGGGGACAGCCTTTGGACTGAGTCCAAACTGTAAAACACAGACTTAGACTTTTAGATGGGTAATTAAATACTTCAAACCCTGCCTTTCTTGGAATTACAGGTGTTGGGTAGGGGTTGCTTTCTTGATGTTTCTGCTTTCTGGATTTAGCTAGAGTTTAGAATTTGGGTTAGGATAATTTATAGCATTTAATATGTAATTTTATATAATTCAATATTTACATTTATGCTTACAGATTGTATTTGGATTACTCAACAAACTGAAGTCTTGATTGTAGCTAAAACATGTAGATAAAGTTCAAGGAGCTGACTGAATTTTCTTTTTATGCAGTGGAAGTTAGAGATGGTTATTGGAAAACTGGGAAACATGCTGTTAAAGGTATTTTTAGTTAGCTTGAGGCATAAAGGTTACAAACATGATTTTTCTGCTAAGTGAGGTTAAACTCAAAGAAGACCAGTCATAAAAAATTACCACTTTTTTTAGTATAGCATTAGTGCCATCTTTATCTCATAAGTAGTAACTAGTAGAGGATGCTAAATGAGTTTTCAGGATAATACAAGAAAAAGTTTAGTGTATTTAGAAAACTGATAGGATTTAAGCTCACTTATGAAAGAGAAAAAAAAAATCTTGAGTTTCTAAATTGAAGAATTAATACTGTGTGCATTGAGCCTTTTGCTGTTAAAGGAGAATGATGTTCCCCATCCTAGCATAAAATCTGCTATCCCTTCTGATTGTAAAGTGGGATTTTTCTTCACAGTCTTCTGTTCATAAGCAAAAGCGAAAAACTTGTGGCAGAAGAAGTTGCTCATGGAGTAGATTGCCCGTTTATAAATGTTACTTTAATATGAAGGGATAAGGTAATAAAGCAATAGCCAGAAAGATGCAATGTTTGACTCCAGTGTAAAAAATACAACTTCACAGTCATGATCTTTATTGTACTTAAAACCAAACAAAAAACTGGAGGGGAGGGCTCTGACTAGTGTATCTGTTTCAGGAAGAGTATCAGGAGTAGTCTGATTTTATATTTAAATATAGGTCTGATTAATACTTCAGGCATGCAAGAGAGCTATAACATTAAGACTTGTTACTATAGGGAGATGCTATTACAGGCATCACAAGACTTGTTAAACAAGGAAACATGATTACTTTGGATTAAAGAAGTTGCCAAAGGCTTGAAGGATTTATATGTTCTGCCACTTTGACTTATATATAATTTCATTATTTGAAAATGTTTACATCTGGAATTAATGAATGCTGATGAAGTGAATCAGCAGGTTTGACAGCTTTTAACCAGTGCTGAGTGAATGATGGATTTTATTGTAGTATTCTTCAAGTCTCAAAATTGCTAGATAATTTACATAAAGTAATAAATCGAGCATTTGCACAGAGAAATAAAACTAATTATTTTTAATTGGAGTAATGTGCATCAGAATGGACATCAATTGAAGCATATTTCTAAATGGCTTTATTGTTCATATGCATATGTGAGAGGAAACAAAATTGTGTTTGTGGAGGTGTCTATGGTCTGGATGGTGGAGACAAAAATGGTGAGAGCAGCATCTGCAAAGCTTTGAGGAGAAAGCCCAAGGATGAGGGAGAGCAAAGCCAATGGATGGGTCATGTGTGTCCAAGCAAGACAAAGCCTGTGTACCATCAGACATTCAGGCTGTGCTGTCCTGGGGACAAGAAGCTTGCCAAGTGTTGCAGTTTGAAAGAGCTCTGAAGCTTGTTGAAACACTAGGTAGGGTGAGTGAGTTTTACATGTTCTGGGTTTGAGGGGCATAGAGGAGTTTAGAAGAACAGAGCCACAAGCAAAGAGGAAGTGTGAAAATGTGGCTTTAAAAACAAAGGACTTAAATTTATCTTTTTTCTGCAGCATCCCCCAAATGTAGTCATGCTAGTAAAATTAGAAGAGACAGTGAAATATAAATTCATAACAGCACTGGGGTGTGCTGGGCTGCTGCAGTCTCTCTTTTGTGTGAATCAAGAGTTCAGTGAATGCCTGTCACATCAGTTTGATCGTTCTATTAATCTCAGCTGCATCAAGTTGGCTGCATTTTAACACTGCCAGAGCCTGGAATGCCATCCAGTCACTTATCTAGACAGCTGCATTCCAGTCCATTCTATGAAATCTGTAGTTCTGCAAAGATGTTTCAAACCAATTATTTTAACAGCTGGCTGATTAGGAATTACTTATTGGGTTGTTCAAATTAGCTGAGCAGTCATCATTTGCACTTGTTACCATGATGCAAAATTAGTGTTATGTGTGTTAATGTGAGTATTAGTAAATCTGAATGAGAAATGAGCAGTATCCAGTGATTAAAGGCTTTGGAGTTTTGAAATAGTCTTACAACATTTGCTCCTTACAAGCAGTACTCTAAAAAGAAATATATAATGGCAGAAATTGTTCTTGAGTCTCATTTGACTGTCCCCTTTAATGTGACTCAGGAATTTAGTTATGTTAAAATATGACTAAGTCCCTTTTGCCTTTGAGGTGTAGACCTGGATGAAATCCATTATGAGGCTGGATTTCAGTAAATGGGAAAAGTTCTTTTGCTGTCTTTTTAACTTTGAATTTGGGACAAAACTACATCAAAAGCTGGAATAGGTTCCTCATCTCACTAATTCATGATCAGGTGTTTGGGTTTTTTTTCTCTGATTACTGAATTAAGCTTTCAGCACTAACAGATCATGCCCTTGCAGAACAAAGCCTATAATTCTTCATGTATATTGGTTTTTGTACCTTTTGAAGCATAGTTTTTCTGGCTGTGGAGTGAGTCCCTGGGTAGATACAGCAGAGAGTGAAAAAGAATCCAGGTGCATACTTTACAGTTAGGGTGACTGCTTAATATGCACCAGAGGATTTGAAAGTGCTGGATTAACTCCTGCTAGCAGTGTGCTCTTTGGGTTATTTGTTTTATGTAATGAAAAGTCAGGTGTGGTTCTGTCACAGCATGCCCACGTGAGTAGGTGGGAAGGACAGGGGAGGATCTGCCAGAACTGGATGAGTGCTGCTTCAAACCCAACCCACCTGAACACTGGGCATTGGAAGTGGATGTGCCCTATCATTCAGAGGGCAAAGGAGTGTCTGTCTGCAGAGTCAGCTGTGGGGAAAGTGTTTTCTGAGCTGACGTGTTGGGTGCTGACATGCCAAACCTATGTTCCAAATGGCATTGACATCTCTTCACTTTTAATTTCTTGTTCCTTGCTGTATGGAGCACCACAGAATCAAAATCTTAAAAAGCTAATGATCCATTCTGTCTGTCTGTCTTTAGAGATGAAGGTCAGAATGGCAATGATCTCCTACCAATATTATATGTTAGTTGCAATTAGGAAAAATCTGTTAGTCCATGGAAAACAGCAGCTGAAATATATCTTGTCTTGCAAGACTTCAGCTATTTTTTCTCACTGTATCCCACCCAAAGGTATTTTTAAAACTTTGTGGTTGAAGGCAGCTTTTGTTCTCTCCCTTGTGCTTACATTGACATAGTCACAGATGGTACTATGTGAACCACTATTATTGCTTTTCTCTTAAATGCTTTCCTGGTTTCCCTTTTGCTGTGGCAATTTTTTTGTTATTGTTGGGAGATGGAACTATTTCATTCATGGGCCACAAATGTTTTCTTTTAAGTATTCAAAACGTCTCATCTTTCTATTGTGTTTTACCAGTTTACTATAAAATGCTCCAGTTCTGTTCCAGTATAGTTTTGCTTAAAACTTTCATTCCTGTTATTTTAAAAATTTTCTCAGCATTGCTTTAGTTTTCCAAGATGTATCATCACTGTCATTTTAGCCATGAAGTTCTGCAGTTCACTTGGTATTTAACTGTATAATACTTCTTCTCTCATGACCTCTGTTCCTCTCTTCCTGATTACTCTGCTTGATTCATAGCTGTCTGCATTAGCTTTGAATATCTACTTTCCATCATCTGTATATTTTATTTTAATTGTGATCTTATGATCTACATGCTTTGAACTGAAAATGGTGATCTTTGACACTTTCAGACTGACAAACTTACTTTATGCTATTTAATGGCAAACTCTCTGAATGCACAGTTCTAGAATCCTATTATATTTGTATTATTTTATTATAATAGTAATAGAAAGTTGACACAGGCATGCTTAGAAACAATTTGCTTTTCAGTAATGGAGTTGGTTTTCTAGCAGAACACCATGCAAAAGCTCTGTTTGTAAATGGTTCTTTCTTGCACTTCTCTTGAGTCAATTGTCGTGACAAAAATTCAGAATTTTTCTTCCTTTTTTCTTTCACAGTAATCTGGGTAAATAAGTAATGTGGCATTTGTTCTATTTGTTTCATTTTCAACAACTGCCTGGCAACATAAATGAATTACATGGGTAGTTACTCTGAAGCTGTTAACTGCTTTATATTCAAATTCACTTGGGTTTGTATTAAAATATTTAAATTTTTCTTTACAAAGACTGGTACTTAAGATTAGGATCAAGTCCTGTCTTTGGATTTCATTTGTTCTCTTGAGCTCCTCTGTGTGTGAGATGGCATGCATGCTTTTTTCTGGCTTCACAGAGCACTTGCCTTGCCTCAGTGTTTATCCTTCTTTACCTATAAAGGAGTCTGGTTGATTCCCCACTCTTCGTGTACAAACATGCATCTTCTCATGGCTGTGTTCCCATGTAGCAGTTAGAAATTGTCAGGACCTGTTTTTCTTGACTGTTACATATCAGGTGTAATTTAACAGTCATTTGGGGGAAATTCTTTCAGTCCATTGCCCCTTGCCAGCAACCTTCTTCACCTGGGGGACAGTTGGTGCCTGGAGTATTATTCTCATATACATCCATTGCCAAGTCCTAGATTTGGCAATTAAACATAAGAAGTTACATTTTAAACACTAATATTTATATAGGAAAAGCTTGCTTTCTCTGTTTTTTTTTTCTCTCTCCTTGTTTTACTTCTTTCTACCCAAGGCCAGTATTTGATTTAATGTAATTTCATGGATTCCTAAGGTAAATTAAGGCTATCCATGTAAGAGTCCTTACTGCTTTAGATGCAGAGCAACCTCTGACTTTTTTTAAAGGAATTGTTCTATATGCATTGTCAAAATGGTAGTGAGTTGAGGTATGAGTCAGTCCATCTGTTTCTGGTCTGTACATTTTCTAAAGGCTTTGTATCAGGGCTTTCTATACTTTTTCTTAGAGATTTCTTTAATTTCATATTTTATGTGTGCATGCTAAGTAAATTCAGCAGAATTCCAGGAAAAGGGTGAAGCAGGTAAAAAATCCTCATTGAAGCTGTTGCCTTGCAGTTATGGAGTCTTTTGTATTAAAATTCATGTCAGCCTTGTAGGTCACTACTTTGTTCTTTTGTTGCAGGCTGGAGCATGCTGACATTACTAACAATTCCCGTGTAGGTTTTCACCTCCACATACACACAAAAAAGAGGAGCCCCTTCTGCTACTGACTGCTCATACAGTCAGCTCTCCTCTCTCTGCACCTTTATAGGCTGAACAGAGCAGCCACCTAAGTGAAATAGAAATGAAGTGAAATAGAAATGAAATCAAATGAAATAGAAATGAAATGAAATAACAGAGAGAAGTTTGTCACTATTGCTCTCACCATTGACTTAAGCACGTTTTAAGTCTAGCTTTTATCTCTGGCAATTGAATATCTCTTCACAGAAAAATACTGGAAGTTCTTGGGAATTACAAAGATATGAAGTCTCTAGCCAAATTTTCTCTGGCTAAGCAGTGACAAAAGCTGACAGTTGATCTGAGTTTTATGTGATGTTTATTTCTTGTAGAGAACTACTGTTCACTCTGAGATCATCAACATTTATTTCAACTAGGATTCAACATTAGATTTTCATTTCCAGAGTTAGAGTGTGAATTCTCAGTTATAAAAGACTGATCACATCATAGCTGAGGTAGTTCATCTTGAATTTGCAATTAAATTAAATCCCAGTATATTAGTAATTTTAGCAGAATGTTCTAATCCAAAATGAAAATCAGATGTTCTTCATGGAAATAGGGAAGTCCAGACAATGGGTATTGTATTTAGGTTACAAGACTTGTGTTCTTTTTTAATTTTCATTGTTTACATTGTAGGCAAGTCTTTGCTCATTTTAAGAAATAAAAGTTTAAAAACATTTTTTTAAATTTCTAGACAAAAATATATCTCTTGAGTTGTATAAAATATTAGGTCCTTTGGAAATTCACTGCCCTCATAAAGGGACTCCTGGTGAAGGAGGAATTTTTATGGCTCCCTTAAAAAACAATTGCATGCATTCCACAAATAAACAATGCATTGATATGGTGGGGACGACATTTTTATGAGTCTTTTAGAATAATTTGTTCTCCAGTGCTTCTTTCGGAATGGCATTTTGTAATTTTTAATTTAATTATAGTAAGAATTCTCTTGTACCAGCAGAGAGAGTAAAGCTTTGGAGCATAAATGAATGCTGCTCCAATTAGCAAGTGCAGATACAGGACCAAGTATGATGTTGTTTCATTGATTTCCATAGGGTCTGGAGGAAGAGCCACAGCAGATCTCTTACATAGGCCAGCTGCTATCTTTCTACTACTTCTTGCATTTCGCAATTATTTTGTCAGTTTTGATTTTTTTTTCCTCAACTAGTTTTTCCTTCTGTATTTTTCATTAATAAATTTCACATGTGATTTTTTGTTTTCATTTTGTTTTTCTTGTTTCTTTCAGGGCTGTTTTTGATGAATAGTTGACAATAATTATAATCACATTGAGACTGGCTTTTCCTGACCCATATGGAAATTATTGCAAGTGGCAGCTCATGCTTGACATGCAGAGCAAGCCAGTGCACCAGGATTCTGACAGCAGCAGCTCTGGGTACAGCAGAAACCCTGATGTTGATCCTATTGCAGAATAGATATGTTTGAAAAATTGGGAGTAAGGGAGAATTAACATTGTTGGATTGCTCATTGCCCCAAGGGCACAGCAGTTGCATGCCCATAAAAGCTCTCATTGTTGCTTTTGGACAAGATTTATGTTCTACTGCTCAATCTGCAAATAATCCAGAAGATCCTGTTATCACCAGAAGTATAACTTTGAATTCAGCTCATGTTCAGTTGCTGCAATATGTTTTCTGGTTTTGATTCATGTCAATAATATTTCATTGACCCTGAGTGAGCTCACAGGGAAATTTCCAACATTCAGAAATGGAAAAATGTTATAGAGCCAGTATGAACCTGTTGCCTGGGCTTTCACAGATGTTTCAGCCTTGGTTTCCACTCGTGTGTCCATCCTGTATGTATCACTTACCTTCTCAGCAAGTTTTCCTTAACTCCTTTAATCTCTTGGGTAGAGTTGAGACCAACAGCAGAGTTTCTGTGCTGTGCTGCTCAAGTGGCCTGTGGCAGAGAGCAGGAGCTGGGTTAGCAGAGATAACAATATTGCCTTCTGGATCTGCACATGAATAGCAGAAGTGTAAAGCATAGCTATGAACATCAGTACAGGCCTGATCAGAGTTTGCAAGTTCTTTTCTATTTAAGGGAGCCTGACAGGCTTGCAAAGCTGACTGCTGTCAGAAAATTGTAAAATGGAAAAAGACTAAATGCAGTGATCTCTTTCCAGTTATCTTAAGGAAGAGCAAGAAGTCACTCTGTCAAAAACCTGATTGTTTATTGGCCTTCCAGACCAGCAGAAAGGTGGCATCAGAATGGAGAAATGACAGGTGATGCCCTGATGCTCTTGGGGCTGAGGAAGGGAATGGGATGCTGTGAAGCAGCACAGCTCTCTAAGCACTGGGGTTATTCTCATTGTTTCTGCTACAAAGACCCTCCCAAGGATTCCTTCTTTTTCTGTCTGAATCTGTATTCCTAACTTGTAACTGACAGGGTGAATTATGCCAGGCTTCAGCTTTGTCTTGGCCTCAGCAAAAATATCAAAGAAATGGGTGTAAGCATCAGAATAAGTAGGTGTACAAGATGGGTTCTTTTAGGAGGGTAAAATGTTACTGGGTTTGTGTAAATTCAGGCTTGACTGGACTCCATAATTTCTAATCCATTAATGAATTCTGCAAAGTTTTTTTTTCCCTCAATATAAAAAAACTTCTGCAAAAGTATTTATTATAGTAGAGGAGTTGAGAAATCCTTTTCTATGTGTACTTCACTCTGGTATTCATAGAAAATACACAGAAAGAGGATCATCAAGAACTAAAATATCTTTAGTTCTATATTGCTGTATTTTTACTTTTCAGTTGCTAAAGAATCATTTAATTTTGGGGATTTGAAAATACTCAGCAATTTCTAATTGTAGGTACCTATCAGATCATCCTATTTGGCTGTCAGGAACTGATCCTTTGTGGTGGGGCTTGTGCAAAATGGGGATTCTCCTGTCCCCTCTGCTGACTGGGAGATGAATCAGGGACAGGTAATATTACTAAGGAATGTGTCAGTGGTTCCAAGAGAGCAAATCCAAAATTTTGGTGTCATCTGTATTAATAATGCCATATTGGAACTAAGGAACTCTTCAAGTTTCTGTTGCAGCCACTGTAGTTGATTCAGCTGTCTCTTATAACTACATGTATTTGAGTCTGAAATTATTTATATTTATTTATATTTATATTTATTTATATTTAAATCACCCCACCTGGAGTGGGGTCCAGTTCTGGAGCCCCCTTTACAGCAGAGAGATGGAGGTGCTGGAGCATGTCCAGAGCAGGGCCATGAGGATGGTCAGAGGGCTGGAGCATCTCTGCTGTGAAGACAGACAGGGAGTGGGGGTTGTTCAGGCTGGAGAGGAGAAGGTTCTGAGAAGAGCTTATTGCAGCCTTCCAGTGTCTGAAGGGGCTACAAGAAAACTGGGGCGGGACTTTTTAGGATGTCAGGGAGTGATAGGACATGGGGGAATGGATTCAAACTAGAGGAGGGGACATTAAACTTCTTCCCTATGAGGGTGGTGAGACACTGGCACAGGTTGCCCAGAGAGATGGTGGAAGCCCCATCCATCCCTGGAAGTTTTTAAGTCCAGGCTCTGAGCAACCTGATCTGGTGGGAGGTGTCCCTGCTCATGGTAGGGGGTTGGAACTGGATGATCTTAAAGGTCCCTTCCAACCCTGAAAATTCTGTGATTCTATGACTCTTAATTCTGCAAATTCCTTTAAAATTTTGATACAATGATCCAAATAATTCCTCAGATAAATGCCAGCAAATCGATTTCTTGCTGCTAAACCGTTCCATACCACTGTAAAAAAAAGTTTGTGGATAAATGAATTATCACAGAGAAAGCAACATATTCACATTGCATGTTCCTCAAAGTTCTTTGTAATACATAGTGAACATGCAACCTCTGTTCAAAATAATGAGCAGTGGTATCCTGGGAGAATTTTGACACTTTGATGATGTAGTAGCTTTCGATCAAAATTTCCCTGTACTGCCTTGTGTAATTCTGGCCACCTGCATTAAAAAGTTCCCTTAGTCTTATACACAGGTTGTAGCTCTTTGGTTTTGAGTGCATTGCCATAAAATCCTGGCCAGTTTCCAGCTTTCTTCATTAAAGCTTTCTTTATTGTGTTTTTTTTTAGCCATTAGATGTTTGTTATGCACAATGGGTACTTGATTATAATTTGCTGAAACTGGGAATCAGTTACAACAGTAATCCAACTCTGTAATGAAAAGAGAACATGTTTATACCTGCTAGGATCTTCTGAGAGCTATGGAGAGTGAGAGAAAAGCAGAATTGAAAGGCTACAGTTTTGCTGTTAAGACATTCAAGCACACTAATCTGACAGGGCTATGTTGTGCAAGTGTGACTTTCTGCATAATTACCACATTTGAAGTAAAATTCGTGGTTGTGACAGGGGAAAAAAGGCCAGTTTAATTTGTTATAAATCTTCTCACGTTTGGGCTTGGAAAGGAATGTGCTTTTCTAGCAGAAAAGGAGCAATTGCAGATCCTTGAATCCTATCCAGATTTTGTTTCTGCTCTTAAATGTTTTTTGTTGGGGAGCTCAATCAAACTTTGTTTTTTCACCTGTAAAGTTTTGAAAAATTTTGAGAAAATTACTAGCTTTAAAATGATTTTTAAAGTGAAAACTTCATACGTGTGCGTCACTTTTGTGTTTTGGCTGTTGCAGAATTGCAAGAAAAGTAAAATTTTCTCAGCTGCCTCGTTGAAATGTTCTGGACAAGGAACAGCATAAAATAGGTGCTAGTATAATTTAAACTTAGCAGTGTGTTATTGATTATCTAAAGTATATACATGATAACTGTAATTAACTTTAGGAAATATTTCTTTAGAACAGTGAAGTTATGCAACAGCTTTGCAATGCCTTTTTTTTTCCAAACTTTTGTCTGCCCTATCTGCCAACATGCCATCTTTGAGACTCCATTTAGACAATCTGCACCTAGAAAAATTTCCTGGGAACTGAACCTGTGGAAGTCTGGTAACATGAATCTGCTTAATAAAATAAGTTATAATTTTAAAAGCATGTATTTGGCTGAAAACTGCTTTCTGCCACAAGCAGATGCAAGCACAACTTGCTTGTTGTGAGCAACAAATTCCTCTTGGGAAATTAACTATTAGTTAGTCTGCAGTGAATCATACAGACAGGATGTCAGAACTTTGCTTTTTAATATATTCTCTGTCTTGATCTCTAAAATTAAGGAAATGCAATGTGCCTTATGGTTTGAAATAGATTATATACTTTCTGAGCTATGGGCTGAGTGAGATGGAATAAAAATTAATGAAAACTGTAGAATCTAAGTGCTCTTTTCACAAAACCTAATCAGAACTGTTGGTGATATAATCAGGAGTTTTCAGTCTTCCTAAACAAGTGGGGAATAAAGACTCGAATAAAACCAGGTCTTCATAATTTTTTGTCTTTACTCAGTGTGGTGAACCCTGATATTCATCTGAACATACAATTGAAAAGTACAAGTCCTTTGAGGATAACTTGAATAACTTGAAAATTCAGAGTTACCTGGAAAATCTTTTCTCCTTTCATTGAGTTTTCTTCTTTCTCTCCTTTCATGAGGTTTTTTGTTTGCTTGTTTGTTTTAATATGTTTGCTTAGTTTGGAAAATGTGTTTTTAGTGAATCTTATCTTCTCAAAGGCAACCCCTTGCACTTCCATTGCCAATAGTTTATTTCACATCTATTGAGTCCAGTTTGGCAAGTGGTAAACAAAGCAGATACAGTGAAGATAAGAAGTCTTGTATTTTTTTTTAAGTTAAAAGATTTATTCCTTGAAATAATCCTTTCATTGAAGTGAATAATTAAGGCTAGAGTAAATAAGATCTTATGAGAGATTGAACAGTAATTATATAGCTTTTAAGAAACAAGTGTTCATGTTAATGAAGTGTTTTCATATTACTAGGTTTTTCTTGGAAATGTGCAGTATCATGTGGTGATATACCACAGTTTGCTGGTACAAAACCCAAACATCACAGAGTGATTCCCAAAGACCCAAGATGTTTATCAGTTCCCTCTTATGGAACAGAGCAGAAAGGTTCTTACTTAAAGTTACTGCCTGGGACTCCAGGGTAACTTCATACAGAATCACAGAAACTTTGGAGTTGGAAGGGACCTTGAAATAAATATGGAGTATTTAAAATACGGAGTAAAAATACGGAGTAAAGACTGAATTCAGTTTTTCCAGAAGAGAAGACCGTAGGCAGTGGGCCTTGGGCTTAAGTCTGTGCTGTGCCACTGGGCAAATTCCCTCCATTTCTCAGGTCTTCCTAACTTTTCTCTGTGTGGCTCTTAGCTGAGTTCTTTTTAGCAAATGTCCTGTTTCAGTTCATTGCTCTGTTCCAGGCAGAGTGGGATTCCAGGCTGCCTAGGATGCAACCAGGCTGATTAAAACCAAAAACCCAAACTCCTGGAGTTCAACCTTCTAAGAAGAGAAACATCTCAAAGAATGACAATGAGATCTCTCGTGAGAGGGCTTTGCTTCAAGCAGAGGCTGTTTCCAGGAGGCAGATATTAACTGACCTGGTGTGACACGCTGCCTCAGCACAGGGAAGGAAAATGCATTTCAGAGCACTTCCACAGGTTTGACATTTTAGCTAATAAAAAACATTGGGAGTAAAATGGAAAGCAGCAGTTTGTAAGGCAAGATGAAAAAGACACTAGAAACCAAGTGAGCCACCTTATAGAGCTATGCTGAATTTTTGCTGATTTTCTGGTCATACATAATGGCTCTGCCTCATGAGGAGGTATGAAATCTGTAAGTCCTGGAAGCTGCACACAAAGAATTCCCAAGTTTATCACAAAGCACCAACACCACACACTTGGGGGTGGGGAGATCACTTTTGTCTGCTGAATTGACAAGGCCATGCAAAGGAACTGAATTTGGGTTTCAGCCAAAATGTTCTGTTAATGCAAGTTCTTGTACCCAACTGAATAAGCATTACTTTAATTGACTTTGGGTTTTTTCCAAGTAACTGCTGTTATTAAGTACCATATCAATTGCTGACCTTTATTTATTGCTCAGGTGGTACCAAGTGCATGTTATTCAGAAATATAAAGGCATTGAAGCTCAACTATCACATACTAATAGGTATTTGTTTAACCATTTATAATGTTTTAACACACATTTTATATAACTATTAAATAGTATAATTTTGAATTTTTTACAAAATCAAATTTAAATTTCATGTTCCTATAACTTTATCCTTGTTTTCTGTATGTACAGATTATTCCATAGGAACTACATACAGTCAGTGAAGCAAACATAAAAGAAATGGTTTAAATCAGTGCCTTTGCTTTTCCTCTGACAGTATTTTCTACAAGGTGATTTATTTCAGGTTTTGCTGTGTTGTGCTCTTAGTGTATATAGATTTGTGTCTTTGATACACATGTATTCTGTTTTTTCCTTCAGCATTCAGTGTATATTATTCAAACTCTTGTTTTCTGTCTTTTTAAACTTTTGAGCTTTCCTTCAGTAGATTCTGATTTGAAAAAGAAATGTTTGCCTTGTCTCAGCTAGTGTGATTGATGAGCACACATGGAACCCCCTCACTGGGTGCTGAGTTTTTAGCTTGTTGAACCTCTTGAAGAATTTGACCCCACATCTGAAAATTCATTATTATTTTCTTATTACAGTGAATTCAAACTGTGTCAAATCCTACGTGTCCCCAGAGTATTTCTCTACCACCCACTGTCATTCCCAGGTGATAGATGGGGTGGTAGGGGTGGGTATAATGACTTGCTGCTAATTTTCATTGAGGCTTCAACTGTATTCTCTGTGCCATGTCTCTGTGTAAATTTTTGCATTACAGATTTTCATACAGCATGTACCAAAACTGCATTCTTATTAATCCATAGGTGTGTTGGGATGTAGTTGAAGGACAATTTGAAGTCAAAAAGTGAACTGCAGCTCTTACCTCTTCAGCTTCTTTGTCTGTTTTATCTGGTTCTTTGCTGTCCTGTGGAGTGTTCATTGATTCTGTACTGGAGTTTCCTAGGATACCACTATACTGTTGCAAGGCTTCAATCAAATATTCCTTTTTCTTTTTCTTTTTCTTTTTTTTTTCCCCCCACACTTATATAAGTAGAGGATACACTTACAGATATTTTAATCATGTATTTGCCTGACTGCTCTCACAGAATAATTAAGACAGTCAAGTTGGTTTAGATACCTCATGTTACCAGGTAATGTAACAGCTGCAGGAGGGAAAGGCTAGAAAGCAAGCAAAACTTAGTCTGAAAAAACCCAAACTGAAATATAACAAAGCAAAAAAAGCAGAGCTGGATGATAATTTCTGGTTCCTCTTTGATAGTTCTGGGTACAATTCTGGTTACATTGAAACTCCATGCTCTTAGCTAGGCGCTCTTTTACAATTTATTGCTACAGTCCAGCAAAAAGTAATGTATTTTTCCAATTAGCTTACTTACCATCTATTTTAGCTTTCCTCTGTGTTCTGTGCCTGATTATAAATGCATGTGTACTTGATTTGATATGGGCATTTACATTCTAACAATAGCATAACCAAAAAATGGTGGTGAATCAAACGATATTTTGGTTGATTTTAGTTCTTAAAAAGCATGAATGTTTTAAAACTTTACAGAATCTTATTGCCAATCATGATATGTGAAAGTCACTGCTATGCAAATATTGTGTGGTTTTGGAGCAGCTTTCACAGTAAGGCTTCTAGCACAAGCCCTTTTCTCTTTTAAAGCATTACTGAGGGACTAGGGCTATCTGAAGAATGTTCATTCAGGCTTTACAGTGCATTGATTTTAACATCAGGTTTTTGGCAGTGTCTTTCCATGACTGTAATGGTAATGCTGATCTATTCCTGCAGTTCTTTCAATAGTGCAGACAGGCTTTCTCTGGCCCTGTTATTTGGATTTAATGTAGGTATTTGTATTAACATGCAGGTGCTTAAATTAGATTTGTCAGTATTTAGTGGTATTCTTCTATGTCATAAGTCCCAGTCAGTGTAGTTCCTGTGCAGTCTTTCTCCTGTTTTCAGGGCTATGTTTTCCCTAATTTAAAACTATATAGGTTTTGCAGTTACCTTTACAAAATACAGCTTCATATGATTTGCTCTATTGAAATGGGAATTAGAGTATATTATATATGAAGCATTTATGTTCTCAATACCATTGTGTATTTTTAGATATAAAGGATTAATTTGAGAAGCAAAGCCTTTGAGGGGGGTATTTCTCAATATCTATCAGAATTTTCACATGCAGTGATCTCTGAAATCTTAAACTCCTTGAAGTTACTCAATGTCAGTCAACATCTCTGGGTTATAAATTAATTCATGATTAACATAATTGGATTTTGACAAATTCACATATTCTTGAAAGCTCTTGCTTGTGTAGCAGGCTTTTCCCAGCTATCTTCAGTAACTTCTCTTGGGAAAATGAAAGAAATTCAAACTTAAGAAACAAGTATGCAGATATTACAAAATTTGATTCCTAATTATGTTTTCTTAGACTTGGCACATCATCAGTTACCATGTCTCGGGTGTAATTGGTTTCACAGTGTTCTCATATTCCTCTACTCACAAATAGAGGAGGAAATAAATGAAAGAAAATTGTACCTTCAGCAAATGAGACCCCTATTTTGCCACTTCTTCTTTAGGCCACTGGCTAATGCTGTTTCTTATGGGACTCTGTCCCATTTGGCTGACAAGTAGAGAAAAGAAGAAACTTAAGCAGTGAAGATGTAGGTAATAAATTAAGTTTGTATTTATGCTTTGTTGTGTTTTGTTGCTAAGAAAGGGATTTAAAAGATGAAAATATAAAAGTCATACTGGAAGTGGCTTAAATCTATTTTTCTCCATTCAGCAGTCAAATTTCATTCCACTATATTAAAATATTCATCTTCAGATATTTGAACTGTGGGATAGAAATAACAGTAAGTGCAAATTTGGACAGTGGCTTTTGCATGCACTTAGCTCCTGAGCTGTGCTGATTTGTTGGGCTGCATCTGATATTTTTTGCTTCAGTTATTTGAAGGGAGGTTTTGTAGCTACGACTACAGCCAAACTGCTAAGGCTTCATGTTTGTGGCATGTTGTGTCATGATTTAAACAATGTATTGGGTTTCTTTAGAAATGCTACACAAAAATACCAACCAAACCTGAAAGAAGCAGGTTATCCTGTCCTCCAAGTGGTTAGTTGATAGGGTAGTTAGGGACTTAGCATTTGCTGAGTGCTGATGTTATTATTCATCAAATATTTGAGTAAGAGAAAGAAGAGGAGGGATTTGGCTTGCCTTCACACAAGTATTCCAGCTCTTCAACCAAACAGTAGCTTCTCCTTGTCTTGGTTTCTATGCATGCACAAGAATCATAAGAAAGCAATTTAGAGAAATCAACCAAGGACATACAACTGGAAAGTAAACTTAGTTGAAAGGCTTGCAATTAAGTTCTGAAAAATTTTCTTAGATGCCTGCCTAGTGTTTCCAGAGAAGCCACGGGGTTGGACAGGCATCCAAGCCCATGTGCTTCCCTCCTCTGCTCTCTGCTTCACGGCATCTTTCTAGGTGGGCAATTCTAGACTGCTAGGAGGTGAGCAAGGTTTGCTCTGCTTTGCTTGGGCTTTTTACTTAATGGGCTTGCTACCTGTGATTCACTCACTCTGGCCCATGTGAGTGAGGAATAAAGATGGAATTCTTTGTTAGAGGGCTTGTTTTGATTTTGCATCCCAACAGCTCTAAAGATAATTCTCTGGCTGCGTGCAAACACAGAGCTCTGTATTGTATATGATCTGACCATGATCTAGCAAAATAAAATATCTTGATTAATTATCAATATATTACTTATTATTAAGATATTATTATTATTAATTATTGATTAATATCTTGATAAAATTCTATGATTCTGTGATCTTTGCACATGGAAACTCAAACCTTTATTATATGTGGTGTTTTGAAAATTAAGAGGAATTATTCATGTTTTCATGTTTAAGTTTGTCTAAAATAGAAAAACATGTAGCAATCAGGTAATAGTGCTTTACTTTGTGCAAAGTTTTTATTTATGGGGTTCTCCAAATGTGTTGGACATTTCAATATTTGCAGGAAAAAAAAAAGGAAATGTCATTTGACTTTAAAGACACCCCTTCCTGCTTGGAGAAAAACAATCTTAAATTGAGAGTGTGTCTTTGCTGGTTTGCACTTGTTAGTCTTAACTAAATAAATCAATGTCTTGACTGTTTATTTTAACAAAAATTTCCCCTGTTTTAAAAAAAGTAAAGTTATACCTGTCCATCGTTTCCTTTTCTATAGGATTTGTTGTGGAATTGTTTATAGGGAAGTCACATCTTTGAATAGGTATTGAAACCCAGGTCCTTCTTAAGCTCAAGGTTAACTTAAAGATGAAGGGCACTTTGCAAAACAGCTCTGATTATAAGTGATATAAGCTTCATTTGTATTAAGCTGAACAAAAATTAATCCACTGTTGTGAAGAAAAAAAAACCTTTAGCCATAAACATTTGTAATTTTACAAGGCGTGCGTAATTTTAGTGTCTTTCTTGTCATCTGTTCAGTAAGAATGGTGAGGTGTCAAGATTTGAATTTAAATTACTGATGCAAACAGAGAGGTCCTCATTCTGAGAGAACCTAGGGAGTTGGTTCAGTTTTAAAAAATCATTACATTCCACTCTTTCACACTTGTGTCTAATTCTAAAGTTTTAAAAATATAGTCCCTCAAACCTAGGAGGGGCCCAGAACTAGGAATACACTGCTCTCTAAGCAAGCAGTTCTATCAAACGCAGAAAAGCAAAAGGTTGAATTTCAGCAGTGGGATGCAAAGTCATTGGTTTACACACACAGCTGTAAAGCAGTCACTCTGCCATGCCTGCCATGGGCTGTGATTTCCCAGCTAATATCTTGGAGGTAAATGGGTGCTTGCATGCATAAGGTTCATACCTTTAGCTTTGATTTGGTCAAAAGAAATTGCAGAGCTTGCAACTGGTTCTGTGTAAGTGGAATTAATTCTTCAGACAAATAAGGCAGTGACATGAGTCCTAGCTGGGGAGAAGGTTTAAAATGGGGTGAGTTTACTTCATGCTTGGGTGCAACCTATTTTTGTGACAGTGTGTAAGTAAGACCCCAGGTGAGAATAATATATTTCAGCAGATCACAGAATCATAGAATCATAGAACTGACTGGGTTGGAAGGGACCTCTGAGATCATCAAGTCCAACCCTTGATCCACTCCCTCTGTGGTTCCCAGCCCATGGCACTGAGTGCCACATCCAGGCTCTTTTGAAATATCTCCAGGGATGGAGAATCCACTACTTCCCTGGGCAGCCCATTCCAATGGCTGATCATCCTTTCCATGGAGAAATTCTTTCTAATATCCAACCTAAACCTCCCCTGGCACAACTTAAGTCCATGTCCTCTTGTCTTGTTGAAAGTTGCCTGGGAAAAGAGCCCAACCCCCCCCGGCTCCAGCCTCCTTTCAGGGAGTTGTAGAGAGTGATGAGGTCTCCCCTGAGCCTCCTCTTCTCCAGGCTGAACACCCCCAGCTCCCTCAGCCTCTCCTCACAGGACTTGTGCTGGATCCCTTCCCCAGCCTGGTTGCCCTCCTTTGGACCTGCTCCAGGACCTCAATCTCCTTCCTGACCTGAGGGGCCCAGAACTGGACACAGGACTCGAGCTGTGGCCTCACCAGGGCTGAGTACAGGGGCAGAATCCCTTCCCTGGACCTGCTGGCCACGCTGTTCCTGATCCAGGCCAGGATGCCATTGGCCTTCTTGGCCACCTGGGCACACTGCTGGCTCCTGTTCAGCTTCCTGTCAATCCAGACTCCCAGGTCCCTCTCTGCCTGGCTGCTCTCAGCCACTCTGTGCCCAGCCTGGAGCTCCCCATGGGGTTGTTGGGTTGAACCTCATCCCATTGGAATCAGCCCAACTCTCCAGTCTGTCCAGGTCCCTCTGCAGAGCCCTCCTGCCTTCCAGCTGATCCACACTCCCCCCCAGATACCAATAGACTGCTCAGGAGACTTTGGGCTGCTGCAGATTGGCTAGATAATTGTTGGATAATTATAAAAATATGTTGCTGGTTTGATGTATCATCTGTTTTCCTCTGTAGCAAAGCTGCTCTTTTTGTTTTGTCAGAAAAAAAAAAAAATCCCCAAACCAAAACAAACATAAAACAAACAAACAAAAAAACAGTTTTGTCAAAGAACTGCTGTTCCAAAAAATGTCCTTCTGCAGAAAGTATTATATATCAAACTAAGGTTTCTGCTTGGACATGATAGGTCTTCCCAGCACCTAAATCTCTGGAAGCAGGGATGTCCATGACCCTTCTGTTGATGCTGGTCAGCAGTTTTTATGTAAGGTAGTAACTACCCACCATAGCCCAGGTTTTGAAAAAATTAAAATTTAAAAATAATTACACTAGGCCACAGTATTGTTGGATTTAGACAGCTTGGCCACATGTTGTTGCTTTCTGTCTTCAGGCACCAGGTAGCTTGTAACGATTGAACAAGTTGAAGCTATGGTGAAACCATCTTTAGTACAAAGCCTGTTTTGAACAAGTAGAAAATCTTAGTGTAGCTAAAGGAAGTTTTGTTGTTGACATACAGATAGAGTAATAAGGTGCAAGCCTTCCTTGATCAGATTGGAAACTGAGTCAACTTTTGTGATTAAGGACAGTATCTGGGCTGAATAGTAGCAATTTTGGTGACCTCAGTAGTTGAGTAATTTTACAAACTCCATTGAGATCTACATAACCTGTTTTTCCTACAAATCGTGCAAGAGAAGTCATATATTTAAAAACTAATACTTAGCTGTGTTGAGAAACTGATTAGAAGTTCCTAATTTAATATCCACAGCTACAGTAAAAACTTCAGCAATTTATAATATGAACTTCTGACTTTTTATTTTGTGAAAGCACTGCTCTGCATCTTGTAAAGTAAATTTCAAGCTGTGCACTTTTGAATTAACACTGCTAATTGGAGCACTGATTGAAAATATGACCATATAAGTGATTAATGCACAATATTATTTGAAAATTTAGCATGACGTTATGCAGTGTTGAATAGTCAAATAAATTTATTAATTATTTGGGAACATTTTTGAGTTTTCCTCTCAGAGTCGTAGAACATAAATAATTGAAAATTGGTTCTAGCTACACTTGCTGGAAATAGAACATAGTGAATTAGTTTACTTTTTCTAGATAAACTAGGAATCTTTAAAAATTAGAATTATATGTAAACTATGCAAGACTTAAGTTTTTTAAAAATCTGACAATAAAGCCAGTAAATCATACAGTGAAAAAAGCACAAATATTTTTTCATAGCACGTTAGGTTTGTGTGTCTCAGTGTGAAATGGCTTTTAGTGTACTTGAAAGATTTGCATTTGATACTCAGCTTATGTATCTAAATTCAGTATGCAAACATTAAATGCTATAACTTTTTTATCATCAATTAAAATGGTGAAAGATTCTGAATTTTCTAAACTAATTTTCAGAATGTGTGTGTTGCAGTATTGTGTTGTGAACTCCCAAAATATGTAAATTTTAAAACCAGTGTTAAGTTAGTAATTTATGTTTTCTGTCATCATGCTTAACGTAGCACTAGATACAGGATTTTGTAGAAGGAACTATAATTGACTTTGGCTACTTTTAGCTATGTGCTTCAGGCTACTAAATGAACTTTTCCATTCTCTGAATCATTACCCTGACAAGAAGTCTCTCTGTTTCCTGTTCTTAATTCTTGCCTGACTGTGTGGATTGAACTGTGGGATTTAACATGAAAATGAGGTGGTGTGTGTTCCTTCCCAGTCATAAAGACATGTGACCCTAGTCCAGGAAACACCACCCACTATTGTTTCCAAGACTTTGCAGATCTTATGTTCATTAGGTAACTTAATTGTGATACAGTGACTAAAACCAGAAGTTCTTTTGTTCCCCACAAAAGCTGCATTATGTTTTTGTAATATATATGCAAATTTTAAAAACAGTTAAAATATTGATATTATTAGCATTGTTAGCAGTAGGCACAAAAATGCATTTTAAAATTACATAGAAATGTTAACCTATCTATATTTTTGATATCTCACCATAGGATATTTGGGTCTTCTTGCTGTGTGACTGGCTGTTAACACAAAGTATTCTTAGACAGGATAAACACACTGTTCATACTTTAGGATAGCAATTCCTTATTAACAGAGCCATCCCTGCAGCTTCTCAGAATGTTGAGTATTTTTCACTGATATCTAATTATCAATTTACAGAAGTTGTTTGGGTTTTTTTTTTTTCCAGAACAGCTAATACCTCTGAGAACTTATTTTTAATTTTGCGTTTTAAGAAAAAACCTAAAAGTTAATTCTCTGATAAAAAGCCTTGTAATAATGGAAGTAAGATTATAACATGAATTAAATATTTAGAGTTGAACATATGTGCTGGTCCTTGTGCCTGTAATGAAGACAGTGAGATGTGGAAATGGATGGATATTCATAGAATACTTAGGGCTTCTAATTAAAGACTGCAGAAACTGAAATTCGGGAGAATTTATGCATGTAAATAATTCCACAGATATAAAAGGGATTACAAGGAAAGCTGGGCTTGTATTAATCTTTTAAAAACATTCTCATGCAAGACTTCCAGGACTTGTGAAATGGTTGCACTAAGGATCTGCTTGCAGTTGATTTCTTCACCTATGCACTCTGCGGTGCATCAAATTGTGTAGATGTGAGAAATGGTTTCTGCCTTCTCTCTTCTTGGAAGCCTTCAGATACCCTTAAGCCTCAACTTCTAGTTCTATATACCATTCTAGAAAACTTTGAAAATAGTAACTTATTACATTGTATAATGAAAGTGTAAGAATATGGTGCTAATAAGCCACAGTGGAAAAAAAAATCTTATTTTCCACTTGAATTATTACTTAGTACTTTTATAAATTAGTGATAATACCCTCTATAAATTATTAATTTTTTTTTTGCTCCTTGTTTTTCATTGAAGCAATAGACTGAATTTTTGAAAAATAAATATTATAGCTTATCTTGAAAAGGATTCTTTTCTCAAGGTGAAAACTTTGGTAAGTTCATGAACTTCTTCCCACAGCAGGATTAAGATCTTGATATGCCAGATTTATCAAAGACATTATTCCATTAGCGGAGATGAGAGAGAAACTGAATAATGTTTCAGTTCTGCTAAGTCTTTACAAGCTTCTGATTCACATTCTTGTATTAACAAGGATATTGTATAATGAAATTGTAGAACATGTTGCAGCACTGCATTACCTCTGCCAGGGAGCATCACTGTACACTTCAGCTGAAAAGATATGCCAGACACTGAGATGAGTCTGTGAGTCTGCAAATGAATATTTTGATTGGCCATGTCTTTAAAATGTATTTTAATTGATTTTATTAAGACTGGCATTCTTCCAAAACTGCTGAACAAACACTTTGGGATCTGATCCTTCATCATTTAAATAAATGCCAAAATTCCAATTGACTTCAAAGAGAGCAGAACTAAGATCTTACTCACCAGAAGAAGACATGTTCTGATTTTATCTCATAAACAGGAGGGTCATGTGTGCTCATTTGTTTGAAAGGCAGAAATCAGTACCTGAAGGGAAGTGGCAATTGGGAAAGTGAATCTTCTTCCTGCAGATCAGCACTGCAGGCAGGTGTTGGCATGCAGCAGGATGGCAGCCTGATGCTGAAGGTATCTCAGTGCTAAACCATCAAGTACTGTAGGCAAACCCCTTGGTGTTTGGGATGTACAATCATTGATAGCTTCTATCTCTGTAAACTGTTGGGGTGATTCTCAATCTGAACTTAGAATAACGCAGGAAAATTACAATTTTCTAGTTTAAACATGAATGTTATAAATTATAAGGGATGTGGAGCAGTCAGCTAGCAGTGATTCAGCCGTGGCAGCCTAAAAAATAAGCACAGCAGGTGTTGTGGAGAAGGTTTGTGGTGTAAGTCTTGTATTAGACCTACTGACATATTTGGAAGGGCAAAGGATTCTTTTGACACAGAACATTTACATGCAAAGGAAAAGCTGCAAAGTTTTGGCTGGCTAAAGCAGAATCATTCACTCTGAGACTGAGTGGTACTTTCTCCTTGATTTCACTGCTATCCAGCCATTTCCATTTCCTAATTTTTCTATTAAGAGCTGGTTTTAGATTCTGTTTGGGTTTTGTTCTTGAAAGGTAAGTGACTTTCCTAAGTCATTTGACAGTGCAAATTCCTCAACAGCTCTCTTGGCCTCACTAAAAGCAGGATAATCTGCAGAAGCAGGCAAGAGTGAGCAAGCAGAGAGCTTTCTAGGCTGATTTCTCTGCCAGGTGATTGGAGAGAATGAAGTGATCAGGCCTAAAGGAGGAGTGTGAACTCAGAGATGGTTTGATTTGATGAAGAGATGCTGATTTTATAAAAAATGTTTTGTTGTTGAAAACTGGATGCTTATCATATTCCAGACAGCTTTGGGTGCTTTTCTTTTGTCTTCAGAATATTGGATGCAATACATTTTCTGAAATAAGTGAAATTAAAAAGCCTGCCTAAATGTAGCTGTTTATTACCTTCCTCCTTCCACATCCTCTGCATCTCCTGTCCCTTCCTGTCTCTCATTTTCAATTCTGATTCAGTGATTGCAGCTCTACCCATTTATAATTTTCTAGTTTAAACATCATTTTCCTGCATTATTCTAAGCCATGCACAGGATTTCTTTTAGTTGCACTGATTTAGAAGATTGCTAATTTCACTTCTTCATGTTACTGTTCACTGCTCAGTTAATACATGGGTTCTGTAAGCAATTATTCATAGAAATCATGGCTTGAAGAGAAAATCCTGGATAATTGACACTTTATTGGCTGATACTTCACTGTACATACCTTGAATGCAGATTTATCAATATTCAGGCTGGAATATTCTGTTGCAGGAAGATAGGTAGCCAAAAGGAGTGCTGGTAACAACAGCAAGGCTCTGAAATGTATCTTGATTCCATCTCTAGGTAGCAGACAGACCTCAGACTGCCAAGTGAACTGAAGAACCAGCTTTAGGACTAGTTTGCAGATGTCTTAGCAAGTGCTGACATCCTGGCAGGAGTCCTGCAGTGCTCCTGTAACAGTTGTTTCATACCAATGAGCACTGAAGCAAAACAGTTCCAAGTAATGCCAATTCTAATGCTTTTTTCTTTTTGCTGACAGCTCCTGTGAAGTTGAGTGGTAGATGTAGTGCAGGAGAGGGGAGAGGGACAGTGTCTTGTGAAGACAGGCCAAAGTTTGCAGCAATGTGTGCCATGACACTGGGACCATTATTGGGTGCTGAGAGGTGCCAACAAATCTCCAAGCTGGCTCTTCCATCTCAGCATACCCACAGGAACACCTGTGTTTCATTTTAAGGAATTCTGTTTATTCTAGCACCTCCTTGTCCTGAATATTGTCACTGTAAGCTTTTTGTTGTCTGCCCATCCGCACATCTTGTGGTAAGTGGTGGTCAGGATCTGAGAACATCCCTGAGATTCAGAAACCTCTGTGCAGTTAACTGAAAACTATTGAGAGGAGGCCTCATTTTAGTGAAGACAGTTCAGACAGACCCAAAAACCTGTGCTAGGCAAAACTTCCATTTCAAAATCAGAGCATGCAGATATCTGTGGGAAGAATGCTCTTAGCATTTGAAGACCCACATTATAGGTATGGATTTCTGCTTTTTGATGGCTGCCTTCTTTCTAGTTAAACAAACAAACAAAAAAGTGTGTTTTCCTTTGAGCCAGAGAAGGGGATTTCATTCAGCTGTGAGGACAGCTGATTAGCTTTGGGGCAAAATGTGTGAAGAAACATGTCCAAAAAAGCAGAAGCACTAGGGAATAAAATAATTTGAAATTGCCAAATAAGATTTTGTTAAGTAAGTATGTGAAAGCTTACTGTATGTAAAATAAAATCCGATTTAAGACTCTTGTATGCTGTGTACTCTATTAGCAGGACTCATCAAGCTAACTTAATGTTTTCACATTCACAGTCTTTCTGGCTTTGTACTGTGACAGAATTTTTTTGCTCTTTTCAGTAAGTGTACGTCATGTACATCTGCAGTATAAAGTTTTAAATTCACTATGACTGGAGTTTTTCTTGAGGATATTTTTACAATATTCCTTAGAGCATTTTCTGGTCATAAAAAAATTATGAGAGCATGAGTCCTAACATTTCAAAATTCAAATTGACACTGCAGTGTTATGAACTCCCTTTAAATTTTGCAAATTCCTGAAACACACTCTCTGCAGACCTTACAATGTCTCCAATTATAAACATTTCATCTTAGTGTACCAACTCTTCAAAATTAAACAAGCTATTATTTAGACTTTCTGTTCTGGCTCTTGGTGAACCCTTATGTGCATCTTGCTCATGGTTTTAGTTATTATATTTGAAAAGTCTTATTTAGGGGTAATTTCGATATTCTTAGGCACTTTGATAAGCCACTAATAGTCTGCTGTGGTTGTATGTCTGTCCCAAATCCAAATGTATGTGTTGTCCAAAAAATCAGTATTATGCTGCTGAAACTGAATGTTTGTTCACTCTGACACTGTGGGAGAAAAAAAAATCTATCATCTACCTTATATGTGTAGGTCAGCATAAGATTTTGGTGTTGGCTCAAAAAATTGTCTTGAATTCCTTGTTGGTTGCTTCTTTTCACTGTCTTTGAAAAAGGGAAACAGTGATTAAATAAGCATTGACTGTATATCAAAGGCATAGACTTATTTCCAGGTACATTTCATCATCTTTATGTTGTAAGAATAATTATCAAGAATTTGATTTGTAATTATTGCCAGAGCAATAATTCTGAGTAGTCAACATATAGCAGGTAAAAAACACAGTGGGATAAGTCTGGGCTTCCACTGGAGAGGAAAATCCTGTTCCTACTTGCGTGGTGCAAACATCAGAGCCTTCCCTTGTGTCCCCCCCCCCCCTCACCATTTCTGCTTCCTCCCCCTGCTCCTGTAGCCAGGAGCACTTTGTCATGTTGACACCAGCAATGGAGCTGTCTTGCTTTCAGTATGAAAGAACTACTTTTATCATTTCTAATATGCAGCCTAGGGCCAAAACAGACAAAGCAATTTTAAAGGACTAGGTTCAGGAGGAGGCTGGAATTCCCATTCTGCAGCCCTTGGGAATATGACTTCAGTAACCAGCTCTGAAGCAGCTGTATGTCATAATGACAACTCTTGGTCTGTCCAGACTTAGCTGAGTGTCTCACTGTGGGATGGTAACTTACCTCATTGCCATCCTTCCTGACAGAAACAAAAATGGTTCAGAGCTGCAGGAGACACCTATTTTGTTTAATCTCATTCTTTTAAATTTTTTTTTTCTCCATATTCCGTAAAGAAGTTGGGCTGGATCATTGTTTGGACACTTCCAAAGGGAAGCCAGTTCTTCAGGCAAATGCAGGATCAGTACTGAAGCTGACTTGCTTGCAGGGAGTATCTTTGTGTGGCACTGATGGCTTTTCATAGCCAGGGGCTTCCCTTTTATTAAGTCACATATGGGACTGTCCCTGCAGACAGTGGCTGCTTTGTCCAGTGTTCTACCTGTGTTTTGTCTGAAGGAATTCTTTTTATTCTAGCACCTCCTTGTCCTTGATATTGTCAGTCACTGTAAGCTTTTTGTTGTCTGCCCACCTGCACATCTTGTGACCTGACTTTCAGATGTGTTATAAATAATTTTACTTTATATCTATCTTCTTTTGAACCCTGATCACCACTGCTGTCAGCTTTCTGACACAATTCTTTTACTGCAAACTCCTTCCAGCCTTTAGGCATATTAAAACCCATTAATACCCTTTTAATCTCAGTTTCTATGAACCACTTCTAATAAATCTCCTTTAACTCATTTTTCATAGAGCCACAGCAATAATCAGACAACCTAAATAAACTTATTCTACAGTCTCACTGCTGCTTGATTTAATCAGTTCAGATGATTCCCTTTCTTGACATGTATCTAATTTACCTTTTTAGTGTGGGTTATAAATCAAGGTGACAGCACCATTTTCTGAAAGTAAGAAAGATTACTTTTATTAATGTAAGCATAACAGGCTATGTAATATATAAGTCCAGGAAAGCAAGCAGATATAGTTATGTTCTGCTATGCTGTCCTGCTCACCTAATAGTATCTGAATCCAGTTCACAAGCATGAAGAAATGCAGTAATTATCCCGTTCCCCATTGTCTTTTAATAAACCTTGACTCACTGCCTAATTTTCCACAAGTTTTTATGGTACTTCTAATCTTCGTGCTTGAACTTTTATAACTGGAAAAATTTGGAACTTGTTCTGCCTTTTGAATGATCTGGGTTTTTTTGATCTGTTGTTTTTTGATTTCTTCTTGTTAGCATCAATGCCATAACTTTAAAAAAATTTCCCCCTAAGTCAAATAATGTGATGTGCCTGCCCAGCTTTGAACATGATCTCCATATGAATTTCATTTTTCCCTCATGTGGGAAAAGTCCTAGTCTAGAGATAAATCCTTTTTTGATTGGCTGCTCTAAATAAAGTAAACAGCAATTGTTTCTAATCCAGTATCACTGATGTTATCACCATCCCAGATTAGAACTTGAATGCATCTTGGAGACACCAATGGAGATGTATCATTCCTTTTATTAAACCTGATCTTTCAGACTTTTTTTTTTTCTTGTGGAAACCAAATCCTGCTTAATTATTTAATGGGACATCAAGTCTAGACATAGTTTTCTCTTTGGAAGGGTTGGAATTTAAAATAAGCTTAACATATCTATTAAGTTTATGTATTAATTCAGAATTTGTTATACATAAAAATAACGTAAGCTGCTACTGAGTCCTGTGTCTTTCTCACCTGCAAGGCTGAAGATTCTCCAGAATGCCAAATTAAGCTGAAGGGAAGAATATATGTATTTCCATACAAAATGTGACATTTCCTTGTGGTTCCACGTGATTCTGTGTGGAAGAGAATCAACCTTTGGGCTCTGCTGTGGATGAGACAGAGATCCAGACACGAGAGGATTTGTGTATGGATTTGTATAACATTATGCTGGTTGGCTGGACCTTAACAGAGTCCTGTGGAGCAAGATTGACTTGCATTCAAAAGGTCATCATGAAGCTGCTCTCCACAGAGCTGGCACTTCACACATCACTTCATGATCATTGAATCCACGCCTCTTAAATCTGATTTTCCTTCTAGTAGTGCAGTATAGGTAAAAGAGAAGGTGTATGTTGAAAATTGAGGTAGCACTGCCAAAGCAGGTTTAGGTGCTTGTAGAGCACAAAACTTCACTTTCTCCTTGCAGAGTTGATTTACATAATGATCAGCTCAGTGCTGTGTCTAAGTAGGTTTTTATGTCGTGCAGTGTGCTCTATGGATGAATGGCTTTTGGCTGGTTTGGAATACGGATTAAAAAACTTGATAGAGTATCTTAGAATCCTGCATTACCCACCCCATCCTTTTTAATTGTAGAAACCCATCTGAATTCATCTACCAGTTTCAGTTGCTGCCTGTTGTGCTTGCCGTGCTGTGGTTCCATGTGTTCTAAAGACATTATTGCTGTCCTCAGTGGGCACTGAAACTTTGGATGGGCTTGTTTTGAAATTTCACTGCGGCATACTCAGACTCTTACAAAATCACTCCCAGACGTTGGTGTAAGTGCTGTTGGCAGTGCATGTCTACAAGGACTCTGATTGTGTCTTTGCTGCTCATTTGTGAGCTTCTTTTAAAAGGTGACTGCTCTGTTAGCCAGGTGGATGGCCAGCCTGGGTAACTATGGCCATGCATGCATCCTTCTGGTGGCAGGAAAGGGGTTTAAAAACAAACTGTGAGAACTGATTGACCTGTGTGGAAACAGGCTGCCCAGATGTGTTGTAATATCCTTCCCACTTCAGCAGACATGACTAAACAGACTTTGTCTGCTCTGAACAATTAAGCTGTTTGCCAGTGTGTGCAGGGCCTCATGCAAGTTCCAGCTTGCTCCCAACTGGTAGAGTTTTTCAATTAGTGCAAATGTATTTTAGCTGTTCATGTTCTCTTCATTTGAGGATTTACTCAAAAACTTCTCAAGGAACACCTCAGTCTTTGTATAAATATAAACACTCCCAATCCTCAGATTTGTCTAGTTTTTCTAGAAAACAGTACTTAACAAAGCAAAATCTGTCTTATATTTAAAAAAAAACAGAACAAAACACAAAAACCCCCACCAAAACCAAAAAAAGCACACAAAACAAAACAAAGGACGAAAAACCAGTGATGTTTATTCATGACCACAACAGTTTTCCTGTTGCAAAAAAAGGACCTGAGAATCTCTGCTCAGAATTTTGCTGTAGTGTGGGGGCACTTGAATGTAAGTTTAGAGCTCTCAAGTGGTATCCCCAGGATGCAAATGGAGCAGAGGGCTGGTGCTGAGTAACTGATGGTGGGGGGACCTTTTTCCTGTTAAGATAAGGAACAGATAAATCACTAATCAAAGCTCTGGGAGAAATACGATGAGGTTTGGCATGCTGACTAGTGAGATCCCTGTGGGTGTCTGTCAGTGATAAGTTTTTCTAGGTGTGTCACTGGACTGCTGAAGGTGTGGCTTCCAGTGGGAGAGAACTGGGCTGTCCTGGGAGCTGGTGAGAAGTCCTTCATCTGCTGAGGTTCGCTGCCAAACCGGATACGTGTGGGCTTTTCTCCACAACAGACATGTTTCCTTCAGGCTTCCTACTCTCATATCTGTCTCATGGCTTTTTGGCAATCAGAGGAATTTTCTGAAGCGAGTGAGTTTGAAGTATTGAATGCTCTTCAAAGAAATGATCACAGAAAAGTGAAGCATACAGATCCAAATGGGAGATATGGTTTTTAATGAGCTGGGTTTTTTTAATCCCTCAGTGGTGTTGGTTAATTTTATGGGACTTTATTTTTTGTTGCTGAAATTTTAATTGAGCTGTATTGCTACAAAGACAAAGGAATACAAAAGTTTCCATGAGCAGCTACTTCTTACATGACCAAGTCACCCAGAGCAACAGATACTGCTTAGGTATCAGATATTTAGATATCAGATTAGCAGGAAATGGCTACATCAGACTATGGTGGCTAATAATTTAGTCTTTCAGGAACCCTTTCAACTAGAAAACATGACTTTTCAAAATAAATTTTAAAAAGCTTGCCTTCTCAAAGAGTCAATTGATAGATTAATAAAAATCACAATTCCAAACAAGCTTATTCTCTTTGTTATAGTTGCTTAGATCTGGAATAATTTATAAAGAGTTGGCTATGCCAATTTTTGTTGACTACAGTGTGATCAGGGGAAGAAGCAACGCATGACTTTGAAGATTAAGGAAAACTTTCCTTCAGCTTTACAATGAACCTAGGCAGTAGACCATTACATTAAATGTTGTGCAAAGGGGCAATGGAGAAAACAGTTCCTGCTTTCAATATCCTGTTTTAATTCCCTTCCCCAAAATAAAATTGCTGTATTTAGTAGCTTGAAGCTGTACTCACAAGTTCTACTTCGGCAGCAAAATTTTATTGCAGCCTGTAGCTTGTTTCTTTGGCGTCTGAAAGTGATTAATTATCTTCCAGGAATATCAAAGAACAAGTTATCATCTTGTTATCATATGATTTTGGTTGAAAATTTATCTCTAATGGATAGGTCAGTGTGGGAAAAAGCCCCATAGTAACTGATAAAATAGATATCTGAGTGGACAGCAGAAGCTTTCCTTCCCAGCAGAAGTACATAAGCCTGGATGTGAGTCAGATTTAGCTCCTTAGAAAATATTTTCTAATATTATTACCCATAATAAACAAAACAGAGAAAAACATTAATCTCAGATGGGAAGGAAGAGTTTTAGTTCTCAGTTACATCAGGATTATTTTTTTACGAGCTGTGAATAGGAAGAGCTGTTTCAATAGAACAGTTTCATTATCACACTAGAAGAGAAATATTTTCATTACGAATGAGATTCTAAATATTTTTTGTGATACAGCAGCAAGCATTTGAAAGGTTAATCTAAGAAAGCAGTCAGCTTTACAGAAAAGACAAAATAGCATCACAAAAAAACAAAACAGTTTTCTGAGCTCCCAGTGAGGGTGTGTTGGAAGAATTCTGCTCCCAGCAAAATCATACTTTGTCTTAGATGTTTTTTGTGGGCTTGTTTGAGGGTTTTTGTTTGGGTTCTTTTGGAAACCGTCTGCATTACACAGTGGGTGAATACAGCTCTGGGGTTTTGTAAGAATATTCCAATGATCCAAAAAAAGTTACGAAAATTTGGTGTGAAGTCAGAACAGATAAGAATGATGATTATATATGGAGCTTTAAGCCAGCATGGAGCTTGTCAGTGAGTGCTGTGCAGCAAAAGTCAACCAGTTTACACAAGACAAGATCCAGATTTAGGGAGCAGGATCATATGTTGCCAAAGTAAAGGGATGATCAAAATAGTTCTTGTAAGGTGTTTATTTTGGATAAAATAATTTGCCTGCCTGAGTCACACATTGTCCCTATTCAACACAATCATGTTTCTCAAATTTAGACCCAGACATTTTAATGAACGTTATGCCAGTGCTCCTCAGATATCAGTTCAAGAGAAGTTGCAAACAATAGCTTAATGTTTCTATTATTTATGGCATACTTCTTGTGTTCTGGCTAAATCAAGTATTTGGTGTTCCCCTGGGCAGGATCTCTAATCACTGGTTCCTTTTCATTTCTCTTCTGTAAGGAATTGCAGAGCTTTATAGACTGAGTAAAAGGAATCATTTTTTTCACTACTGAAATGAAAAACATTTTTGGAGGTGTAATATCCTAAGTGCTTATAAATGAGTATGATCTTGGCTTTGACTCTTGTCAAAGGTGTCACTCATATTGTCAACATGGGTGCTTGTGCCTCCTGCCCTGCAGACAGGGCAGAGCCCAGCCTGGTGAGATGGAAGAGCTGCTGCTGCCCCTGGCTCAGGGACACCTCCCCATCAACACTGCTGTACCTGGCAGCACTTGGCTCCTGCAACCTGCTGGGAATCCCAGTGGGAAAGGATATCCCCCTAGGCCCTGCCCAGTTTTGCAATTTCTGTTTGAATTGAAACACTTTAATTGTTCAAAATTACGCAGAACAGCCTCATAAGTATATTCCAAGTTCTTTCTATGGCGGAAGAGGAGGTGCTGAAGTGAAAAAAAATGGGATAAATAAGATGATGTAAATTTAGTGCCACAAAGAAACAAAGTATGTGCAGGAGATCTGTTGCTTGTTTGAAGGTTAATTTTATGAAAAATTCATTTGACAGCCTTGGTTTATATTCCCATTTTGAAAACATACTAACTATATTTGCTGCAATCAGACTTTTTAAAAGTAGCTTCTCACTGTTGTTCACAGCTGGGGTAACGTGTTCTTTCTGCAGTCCCCGTTGATCCCATAAACTCAGTGTAATGGCAATCATCTAATAGGCAAAAAGATCAAAGTAATCCCATATGGGGGGGAACGAGCATTCTGAGCCAAAACAAGCTGTTTGGCTTGTAAGCAACTGGAAGCCTTTACTGCTGCACATCTGCACCCTGCTCTGTGTTACAGAGCTCAGTGGCAGGGTGTGCTGCAGCCTCACAGGCACTGCCACGCTGCAGAGATGCAGTAATGAGGCTTGGCTGAGCTTGGCTAGACTAGAGAGACTGGTAATAAAAAGATTAGTTTGGACCAGGTAGAGTAGATTGGAGTGGTTCTGGTTTTTTCTCTTCTTTTTCCAGAGCGCTGGGTTGCAAATAATGAAGGACAACAAAGTGGAGTGGGTTTGGTTTTGAATTGGTGAACGGTTTCCTGCACCCAGAGAAAAAAAATCACTTGGCACAGGCATGCCATCTGCTAGCAGTTTCATGCCATCAGGCCCAAGTAAGGTGCACCTACCACCAGGACCTTGTTCTAATGTTGTTTTTTTTCCTGTATTCTGGGAATTAAGAAGATGAGATGGAGAGCAAGTGGGTTTCTGCTCTGTTAAAGCGGGTATGGAAGGACAGATAAAGAAAGGGAAGATGAGAGCATAAATAAGGATAAATAGCTAGGACACATACAAGGATTAACAAATGTTCCTCCAACAGATGTTGAAATTCTGTGGTCAGAAAATCAAAAGCGATTTTGAAACAAGTCACAGAATCCTAAGAGTCATGCAAGACCCTCCTGCCACACAATCTCTGCACAGTATCATCAAAATTCTTGTTTGTTCAGTTGTTGCCATATTAATGGAAGTGCTATCATAAAAATAAATCTGACACTTGTACCAGTTTCCAGCTGAATCTGGGGTTGGGCATGTACTTTCAGAATTGTTTCCTGAGTCACTACATAGGTTTTTAAGTGAACCTGAGGTTCTGTTACTTAGAAAATTGTGTAATGTATGGGCACAGCAAATGTTTTACAAGTGAGGCAACATGCTTATAGAGGTCTGCTATTGTTGATTCACCTTGAGGTTTTTATGTTCATTTAAGGGTTAAGTAGAACTAAACTATAAACCTGATCTGCCTGTTGTGTTTCTGGAACATCTCTACCTTCAATATCTAACTATTTTACTAGTTGTGCTTTCATACCAATGCTTGCAGTCTTCTGTTTAATATTGACTGTTATCTGATTTGATCAAGATAATGGGAAAAGTAAAATTTAGGGTTTTAGTAATAATCATGGGGGAAACTGGCATGCAAGATTTTAATACAAATTAATTTATCTTCTCTAAGGCCTTGAACTGTGTAAGGTGAAATAAATCTGACTATTGCAATATCATTTATGCATTTAATATTGGAAACCATCTTCCTTTAGTCATTTAGTTTCAGGTGGTGTCTTCAGACATTATTTCAGTTTCTAACTATATGAAGAGCATTCTTTCTGCATAAGAGGAGAAAGTTTTCCCTAACTTCTTGATGCCTCCACCACAAGGTAGAATTATTGTCTATATACCACCTGTATCTCCATGGAAGCAGTGATGAGATCAGTGAGGTCACTGGATAAATAAAAATTGTAATGAATTAATATTTTGATTGGTTTTCAAGTTTTCTGTTACTTATGTGTTATATACAGTGCACTAGAGGACAAATGATTATACTAAACATGTAGAAAATGTGCATGTAGATGACATAACTGTATCTGGGAAATAGCTGTCTTTTTTTCTGCCAAATGCTATTTTCTGATATTAGGAATTGAGCTGGGAAAAAAAATCAGATTATTGATTTCAGAATTATTTAGAATAATACCTATTTTTTGTTTGTTTTGCCACCTATACTTTGTGGAGATGGAATATGGTTGATTAAAGAAGAAAATACTTCAGGTGTAGAGTTGAAACATTACTCATATCTGAGTTAGATGGTCTTCCATTAATATTTTTTTACTGTAATATGATTCTCTGTCTCATCTGAAACTGGTCAATGCACTTTAATCAGTTTTTTACAACTGATAGAATGAGTGTTGTGTCCCTGTCAGGAAGGTGTTGCCTGTCTACCATCCACAGGTGCTCTAAGGAAGCAAAGTGAGGATGGTAATGCTGGCACCTGTTTATGGACGTGTGATGGGTGTGGGCTGGTTAGACAAAGATGATTCTTGTTTCAGGGGATGATTTAATCTTATGTATGGAGCTAAAGTAAAATGCTGGAGCAGGATTCTTAGAGAGGCTGTGAAATCTCAGATGTGTTTAAAACTCAGCAGGACAAGATGCTGAGCAACCTCATCAGTTGGCCCTACCTTGGGGGGAGGAACACACAAAATTATTTCTGGAGTGTATAGGTATCCTCCAGTGGAGCTCAGCCTGTGATTTTGTGACCCTGTGTTAGAAAACTGAGTGTGCCTGTCACTTTTCATAATCTCTATATTGTTTCTGAATTGTTTATTTCTGAAATTCAGTTGAATAGCTTGTGTAATTAACCCTCTGCTCTTTTTTTATCAGTCCCTTATCAAATGTTTGATTCCGTATGACCCAAAAGCTAACTTACAGGTCTTAGCCATCAGTTATGCATCACCTATGAATGAACAAGATGCAGTGGAACAAGACAAGCTGTTGATTTACAGCAAAATGAATGTAGTCTGTGTAATTGGGATGGCATAGACTCAGGTTTATAAATATTGTTAATTATTTGGACACAACCACTTTATGTATATGACCTAGGTTTCCTGTACTAGTCCTCTACAAAACACACAAGTGTGTTTACAGCTACATTTCTGTTAACAGCTGTTGAGTGTTTTGCAGGATTTAGAAATGTAATGAGCATAGACTTAATCATATTTGTGATATAAAAACTGAGCACATGAAAGGAGAAAGATGATATAAGAATTTGAATGTATACTTCTATGTGCTTAAAGGCATTCATTTTCATTTAGGTCAAAGAGTTTGTTTCAGATCTCATAATTACTGTGATGATATTTACATGAATTGTGGCTTAAGTCAAAATCGTGCTCTGGATAATTTTCTTTTAGTGGTAGCAAAATTTAGTTTAAAATTGCACACAAAATAGGATAACCTGCTTCACTGGGGGGTGGGATGGGGACACAAGTGGTTATTTTTGTCCTTGTTTGTTTTAATTTTTTAAGAGCCTGAGAAAAAGAAAATAACAGTAGAAACTATCTTAATAGTAGAAAGGTCTAGGTCTATATAATTCCATCAACACAAGTGCCACGCCCTGAAAAGCAGCCTTTTCAGCTCTAAAACACTTTTGGAGGGAAGAGAAACTAGCTTTGTATTTGCTTGCTTCTCTGGAATCTTGGGCATTCCTTTGTTGTTTGTTTTTTTGTTGTTTTTTTTTTTTTTTTAAACTTGTAAACCAAGAAACAATGGAAGGAAGTGTGTCTGAGGCAGTCTTATACCAAAAAAACCTCTAGTAAGCATTTTTGTTTGTTTGTTTCTTTTATTGCATTGTTTCATTAACTGTCAGTCATGTAGAAAAACCCTTTCTAGGAGTGTTTTCTTATAATAAGCTGAGGAATACTTACGAATCCTGGGTTCAGTTTTGGACCCCTCAGTACAAGAGGTACTGAGGTGCTGGAGTGTGTCAAGAGAAGAAAACATTAGAAAAAGAGGAAAGGGCCTTGAGTCATGCAGGGGAGGTTTAGATTGAATAATAGGAGAAACTCCACTGGCACAGGCTGCCCAGAGAGGTGGTTGAATCCCCATCCCTGTTTGGGGAAGGTGTTTGAGAGCTGTGTAGATGTGGTGCTGAGGGACATGGTTTGGCACTGGACCCAGTAGAGTTAGATTAATGGTTGGACTTGGTGATCTTAAAGGTCTTTTCCAACCAGAAAGATTCTGTGGTTCTGTGAAAACTGCTATATACCCAGAAGGGATTAATTACTGCCCAGTGTTATTATTTTGTATATGTTTGTAAGGTATTATTAGCAGATATTAAAAAGAGTTTCCAGCTAAAAGCTTACACTGTAAACAAATACTTTTCTCTTTACTTGCTTTTTTGTGTTTTGTTCTTAAATATAGCTTTTAAAGACTTTTTTCAAGTCTTTAAATGCCATCTTTACAACATATTTAGAAAATGGTCTTGTTTCAAGTGTACGAGCCAGGTAAAGCCCATGTGCTATGGAGATTGCTGAATTTCTACACTGAGCAACTGCTGCAGTCATAGCTCAGCTGTAGGAGAGTCAAAGTGTGAAAGCCAAACTATAAAGTCCTGAGCTCCTTAGAACACAAGGTACTGGATAAAAAGTGTGCAAAAATGGACTGAGTAGAAAAAATCAAATGCAGTTCTGATAGAATTCTAGTTTGATAGAATTGAGGGCATCATATGAAAAAAAAAAAAAAGAGATATCCTGAAAGGTGATGATGGGATTCTGGGATTCTTAAACATACTGTGTCTGGGAAGATGGAAATCAGTAGGATAATGTTGAGAGGGGTAATGTTTACAGTTTTTATGAAAAGTGAAGCCACTTCATATTATACATATATCCAAAAGAATTGCATGCAAGAGGAAATTGAAGAAGAATCTTTACTGTTGGTTGAGACTGAACTGACAATGTCTCATGACCTTGACATGGATCTTAAGTTGTGGTCATGGGCTGAAAATACAGAATTTCCAAAGGCTATAAAGGGAACCCTTTACTGACCACCATCACTGGAGAAAATATGAAGCTGATGGACTTGCATTGTATCACAAGGGAGTGAACTGTTGAGACAGGAAAGGTTGTGAAGACGGAGACAGAAAAAAAGAACTTGTAGAAGTCCTAGGGGTGTCGGGAATTTGCCATCCTAGGGTAGGACTATTGCTTACAGAGATCTGGAGAAATTGTCCACGATTTTCTCAACCAACTATTTAAATAAAGCATCTTGAAGAAGGAAACCCAAGTTTTATAGTCTTTGGCTTTGTTTTTTTCTTTATAAAGATAATTTTTTCTTGTGTGTGTTTGGGTTTGTAATTTCTGTGGCAGCTGAAGTAAGAAGTACCTGATAGTCTGTAGTCAATTCTATAAATTATAGCCAAAACTGGTTTTACCTATAGTTTACATGTAGAAAGTTAGCAACCACTTCTGCTAACTTGCTGCAGCTAGCTCTAACTTGCTGCAGAACTAGAAATCTGTTGTAGAAGAGCAGCTGGAGCTGGATGAACCGTGGTTGTGGGGCATCCACTGTGATTGTTGTGGGCTAAGCTGAGAGCAGATCCTTCTTTAAGAGCATGACCTGAGTTTCTTAGATAGCAAAGAAGCTTCTGTACTGTGGAGTGTACTGTGCAGGCTCTGGCATGCAGCTGGGTATAAATTCTGAACCAATTCTTGTTCATGTTGCTTGTTCATTTACAGCTTGCTTTTTTTTTTTTTTTTTTTTTCCTGTGGGAAAGGGGGGTGGGGAAGGAATTATTGAATATGCAAAATGCTTGAAGTGTTTTCAGTTTCAGGAAGATGAAGAGTAGTGCTTACTGTGCATCAAGTATCCAAGATGAAAGGAGGGCCCTGAACTTTATAATTAACCCTCTGTCTGTACCATGAAGTCTGAAACAGTTGCATGTTGGAGCTTGCAAGCATTTAATGAATTTCAAGTTGCAGTTTCATTTCTGATGCCATTCCTGAAAGATAGAGCCAGTGAACCAAGAAGAATATTGTACAGGTCACACAAGGGGTATCACTGCAGCCTGCTGTGTCTTACCTCACTTCTAGTACATTTTTATTTAGGCAGATGTATTTTGTAAAGTAATTTAGGCTTCCAGAAGTTCTAATGTATTGTCTCTATGGTAAAGCATAGAACAAAAACATACTTATCCTTACATCTGTCAAAAAGCTCACATTTTATAGCTTTAAGGTAATTTAGTTACTTTAAATTTAAACATAGGCTTGAAAGTGCTCTTTTTAAATTTCTTTAGGTTTCCTGAGTTAATTGTACTTTTCTAAATCAAAGACTGAGGGGTATGATAAACCCTAATTAATCTGGGAAGCTGGATGGGCTTACCTGACCCTCAGCTGTGATGTTTGATGGGTGTAATGGCTCATTTTCAGACCTTGCCTCTGCCTGTAGAATTGTACTCTTCATTTACTCTTTACTGTATTTAGAGCATTTATAACATACTAAAGAATGTGGTTTGCATAAGAAAAGCATTCCAGGCTTTTCTAAGAAGAGTGTTTGGGTACATGTGTATGTAAATTTATCTCAGTTGTGTGTAGAAATAGTATTTCTGGGGGCTGTTTGTTTGTTGTCTCTCTCCTAGTGAAGTTGCCCTTTTTATGGCAAATCCTGCTAGACCCATGCTGTCAAGAAACTTGAAAACCCTAAGGGAACATTTATATTCTTGCAAGTTTATTTATCAGATAAACAATAGTTATCTATTTGAATTACATATGTTAATTCCAAGCAAAGCCCATCCCTGCTCAAGGAGGTGAACACCAATTTTGGAATGATTGTTGTGGAAGGTAAATTTCAGGTACCTGGTGTTACTGTTGTATGAAGGTGGTACAAAACTCTCTGTTCAGTCAGAATTATTGAACATGCAGTCTGGAACTGTAAAATCACTTGCTGGCAACTTGTGAACAGCTAAGTTAACACACAGGATGTTTTTTTCACATTTTCCTGTTATGTAAGAAAATAACACTTGCAGTTTCAAGAAAACAATTCTTCACGTATCCAGAAGAGGCATAACTTGCATTTGAAATTTAAAAATCTACAGAGAAGTCTATAAAAGCATGTATTTAAAGAAACAGGTGCATTCTGATAATCTGTCCAGATTTGTACAAACTGGGTTGGTTTTGACATCTGGTTTATTACCTTCCTCTTTTATCACTTCTCCTGTCACTGCCTGTAGTTGCCTTTAGCTTTGCCTCCCCTCGGTGTGCTGCCGGGTGGATGAGAAGTGAACACAAAATCCAAGCTCACAGCTTGCTTTAGGTAGCAGATTCATGGTGTGACAGTGCTTTTCAGCATTCCATGGCTCTCTATATTTCTACTCTTAAAGGTTTCACTTTTTTGAAATAATAACCAAAGTTTGTGTGATCATAGTCTATGTAGTTTGAGCTGCTTTTCATAAGGAGTGTTGCTGTGAACTAAGAGCCTGTGATGTATTATTATTTAGCTATCAGTATTGACATTTTACACAGTACCTGGTAGCTTGTTTGCTTTAGGTTAAGGTATAATTGTTAACTTTTGTATAGAACTTCCCCCTTTTGTTTCATGTTCTCTGCTCCCCTCTGCAAGTCATTTATTCAGGTGCTGCTGCTTTGTTCTTTTGAAACCTTAGCAAGATGCATCACCCAGTCTTGCTGTTGGGGCTGCTCTGGTAATTAGATGAAGTGTAAAATGTCCTATAGAACTGTATATTCCTGTGGAAGTAAAATAATAACACACTTCTCAAATGTTTAGAAATAATTCTCCTCAATCCAGGATGTTTACATAGCAGTTAAATACCTCTGAACCTCACTTTCAGTCTTGTAGCAGTTTTTTTAGTGTTAAAAGAGGTGTGCTTTAGGTAGGAGAGAATGTAATTGTCATTCTTGTCACTTGAATTTCATCCTGTTAGCTCAACTGTTTTTACTTTATTGACAAGTTAAGGGCTGCTGCTGTCTGGGTGATGTGCTGGGGCTCTGCCTTGAAGGCACTGGAGGCTCTCCTCATGCTGCCTGTCCCCCACTGTCACATCCAAATGTGGGGAGCTGCTTTCTTCCCTTTAGTTTCACCAAAAGGAAATCACCGTGACATTGGAGCTGCTCTTGAGGTTGGATGGGGATGGCTGTTGGGGTGTTGCAAGCATTGTACATCAGGCATGTAAAGCAAAAAGGCTGTCAAAGCTTTACAGGAATTATGGAACAGCTCGCCAGTTCCTGGATGGAGGGAGGTATTTTCCTATCACAAGATTCCTAATGTAGCTGGCACCCCTGCCAGCCTTGCTCTATAAAAGCCACCCAAACAAAAGGGAGAGCAGAGTTGCCTTCTCACCCCCTCTGCTTAGATCAGAAGAGATGATGGGAAAGCACAGAGCAGAGGAGCTGGCTGTGCTCCTGGTGTAGCTGCTTAGTAGATAAAGGCTTTTTTTTAGGTCTGTGAGTTGGTTTCTTTCACTTATCGTCTTTTAATCACCTTCTGGTGCATTTTAAAAAATATTTGTGGTGCTGCTTTGATAGAAAGGTGTGTATGTGAGGGTTATCATCATACATGGGCTTTGTTTGCAAAAATTAGAGTGGGATAGACAATGATGGACTATCAGTCTGAACTTTGGATTTCTTGCTTTTGGCCAGCTTGAATCATACCATAAATTCTATTTAAAGATTTTGTTTTTCATATTTATTTTCCACATCCTTGACCCTGACTGGTGAGCTGGACATTTGTGTTTGCCTTGGCAAGCTTTGAGCTGCTCATCTAGGGCAGGATGAAAACTCTTTTTTCCTTTTGTAAACAAACTGTTCCTTCAGTATTTTCCATAAGGATTTACACCACCATGTTGCAACGCTTCTAGGAACTCAGAAAATCTTGCCATTCAGGCATTTCATTTTCAGCCTATAGCATTGCATGGAAATTTTTGATTTTAGTTGAGTACTTTTTTTTCTGTTTTCAGAATGTTTTCCAGAAATACTATATTTTGTTGTGAAAGGGCGTTATGGAAGCTATAGGGTCATATATACATTGCTACCTGTCTAGAAAATGAGGTTGTTTTCATTTGTGTAATGCTAATGCATGGGTGCCAAACAATGCAACATTGAGCACTGCCCCACTGCAGTTTTATTTCTTTGGATAGATAAGTTTTAGTGGTCAAGATGTAAAATGAGAGAATAATTCAGTGGTCCACTTTATCATAGAATCATAGAATTGTCTGGGTTGGAAGGGACCTCAGAGATCATCATGTCCAACCCTTTATGCCAACACACAGTTGTGTTTTAGAAAAAAGGAGCAGAATTTCAGTTTCTTGTGACAAGGGCTCACTTGGTGTTGGGTCATGGTCAAGGAGGGACTCTGTTCTGAGTGCTGCATGCCATGCAAATGGAATTCTTGGTCTTCTGATCAGAGAGACTTGTCCTGGTACTGCAGCAGTGTTGCTGCTTGTTTAGCCAGCTTTCAAATGCTAAATGCTCAAAGTTGGAGTATATACGTTTTATGTTATAAAACTGATACTATGATGTTAGGAAATCCATCTCCAAGCTGAGTGCCTGTGGTAGTCCTAATCCTAAACTACTCCAGGGCCTTCCAAAGAGGCTATTTGCCATAAGCTAAACCTCAAAAAATCCTCTTAAAACCTTCCAAGAGCGCCCACATTTCTCTGGAAAAAAAGGCTTGTAACAGAATATGTTCTGTCCCCTGCCCCCTGCTAAACAGTTGTGCTTGCAAGTCCTTTGTATTTTTGTTCAGATCATGCATTCTGCTCCCTGGAAACTGGGATGAATTTATAACACTGGGGAGCATTCACCCCAGTATGTTCACAAGGGTGCAAGATTCCTTGATGTTCTGTGAAAATATTAACTTTCTCCCTCCCAGCCTACAATCACTTACTGAGCAGGGCAAGGAGCAAAATAAAAGCACAATTATATTTTACTGCATGAAAAAATAATAATCTGTGTACTTTTAAAATTTCTTTGAACAATATGAAAATACAAATTTCCAGATAACTTTTCATCTTTATGTTGCACTCATCAAATATCTGAGTGCAAAATGGAGTCTTGGAGAACAATTAGTTCTTCATGAATGTTTTGAAGAGCTTTTGTGGGGTTTAGTAAGGCAAGCTATTTACTAAAAGTTATTTTCCAGAGTAAGTATGTACCAATGAGTCAGCAAACCAAAACAAAGTGTCTGGGTTTTGAGCTATGATTTACTGTAAACAATAATAAATAACAGATAACCAAACTGATATTTCAGGAACAAAAGCTGAAAAGGATATGTTTAAAAAAATACCCTCAAAATTACAACTAATGAATAGTGTGTAAGTTGTTAACAGAAGGGAAAAATACTGAATTTTACATAAAGCCCCATTGGTGCTAGCCAACAGTCTAGAATCTTCCTTTGTTACAGTAATGCCGATTTTACAAAGCTGTATTAAAATCATATTTGAACTCCAGAAACTAAAATTACACTTGTTTTTTGTTTCAGATCTGGGACATGAGTGATGATGAAACAGTCTGAAAGTCAACTGAATAGGGTAGAAGATGACCTACCTTGGACTGCAGCACTGCCTTTTATCTGTTAATGATTGCTTACCCATTCTGACTGCTACAAATACAAACAAATATAATCCACACTTTGACATTAATATCTTCACATTAAAACCAGTCTGTTATGGATATAACTCTCCACATTTTCATTTTTATTATGTAAATAACTTAAGCAATGTGGTTATGCGTAAACTATGTCTCGCTTTATTTTTTAATATATTTTTTTGTTTCTAAATATGGCTTAGATATCTGCTGCTTAAGTAAACTTTGGTCTTTTATTTGTCCCTGTTTTTATTTTCCCTGTCAATGGGCATGTCCAAGCAGCATGTCTAAATGATTTTTTTCATCTTCTCCAGATTTGTGCTCCTTTTGGGATTTATTGTTAAGATTGAGAATATTCTGCTATTGGGAGTTAAAGGAGAGGAGGAGTAGGTAAGGACCTACACCTACTGCCTACACCATTCTTTGCTGTTTCCAAGTACATAGTTATAGTACAATTAATTTGTCTTTTCTTTTTATAGCATGGCAGTGCTTACCTGTGTCAGTGGAGGTGTTCCTCCCCGTAAAGATCTCATCATTTCATGCCATGGAAAAAAAAAAAAAAAGGCCATATTTTTACAGAGAAAAGACCAAAGTTTGTTGGTATTATCATTAGACTCCCCTGAAGCTTAGAGAAGGCTCTGTTATGTAGTAGAAGTTGCTTTTAGGGAATGATCATTGATTCAGTCAAAAGTTGTGGAGAAATGCTTAATAGAAATAAGAAATTGGTTTTTTTACTTTACTGTTCTTGGATGCCATCATGCACTATTCACAGGTGTTAGAAGATCAATTCTGGTTTTAATTTTTGGTTGTATTTCAAGTTTTTTATTTTTTTGCAGCATCAGAAATGGCTTCAGAGATTATGGCTGAGCACAGACAGCAGTTTGGGAATCCTAGAGTTTAAAGATAATGAGGAAAAATAGATTTGAATAATATGAAAGTACGTTATTACAAAATTGAAAGTGAGTCTAAATGACTGATTTTAATCTTGGAACATGTTTTAGAAATATATTTGAAAACTTTTTTTATGGCTTTATGGACTAACTCAGAAAAATTGCAAATCGGTTTATCTGCCAGTCTTTATTTCCTATATATACATTATGAAAACTATTTGGTAAATCAAATTATTTTAGTTCCTTCCTTAACGCAAGCTCTGAATATTTGTTGTATATAATGTCAAAGCTTTTGTCTTATGCCACAGCAGCAGAAGTTTTGTCAGGTCAGTTTACCTAGAAGGAAGGATATCAGTAAGTCCTCAATTATGATCATGGAAGATTCATTGAAACATGATGAGGTTTGCATCAGTTGTCTAAAACAATTATCATTTCTATTTATTTTAAATGTCTTATTAATTGCTTTTATGTGATTTCTTAAGTATCCCTAAGGGAGTGTCTTGCTTAGCTAACTCCATTTTAATAATATATATATATGAATCAAATATATTTTTTGAAAGACTAGTAAGCATAGGAAACTGATCCATTGCCTGGTGGTCAGACAGTGAATAATAAGATGGATAACATGACATTTCCATTTTTAAAGCAGTTTGTTTATGTGCATAATTAGTTGTGAGCTCAAATTACTTCCATTTTGTTAACCATGCCACAGTCCAGATGGAATCATGAATTCTGAGGTCCTTTGAAGGGAGTGATCTGCGTTTTTATCTTTTGGAGTTGCTGACCATGTAGTTTAAAAGTCTCTGTTGAGTTTTGACTAACTAAAACTTGAAAACTCTCGTGATATTAAGTATCTGAAATGTGATATTAAGTATCTGAAACGGATCCTGTTAGAGATACATGGTAGCTTTACATTGAAATTATATATCTTAACTCTGGAAGTATATAAGATGGAAAGGTTCAAAACTCAGGGTTAATATAATGTTTCCTTACCTCTGTAATTTCAGTACCATACAACTCTCTCAGGCTGAGCTGTTTCCTGTACATATGCTTCCCAGATGTCTCTGATGTGCAGAAACACTTCAGTGTGACTTGGAGTAACTTCCGCTGTCTAACTGTAATGTTGTTTTCTTCCTCCTTGTGGACCAGAGTTGTTTTTATTTTGCTTTTCCTCAATTTTGAGGCATTTACTAAGTGAGAAATCATGAGAATGCATTCAAATGAATGAATGCATATTCAACTCCTACTACCAGACAAGCACATTTATGTATGCACTTAAAGGCAGGATTTCAGCATGGTTCTCAGCTCCAGTTATTGCTGTTTATGTTTAATGGAAGAAGCCAAACTTTATCTTTCTTCATAGTGGAGTTAGGATTTAAATCTCTTTTGTGTTGCCATAACCTCTTAGGCATCAGTGAAGAACTCAAATTCACCCTTTAGAGCCCAACAGCTGCCTTGGCTTTTCAGGTATAAACCAACTCTGTTGGGAAGAGGGAGTGAACAGCCTCAGAGCAGCCTGTCCATCTTCCTAAACCACTGAACAGAAATGTAATGACATTTCTGGGGGGACCATATCTCACAGAAGGTAGCTATGACACCTGCATCTCACTTTTGGGGAATCATCTGTGAGAAGACCACAGTTCTCAGTGGAGATCTGTTGACACATTTCCTGTGCTTTAGTGTTACAGAAACTCATGGAATGAAAGCTTCTGTTTTGCTTTCCTACTTTTTCTGACTATAAATTTTTTTGGTGTCATCCCTTCTCTGCGTTTGGTGGCTTAAATCTAGAATTGGTTACGGAGTAGTACCACACTCATGGAAGTGAGGAGCTTGAGATTCTGCATGGGAGTTTTCTTCTTTAAAGCCCTCACTTGCTCTCAATTCTTGCTTTCACAACCTGCTGTTCGTTCCTCTTTACCTGTGTCATAGTATGTTGATGGGGAATAAATTTCACTTAGGGCATGTCCTTTCCATTCTCTGTAAATTGTCTCAGTGCCATTTAAAGCCATCAGAAGCATGACCAGGAGGTTCAGCCTTCAGCCCAGAGGAGAACCTGTTCCATGGAGCATGGGGCTAGTTTGAGTCTTAAGCCCTCAGTATTGAGCTCTACAAGGCAGAAAGGGGCACAAGTTTAAAAGTAACACTTAGATCCATTCATGATGGCACACAGGTTGGCCAAGAAAATCACCAGGGAAGGGAACTGGATTTACATTCCCAGGAAGCAGATGACTCCCAAGAACTAAAGAGAGATCCTGGTGATAGAAGTCACCAGTACAGTAGTTATTTTGGCACCTCAAAGGAAATTGTAATGTTCAGCCTTTAAAATCATTGAGGTTGAGCATGGAAAAATTCTTTTCCCTTCCCTGAAATCCAGTGATGTAAACTAAAATTTAATTTTTTTTTCTCTTTGCCATTCTTATTCCACTTCCTGTGCAATGTTCTTTCTAATTCTGTTTCGTTGTATAGGATTTGGCTACTCAAATTTATGTGCCAGAGAAGTATTAGCAAAATTGAATAACTTTCCATATTTAAACATTTTTTTTAAATTTCTCACAGAAATTGTACTGAAATGGGTGTTAGGTATTTCTGAACTTCTCAGTGTGCACCGTAGAATTAAATCAGAGCACTTGTTTCTCCCTCTTACTGAACCAGTTCCTTCTAAATGTATGTTACATAGTCTGGTTGGAAATGCTAGTAGCTACTTCATCCTTGCACTGCTCTGGGACAGTGTTGGGCCATGAAGGGTTCACCCAGCTCCCAGCCTTCCCATGAGTTTTCTTCCTCTTTTTCAAGCCCAGTGGGATTGCAAAGATGTGACTGAGAACAGACTTTGCTCTTCAGGGTTCTCACTAATGCCAGGCATGGGTGAAAAAGGTCACTAAGCTGCTGATAGCAGCTCCTGATCCAGAACAACTTTGCCTCTTTTGTACAGGATCAGTGTGAGCCCTGGCAGAATCCATGGGGTTGTTTCACTGTAGTTTCTCTGCAGAGTATATAACTGTATTGTAGGAGTTCAAGGAGAGCCCTAACTCTCTGTTCTGATGTGAATATGAAGGATAGCTCACATTCTTTCAAAAATAAATATGTTGAAAGCTAACAGATAGTCAACCTTTTTTGTTGTCCTTCCAGCTGCTGTACAGTGTGAGTCCAGGAAGTGCCCTCGCAGTGCAGGAACCCCTTCTGCTGGCCTCCAGCATTTGCTGGGCTGTAACTACCTCAAGAGTACACAAAAGCTGAAGAAAGCATGAACAGCTAGATGGTGAGGGTTTTCCTGGCTACTTTTTCAAATTTTTATACAAAAATTTTTTAGGTTTGTTTTTGTTTGTTTTCTGATTTTTTGTTTGTTTCATTTTTTGTTCTTTTTTAAATTATTTTGTTGTTGTTTGTGCTTTTTTGGGTTGTGGTCATGGGTTTTTTCTGTTTTTTCCTTGTGTTTTTTTTTAATAATAATAATGCATTTTTTAAATAACAATGCAATAGTTTCCTTAGAAATAAATAAGCATTTCTACTCCAAAGAGAGCCATTAAAGAAATAATTGCAGCATGGTAAATTTTAGCAGACTTTGTAAGAAACATATCCTGGAAGATGTCCCACGCCTGTTACAATTTTTTTCCTGAATCTAATCTTTTGACTTGACTTCATGAATTCCTTCTTCTCCTCCTTTTTTTTTTTTTTTTTAAATCTATTTTCAGTGCAGATGTGGTGCGAATCCTGCCAAAATAAAACTATTCTTCAACAGGCAGTTGTGCACCTTTTCATTTTTAGTTGTGCATCTGGATTAGCTGTTGCAATAGCCAGAAATACTACACTGGAAGGACTTTGGACTGTCCTAGTCTGGTAATGTGTAAATTCCTAACCTATGAAAAACCTGCCTACCTGCCCCATTTCAGTTCCAGCTCTTACTCCCTTGCAGCTGCCTGGGCTTTGTCCAAAACACTAACAACTGACTAAAAATACTATGGCACCACACAGGTAATTTTTTAGGTTTTGAATTCATACACTTTTCTCCTGTCTATTACCACTTCAGCTATCCAGTGTAATAATTTTTAAAACTTTTTCCTCTCTGTGTTGCACTTGTCCGGTTGACAGAAAGAGGTTAATACTCCCTGTGTTATTTCTAAAACTTTTATTGAATTCCTCAGCTGTAAAATGTATGGAAATTGGATTTATGTACTTGGTAAAGAATATCTGGTTTTCATTCTCATTTATCCCATGTCAAAGAAACTTGTCTGTTGTTCCGACCTGTTGTTTTGTTGGAGCATTGTTGAATCTTCAGTCATGTAGTGTTAACCAAAATGGGCTGTGGCTTGGACTAATTTGTAGCCACTTTTCTTTTAAGTACAGCAGCTGAAATCAGCAATCTGTATTCTCCCAGCAGTCCATGTGTGGTGTTTTGCCCAGGCTGTAGTGAAGGCTTTTGAGTGAGTCACTTCAGGATTATTTCAGCCTGGCCAAGGACATGGGCAGAGAGAAAGGGAAACTGAAGATATTCCCACAGGAGTTAATAGCAACGAGCTGGAGTGGCAATGATGGGAAGTACCTTAAAGTATTCTGTATCTTAGAACAGCAATTTTTTCACCTCTAATTTACCTGTTCAAACAATCTCACCACATGATGACTGACTATCCCAGCCATCTGTCATTTCACGTTCTAATTGTTGCATTGTTGCCCTCAATATTATCTGCCTGTTGCAAATTAACCATAGCATTTTTCTACTTTTTTTTTTTTTTTTTTTTTTTTTTTTTTTAAATCTGTTGGAATTATTTAGGACATTAAGATGTTCAGAACTCATTGGCTGTTTGCCTGACCTTTCTAAGTGAAATAGCCTGGTTCCTTTCTGGTTAATCAGGCCACTACTCCCTTGACATTGTAGCTTCTTGCAGGCACTTCCCTAGGTTTGGGATTAGACAGGGGCAGTCTGGAGTTCTAAAAACAAATGTGTTGTGTTTCCTGGCTGGCTGGAATGCACACTGTCTTTCTACCTACTGTAGCAGTCTAAATGCCTGTTTCCTCTTGTTCTTTGAATAGATGTTTATACAGTTCATTGATATAAAGTACAATGGACTTTACCTCTGGAACTCAAGGTCACATGCACACGTGCATTACATATTAATTGCTAAAAATTTTCAATTCTTAACAAAATATTTTAGTAAGCTAGCAGTGAAAGACAGAAGCATTCACATAGCGTTGCACTGCTGCAAATCAAAAGCACAATATAAAACATTATTCTTTGTAACTTCTTTCCCATTGAGTTCTTTTCTCTTGTTACATTCCTTGGCTGAGGATTACTGTTTCAGTAGTCCTTGAGCATCCAAAAATTTAGGCTTGCTTGTAACTTCAGCTTGGTTTCTGGCATCCGGACAGTTGATTTTGTAACAAATTACATCGTTACATTTTATAACAATGTAAAACATCGGTTTATATTAGTGAACTATAGCATCAGACTGGTCCGGGTTGGAAGGGACCTTAAAGCTCATCCAGTTCCAGCCCCCTGCATGGGCAGGGACACCTCCCACAGCCCAGGTTGCTCAACAAACACTATTAAAGACTGTGTGAATAAGAAAGGAGAGATGTTCTTCTGGCTCCATTCTTATGTGGGAGGTCAGCAGTGTTTTCCCCAGCCTCCCTTCTGGTCTAACATGTGCCCCCTCTTCAGAAGCTGTGGTAGCTGTGTCCCTGACGGGAGTGCTGCTCTAACTCCAGACACATCTCTTTCCTGGAATTATGTTACTTTCTAAATCAAAACCAGTATGAACTAAAGCTCTGTCAAGGAATGCTGCTAGAGTTGTTTCCACATCATGTCCAGCAAGGTTCTGAGCCTGTCCCGCTCCGAATGCATTCGAATCCAATTGGAAGCAGCTGTGACTGCGGTGGATCCGGGTCCTCCCCTTTCCCGCCTTTTTCCTCAGGCCTCCTCCCCCCCTCAGAGCTCGGTGCCTCCATGCTGAGGGAGGGGTGGGGGTGAATCCTGACAGAAGATGTTCAGATCAGTGTGAGAGGTGAGGAGGTCTGACAAGGAGGTATGGTTTTGCTCGGGGGGCTTGCTTTAAGTGTCTTTATTTTTACTTCGTGCTTCGAAGCTTGACTTTTAAGCAGTAAGTGTGTAGGTGTTGCCACTTCCTCAGGAACCTGTGACTCAGGGAACGTGTAAATGAAATTACATCACCGGCAACTCCTGTTTGAATTGCTTGTTTCCTAAACCGGGACTGCTGGGTTTTCTTTTAGAACTTGCAGCTTTGTTTTGTGGTTTGTTTTGGGTTTTGGTTGTTTGTTTTTTTTTCCTGAGGGGGAGGGGGAGGAGGGGTTTTAATTATCCCGGGCAGCCTTGCCATGAGGAGCAACCACACCGCCTGTGTTTGATCCCTTTGCCCGGCTGAAATCACCAATATTGATGTTTACTGGAAACAGGAGATCTGCATTTCCAAGCAAGCTATTTATGAATGGAATAATTGTAGTTAAGTCCTACAGAGGTTCTGTTGTTAGAAAGCATTCTTTACTCACTCCTAAGCTGGCGGGGATGGGGGGAAGGAAAAGGCCTGAGAGTAATTTTCCATTATTATTTTGGAAGTAAACGCAAACAGAAGAAAATGTGTTTTCATGCTACCGGGTAGTCTCAGTGAGTCTCCCTTGCTGCTCTCCATTGTGTGTATTTGCAGGGCAGGAGATTCTGGGTAGCTTGCAGTGTTTCTGTGCGACTGATTCTTTGCCATGCTATATAAATATAAATACACGGCTGAAAGAGGAGGTGCTGCTCTGTCTGTGGAGCTGGGAGGAGCAGCGGGCATGGCTGTGGTCTGGGGGAATGGACAGGGTCCCCAGGGGTGTCACAGCAGGAGACGGCTGTCAGGCTCCATGCTCTGAAAAGAATTGCCAGGCATTCTTGGCATCAAAGGAATGTGACAAGCTGGACATCTGTTTGGGTCATTTATTCACAGCGTTCATGGGCAGGCTATAAAAGTGTTGCATGTTGTTATTGTTATCATGAGCAAAGGATCAATGTCCTTTTGTTCCAGTAGCAGCAGTCTGGGGCTCTGTAGGTGTCAGTGGAGCAGAGACTTCAAGTGCAGCATTCTGGTTACACTTGAATTGTGGAGGTTCTCACTGAGCAGGCAGTGCCACCTGAAAGGAAAACTCAGAAGAAAGTCCTGTGGTCAGGGAGGTAGTGTCAGTGACTACCATGGGTAATGGTCTGTCTCCCAGTCACATTGAACTTTGACACAATTAAGAACCACACAACTGAAGTTATTTTCCAGATGACTACTAAACCCAAGTCCTGTATCTCTTTTTTGTTTTCCGTTTACTTATACATATTTTTAAAATTTATTTCATCCTTTAGGAATGGCTTCAGGAAGGTAGGAACCCTTCCTGAAGTTGCTGTTCCGCTTCCTTTGGATCCTTCATTTTCTATCTGACCTTTGTGCACGGGTCGTTCATGCTTTTAGTGAAAAACTCTTACTCCAGATCCACACAAGGGCTCCTAGAGCAATAGTTGTAAATCGTCACTGGTACTAAGTAAGAGTACTTTGAGATGATAGCTGGTATAAATGATACTATTATCAGATGTAGACATAAGGACAATTCTCCCCTAATTAAAATGTTTACTGTCATATGTCTCGTGCCTGCAGCTGGGCAGTATTTGAGGTTTTCTCTTGGGCAGTAGTTAGGAAGGAGTGATCTATGCATACATACTGCCCCAGAAACCTGCAGGGCAGCAGCCCATGAATGTATGTAGCCAGATCATGCTCCCCAGCTGCCTGTAATGCTCATGTGCCTCAGAAATCCCAAGGTGAGATATTTCCTTTACTTACTGTATTCTGCTGAAAAGGAATTCAGCAGTGGTTTGCAGCCAGACATTGCAAACTTGAGAGGCTTCTCTGTAGCTGTTTGCTCTGATTTATAAGGGAGAAACAGGGGGCAAGTCAACTGCTGTGTGTTCAGTTGCTGGTGATATTTTAGTTTCATTTCCAGCCATGATAGCGTCTGTTACTTCATTTAGCTTCCTGTTACTGGTATTTGGAAATGTCATCAAGAAATTCTGATAGATGATGTCAAGCTAGCCAATGCTTAAAAATCAGCTACCAACTCAGAATAACAGATCACCATTGATCTACTGGAAAAGGATGGAAAAGATTGTGGTTTAAATGGTCCTTGAGTGTCAGGAGGGGGCTGACACTCATGGCAGAAGGACATGGAGCAGAACATTGTTTGAGGATATGACCAATTTACAGTTTTAAAATTATTTTATTGTTATAGAAGTAGATGATTGTGGCTTCAGGAACTTTCTAAACTAAAATACTGTGTTCCAGCTTTCACAGTTTGGAAATTAAGATGATGATTTATTGTGATTTCTTATTTAAAGCAACTTTGTCCTCTTCATAATAGACATGGGAGGATGGATTGAGGCAAAAAACATGGGCTGTTCCTCCAGGGAAGCCAAAGGAAGTCTCACCATCTCCACCTGCTTTCCATTTTCCAAGTGTTTTTTGGTCTCTTTTGCTGAGTAAGTACCTAGTACAGCAAGACCAGTCTTGGCTCAGTCAGCTCTTCAATAGAATAGTACAGGTATTACAGATGAGACAGGTATAGCTCATCTCTAACATTGTCTAATAATGCCTTTCAATTTAACCTGCTTGGACAAGGAGTTCAGAAGTGGTTAGTGCAATTCATTTGCCTGAATTTTTAGATGTCCAGCTTGACTAAGCTTGACTTTGATAATGTCTTCAACTGGGTTTTGGAAGTCTAGGAGGAGTCTGATTTCAAATGTAAAGTCTTACCTTAAGCATGTATTTTAAAACTTCATGTGTGTAAAAGAGGATTAAATAAATCTGTTGTTAACTTTTAAATGCTTGCTGTCTCAATTTGGCTATTTCTTGCTTGTATATACTGGACAATGTGCTCACTTGGCTGAGTATCAAGTTTGTGTATCAATCAATGAAAACAGTGAAGAGTCACAAAAGAGCTTTGTTATTCTTGTAGAAAATAAATATGGAAAAGGAAAAAGTTAGTTGAATGCACTTTTAAAAACTGAGTTTCTGATTTTGAAGGTCGTGTTGGTGGTTATCAGTCTGACTGCTTGAAGCTGAGCTGTTTGTTTCACAGGAAGTACATGGCTGCACCCAAGGGGTTCAGCTCCACATCAAGCTGAGGTTGTTGGCACAGGTGGAAGTCAGGGTGATACACTTCAGCAATCCCAGTCTGACTACAAATAACACTGGCTCTGTTCACCAAAGGCTGCACTGCTGTTGGAAGCTTCCCCTAGAATGAAAGGTTTGGATTCCTTTGCAGAAGGAAGATGTGCATTAACCTTGGTAATGGGATGGAATAATTAAGAAGAGTAGATCTTAAACTGGAGACCTAGGGTAAGAACTCCACTTGAGCTGCTTAAATTTTCTTTGTTAAGAAACATTTCTTCATGAGTTCTGACTTTATATTATAAATGTGCTCCAGAGAAGAGAGAAAAAACCAAAGATTTTTTAATGTCCTTTTTCTGAGTGCAATACAGAGAACTGTTCATGAACCAAGTACAAGGTTTAAATAAAATGCCATGATCTGAGATTTGTTGGGCTGTATAGTGGTGTTAGTGGCATTTTTGTGTTTTTCTAAACTTTCACAGTGTAGTTATTGTCTGTTTTCCCCAGTTTAACTTTCTGCAAATAAAGTTTAAAATAAATCTATCTAGTCTTGTATATGCCATTGCTTACCTTTAAAAAAAAACAGCAAAAACCCCTTCATTTATGAAACAAGAGCAAATAAACTTTTAAAAAAACCTTTTTAAATCATTGCCCACTGCCCCAAATCTGTGTTGTAATGAAGCTCCAGTATTTCTTTTGCCCTTCCATGCTAATATTTTATTTTCTTCCCTATTTTCATTCTATATAGCAGATATGAAGGAGCAGAAGAAAAGCAGAAGTGCCAGAAGAAGAGGAACCTGTGAAAGAGCCAGGAAAGACAGCTGTAAAGAGATTGGATTCCACCTCGAGGCTTTAGGAGCAATGAATGAAGGATGCCCCAGCTTGGGAGCTTTCCTACCAGAGGTATTGTCTTTGGTTTTGAGTAGTTTACATTCCTCCTGAGAGCTTCAGTTCATTGCCTTGGCTACTGACAGGCCTTGGCATATCTCTTTTTCTGGTCAGAGCCTGTTTGTCCATAGAAAGTTCTTGTGAGCCTTCACATCACTTTTCTTCTGTTTTGGAGTTTCTTTCTGGGTTGCTCTAACTATAAATTGCCAAAGGAACGCAGGGAGTAGAGGTCAGCCAGCCAGCTTCCTGCTTCTCCCTTTTACTCTCTTGCAGAAATTAAGTGCTACCTCTTTTTTGTCACCCAACTTTTCTCGTGCTTTCAGGAAGGAGAGGAATAGTCTTAATTGGTATCTGCAGAGGTTATTAGACCAATAAACCTTCTTAAAGAAACTTCTCACCCACGAGCAAAATAATATATATATCTGAAAGCTTCATGATGTGATCCTGTACCTTAATGAATGTTCCCTGTGCTCCCTAAACACTATCCTATGTTGAAGTCCTTGAAGTGTGTTGGTTTTCAGTACAACTAATGCCCACATTCTGTAGCATTCTATCAGGGCTGCAAAGCTGAGCAACAGAGGTTCCTGAGGAGAGAATCTTTACTTTTCATCAGTCTGGCTAGCAGGGTAGATTATAGCTTTCTCAACTCTTAAATCCTAGCTGCTGGTCTCCTAACACTGGGGTTTTTTGTTTTGTGTTGCTTCAATGCCCAAGAATCTGTTTTCTTTTTTCTTTAATTTAAAAATGAACACATCTGTTTTGTGGCTGTGTAGAAAGACTTGAAAATGTGTGGGTAAATGGCTCAAGAACAGAATTAATTCCAAATGTATTTGTAATAACCTGATTCTAATTTTACTTCAGAAAAGATCAAGTGAAGTATTTTCTCATACAGTGGTTTCAGTGAGTTCTATGAGTAGGTAACACAGCTGTGGTGAGATATAAGTTTTACTACCTTACCAGCTCAAAATTGGTCACCTAAGGTGTAAGCAACATAACTGCATGGCAAGAAAGCTTTCTGCTCACTGAAACACTTTGATACTGTTCTGTTTGTTCTGCCTCAGTAGATGTGCAGGACAAACAGCAAGCAATCCAGTTGAGATTTGTGCAGAAAAGATAAAATCAGAGCTCTTAAATCCTTTATCCTTATCCTTTCCTCAATACTGTAGAGGCAGAAAACCAGTTTCTTATTGGCCATGGAGTAGCATAAAGAATTCCTGAAGTCCACATCCTGTTGGTTCTCCATTAGCAATATGGCATATTTGGGAGCCCTGATGCTTAATTCCCTCTCTATACCATCACTAAATATGTTACATTCTGGGCAGCTGGTCAGTTTGGACACACTCACAGTTTTATTTTTTTTTGAAATCACCATTGTGAGGACAGATTTCTCTGCCATTAACAGTTCAAGGGAAGAACTTATTTTATAATTTAGAAGAAGTCAGCTCTTGAAGCCTTGGGCAGACTTTACTTTCATAATCACTGGCAAATTCCTCTAGTTTTGTGCCAGTCACTGCGCACTTGGTGCCAAGTGTCTATCATTCCTGACAGCCAGAGGCTGTTGTGCCAGGGGGCTGCAGGGCTCCACCTGGGACCCTGCAGGTGGAGGAGAGGGAAAGGTCTATCAGGAGGTAGGAAGGAGGAAGGCAGTGGATTGATGTGTCAGGTAGGTTTAGCTGTGCTGGTCAAATGTGCCTTCTCATAGGGCAAAATGCATGTGATTGGCTCTGGCAATATGTGACAGAAGGACAGAATAGAGAGAAGATGGGATCTGTCATGGGGCAGCTATTACAAGGAGGAAACTTTTTGTATAAATAGAATATTTCTTCTTGCCTTCTCTTCCTTCTCTTTCTTTAATGATGTATTATGGGTGGATCTGCTATTGACTTTAATCCTCAGTCTTTGCCCAGGCATTTTTCATATTTCCTGTGAGAATTGGTAGGACCAAAACTGCATCCAGAGTTCAGCTGTAACAGGGCAGAGCAGGAGGAGAATCCCACACTCCTCTTTCCTGTACTTACAAGCAGAAACTGTCTATTTGTTGGATTAATCACTAAAGTTACAGACATGTCAGCAAAGTCACCAATTGATTTGTTACTGCTGATTGTTCATCATCCTGGAAGGTCATGGCTTGACTCACATTGCAGATTGCATTTGTAAGCCTTTTGTTGTGAGGAAATCTGCTCGTGCCATGAAAAATCTTTAAAACAAGAGCCCTAGAGTGCCACCATATTCATTGTTGTAGTGCTGGCTCTGCAGAGCTGGGCTTTCTCTACCTTTCCACCACCCCCCTGAAAAACTCAACATTTGAGCTCCTGACATTACAGTGCACAGACCAGGGAAGCTGAAGGGTAAATTAGCATGGAATGAGAGAGGAGTGGTTGAAACACAGATCTCTGGAATAGTACATTTTAGACAACATCCATGGTGTGGTCTTTAAAAGTTGATGTGTGTTATTCATTTATATGGTTGATCATTCTGAACCCTGCCCTGGGCCTATATTCAGGGAGCCAGGTCTTTATCACAATTAAGAAAGTGTCTTGCCTGCTTTTAGATGTTATTTTCCTCTGGACTGACTAATTCTGCTGTCCTGGTATTCCTAAAGCCTATTCCATCAAGGCTTTTTCAGAGGAAAAGGTAAATTATGTAAATACGCGTTCTTGTGCTTCTGGGTACAAAATGAGAATGTTACTTAATTTTGAAGAAATGGATTTCCGGGTTTCAGTCATTACTCTGCTAAATTGGCTCTGCAGGTCAAAAAATTTCTTCTTTTAATCTTGATTTTCAAATTCCTGGTATGGGGGAGGTATGAGAGGCAGTGGGAAGGAGAGATGATAGTTTTTTCATGAAATGATCATTTTCCTGCCTTAGAGAGCTGTTCCAGGTAATTTCTTTCCAGCTTTGTCATTGGTTGGGGAAGTCAGGCTGGTGACAGGAGGTTTTCACTGGGGGTCTTTTCCACCCTTCCCAGGTGATGCTGGCTGGCACCCTCTGGCACCCAGGCAGGGAGCAGGGGTTCCTCGTGCCCTTCCAAGCTGTGTGTCCCTCAGAGGGGACCTCTCCACGGGAAGCCACTGCTCTGCTGAGGCAATTTCCTGGCAGCAATGGAGCTGCTGCAGCTCCACAGCCCAACTGCCAGGCTGGAAGCTGAGGTGGTGTTGGTGATGGCTTCACTCTCAGGAGTGGAGGGATAAGGCCTAAATTAAAGTTTTCTTAACTCTCTGGAGCTCTGTTACTTTGGTTTTGTTTTCCAAACAGGTGCACTTATATCAGGACATAAACCAGAACAAACCCGAGCAGCAAGAACCGTGTCAGCAACTGTTAATAACATGAGGAAATGTTTGAGGAATAGAAGTAACATGGAGTTAAATAAAGGTATGTCGGTGGATGAGAGAAAAGGACTTTGCTGCTGCCCTAAATCCTGGGGCAATGCTGTATTTGTCCTGTTTGAATCCACACATTTACTTCTGAAGAAGTGAATACTCTTGAGATTCTCTGTAGCCTTAGCAGGAGCCCAAGAACTTGCCACTGGAAAGGTAAAGAAAGGGGCCTTGCTTTAGTCTTCTAGGTATTGTTAGTTCTTTCCATTATTTTCATCCCCACTTCCTTCTCAAAATAACACAGACAAAAGTCTAGGATACTACAGTAGAGAAGCAAAGGTTTGGTTTTAGGCTATGAATTATTAAACTTTGTTTTCCTCAAAGCAAAAAAAATCCTGTGGTTTTTACCTTGATTTTAACTAGCTAGAACTAATAGAATTGCAGAGATATATCCTGTATACACTTTAACACATAGGCCACATGTCATTATACAAGACCCACATTATTTTGATATTTCAGGATGCTGGAGATTTGAGCTTTGAGTTCTTTCTGGATTAGAAAAGTAACACTGATCCCACCAAGACTAGTAGGACACTGTCAGAAGAATTCTGCTTGAATAGTGTTTGCCCAAACTAAGTAAACAGCTTTAAGATAAGCAGATTTTTTACTATTAAATGTAGCAGGCATGTGGCAGACACAGATTCATGTTGACAGATGCCTTTGTGTCTGTCTTTGTGATGGAGAGAAGACAGATATTCTCCTTGGCATTTCAGAAAGCTGCTGCTTAGCAAAATAAAATGTAACATTAGAATGAACAGTGCAACAGTGAAGAGTGTGACTGGCCAGCCTACAGGAAAAAAAAAAAGAGTGAAACAGTCTCAAGTCACTGTAATGAAGTGTGCTCTGACGGGGAGAGCTTTGTCATTATTTGGAAGTAGCCTGTAGAAAAGAAATTTCTGTTTTTCTGTTCTAATATAAACACGTGTCAATCTGCACATCTGTGTGTGACTGATCCCATGCCAGCCATTCCCAACAAAGAGGCATTTCAGGTCTCAGGACTCCAGTCACACACCCATTAGCAGCTATCAACCCCCCCAAGTTACTGCATTGTTGTCGGATGAATTGGGCTCCTGATTGTGTCACACAGGAAAGATGAGAATTCCCTCTGTGGTGTTCCTTAGGGCTGCTGCTGTCAGAGGAAGACAGAGGATGCCCCCAGCGTGAGCTTGTGCTGGGAATGGGCTGGGACTCCTGTGTCTCCCTTGAGGCCAGTGCTAGTCTGCTTCCCAGGGGGTGCAGCTGGAGAGCTGCTGCTCATGTTTCTCTTTGAGGTGAGTTTGTCCATGTTGAGCATAAACTGTGTACAGGGGGACTTCAGTGACAGTCACAGTGGAGCATCTGGTTCCTTCCTGAATGCCACCACCCTGGGCCACCCAGAGCTGTGCCTCTGGTCAGTGTTTACTGGTGTGGAAGTGCCTGAGGAGAAGGAAAATCCCATGAGTGAAGTTCAGCAATACTGAGTGTTTCAGCAGAGGGACCTTTGCCCCAGGCCATGATGTGCTGTGCCTAAATTTCCCTGGGCAGGGTGTGGAGGGTCCCACAGGCACCCAGGCAGAGCTGTTTGGGCACCTTTGGGTGTCTGTGAAGGTGATGCTCAGATTTGCTGAGCTTTTTTTTAAACCTTTCTGCAAATAAAAGTCAAACTTGCTGCCAAGATCACCAGTTAGTCTCGAGGGAACATGGACAGACAGAGAGGAAACACATCCTGTTAGGATGGTTCTGCTGAAGACTTGGGACTTCCCAAGTTGCAGTTTTGTACTAAAAGCTTCAGAGCCCTGAGGAAGATTCCCAGCTGGTGCAAGGTGCTCCTGACACTTTTTTGTCAGATAAAAGGACCAGGACCATATTTGCTCTTGATGTTTTAATTAGAAATAAAGCTTAGTTTATGGTTGTGCAATTCAACCAGCGCTTTTGCAGTGGCTGTTCTACACTGGGCTTAGGCTGCTTGTGCAGTTTCCTTTAACCTATGCTGAGGAGTCTGCTGAAAACTATTAAATGTCTGAGGGGAAATCTGGAGTTGGAGAATTGGAAAAGAAGTGGTGGTTGTGGCTTTAGATCAGGGATGAAATGACTTGCTCTCCCTCTACCTTTTCTACAGAAACAGCTGGTTCATGGCAGCATCTCCCTGAAGCTGGTTGGGCAGGATTAGTCTTGAATGCACTCAGGAACCAGGAAAGCTCCAAGATGAAAGGTTGAGCACCGGTGGGAAAGCCATGTGCTGAAGTTGTGACAGTCCTGGGTTTGCCAGAGGTAAGTGTTATCTACCTGGGTCTGCCAGCCTCTTGTGTCCTGCTGGTGGAAGAAAAATGTCACTCCTGGGGAGCAGTGGTGCCTCCATGAGCTGCTCTGCACCTCTCCTGGGTGTAAAAGCTCTAGAAAAGGTTTCCTCTCTACCCCAGGAGGTGAAAGTACTCCTGAGACAGAGCAGGAGCTCTGAGGAGCATTCCCTCCTGCACCTCTGGTGCTGGAGATAGTGCTGTCACCTGGTTGTGCTGGGTCCAGAGAACACCAAGGGCAAGCAGGAGAGCTTTATCTGATGCATAGGGCAGGTGGTGTGGAGCTGTCTGTAACTGAGGGTAAAAACAAGCAATTAAATGATCTGGGCTGTCTTATGACCAAAAACCACAGCTGAGATGATAGCTGTTTCACAGAGGTTGGTAGCATGTTCCCATTAAAGGAAAGGTTGGAATATTATTTAATTAAGTAGTTGTGTCTTCTGTCCTTGCAGGGATAAAATGAGATTCTGCACACACTGGAACCAATGTCCCTCTGCTGCGGGAAGAGCTGCAGCCACTGCCTGTGACATCCTTGGCTCAGTCCCCACGCCAGGTGAGGTGGAAGCATCAGGACAGTGCAGAGTGGTCTCTTGTTTCACTGTCCCCCCACTGTCCCACTGTCACCCATCATCTGAAGATAGTGGTGACCATTCCCTGCAGCCAAGTGTGAGTGTGCCAGCTCTGGTGAGTAAAGCTCTCACACAAACAACATATAAAACACTTGTGACACTTCTGCCAGGGTATCACGCTAAGCAACACAACTCACTGGCACAGCACGGCGGGTGGGTGTGTGCTGAGCAGTCCCCATTCACACCCCTGCAGTGGGACACCTCCTGACAGAGAGGCAGTGAGTACAGTGCAAGTGAGGTCTCTTACTGCTGCTGTTTCAGGGTCTTCTGACCAAGGCTGAAAGACCAGAGAAAAGCTGGTGACTGCTTTGGCCTCCCAGAACAGCTGGATTTGTTTTCACCCCCATCAGCCTCCTGCCCCCTGCTGCAGTGCCAGTGCCCATCCATGCTGGCCAACAGGTGACAACTCCCATGAGTTGTGTGCACGTGTCACAGCCCAACAGCTGAGCTGCCCCCTGTGGTGGTGTCTGCTTCGTGAGCAGCTGCTCCTCAGTGGGCTCCCCACAGCAGTGGCAGGAACCCCTGCAGCCACCAGTGTGCTGCATTTAGCACAGACCCTGCTGGGATCAGAACCAAGCTCAGTACCACCTGAAACCCCTTTGCTGCTTTGTGAGGTGGCAGTTTGAAAGGAAACGAACCAGGTCCAGTCAGCCCTCGTGGGTCAGCATGAGCTGCTGGCAGGTTTGGTGGTTATTTACCAGTGACACTGCTGGTACAGGTTGAGTGAGTACCTGCACAGCATTATAAGCTGCTCTTGTACCACTGCTGTGCCCAGCCAGGTCAGGTCTTGCTTCTGTAGACACACTCGTGTAAAGTTCATTTTCACAACTCTAAGAAGTGTGAAACACACAGAAGCTGTACTCGGGAGAAGTCACTCATTATGCTTAATCTCCAGTATTACCCCTATTTGTCATGGTAGGTCTGGTTTATAAAATTAAAATGCTGGTTTGAATTAGCAAAAAATGATGTGTGGGGAGGTGTGGTTGAGGTTAAAAAAAAAATCAGAGAGCTGGAAGGTGCCTTTAATTTAATTTGCTGAAAGGGATAAGCCATTACAAATAGTGTAGAATTTAATAATAATATGAAACTTATCATCCAGCTTTTCTCGGCCACAGCACCATCCTTTTGTGCTACTAATTAGAAAAATTATGTTGTAGGGAAAAAAAAAACAAACTGTATTTTTCCTCTTACCATGTAGAAAATAGAACAGTAGGTTACCGACCTGCAAGATAGCAGTGCTGCTGGTCCTCTTTCATGTAGTCCCCAAAATGTTGATGTAGGGCTGACTTTTTCCTAAAAGGAAACCAGCTCCCTCCAGAAAGCAGACTGAGAGGCGTGTGAGGCTTGTGGTAGTTGGCCTCCCTCCCAAAAGCTCTTAAAGACTGTATTTAGGCTCCTTTCCACTGGTATTTAGGGATGTTTTTCAGATGTGTTAAACTAATCACTCTTGATGTGTTCTCATGGAATCTCCCACACCCCAAAAATAGCTGTTGGCTGTGACAATGGACATGCATGTCAGGCCTGCTTTGTTTTTCAAACCTCTGAGGCACTTCTAATGCAGTAGTAACTTGCATCTTTGTTATTTTTAGGGGTTCCTTTTTTAATTTTGGAGACACCTCTATTACGTTCTGAGCTGAAACTCTTCTGGAAGGCTCTCACTTGGTTCACTTAGCTGTCTCAAAATAAGGTACTTGAATTTTTTTTTTTTTAAGGCTTAACCATGGGCAGGACAAGGGGCAATGGGCACAAGTTGCTCCTGGGGAGATGATTGGACACAAAAGGAAAATTTCTGACTCTGAGGACAATCAGACATTGGAATTCTCCCAGGGGAAATGGTGGATTTTCCCACTTTGGAAAGTTTTAAGTCTCAGCTCAACAGGATGCTGGGACATCTCACATAAACAATAATAATCCGAAGGGTTGAACCAGATGATCCTTAAGGTCCCTCCCAAGCTGATACTTCCAGGAAGCAACCTCACCAAGCTCTCACCAAGCAATACAGAAGAGTGTGCACTCACCAGTGATTTAAGAGCACTTTATTGTTCTTTAAGGCTACTTTTAAGTACAAAAAAAAAAAAAAAAAAAGATGGCCTGCCAAACCTTTTTTTTTTCCAGGTGAAACAAGGCCACAAAAGAATGGTATATTACAGATTTACAAACACAGAGAGAATCTTTCAAACGGAACTGTAGAGAACCTGGCTCTGTGAAGGAACTTCAACACCCTCGGGATGGTGAGTTCAGTTTAGTTTCCTTCCACCTCCCCCCAACCCTTTGGCTTTTCATGACATTACTGTGTCTAATATATGTTTTACTGGACATAGCACATTAAATCTTTATTGCCCTCAAATACATTTACCTATCTCAGATAAGTAAATGTAACCTTGTAAAACAGCTATTATTGAAAATATTAGCTTTAAAAACATTATCTCATGTGTGTTTACAAAGAAATACAGGAGTCACATTTTCCACAGAGTCCATCTACAGTATTAGTACTTTCCTGTTACGACGCTCAGTAGCCTGTAGCAATAACAAACTAGTGGCTATTAATGCTAATGCAGTGTTGTCATAGAATAACTGTGTTCCTGCACTTTTACTGTATTACAGACAAATCTACAACAAAAAAAAAAGATCAACTTTTTTCTCCAAACAAAAAAATGAATGATTACAATAAAGGAAAGGGAAAAATTAAATAGCTACATATCATTAACAAATTAATTGTTCCTCAAAAAATACCTACAAATTTCTCTGTACATTCTTTACGCACAGCGTAACGATGGTCTTAAAGTTACCTATATAAAAAAGTGTTCTTTTAACAATCTTCCTACAGAGAGTAGGGTACTGAATGCCAAAGCAAGTAAGCGTTGACTACCCAGTAAGATGGTAGTGAAATGTGTAAAACTGGGGGGCTTGTGTTGGTTTTTTTTACTCTTTCTTTTTTTTTTTTTTTTTTAAAGAAAATTGAGCAGCCACCTTCTCAACCAGAGTAAGAGCCAATCTCCCGATCTTCTACCCTGCACCTTTTCCAAATTAAATAGCTTAGCTTTAAAAAACAAACAAACAAAAAAAAAAAGCCACAATGGACCCAATACTGTAACATAGTCCATAATACATCACGTGTAGTTCATCTTCCAACTAGTTCTAGCTTTCTACACTGAACCAATCATTTCAGGTAACCCAGTATAAAAAAAAAAGCCCTAGTTGCAACTGTACTGGGAAGATGGAATGTCTGGGGGAGAGTAGTTACACTTAACAAGAAGAGAAGCTCTTAGTACTAGCACAGCTGCGATTCTATGCCTGCCTCTACTGCCTAATTTCTAGTTAGTAGCTATTAATATAGCAAATGATAATAAATGCGGTAATACCTGTATAAAGTTTTCTACTGGAGGAATGTATGCTGCAACTTGGCCTAGGTTTACGAACAAGCTTAAAAAAAATGAAAGATCGTATTTCACAAACTGTAACAATCTGTTGTCCAGCCAAGATACGTAAGGGTAGCAGTTTCTGCAGCTGGTTAAAGGTGGATTACACAGACTTAGTGTAAGGAAGCGAATTCCTGCTGAGCAGCCAGTGCTGCAGACAGGAGCGGTGACTCCAGCGTCCTGTGCCGCGCATCAGCCGCCCCCAACTGCGTCGTTTGAGGCCTGTCCTGAGGCTGTCCTCTGTTGCTGGCTGCTACTAAAGTGAATATCAAATACAAATATCATAGAGTACAACTGTACCAGCAGTAAGTATATCTAGGATTGTTACTGACAAAAATAAACTAATTCTGAAGAAAAGCTAATAAGTATTATGATTCTTACTGTCTATACATTAATAGATACCAGCTATTTTTCATAAAACATGCATCGTTAAGCACTATTGAACCCTCCGACCTCAGCTCTATTCTAACAAACTGCAGTGTTTAGGAAAAAATGCCCGTGTTCTGTAAATTATGCAGTCCAGTTGCAAGCACTAAGCACCTGAAATCTAAAGAGAGAAAGACCTATAACCTGTATGAGACTTCCCCTTCTGAAGCTGTTTTGCTCTAAGAAAAATCAAACTGATAGAAATGTCGTCCTTAAACCCTTTTTTCAGCAGTTTGCCCTCAAAATATTAGCATCTTCCAGAAAGTTGCTATGCAACTTCAGTCCTCCTCCAATAGTGCAAATCATACATGACAGTTCTTTTCAAGTATATACATACAAAATTACTTCACAGAGGGAAAAAAAAAAAAAAAAGAAAAAAAAAAAAAAAGAGCAATGTAAGCAAACCAGACAAATTCTAGTCTTGAGAATCTATAAAAGCAAAAAGCATTTGGGTCAACCAACTACATGTAATGGCTTTTGTGGATTAGCGTGCATTATTTTTTTTAAGGGGCAGCAGATTTGCATCAGAGGTTTCTTTGGTAACTGAGGCAGGAAAAAAAAAGGATGCTACATCATATGAATATGAAATAGTTCCTGCTATCACCTTGAAGGGCACCCTTTTACAAATAAAAAGTGAGTACACAAAAACATGTGTTGAAAACTAATCTCCCCTCCCCCAACACTATTTTAAGCACTGTTCAAAGCTCAGTCAAACCATGCAGATTCACGAGTGGAAGGGTCCTCTCCTCTCTTCATGAGACCACGGAGGGCGAGTGATTATGATTGACCATGTGAGAGGAGGGGGAAGACTGTCCCCGCCGCGAGGCCGACTCGGGACTGCTGGAGACTCCGTCCTTGGCAGCTTTGATCTGCAGCCACGTATCCCCAAGTGCTTTGGCAAAGTGGTCATCAACTGTTCCCGTGATGGACACCGAGTTTGCCACTGGCTCAGGCTCTTTGTAATTCTTGCCCAGGCTCCGGCGGAAATGCTCTTCCACCACCGGGTCACAGGCAGCGCTGGCTGCAGGGGGAGAGGAGGCACAAGAGGAGTTATTTCCCTGCAGAACCCTGGCACCAAACCCTACCTTCAGACTCATGGTTTTCTCCCATTTTCCTATCAGCATAAAGCAAGAAAGACATCTTTTATCCTTATAAAGCAGGTGGTGTATGGGGCAGGGAGAAAGACTGAAGACTTAAGCCAAAGATGTAATAGATGGAATTGAACATTTCTGCATTTCTGTGACCTGCTTACCTGCATTTCATAACTATAGTTCTCCCTCAGGCTACTAACAGCTACAGCTCTGATTCTATGGAAACCTTCTCCAAAACAATCACACAGAACTTGTATTTAGGCTTAAATAGAACTAGAGATGGAACTGGTTCTTTAAAATCAGCCCCCAGGCCTGCTGGTAGCAGTCAGCTGAGAGGAGGCTCCATTCCAAAGCACAGCATGCCCAGAGATGACTGCAGGGTTTCCAGTTGTTTGACATACTAGTTCCTAGGACAAGAGCCAGTCAGAAAACTAAATTGTCACCTCTGCATTAGGTACTATGAGCATGACAATGGTGCAATACTATCACAAGAGGAACAAAAAAAAAAACCCTTAAAAAACAGATTCTGAATAATAGTTAAAAATTCCTCAGACTGAAGATGAAAGTGTCACATTTTTTGCAATTTGGAAACAACGTATTTGTATGTCTAAAGATTTATCTTTCAAAAAATATTTAAAACCATAGGGGAACCATGCTACTGTCCTCCATGCTACAGACATGGTGATGGGTCTGAGCCTTCATGTCCCACTGAGACACCTGCACTGGTCTGCAGCACAGCTGGAGAGGTCACCCTGCAAACTGTTGCCATTCACAATAGGTCTCCCTCCAGCCCTGATGGAGTAGCAGTATTAAACACCAACCAGGCAGGCTGGCAGCCAAGTTTTTTTTTGTTTGTTTTGTTTTTTTTAAATTGGTTGGAAACAGAAGTGCTGAGGTACTAACAGGCTGACTCCTGTTCTTACCTCTGCTGTCAGAGTGGTTCCAAAGAATGTTTATCAAGGTGATAGGAGCTTTATATATATAAATATAAATGTATAGAGAGATTTTGACTGATCCTAATATGAATGTGTCATTGACCCCTCCAGGTGACAGGAGACAAAACTTTTCCAAACACCTTCACCTCTGTTCCACAGGCTGTGTGAATACAGCAGGAGTCTTGGTGAAGCTCTCCTTAGACAAGGAGCAGCAGATTTCTAAAAAACTTCTGACAACTCAGATTCCAAACCACTGGTTTCTCTAAAAGCGTAATGTATCCTCCGGGGTCTTCTTTCAGCTTCTAATTCTAGTTTTCAACAGTACATTCATTTTTAAAAAATATTATAGTAACTACCCTACCACAGAACCTCAGGTTCCTCCAGCAGATGTATGACTGGACAGGACTGAGCCGTTTTCCTCAGTGAGAGGAAGAGAAACATCCCCAGGTTCCCCAGCAAGTACTGCAGGAAAGATCTCATGAAAAGTATTAAGTGCACAGAAGGTAAGAAGCTAAAGTTCACTGCTTGGGTTGCTATAGCAACTGCCCTCCAAAGCTTTTTGTGTAGTCCCTGTAGACAAAGGTGGAGGGTAAGTGCCTTGGGGCAGGAAAAATCTATAGGAAAATTTGCTCCTGACTGCAGTGGAACCACGGAATCTGCTGACTACTGAAAGACTGGGGAAAAAAACTACAGTTCCTAAAACCAGAGCATGGTTGAATCTGCTGGCCCTGTGTGCTGTTTGCCAGTCAGACTAAAGTAAAGATGACTTACTTGTCCACGTGGTGTGCCTGGGGTTTTTTGATGAAGCTTTTCAAAACAAAAGAGCACCTCTGGCTCCCTACTTTTGAAATGCCACATGGTAGAGTGGCACAGGGTGGGCGGCTGGAAAGCCTGCAGAGGGGGCCTGTGCTGGTGTCTCTGGGCAGAGAGGACACAGTGTCTGCTTTCACCTCCCTCTATTTGGTTAACGGGTCTGTGCCTGCACAGCTGGCTAAGGTGAGTGGGAGGCCTGGGGTGTGCTGGAGCACAACTTACTGCTGGCGGGTCTCCTGTAGGGCACTGCTGAGCTGCAGCCGCTGTGCGCGATGGGGCAGTGGGAGAGGTTGCAGTTCCGGTTGCTGGCGGAAGCACAGGTGATGACAGAGGGACGGTTCTGACGTGGAAGGAAATAGAAAACTCTCACTCTCTGAGGCCATCAGCCAAAGCCTTGTTAGCAGCAGTTTGCTGCATAACCACTTGAGGCTTACAAACTGAATCCCAGCAGTGAAATAACACATGAACTATCAAATTCCATAAAGCACCTTAAAACCCCAAATATTCAGCTTTCTTTGTCTGATTAAAAAGCCCCACATTGCATTCCCATAATGGTTCTGAGTTAAGTGGCAAGCAGCCATACAGAGAAAGGGGCAGTACAACAGCAAATCATTAAAAGCATCAAAGTGATTTTACAGTGTTTGAACTTCACAGGCATTCCACACAGAGAACTAAATGTGAACACACAGAACACTGTTTCACTCATCCATGTGATCCCAGGACTCGGAAGGGCTTTAGAAATTTTACAGGTGTTTGTCTTCTTAGTGTTAATCAAGTTTTCATGGCATCATTTTTCATTCCGAAGTTTTCTTCCCTAAGCCTAATTCTGTATTCTGTATGTCAGCCACAAAGCAGGAAGCTCCCAAGATGGAAAATTTGAAGAGCACCTGAGCAAGTCTTGAGTGCAAGAACTTCCCTGCTGTAGCTGATCTGCCTCTCCAGCACTGCTCAATAAACATCATCCTTTTCCACTGGCAACACATGCAAACTCCCCTACACCTCTGTTCACATGATCTGAATGCCTCCAGTTACACCTCTTTAAAGGTCTAAGGTTTATCTTTAAAGGTTTAAAGGAAAAGACATGTCCCAGTTTCTCCAGATGGCTGAAGGGAGATAACACAGACTCTGTGTTATTATTTTTGCTTTCCACCTTTGGTACATTGTATAATACAAAGAAGTCTCAATTTGATACAGTTAGGGCAAGATAATAGTTAAGTGTCCAAAAGATTAACAGTATTCAATTAATTAACAGGGCTTTAATTTCTTGTACACTTTACAAATCTCTGCAGTAAACCCACAAAAAACAACTGCCTACCAACATACCAAATCAACAAGCATGGAGTTTTAATTGTTTAGTGGTCCCTGGTCTAGACAGAGTAGGAGCAAGATGAGAGCAAGAGAGATGAGCTGTCATGAGGAGGTTTAATACCTTGTTTAGACACAAAGGGAACAATGCTACTTACATCTTCTTTACTGTTTTTACTTTGCTGCCAGTGCAACAAATAAAAAGTGAATTATTTTTCTGGAAACAATTCACATGTGAAAGTATTTTTTTCACCAAGATTCTGTGCATCTATGGAGGGGTTTCTGAGAAGTGTATTCATGCTGACCTCTTCATGCAAGAGGTGGGAAGTAGAGAGAGACAAAAGTAATAAAAAAAGCTTGCCTCCAGAATGCAGGTACTAACACCACACAGGACCTGAGGCAGGATGAGGCATTGTACAGGGTCCCCTAGCATGGTGCTGTATGCACAGGTGCACTTAGCAGACTGATTTATATTAAAATACTGAGATAATCTGAGAATTTAGTAACAGAAACTACAGCAGCTGAATATCCCTATGCTGCCTAAAATAGTATGGTATTTTTTACCCATCTCTTTACTAGAAACAGAGTAAGATGAAATCCCATTCAACGTTAGGCTTAAAAAAACCCCAAGCTAACAAATCAAATTAGTTTCTTATTTTCAATACACTTTTTTTTCTTTGTATGATTCCTACTCTGTGCTCATAGCAAGGTCTTACCTCAACATCCTATTTTCCCAAGAAGACAGACTGCAGTCTAGCTCAGAATGTCAAAGATAACAAAAAAGAGAGAGAGGAACCTGGCAATGGGCAAGAGGCACCAGCCCAAGTCAAGCACACCCAAACAGCAGAGCGGTGGCCGCTGCGCCGCGCTATCAAAGGGCAGCAGTGCCGTCACTGGGAGCCTGTCCCTTCCTCCTCTGTCAGCACTGAAGGCTGAGAGTGAAGAAGAGCTGTTCTGCACACAACAATAACTCTGCAACCTGCCTGCCAAGTGATGCAAGATAGCAGCAGCACCAGTGCACAGCCAGGCGCTCTGTACCAGCGGGTGGGTGTAAAGCATCCAGCTGCAGTGAAAAGGAGCTTTCATACACGGCGCATGAAAACCCCAGCCTCTAAAAGATCCTCCCCTCAAAAGTGTTTACCCTTTGCAGGGCATCAGAATGGGGGAGGGAGGGAGGGAGGGAGGCAGGCAGGCAGACCTTAGCTACAGGGGCCAGTTTAATTTCTCAACACTGCAGCTCATCACAACTCGCTGTCTTGTTTGTCTCTCTGCTGGTTGGAGGGACAGAATTAAAAAAAAAATAAGAAAACTCATTGTACAGACTGCACAGAGAGGGCTCATCCTCAGCAGTGCTGAGGGAGAACAAATACAGCATACAAGATGGCAAGCAAAAAACCAACTGACTAGGCAAAACCAAACCACTCAAGCCTATAGAAACTAGCTACAAAATAATACAAATTCATACAGCATTGCTCTGAGGAACACACTGGATGCTTTTGGCTGGCTAAAACAACTCAGGTCACATTCCAGTTTCTTTCATCTGGAAAATTTAATGCAAAAATCTCCTTGATGCCCTTTCTGTCTTATACCTGAACTGAGCAGATATGGCCTGGCAGGCACTGGGGATTCACTCAACCACAGGCTTTGCATTCCCAAGTAAAAGATATGCAATCACAAGCTTAGCAAAGCATCCCCCCCAAAAAAAAAAGAAAGCAGAAAGGCCAAGAAATCTGTGACAGAGATGTTTAAATGAGTGGTTAATTCACGTCAAACACAATGAGCTGTGACATTCACTGTGCATTTTTGAAATACACTTTGCCTGAAGAACAGGGTCACCTACTTATATTGTAACTCCCAAGTTCTGGTTACCTCTGAGGTGTCCTCACCGTGCCTACAACAAGGACTCCTACAACCAGACAGAGGTTCTAGTGGAGGTAGAAGCCAGTACCTGCTGCCGTTCCACAGAAGTCAGTGTAGGTGTGATGCCAACTGTTCGGGTTGCATCCATGCTGTTTTTGGTCAGTGCTAGGGGTTGCTCCATGGTCAAGCTGGGGATTGAGGCATAGAGGTGATTGGCATGCAGGCTCATTGTGGGGGCAGCCGCCCTCTCGATTGGGCTGCGGCTCCGCTCTCTGTGCTCCTTCCGGTAATCCCCATTGGCAGTCTTGTTTCTAATAGAGAAAGAAAAAAAGGTCAAAGGACTCACTTTGGCTCCAGGCTATAAATGTGACATGCAACATTAAACCCTGATAAGAAACATGGGGCAATGCCTTTTGCTTGGTTGTGGGGAGGGGGCTAGAATCCCTCCATGAGGCACCTCTGGTCTGTCCAACCAGCTCCCTGCAGAGAGGAGCCACTGACTGACCCCTGCAAGCTCTGGCAACTCACATTTTTCTTCTGCCTAGAATTTCTTCAGATACTTGTCGAAATGCACTAAGTTAAACACTTGATCACGTTTTGGTAGGCTCAGACATCTCCTCATTTTATTCATACAATGAATCTCACTCTGCTTCCTAACACTAGAGAATTCTCTAAGCATTGCTGAAGCTGAAGCAAAGCTTCTGTTACTCAAAAGACAGGTGGTTTTCAGCAAAATGCCATGGGAGAAGGCTGGAAGTAAAAGTTCTCAGAGCAGAAAATGAAGAAAAAGCTAAAACTAGGCTGCACTTACCTCAGAATCATTTAATTACAACAGTGCTTTAAACAGAGTAATTTCAAAATACTACTGAACTGTGAATCTCAATAGATGTGCTCACAAAATGGGCCAATCATTCGCTGTAATTAAAATAATATCAATTTTGTACTTGTGGGAGATATTTCAGTAACCATACAGCACAATAATCATCACTGATGGCAAATGAGTGAATCAAAGGACAGGAACATCATTCACCTCGGTGGAGGCAGCCATGGGCCACCACGGGCCACCACTCACCAAGGTAAGGGGAGTATGACTGGCAGTCTGGGACACACCAGTGTCACTTAACACCCTGCAACACCCCCTGCCCCTGTGTGGAACTGCAGACTCTGTCACCCGGGAGGGTGCTGGAGGAGAAAGCTGGTTCTGTGCAAAATGCACACCATCTGCAGGAGGCTCCTGAAGCAACAGCGAGGTGTCCTCTATGTGATGGGTATTAAGTGAGCAAAATCCATTTACAAGGGTTTTTTTTCACCCCATTTTTAAAAGCATGACATGGCTAACAGGCAGGCACAATCTTCTGTAATACTATGATCTGTAAAAACGCTCTGATAAGCATTAGGCAGAGACAGAAAAGAAACAGAAAAATGTCTTCTGTAATGCTACAAACTAACATGTTTGAATGGTATTCAATACTGAAAGTACACTACAGCTCCAAGAAGCTGCTGCCTGTTTTGACACCCGCAGAAGTCTCTCAGAAGGAATGGTACCATCTGAGGTGGGAAAAAAAGCCCTGGCAACAAACAAAAAGAAAGAACCCCAAAAGCTTATCAACAAAAATGCTATAGAGAGGCCTTGCAGCTTCATATAAATGAAACAACTACTTAGACCTATCTAATGTCTGCCTGTTACTGCATGTTGGTTAAAACAGACAATAATATTACTCTGCACAGAAGTTAGTTTCTCTATATCATGTAAAAAACAGCACTTGTGGTCATATTAATCCCCCAGCCCCACCCCCACTGCTCACCCCCCCAGGTGCCCCATTCCCACTGCACACATAGGGGGTGGGGGTGTCCTGTCCCAGGACTCAGGGATGCTCCCTGTGTTACACAGCACTCACTTAAGTGCCTTTTGAGCCCATGTATATTTGTAGCCTCTACAGCAATGGATTCAGAGCTTACACTCAGCGCTTTGTTCAATACCTTTTCTTCACAGGCTCCTTTTGTTTTCTTTTTAACCTAAAATCTAACGGCTTGGTCTGCTATTGCCCTGGTTATTCTGTTAGGAGAAAGAAAACCACCACTCCCTTCTTAGCATCCTCATGCCACTCCTGAGTTCACCTCTCTGTTCAACAACCTTTTTTCTCCAAGGCACTACTTTCTTTAATAAACTGTTCTCATACTTTTGTCCTCTTTGTGGCCCCTCTCATGTCAGAGCTGGAAGAGCTGTGACTTGCTTGAGATGAGGGTCCAATCTCTGCTGTGCTCAGAACTTTTGCTGACCTGGTCCAAGGCCTCAGTACTATTCTTCAGCCTGCTCCAAAGTCACTTTGTTCTGTAAGTGATAAATCTGCTATTGCTGCCTCAGCTCATTCACCATGGTACAAGCGAGGGTTAATAAGGCCCCAGGCAGCCGGTGACTGGAGAACCTCAGGACACAGCTTCTTCTCTGTGCCAAATTCCCCTGACAGGCTTGGGATGGAGCAGCCAGCAGAGTAACAATGCAATTTGTAACCTTCCAGATCCCCCTCCTGCTCGGCCTCCTCGCCTATCGCTTGTCCCTTTTAACTAATTACAAATCAGCAGCTGCAGATTAGCAGCAGCGACCATAAAATCAAACCTTTAAGGTTTCACAGCTGGTGCTGAAGATGTTCTCTGAAAAATCACGTGATGTTTCCTGAATCCTTTTTTCTCGGCCAGATTTAGGCAGAGCCAAGCAGCACAGAACCCAGCACCGGGACCGATATTCTCCCAGCACTGCACTCGGACCTCTGGTACCGTTTCAGTGCCCAGACTGCTCTGCCCCCTCAGCATTCAGAAGAAAGAAGCTGGGGATTGAAGGGACTCGAGCAAAATCCAGACCCTATGAGGAGAGGCTGAGGGAGCTGGGGGTGTTCAGCCTGGGGAAGAGGAGGCTCAGGGGAGACCTCATCACTCTCTACAACTCCCTGAAAGGAGGCTGGAGCCAGGGGGGGGTTGGCCTCTTTTCCCAAGCAACTTTCAACAAGACAAGAGGACATGGTTTTAAGTTGTGCCAGGGGAAGTTTAGGTTGAATATTAGAAAGAATTTCTTCACGGAGAGGGTGATCAGACATTGGAATGGGCTGCCCAGGGAAGTAGTGGATTCTCTGTCCCTGGAGATATTTAAAAAGAGACTGGATGTGGCACTCAGTGCCATGGTCTAGCAACTGCAGCAGTGGGTCAAGGGTTGGACATGATGATCTCTGAGGTCCCTTCCAACCCAGACAATTCTGTGATTCTATGATTCTATGAACATGTGTGACTCCGTGGCAGCACCCCAGGCTCTATATTTAAAGTACAGTAGCCTCAGCTTGAATTACAGCACTGAAAGAGCTACCGAGCACAGCCAGCTCATCCCTCAGCACCCGTGAGGAAGCAAAGCCTGGGACTGCATCCCCAGGACGCCTCTGCGGGCTGAGCTTTGTCCCTGGCCGACAGCCACCAGATAGCCTGGGAAGCAACCACCTGAAAAGAAACTGCTGGCTGTGATAAGGGCACTGCTGGAGTGATAAGGGCAAAGCTGCACGGAGATGGCTCCTTCCTGCTGCAATGCGGGGTCGCTGGTGGCTGCGAGCCAACGTGCAGCTTGCCAGCTGAATACTGGGCTGGTCTCTTACAATTTAAGTAACATTTGGAGGCTGCAAACCCATACGCAGCTCCAGTGCATTCCTACTTCTCGCTGCCTCAAAGAAAAAAAAAAAAAAGTCCTTGTTCAGAATTATTATATTTTAATAAGCACATGCTGCTTCTCAAAGGAAAATCTATGTTTATTCCACCAAAAATACTAAACAAAAAAATGTAGCTACACCAATTGGGGTTTTTTTAGGGGAGGGGGTGTTTTGGGGTATTTTTGCAGTTTGTTTTTTCTTAGAAGTGGGTTTTCAAAAATTTAGTGCTACAGAGGGGAGGGAGGAAGAAGGGGGGAATGGGGCAGGGTTCTTAAGTGCTGAACAAATCTACTGAAATTCCCAAGCAAAAAAAATATCTTGCATTTTACACAACAGCACCTATTTCACTCATCCTAACTTTTAACAAAAAGTCAAAGCCATCAATATTGGTGAACTGGTCAGAAAACAAAAAACTAACAAAACAAACAAAGAAAAACCACCCCACATTTCTGCAGAGATTTTTGGAAGAAGGGACCAAGAAACTGGGAAAAGGGCTCAATCTGACGTCAGGAAGCAGAGCACAGTAGGCAGAGCTTTCCTGAAGATACCTAAAATTATCGAGTTATCTCAGCAATCTCAGCAGACCACACCCTATCCCTTTCTGTAAGGCAAATAATTCCCTCCTAAATTAGAACTACTCCTCTTCAGGCAGGGATCTGCTTATACTCCACTCCACAAAAATCCTCTCCTCAGTTCATCTACCTTCAACCATATACTCTTGGCAAAAAATGAAAAATACCTGATGCTTCTGCTTCCACATTCTGAGCCCAGCTGAAAATTTAATAGCACCCTGCAGAATAGTAACATGATAGCTCTGCCCTTGTGAAAATATACCAGCCCTTGAGTCCCTCCTATTTAAATATAAATAGCAAATCCTACAGACATCTGACTCCACTTGTAAAACAATTGTACATAAAATTATTTATAGGGTAGTCATCATTGTGACATTATTAAGTACTTTTAGTTGAAAATTTATCTTAAAAAATAATCTATTAGAAACTGAGATCTTGTTACCTATTGAAATTATTATTATTACTGAGCAAAGCTATTCTCAGTTTGATATTAGATGCTTTGTCTGAAGGGACAATCGAAACTGCCTGTGTTGGAAGATGTTTACACTTCACTCAGGCCAATTAGCTTAAAAACTGCACAGGCACTGAGAAAGTACAGAGATGCATCTCTTAGTTCAAACACAAGGGCAGAAAATTACAAAGAAGGATTTCTGACCATGTTTGAAAAGTAACTTAAAAATATACACTACAAATAAATCCAGCTGTCCAAACAGCTTTACCATCCCCTGACGCCACTTTGTTTTAAAAGTCAGCACATGTAACTTTGGACTCCACCTTCAGCGGTGAAGGTGCCAGCGCAGCTCCACTGGCTTCAAAAATAGCTTGCAATTAATATGGGTGAGAACTGGAGCAGACATCAGGCAGTGGGACATCCTACATCAGTCCTGCCCATCACCCTCACTTCCCTTCTAACTGGGCTATTCAAGCTACTTGCAGGTTTATTTTAGCAAAATGAGACATGATCCCAACCTTAAATTCATTTCTCCGACACTTGAAAAACAGACATTGTTTTCCATGTTTCTCCTCAATGAATCATAACCCAGGCTCCAGCACTTACCAAGCATCATGTGCTCAGATGGATGTCATACCAAAACCACACACATCCTGACTGGGAGCTGAGAGTCTGCTCCAGTTTGGGGCTACAGAACAGTTGTTATTTGAAAGCAATGTTTTAATCCTCCTCAGGAACCGGTTCAAAGTTAGCTAAAATGCATTGTTCTTTGGAAATCTTTTTTTTTTTCTGTTGAGCAGCCTTTAAACGCGGCTGCTCTGCTGACTGGCACAGTGTGGCAGTCATTCACACCCCTCCTGCAGGAACAGACCAACTCTGCCAGCTGCCTAAGGAAAAGGAAAAAAGAGAGGCCCACCGAAGGGGACAGTTCTGCTTGCACTCACTTCCAGCCTGCAGATCCTTCAGGAACAGATGCCAAATGCATTACTGTACCTCCAAGTGAAGCCCTCACAGCCGCTCTGCCCCGAAGCAGTTACTGCAGGAGTGTGCTCCACTTCCAGAGAGAACAACTACCCCCTCACAGGGCTTTTCAGTCAGCACGCAAGATGGTTTTCTTTATCCAAACACAATGCATCGTATTGCTTAAGAATAAACCTCTGTTTGTGTAACCTAATTCAAAGACAGTTTTTTTTTCCAGTATCTTTAGATACTGAAATATATGATATTTTCAGTATCTTTAGAGGACTCGTTTTCTACCATCTTTTCCTGTATTTATTCAACAACGTTTCAAGTATGACAGGACAGCTGTTTTTTCTTAAAGACTACCTAAGGATACAAAGTATCTTCTCCCCATAATGGAGACCATTTCTAGCCAAGTATCTACCTGCACACATTAATTCTCTGGGTCAGGAAAATAAGACTTTCAGGTGTTATTTGATAACACAATATCTACCCAGAGAAAAAAAAAATCTTAGGTGTTCCTTACTTGGGATTTTTAAAGTAATCCCAATTCAGTAAAAACAAACCTGAACACATCAGCAGTTTGCTCTTTGAGCTTCAGCATGAAATGAACTATTCACAGCATGAAAAAATATTCCAAACAGCCCAATATTCTCTTTGAATCACATTTACTTTGAGTGGCTGCCACTCAGACACATTACCCTTTATTTTATAAGCTTTATGCTGCCCTGTTGCTCCAGGTAGCCTTTTTCTTTCATGCCTTAGTACTCCCATCCCCAAAAGCTTTCAAGTAGGCCACTTGCAAAAGGTTACTGCTTCTGCCACAGAATCTGGACATCTGATATGGTTTCCTGAGATAAGGAACGCCCCCTCTATTTGCCACTGTTATTTAAACATTATTTATACAGTCTATTCCCCCTTGCAGGAAGCCTTTTGGACAAAATAAAGACCAGATATTCAGATCAATGCACACAAAACTGATGATGAATCTTCCATGAGCAGCCCCTGCCTCTTGCTATGGTTCTGGAGGAGTCCAGCACAGAAGTTTGCTAGCCATCTGGCTACCGAGTGGCTCTTTAACCCAGGTCTGTAGCTGGCAAATCCTCTGCTGCTGCTTCCATTCGAGTGTGGTTAACAAGGGAAGAAGCAGGTGGCTAAGTCTTCACTTTCAGCCTCAGGCTCAAAACAGCTCAGCAAAGGCACCCAGGATGTTAAGCACCACCTCAAAGCTTCTCCAGCCACCAATAATTAAACTTAAAACTCTTCCCAGAAAAGAGCTTTTGTTCTTTTTAATTTTTCAGCTTGAGCATCAGGCCCAAATGGGAGAATTAAACATATTTACACAAGTTATTTCAGAGACAGGAGTAGACATGCACTAACTGAACCAGTTTTTTCCTCCCTCTCCATTCCTCTCTAATCAAAATTCTGCAGTTCCTGCCTTTAAAAAATTACAATTAATGAAAATTTCAGCTACAGACAGCGGAAAGACCTTTGAGATGAGGAGTAAAAACAAGAGCACTAGAAACATACTAACAAGAAAAAGGATACTCTTACATGTAAACAAAGGTCAAACTTGCTATATTTATCCTCACCAAAACAGGGTTTTCAGAGATAAAATCCTGGACCAGATCGTTACACACAAAGGTAATCAACCAGGAGAACAGATTCCACAGTAAAAGAAATAAATGAATAGAAGATATATGAAATAAATGAATCTGTGAAATGCATAAAGGAGAGTCCCATTACTACCTGCACAACCAAAAGCATTTGAACCCACAAGAGCTTCCCTTCCTGGAGGCTTAACACTCACAAGTATGAAAGAACTGAAGAAAACCACATGATGTCAGAGCTGAGGCAAAAGCCAAACCCACACAACTGAAATCTAAAGCTAATGTACAGTAAAATCAATTAACACAATCTCTGATCCTACTTACTTTTCTCACAGGATTTTTTTCTTTTAATGTTTGGCCATCATTGCTCCAGCACTCCTAGGGTTGTTTTAAAAGGTAGTTGGTTGCTTTATAATGGCAATCACTCATTCTGTCCCTAAGTAAAACATTTGGATTTATTAAATGAAAAATGATGTCACTGCTGGAACACAGTCCAGAAATTACGACCAAGTTACCTTCCTGCAATAGGTACAGGGTGTAGGTGACCTGTATGAATCAAAACCTAGAATTCAATTTTTAAAATAAAAGCAAGAAGAAAAAAAAAAGCCCAGCAGCTCTGCTCACCCAGCTCTGCTCATTTCTCTGTTCTGCAGCTCAGCTGCCTGTTCACACAACTCCAAACCTCCTGCATTTAAGTTCTTTTTTTGTGTGGCACATACTGATTCTAGAGTATCATAATTTTTGGAGAGGTTTTTATGTGAGGCCATATCTGAGATGTAAAGACCAAAAATTTAACATTTAATAAGTATCTGGAAAAACTCTGAAATGGTAAGTGTTCTCATTACTTCTGCTGAGGTAACTGCATACAAATTAGCTTGTTAGGAAAATTAAATACATTTTTAAAAAATCACTAGCAGCTCGAAAAGTGGAGTTAGAGCAACAGAAAGTTCTAGCATTTCAGTATCACCTCATTAACAAGTGTCTAGTTATAAATGGAAACTGCAGTAATTATAAGAGTTTCCTAAAATGCATTTTGATTTTTATAAACAGAGGCCCTTTTCATCTCTTCAAAGTTTTGTTTAACTTTATCTAGGTGGAAACCAACAGCTGAGTACAACTCTCATCAGCACTGACTTAGCTTTCAAGGGCTGAGGAGAAAAAAAATACTCAGCCTCCACCCAATCAATAGCCAAAGAGGAGAAACTTTCTGGTCCTCTAACCTGCAGCATGGGGCCACTGGCTCCCCTGTTTGAAGTGCTGCCTAACAGCCTGCCAGAGACCAGCACACTGCTTGGAAAGGAAACAGGAGTCCTCTGGTTCAGCTGCCTAGCCATAGCTTCTCTTCTAAGAACTACATTTCTTCAACAGTTCCAGTTGCCTTTGAAAAACCCGCACAACACACTACAAAACGTGAGTGAAGAACTCTTTCTGCCTGCCATGGAGACCAAAGGACAGAAGATGTGAATGTTTCAAGATCTGGAAAAGTCTCTGCAGAGGATGCACTCTGTCTCCAGAAGATTCTGCTAATACAGCTACAGAGAGCATTTTTTTTGGAAGATGGTTTCAGTAATACTGCAAAATTCTGACACAGCGATGCATGCCAGAAACTTTATCCTACAATTACCAGCCAGGAACCAGAACTAAGGTTTTCTAGCTCAAAAGTAAACTCTACAGTAGTTAACACAGTGCTCGAAAGCACAACAATCTCATCCTGAGAAAGTCAAACAAAGCCAGTGGAACAGAGCCTGCCAGTGTTCACACCTGGAGAGCAAGGCAGGCTGCTGCATATCTTGGGACAAACAGAACACAACTAAAAGGGAAGCCACCACTGGAATGGAAACTAAAAGTATTTGCACAGAAGTCTGACCTATAAGGCACTTTTAGTTGCTGGGAGAGAAAAAACATCCACAAAAGCAAGTGATTAAAAATTAGGTTAAGGGGACAGTCCAACTTTCCCTAAAATTTCTAAGAAGCAGGAAGGAAAATCTGACAGTCTAAGGCAAGGGCAAAGAGGCTTCCCACGAAAACAGCTCAAAGAGTCAGAGGGGTTACTGGAAAGATTCAGAGGCAGCTATAAAATGATGAATTTTAACCCAACTGTAGTGCCCACCCAAACACCTCTGGCAGCCATTTCCTCTGAAGTTCTATCAATTCATGTGCTGGGTCACGTGCAGCTTTTATAATTCAGCCATGTTAACATCCTTTTGAAGTCAAGCTTGGCACATGCAACAAGCCTTTTATACCAAGTCACTGGAAAATACTGTAAAAGCTATTTATGATCACAGAGAAAAAGCTACGGGCCAATGTCAGGGGAAAGCTTGCACATAAAATACACACAGCAGTGGGTAATGTCCTGGTGCAACAAGATCAGCCACATACATGTGTGCTCAGCACTGCCAGGGTACATCAGGCTGTTCTGCAGGCTCTGGGAAAACTTGGTGGTGTTGGAACCCAATGGTGAAACTGTGCAGAACTGTTAGAGGAAATAAAAAACAGCAGTTACATTTTCTTACAGAATTTTCTAGGTTCTTTCTTACAATATTTTCTACTTTTTTTTTCCTAAAAAAACCTACTCTCATTCACAGATCAGTGTCTATTGTGTATCTATTTTTGTAAAGGTGGGTACCAGGTAAATCATTCTGTGAACCCCAAATTCTCAAAGTTTATGGGATTTTATTCTGTTCGGTCACCTAAAAGGCTGCATCAGGTAGAACCTGACAGTAAAGGAGCAGATTAATAATTTTCTTCAAATAGATGATGTGAGAAGTAAACGATAGCAACAATATGAGAATGGAAAGTTTGTGTCATAAAAGCATTAGGAACACAAGCCAGCCTCTGAAAATAAGATCACAATGCTGGAATTAGCTGTGTCAAATTGTCAGGAAATGGGATTATAGAGCTTTCTTTCCCAGCTTCAGTGGTCCTTAAGAGAAAGAGGGATGAGGGCCTGCTCATTAAAGCTTACAAACTATGGTCCTTATCCAGCAGATGCACAACATAACATGTGCTGACGTGGGTCAGGAAAAGCTGAGAAAGTACATTAAGTCATTTTCAGACAGAAATGTTAATAATTCTCAAACCTGCCCCCCCCCCCAGGATTTAAGCCTTTAGACTGAGAATGCTGTAATGCTGTTCAAATAACTAATTTTAAGAAATGAGGGTTTTTTTCATGGGCTGTTTCATAAGAGGAACAAACATTTGACTAAAAGTTCAGTGAAACTGTAACTGCTAATATAATCTCAATTACTGAAACCTTTTGAAGCAGTATAAATACAGTAATATCTTCATTGTTTTTTCACAAGTATTCGTATCAACATAGTCAAATAATTTCTTTGAAAAGCTGATAGCTAAAGCAACCACATCAGTAGCAGTTCAGTTTTTGAAAGGGGACTTCTGCAGCCAAAGCACCCAAGTTAACCAGAAAATGCTCCAACCAACAATAACCCCTCACAGAAAGTTCTGCTTTAAGGGAGACTTTAGCTAGAAAAACAGATTACAAGCAAAAAAACATTTGGGATTTTTATTCCCCCCTCCTTTCAAGGACTGATTTATGAACTCTAAAAGTTACTGATTAAACATGTGATGAGCAGATTCGCTCAGCATCACTCCTTGTCATTCAGATAGCAAGAAGTCAGCCAGATCCACTGAAAGGCACAGGGCACAGACAGCTTTGCCAGACAAGGACTTTAAGGACAGGGCTGTGAGAGGAAGAGATGGACCGACCTTATCTTGACTGCAGGGTGGTGACTGACTACAGAGCCTCCATCTGTGCCACCTTAGAGACTACCAGGAGCTGTCAGGAGGCTGCTCAGCCTTCTCCCCAGATGTTCTGGGAAGTTTTCTTCATGGTTTGGTTAACTCATCCATCTCACCCCCACCTTACTCCCTCCGCTCAGGTTCTGCACCCCATTCTGGTGATGGCAATGCCTGCAGGTACCAAAGCTCTGCTTTCCCTCTTACCATTCCTCTCTATTTTAGGAACAGTATTCACGCCGCGAATGAGAAATCTTGGGAGAGCTGCTGAGCTGCAGTTTGTTTACAGTGGGAGCAGAGTTATGCAAGAAATTTACAGGACGATTTCAGCCGCACTGGGGCTACCTCGTACAAAACACACGTGATTCCAGCAGCGCTTTCCACGGGGGAAAAAAAACAAAACAAAACAAAACCCTTTCAGACATCAATGTCGGCGAGATCCTTTTGATTTCCCATCGTCATTTTCTTCAGGAAAGCCATACACGGCCCCAGGGCCCGGCACTCGCCTCAGGGCGGGCGGCTCACGGCCGCCTCCCTCCCCAGCCCGCCCGGGGCCTCACAGCCCCGCAGTCCGCTGAGGGGAGGCGAGCGGCCCGGCCGACACTTCACAATAAAAGTCCCCCTGGTCCGCTACCGCGAAGGCGGCGGCTCGGGGCCCGCCCGAGCGGTACCGGACCGGTCCGGGCTTCCGAAAAGCGCTGAGGTACGAGGGGAGATTAATCCCCCTTCAGTCTCCCGCCATTTCATCCCGTGTGGTCTAAAGGGCCGGGCTGGTGAGAAATGGCCGATAGGAATGGAAATGCCAGCGTTTGCTAAGACCCAGCAGTCTCGCAGGAGTGAGTTAAAGGCAGTTTGTGTGGTTTGGGAAAAGTTAGAGCATGAGGGAAAATGAAAGGAGCCCGTCCAGTCCAGCACCTTCAGCCCGGGGAGAAAAATTCACTTATTCATCTCGAAATTAATGTAACATTCTACTCCAAATCTCACCCTGACAGAGTCATTGTCTATAGCAACCGTGTCCATAACATTCTAATTCTCTAGAGCGCAACTTTCTAGTAAATGTTACATCTGTCAAACTGCAGGAAACATCTGGGAAAATGGTTAAAGAAACGCGAGATTAAACCTTTGTCTCCACACGGTTTGGATATGCATCTAGAATATGTTCCTCAAGGTTACTCATTCTTTTCTCAGCTCTCAGGCTTTGGGGTTGGTGCCAAATTTCACCCCGGTGTAGATGAAATGATTTACTCGGTGTGAAATTTCCCTGCAAGGTAAAAAAATGATGACTCCCCCTTGGTCCCCATGCCCAGGATGAAGGGACTGCTGTTCCCTTCCTCTGCCCAGCACTCCCCATCACCTCTGTCCTTTGGTCCTCCCTGGAACCCCTTGGTGTCCCCCAGGGCCTTATCAGCCTCTGCAGGTTTTATGCTCTTTTACAAAAGAAAGAAAATTTAAGAGGAAAACATGACATCAAAGCAGGATTCTGGAGGGAGCTAACAAACCCCTTCTGTTTGCAAGTGGAGACACCTGAACTAACATTGCCTGATTTTTCAAGGATTTCAAGATATACCCAAATTTTGACAAGCCAGGTCTTTCTACGAAGGACTGATAAGCTATCAATCAATTTTTAGCCCTCCAGCTCTTCATAACAAGCATTTCACATGTGCTTGGCTGCACCCTCCTGAACTGAAAGGACTTGAGTACTTTTTGAAATTGCCCCTTGGATAACAGCTTGTGCAAAACTCTGTGTTAAATATTAACTCAGATACAGTGTGTCTCTGAAGGTTCAATTTTATTTCTGGGAAACAATTTAAGAATAATTTTGTGTAGTGGATGGTCTCCGTTAATAAATAAGAAAATACATCCAATTGATTTGGTCAATGCACTGATTGATTGATCGTGCAATGCACATATATAAAAAAAAATAATTAGGAAAAGGCATTTGAAACACAATCTATAACCCTTTGTCCACTGTAAAAAACAAGAGCCACATGGTAAAAGTTCCACTGGCAGTACAGAGGATCTTGGCTTCCACAGCACTGCTTTGAAGACACCAGGTTAAGCCTAAAATACTTCAAAGGCATATTTGTGCCAAGAAAGCTGAGTGAAGATGCCTGCTAGCAAATGAGAGACATTTTGGTTGCTCCCAATTATGTGTGTTGACCTTTTTTTTTTAATTCCAATGTGTCACAATAAAATGTCAGTGTAAACATATTTCTTAATACCACAAAGTTTGGAACAAAAACCCAAGCAGTTAGCAGCAAAAAACTTTTTTTTCAGAAAACTCCCACGCTACCTCTGCAAGTCAGCTCCTTTCATGCTCTGCTTGGAGCTGGAGCCAGCCTCCACCACCATGGGGACCTGATTTTCTGCAGAACATTTCCACCCTGCATTCTCAGCTGGGGTCAGGGAGTGGTGAGGAGTACACTGATGGAGTCCTCCCTCCCTGATATAGAGCATCATTTATTTACTTCAGATCTCACTCCAAATTCCTTGCTTTGAGCTACTACAGGCTTGAAGCTGACACAGCTGACCCTGCTGAAAGCAGGAGGTTGGATGAAATGGCTGATGATTTTTTTAATCCAGGTGACTTTCAGGACATCTTAAATTTTTTTTTTTTTTTTTAAAAAAAAAAGGGTGCCAGAATAATTTGTATTTGTTACTGAAGTGAGCAAACTCCATTGGATATTCATGGTAAGAAACTTATGATAGATGTCAGCTTCCAAAGTCCAGGAATCTAGCCTGGCTTTACAGATCAGATTTGCCATGATTCTACACTGCAACAAAAATGAAGGCACAATCTAGAATTTGAAACAGAAATGTTTCTATCTACATGAGTATAGAGAAACTACTAAGCAAAACTAAGCACTATCTTAGGTGATGGACATTAAATTACCTTACTCATGTGTTGACCTTTTATTGCAAGAAAAAGCCAAATTAAACATTACACAAATCAAGAGATTATTATTCCTCACGTATCTATTCAACAGCTGCAAACTTTTGCTGTAAGATTGACACTGAGGTCCTAACACCACCAAACCAAACGGGAACTGGGACAAAGAGCTTAAGGGGAAAATATTCCATTCAGCAGCCCAGTTGTCCCAAACCAAAAATGTTAATTTTCCACCTGATGTATTTGACAAGCTAACAAAAATAATGGTCCCTCCCAATAATAATGGCCAGGTACACATGTTATTTGACACAAATTAACACAGAATCCGAATCCTTTGGAATCCTTCAGCCTTAAATACACTGATCTGATCCCACAATTTGCTAGCATACAAACTATTTTTAAAATTGCTACACCACAGCTATAAAGCATTAGCCATAACTGTCCCTTGCCCAAAAGCCGTGCAGACTTGTGCATTTGCTAGTTCTGACTGAAAAATCAGAGGCCAAACCAGCCTGGAGTACTTTCTTTCAACAACAACAACAAAAAAAACAAAACACCAAAACAAACGAACAAAAGTGACCAAAAAACTAAATTGACATGTTGTGCTCTTGGCATTTATTGGTTTTCTTTGCTAGTTGGTGAAGAAAGTGCCCTGAGAAGAAGCTGCCTGTGGACTCTTACTGTGAGCTCTGCCCACTGGGAATGGCTGATGTCAGCTCTCCAGAGCTCCTGCCAGGATAAGGCCTCCTTTGTCTGCAGCTGAACTGTGAAAATGAGAAAATGCCTCCAGCCTGACAAACAAGAAACCCACAGAACACAGGTCAGGCCCCAGACCTTCACTTAAAGGTACAAGGCACCTTGTTCACATTCCCCTCACATATACGGTGCCCAGAGAGTTAATTTTGCTCAGGGGTTGCCATGAAATGCTAAACACACCTTGGAAAGCAGCTTCATTTTCTTAAAGAAAGATTAGTATAGCTCTCCAGCCACTTTACTCATAGGTGAAGTGCTTGTAATTCTTACATAAATCAAGTTCCTAATTACTCTTCTGTAAATCAAGGTGACTTCAGTGAAGTCGTATGAAAACAAAGGCAAGTTCCAACTTGAGGCCTAAAATACACTCAACTTCTCCTGTACAAAGCACCAGAAAAAAAGTACTTTACAAAACACCCATTTTACCTCAGCAAGATCATGCTTTAGTTAATGCATTTTGAGTAGAACACTGGAGGGACATACAAGAAAGTGTGAAATGCAAACAAAGGCATTTCATATTACAGTGCCTAGGCTTTCATTTGGGGTGGAATTTTTTTCCCCCCCAAGTGAGTTTACGGGTATAATCTCTATGACCACAAAAATATTTAAAGCTGTATAAATACAGTCCAGTACACTGCCACAAGGTAGGCAGCAGTTCCACATATTGATTTTTTTAAATTAATCTGATTAATTACTCTCAAGCATATTGTATTAGCCTAAAGCTGAGAATTATCTCCTCTGAAAAACAGAGCCTTTGATAAATTGTCCTTTGCCCAGGAATTCCATTATGAATTCCAGGAACACTGTAGGATTGCCAGGGCATTTAATTCATTCAGATCCAGAGACTGTACTCCAATAGCTGTGTTTGTCCATAATAAAAGCAAACATACATGAGTACAAATCAAAGAACCTAATCAAAGCAGATATATCAGGGAGTTCCACCTGAGCAGGGAACATCTCAAATCATTCCACTTCAGAAGAAAAGGCTGTCATCACTAAACTGAGAAGATACTCACAGTGCGTAATGGGATTCAATCCCACTGACCACAACAACTGAACTGCCAGGGCTGGTACCTTAGAGTTAACATCCAGTAGCTAATAAAAAGTTCTACCACTTAAATTGAACCACAGCAGACAATTCTCATTCTATTTAACTACCTTTCAAGTGCAATATGCTAGTGTTAAGAGGATAAATATTTAACTGTCTCACAATTCTACAATGACAAATATCTGAACAAGAGCTGCTCATGGTTATAAAGACTTTTGTCTTCCAAGAAACACCTTCCACACTGGAAAGATCTGCCAACCAGGACAGCTGGAATGACTGGAGCAGCTTTTTTATCACTGTCCTAAACTTTCAGGGGTCTTTGTCTTGAAAAGTTTAAAATAGAGATTCTAAACCTCATCTTTACAGTTCAAATCTTCCCATACAACACAATTCCAATCTCCAAGACAAAATTTTTCATACGGTTCCACAAAGGCTGAACGATCCATCTATATAGTTAAACCAGAAGGTCATAACCAAAAAAAGAAACAAAATATGAAAAACGTTTGAAGAAATAACGTCACTGTGGTGGTAAGGAATGGGAGTTAAATTCAGAGAACATCTGTGAACTTCCTGGATATATCTGAAAGGGGTAGATATTCAGCTATGTCAGCCATATCACAAAATGGCTTGCGGTTTTGTAATATTCAGTCAAAAACATATTTTCAAGCTTACTAAAGTAAAATAAAGATGGACTGGTGCATGCTATTTTAGATTATAACTCCTCTGCATTACATGGCTTTATTGAGATAGATCAAGTCCCATCACACAAACATTAGCCAATCGGTGAGATTTCAGTACAAAAATCACAGAAAGAACTGAAAACGTATGAGACTGGATGAGTGAAAATATACCATACTGGAAAAAAACAGATAGCTTTAAAATATATCTAAGGGATCCCATGGAGTAACTGCCTGTATCTTTTCATTATGAACCTTGGTTGCACACGAGTCCCTCAGTCCAGACTTCATTATTTTTATGGCCTCCACTGTATAAAGTGTGATAATGTAGTTAACTGACAGCTGTGTTTTATTTCAACACTAGCAAAAATTTGGGTTTTTTTAAATAACACCTTTTACTCAAAAGTTACAGAATAATTCAAAAATGCCATAAATTTTTTCCAGTTGTATAGTACACAAGTGCTGCAGAAATGGAGCATATGGTTCTCTTCAATTCCAGCATTCTCAGCTCCAGGGCAAAGCTGTAAATAGTTAAGTTTTTAGGAGAAATGACAAGGTATGTTGTAAAGGAGAAGTCTCTCTGCTTGTGAGCTTTTATTGTTGTGCATTACTTCAGTGCTGGATTCCTGATTTGTAACAAATTCCAAGACTGCAGACGACAGGCCCAGCCTCTGACTAACACTGTGGTGATTTATTTGAGGATAAATACCTCTGTTCCCATCTCATGACCGAACACAACAGTCCAGAGCAGCCTGGAATGCGGGGAATGCCGAGGCTGCAGGAGCTGAGGCAGCAGGGAAAGGCTCACAGCTATCAGCCTGCCCCAGGCTGCTGCACAGCCACCATCCCTTCCTCCAGGCAAGAATGAAAGGAATTCTCTAAGCCTGTGCTTCATGCCAAGCGGGCTCTCCTTCCCAGGAATGATAACGCGGCAAGAATGGCATTTGAAGATCAGCCAACATATGCACCCAGCTCCTCACCACCTTACCTGTCTGAAAAATTCCCCACCTGACTGTCAGAGGTGCGGTGCAATCGCTTGAGTCATGTTCAGCAACAACTGCAGCTTGCCCAGTTGTCAAGGCAGACTGCAGAGCAGCTGGCTCACAATCTCCTGGCCTCAGAAAAATGCAAAGCACTCGTGTTCCTCCTCCTCATGCTTCCCCACCCCCACCGGCAGAGCACAGAGTGCTCACAGCCAGGGGAAGGGAGCAGATTACACAGAACAAAGGAACGATACTTTTAGAGACTGCAAGGTGAATACGTATGTTTTACTATAAATAGTAAAGCTGAGCTAATTCCTGTTACTTCATGCCGTATGAAAACAAAAGAAAGCAAGGAGACCCATCTAAATCACCCCGGCCTTTGTGCAGCTCTGCCATACAAACTGGAACAAAGGAAACTTTCAACGACTTTCAACAAGACAAGAGGACACAGTCTTAAGTTGTGTCAGGGGAGATTTAGGTTGGATATTAGAAAGAATTTCTTCACGGAGAGGGTGATCAGGCAATGGAATGGGCTGCCCGGTGAGGTGGTGGATTCTCCGTCCCTGGAGACATTTAAAAAAAGACTGGATGTGGCACTCAGTGCCATGGTCTAGCAACTGCTCCGATGGGTCAAGGGTTGGACTTGATGATCTCTGAGGTCCCTTCCAACCCGGCTAATTCTATGATTCTATGAAAATCCCACCACAAAGTTTTCGGCACAGCACAACTTTCACAGAGAGGAAGAGGACAGGGTTGAAGTCTAGGAACAGCAGAGGTAACACTTACAGATGTGGATTGAACATCCTGCTCATTTTGGAAACATGGTCATTTTCACAGTCTAGCTCCTCATCCCCTTGGTCCATGCTGAGCTTCCTCTTGTTGGGACTGATGGGAGGAGGGCCTGTCCTGTGGTTGGTGAGCGCAGGGGACACTGGCAGGGACTGCATCCTGGGCTCCCCCCTTAGAGCTGCTTCACCTGCGGGAGGGAGAATAAACAGAGAGTTCAAGAGCTTTGAAAACATTCCTGCAGAAACATTTCCCAGCCAGATGTCAGGGCTGCACAGGTAACATGGCTGCAAGGTAAACACAGCATCACACTTAAGCTGGGAAAAGGGACTGTGAGAGGGGTCAGCTCACCCCAGATGATCTGGAAGATTGAGCTACTGCATCCCTCCAGCAGCATTTTTATTCAGATGCATTCCTTCTTACAAGCTGGCATTCCAGCTCTGAACTTTCATTACCTCATTCTGCAAAGCGTGACTATTCACACTGAAGCATGCTTTGTTCCTTTGCTTATGGTTGTGGTTGTAAATTCCTGGGCTACAGTGCACATTTATGCCAAATATTCAAGATCTAAAACTGAATAAACGGCCAGATTCTCAAATGATCCCTTTTGTTAAAAGCTGTCAAAAACAAGCTTGTCTGGTACATAAATATGCAAGGTAAAAATTAGGGTAAAGACTGGAACTTGCTGATGCAAGTTTTGAGTTTGTCCTTGAATGTCCTCCTCTATACTTTGAAGACTATATACCTTGTTATATTTGAAGCAATGAACAGCACAAGGATCTCAAAATTTCCCTTTTTAAGAATAGTAGTTTTCAACCAAGCAGACTGGTGGAAGAGCATTTGGGTAGATGATACATTTTATATAACCTAACACTTTTAAGAAAATGCCATTGGCAGCATGTGGGTGCTGTGTATACATCAATCCAGAAATGATACAATTAACTTTTGTGTAAATACATTCCCATACTCTTACTGAGCTCACAGTGAAGTGTGACCACAGCACTTTTCCCATTTCAATTAAATATCTCACTGAATGCACAGCCTAAAGCACAGTGCAGCACGTTATGGACTTTACTGCAACTCACATCCTAACAGCCACAGGTCATATTTAGACTTCACAGGGATTTAAAGATGTTATGAAATGCTTTTGGGGCTTCATAAGGGGCTTGCAGGGGAGCTAACTTAACCAGGGTTACCTATTCTGGTCACATCCCTGAAATAGCCACTTTTGCTGGAGTTTAAAATTTGTATTTTTCCTACACTGCCAGAAGCATTTTGTTTTCAACACGGCCATAATTTCCAGAACTAAAATTAGAATAAAGTTAACTCCATCTGCAACTCTAAGGTACCTGACAATGGAGATCTTTGTATGCCACCTCACATTTTCACAGTTAAATCATTGCTGAGGCAGATGATTTATAAAATGCTGCCCTAATTCCACACATGACAAACACTATTTTGTTGGAAAAAGAACGACTGAGGAGAAAGCCTCCTGAATGTTTACCAGTAAAAATAAGCATTCTGCCAATTTAGTCAGCATAATATAAACTAGCAAATATACACCAACCTATAATATACCACAAGTCATGATTTCTATTAGAGACTCTGGCACCAAAACTAAATAGGAACTTTCCATCTCAGCTCTAAATAGTAAAAACTGTGCTCTACTGCAAATGCCCTCTGACAGACAGACACCCAGACCCTCTCCTTTTTAGACCAACCCAAGTGTTATTTGGGAAGACCCCACAACCACTTTAACATCACAAGAGAAGCTTTCAAAAAGAAGACCTCTCACATGAAATAATCTTCATCTGAAATAATCTTCATCTGAGTAAAACTGCTGTATTTTTTCCCTTCAATCGTTACATTTTGCCAGTAGAAACCTCCACCTACACAGTGTTCATATTGTGAACTTTATAACTCAACCACATCATACCTGTTACTCTCAGTGAGGACTCTCCTCCACTTCCATACTTGGAAAAAATAAGTAAATACCAATATCATAAGACAAAACTCTCATTTAACTAAGGTTTGTGATACTTTCATCCCACCTGTATGCAATCACTATTTTCTCTGCAGTATCTCAGATTACCCCTGAAGACTTAAAGCCAGAAGGTCTTTAGAGGGATTACAAATTCCATGCAGGTACCTAATGCCTACTGCCTATTACTGAGCAACTCCTGGCAGAAGTCAGATACTATAAAATTACCTCAATGTTGGGGTTTTTTGGCTTTAAAAAATTTCAAGAATCCATCTTATTATATGTATGGTATTAACAGCACCGATATACTCACATCCAGATTGAGTACAAAGTCTAGCAAAAATGCTACTGCTATCATATGCAGGAATTTGAGACCCATTTTACAGGGGACACCAAGGCCTTCAGACAAACACCACAACTTTTCAGTCTATCTGCAGCACCACAGGGCCATTTGGCCAAAATTAATCAAATTAACAAAACTTGAAAGAGGTGGCAGGGTGAGCAGGTAGGAGCCACAGGAGCTTGTACACCCTCCATGTCCCACAGGACAGGCTGGAAGACTCTGAGCTCCTCCTCAGGAGCAGATAGAAGGGGCCTGTGCTCAGCACTTTGTGTAGCCCACCCTGCAAACACAATTCAAGCAGAATGACATCAAAAAAAGAGTCCAGATAACAGGGTATGATCAAGATGAAAATAACCCTACACTGTGTACGGGGATAACGTGCATATTATTATTCTGTACTTAACACTGCACCAGGAGTTCTCGTGTGGCCTGTAAGTTTGTTTAGGTCTAAAACTGCTTTGCATTTAAACAAAAAGGTGACTTCTGCCTCCACTACTGTCCTCCTTACCAAACTTGAATTTAAAGCAGAGGGGGAGAAACTACAGCAGCACCCACCACACAAACTGCTGTCCTCCTGCCCACAGTTGTCTCCCCAGCTGACCACACTCCATGGTAACCAGACACACATCACACAGCTGGCAAGACAACACTCTGATCAAACAACTGGCTTTTATAAAATTCCCCAAGTTCAAACCTCAGTCTTCAAAATTCATTACTGTGACGGCTTGTGTCTGCACTGCCACTGAAGGCAGAGATAGCAAACACATTTATTGTGCCTCTCATAATACTCCTCTTTGTTTCAGTAAGCAGCTGGTGTGAGGCTCTCCAGATCTCCTGCTTTCAGATAGTCCTACTTACAACTATTCATACTAGGGTTTTTTTCCCTCCCCCCCCTTTTTTTTCTTTAAAACTCTTAGGCAACATGATAAAGCTGAGCCAAGCTCAGCAGTGATAAGGCCCTGACGTCCTGTCTGCCTGGACAGCAGTTGTGTCCATCCAGTCAGCAAGAATGGTCAGTATTTTAACCACTTAGGAGCCTCAATTGAGAGTGATTCAAATGAACACATGCAAGCTAAATGTTTGCAAACCCAGCTCCTCTCTTTTCAGGCATAATCCACCACCAGGACAGGTCTCTGTAAGCAGCAGATCTTCACACCCTCTGCATTTCTCTCCCAGTTCTGTCCACGGTATCTGTGTCTCTACTGAAATGTCCACACAATACAAACACCACAACAGCTAAAGTCATGTTTTGACAACTGTGGATTTGATAGCAAGACAGCAGAGAAGTCTTAAAATATGCTTGAGAACTCCAGGAGTCAAAGACTAGGGGGGGAGGGTGAAATACACTATTTTGGCAGCTAGCTTCCTTCCTCTCTGACCTAGCAACTCAGTATGGGCTGTGCTGACACAGCTACCATATCCTATCCGCCCTCCCCATTTCCTCTCTCCTGCTGGCTACTACTAATGCATAAAATCTGAGCATTAATTACCATCCAGAAGCTTTGTATTTCCAGCTGCAGACAGACCTGACACAGACCTTAAGACATTTCAACTCCTTGAAAGAAAATTCCAGCCTTGCCCTTGCCAGTTTCATTTCTCTGCATCTGACAAATAAATTTGTCCACAAGATTAAATTCCTGGCTCAGTTATTAGCTTTGTGGAAAAAAATATTAAAAATTTAAAAATCCTCAGTTGTGGTCTCTGTCAACAGGGTCTTTACCTTTAAGGTCTTGCACTGAATTGTCATGACCTTAGGCCACTCAGTTAGTAAAACCATGGCATGACAGTGTAACTGACTTTAATTAACAGATTACACCTTTAATTACCTTTTCCAATACCTCCATGCAGACAAACTCTCATTAGCAAAAGGAGCTGCCTCATGTTCTTACGGTCAGACATTCCCAGGAATCAAAGTGTACATTAAGGTGTTCAAGGGCAGTTTTCTCTATAGATCCAGGATCAAAATTTAGTCCTCATGACATATGAAACATTTCTGATTAAAAGCCAAGACATTCACAAAAGCTAAATATATGTGAAAAGGATACTATAAAATGCCATTTGTTTTATTTTCTATTTCTGCACTCTTAACAATCATGAGATTAAGTTGCAAATAGATTGGAATGGATTTATAAACTATTGCATGCTTTCTTCCACTATCTCAAACACAGAAGTCAGCCTGTGCCAACATAAATTGAGATAAATGGCACAAAAAATACTAGTCATGGACAAAACCCACATGATTTGAGATCTCAAATAACAAGCAGGGACGTCACTAAAAATTACTCAATTCAACAAGTCATCAAAACAAGTTATCAAAAGAATACAGTACAGTACAATTAATCTGCAGATGTTGTCAGCTGCTGTATTACTTCACAGCATACTCTACATTATAAGAAGATAGAGATATATGAAACTGGGAAATTCCCCAGAAATTAAATCTGTGTGAAATAGTTAAAATACAACCTTAGAAGTATGTAATTTAAAGCAGATTTACTTCAGTTGTTTGACCAAAGAAAATTAATCAATCCATTTAGACTCCTCAGTACTAAATCTGTGGTTCATGAAAAATGATATCCTACGAAGCAGTCACAAATTATATTTATTTATATAACTGTTGAATATTTCTTTAACCCCTGCTCAAAAAACAATTTTCCTTAAAAACAGAACTTTGTACTGCTATTTTATATCTGAATTGCAGTTTCTATAAATGACATGATTTAAGATGAGCTTAAATAAGACTTAATTCTGGGAAGTTGTCTACCAAATACTGTAAACAAAGTCACAGTAGTCTGAGTAGTCTGTATTTAATTTGTAGAATATAAAACAGGCCTACCTAGGCAGCATAATAAAACAGCAAACTACAAAAACAACGAAAAATTAAGTATTAATGGGAATAGCCCAGTTATAAAACTCTGCTACAAAATCAGATCTTGGCAATATTTTTATTGTAATTGATTGATTTCTTTCAGCAGCCAACTTACTGATACACTTATCTGACATGTGTTTTACTGACTTTCTTGTAAGCTGACAAAAAACTAATTTAGGAAACCAAAAAGTCTCATGCACATGGAGAGAAATATTGGCAAAAGCCTCCTCTCCTCCATTTACAAAACATATGAAAAGCACTTACTCCTGGAACCAAGCTCTGGCTACCACTGTGCAGAGATCTGTATGCCAGAAAACCCAGGGCCAAAATGAAAATACAGTGATTAAATTGACTGTGCTGCTCTGGCCCCTCCATCTGACCATGCCTGCCAATGGGGGGATGCATTATGTTTGACATCACAAGCAGAAACATAAAATAGTGACCTCTGCATTGTCTCCTCCACCCAGTTTTTCCTCCTCTTTCATTCAAAGGCTGCATAAAGAAAGGAGCTGGAACTCAGGTACAGCAATATGGGTTACAGAAGGCAGGCACACTTGTCTGAGGATCCTTTCAAAAAACACCTATTGTGAATCAGCACTGATCAGCACAGGTTAAAGCAGATCTCAGCTTAATAGGATTTGAAAATACTGTATTATACAAAACATCAAGTTGCAACAGGCAGCAAATGGCAAAATTGCCACCCCAAACCTAACTGTATTTGCTCCTTCAAATGAAAAACTGAGCAGTTCATCTTGTATTCTCCTTCATCATACTATAAAAAGATAGCTGTACAAATAGCACAGGCATATTGTCTGTACTTAAACTGACTGACATGGATAACTGAGTTCTACAAACTACTTCATAAACACAAGAGAAGTAAAAAAGTCTCCACTGGCCACAAACTATGACTGAAATGAACTCTTGGCTCTGCTAACTGGGGAACAACAGGAGTCACCCTGGTAAGTAGGCAAGAAATGGATGGCATGGAAAGAAGGGCAGCAGACATGCTGCAAAGAAAGTGGGATGGAATAAATTTTAATACTCCAGTCTGGCAGAGCTCCTTACTAAGTCCTCCGTCAAACTTTAATCTTCACACTTCAACAGTTCTGACTGTGGGGCTGTGTTCAGTTCCAACTTGTCAAGGATCTCAGGTTTAGGTCTAATTGTAGAGCACGAGACTACTTCATAATTTGCAGATCTCCCTTAAAGATAATGTACCATTTACTTAACTCTTAAAGCATTGAGCCTAAAAAAAAAAATGTTCCTTCCTTCTGCTTAGAGTACCTGTGCTTGTGAAAACTATGGCTGAAAAAAAGATTCCAACTATCTGACAGACAAGATTTAAGTGCAATCAATGCTAAACTGCACTGATCTCCAGATAAACAGCACCAGAGATGTCTACAATACTTGTTAACATCCATGTCAAAAAAGGTCTTCTCTCTGTTCAAGGCTGAGGGTGGGTTTTGGGCTCAGCAAGCAGGGCTGCTCCCAAAGAGCACTCCTCTCTTGAGCCTTTCCCCAGGAAAAACCTGTATCAGACATTAAAACCAGCTAAGAGGAACACTGAACAACAACCCATTTTATGTTTGCTCAATGTACAGAGGCTAACACATACAGAAAGGTGAGCTGCCATGCTGGGCAGAGCTACCAAGTATGACCAAGCACCAAGAGCATCACTGCCATGAGGACAGGAACTGCAAAGAGGGACCTGTCCTACCCAGACACATCACCACTGAAACTGGCCCTGTGCTGTCACTGCATGTGATCAGACACCCACAGCCCTTGCTTGGCTTACAGCCAGGACAGTCAATGCACTGGGGTACATACAGGGAAGGGTCACCAGAGCACAAAGAGCCCCAGGTTAGGTACTTCAAAACTGACAACAATACTTTGCCGAATCCAGTGACGAAGGTACCGCTGCTCAGCCCCTCAAACTGATTGTGCTTCCTACACAGAACCCTGCAGATTGCTTTTATTTGGTACAGAACAGCCTGACCCAACAAGGGCAACCCAAACAAGGGAGGGGACAAAAGAGAAAGGCAGAGAGAGGGAGAAGCAGCATTTACTTTTTTTTTTTTTTTTGCAGAAAACAGTATATATTGGTAGCTACTCAACTAAGATGCTCTCAGGTCCCTAGCAAAACACACTGTAAGTACTCTAAGCAGTTCCAGTGTACTCCTACACCACGTACAGCACTACTGAAATTCAGTCTTCTGACTTTCTTCCACCCTAGGTAAAGCTTTCTCCTCTGTGCAGCTCAAGTGTCTTGGTGAATGTGTGGGCTACAGCCATGGAGAAAGGTGGAGGTCCACCAGTCTTGGTGTCTCAAGACCAGACACTGTCATCTTCACCTTGTAACCTGGCTGGAATGAGACACATGCACACTCAAGAAAGTGGGAAACATGGGTACAGGAATTAAAAAAACAATAACTCCAGAACATGTAACTAAAACTACCACCACGCAAAGTAAATAAACAATCAGAATTCAGTTTCCTTTCATGTATTTGCTATTATACAAACTATTCTACAGCATCCTGCCACATTTCTGATAAGCAGATTTTAAAAGTTGACAGATAAAAAGATTTACTTTTACTAGTGTGATAATGCAATTTTATTAAAAATGTAAAAACTCAGGAAGAAATGTAACTGTAAACCAACATGCTGAAGATGTTGCTTTCCAAAATGAGTGCAGTTTCCAGATCTAGGTGTTCTTTCTTTTGTCACTCAGCTAAATGACTGTGTTACATAAAGGACAGGAAAACTGAATGGATCAAAGCCCAGTCTGTCTTTTAGCAGGAACAATCAAAGCTAGAGGACCTGCCACCTATTTCAAAAGTAAATCAAAGTCACAGCAAGGTCACAGTAGAAAAAAAAATTGTTACATTGGGTGCTTAAGCAGTACTCCAAGGTACTAAACAATACCTTGTCACTATGTATTTTCATGCAACTGCAGAGAAAGCCAACTAGGAAATTCAGTTTGTGGAAGCTCAAATTTGAATCCACTAAGTACACAGACAGCATTTGTTTCCCTCTCTCTGTATTTTTTTTTTTTTAGATACTATTCCTGTTAGTGAACAGCAGTATAGATACTCAGGTCCAAAACCCCACATTCGGATCCCATGGCTAATATTTCATGGGTATGATCCTGTAACACAAATTATAATATGTAATCAATACCAGCACAGTCAGAGTTGCTCTAACACAACAGTGCTTAAAACATTAGTTTTGAAAAGGTAACTTTTAATGGAGTTATATTAGAATAAAATCCAATTGCACACTGTTTCTTGCATGAAGATTTCAAGAAAAGGGTGCTATGGAAAGGTAAAAAAAATATATTGCACTTAAACTCGAGATAGACTTGCAAGCTTTCACCATAGTTTACTATAAACATGCTCTGAACACCTTTTCTGACATTATTCTCCTTTGCTACATGTGGAAAAATTCAGAGTATCAATAAAAATGAGCTTTATAAAAGAACCATGAGATCGAACATTGCACATTCAAGCAATATTTCTTTTATGCTCATTTTATTTTCCCCCGAATACCTGGAAGGTAGAAGGCTTGAGACAGGATATAAATGTGGTATTTTAAAATCATGAACACAATATAAAAACGCAAAATAAGTTTAAAAAAGGAAAAAAAAAAAAAAAAAAAACACAAAAAGAAATCTTGCTACTGCCTTTCCCCACATGGCATGTGGCCAAGCAGCCCAACACCCCAAGCAGAAGATGGGATTGGAGGGCAGCCCATGGACACCCAAACAGCAGCTGCTGCCACTTCCAGGGTCACCAAGCTGAGCATCTCTTCCTAAACCCAGGTGGAGTGAGCAAATTACATTTGTCCTAACAAACACAGGAAAAACTGCAGTTCCAGTTTGGGTTTTCTGCTACCTGACTGCAGAGCCCATCTGAAATGGCCTCATGCATTTAAGGAACACAGAGCCCCTTCAACCAAGCTGGACAGAATACTGAAGACACTAATCCACAGAGCAGCAGAACAATTTCAGCCCATCTCCCACAAAGAATCCATTGTAATAAACAAAATCCCTTTGTCCCTCAAAATGGGCTCCAAAATCCCCTCTACAGAGGGAAAGCAAGAGAGCAATGACAACTGTGCAGGGCAGTCAAGCACTCTGAACCCAACAGCAAACTACATGAGCCATTCAGAGGAAAACAAGACAGTCTTTTGATCATATTATTCACAAAGAAAATGAGGAGGTGTCAGCTTGCCAGTTCCTTATTTGCCCAGTTTTACTGTAACTGATGGCAGAAGGCTGAGACCCAGCCAGGAGAAGAAAATGAATTCAAGCCCATCAGAAGCATGACAAGGTTTGAAAATATAGGGACCATTCCAGCCAGTGGCTCTGTATTATTCTGGGACACAACCCAATAGTCTTTCTCAACTGTTGTACACATGTAGAGTTTTAATAACCAAAAACTTGTGAAGGTGATCTTCTAGAAAAGCCCCAAGAGCCCCAAGAACAGTGTGGCTCATGAGAAGGAAAGGATGTATTATCATTTCTCCAAGGTTAAGGTGCTGGTTTAAAGAAACATATATATATATATTTAAACAAAAAAAAAAAAAAAAAAAAAAAAGTTATCATTGTTCTGAAAGGATTCTCTCCTAAGCAAATAGGCAAACACCACTACTAAGAAAAAGATAAAATTAATTTTGTTCCTCTGACACAGCAGTTAACTTCGGGTTCACAACATGCAACTAAAGTAAGTCATTTTATTGGGAGGAAAAAAAACCTCACTATGAAGAGACCCACAGAAAAAATCTGTATATATTCACAGAGTACAGGAGTGTGAAATCCATTGTTCCACTAGCAGCAGTTAAAAATCTGGTACCAGAGAACATTACCAACTCCTCCTCAAAAGGACTGAAGGTACTGGATGTGAACTAACACTCCTACCCACTCCACCAGTCAGCACTACTGCAGGACTGGGATCAGTGGATGTTGTCAGATTCAGAGATAAAAGGGCAGACAACCCTCTGGTGCTAAGGGACAGATGGGAGCCCTGTCTAACCCAGAGCTGGGCTGTTTATTTCACAAGAAGGAGAGTGGTTTATGGGGCCAAGTTGCAGGGTCACTTAAAATAAATGTTCTCTCCAAGGGGAAGCGAAGGCAGGGAAGATAGAGGGAGGGATTGTGCTTGCTACCAAGAAATTACATGCTGCCCAGACAGCCTTTCTCACAGTTTTCTGGGCACTGAGGGTGGGTTTTCCAGAACTCTCGAGAAAGGAAGGAATAAGCAGAAATTAGTATTTTTGATGTTCTCTTGACAGTCACGGGATTGCAATGGGTGAGCAGTACCAAAGTTTCTGTACTCAAACTTTTAGTTAAGGCTTTGTCTTACTCCCCTCTATACCCACTAGTGTTTAGCTGAATCTCCCTTCTGATTAGCTTGTTTACTTATTTCAGAGCTGAGAACTCATTCCTGACAAAAGACGCAAAACAGAAAACCAAACCAAACCCCCCCCAACAAACAAACCAACCAACAAAGAAAAGACAGGGAAGAGCAGACGGGTCGATATAACAAAGGTTATAAAGGTTAAACACACCAGTTGTATGCCTGTGTCTCACCATTCACTTGATGCTAGATCCATAGGACCCAGACATTAATTCTTTCACTACACTATGATACCACTCCCTTGGTAATTACCTGTTAAATCCTTCACCATTTTGCCCAAATCATGTGCATCCCAAATATTTCTGCAGAGCTCTACCTTCCACCACCCATTAAAGGTGCTCCAGCCCACAGTTAAGCAGCCACTCTATTAAATTCCACTGGGAATTTTTCCTAATGGAACCAAACAGCCACTCCAGGGGCAGTGAGACACTGCATTAATTAAAAAGGTTTGGAAGTACTGCTTTAGGTCATAAATGGGTTATCAGCTTGCTTCTTGCCAAGACATGCATTGCATGACCACAGTTGGACTGCTTTTTATTGGAGTTTCTTAGCCCAACTCATCTTCTGAAGAGAATATAAAATTAACATCAGTGGGCACACTCCTTTTCTGCATCTCAACAGGCCTCCAACATAAAAGAGCAGAGGTCCTGCAGCTCAAATGGAGGTATTTAAAATCCACCCCACTATTCTTTGTAAGAGCTCATTCCCTGGATCAGATAAAAACCCTCAGCTCCCACCACACCGAAAGGAGATTTCATCATCTCAGTTTAGAAGGGTTCCATAGTCACTATAAATTTGAGGCCACAGCTCCTGTTCCCTCTATGCCTGCTGACCAGAAAGCAAACACCTATTCCATACATCATCAGCCCGAGTTTCAAAGATCAGAGTTTTTATCTGCTTGGCTGATTAATTAGAATTCTTATTTGCACATCTCAAAACAAACAGGTAAAATCCCTTTTTGTTTACTAACATGTCACAGTAATATTTAGCAGCTGTGGCGAAGTATTACAACCAAGGCACTTCCAATGTTGATGTCAGTTTTATCCCTGACTTCCTGTGAACTCAACCAATTACAGGTTTTTTTTCCCCCTCTGTAAATAAGGATAACATTCACTATTTATTTCATGGGGAAAGCTGAAGGTTGACTCTGCTAGAGTTCTGTGAGGACTGGACTCTGCAGAGAGAATTAAAAATATATATCTACTAATACATTACAATGAATATTACTATGCTTGTTATTGTACTTGCTTCTAAATGGACTCATTGAGAACCTCATGAAACCAAAGAGGGTGGTGTTTGATTTACTGAACTGTAAAGGAAAACTCAATGCATCCATAGATGAGCTGTTAAGGCAAGAATAATGTACCTCAAAGCAGTTAGGCTCAGAAATTATGATTTTAAGGATTTTTTAAAGCAGGGATACATTGGTTCTGTAACACTGATAAGAGAAACTTTTTCTAAGAGACAGAAATTGGTCGAGAATCTGTAAACATCGTTGTTAATGCCAGAATTTTTGACACCTTTGGTAGCTAAGTATAATGTCTACAGCAAAACAAGAGTAAAGCATTCACCTCTTTAACTGCAGCCACTGGGTTTTGAGTATTCAGCAGAAAAAGTGTACACGTCAGCATCCTCCCAGCTGGCTCCATGAGATTTAATTTACGCCAACCACAGAATGACTGCGATAGCTCTCTGAGATGCCACAGCATGAAAACTGAAGGGTGGGGGTTAAACAAGCAGCAATGCACACCAGATGTCTGAGGAGGACATCTAAAAGATCCAGAGCAAAAGGAAGCATATTTGAAAAAAAAAAAAATAAATCCCCCTTCAATGCCATAAATATTTATACAAATCCAAGAAACTGGCTGAGTTCAAACTTGTCCTGTATGAATCATACAGCACTTCCCTCACCCTATCTTCAGTTACTGTGTTCTGTATAAAACCACCACAAAGAAGGTGCCATAGTTATGTCAACTTCTTTTTCTGTATGCCAAGTACTTTTTGTAGAGCTCCTGCTTTAGAAGAGATTATTTTCCAAAGAATATAAACAGAACAACTGAAGAGTCTTATTTTACTTGGCTAGTTCTTGTGCAGCATTTACTGGCCTTCCTAGGTAATTTAGATTCATAGAAGTAGCTTCCTTTTGACTGGACATGCTTGACTTTCTTCATATGGTCATTTAATTACAATGCATTACAGAGAAAATAACTCCAGTTTAGTAATCTGGAGCAAAAAAAGCCCATTTTCTGAAAAGTTCTGTTCTGAAAGTGGCAAAACCTGCTAATTTCACAAATATCTATATTTATCTTCAGAATTGAGGCTTACTGAACATTAAGAATTAAATAACAAAATTGAAAAGTCACACTTCCATCTTTGAAGTGCAACCAGAGTGCTCTCAGCCATACGTAAAACAAGTGAATACTAATTCCCAAAAAGACAACTGCTATTCCAAAAGATACACTCAGCAGCTTTCTTATGTCACTCTTCTTACACAAGGGATTGCTGGGCACTTTTTTAGAGAGTAAATTACAAAGGCTATTGTCAATCTGCTGTTCTGTGATTTTTGGTTGAAATAAAACATAATAAATATTTCAATATTGGCTTATATGCCTGTGCCATTCCTATGCTGGCAAAAAAACATAGAAGTAAGAGAGATTTAGTAGATGAGCCTAACTACAACTCAGGTTTAAAGGCAAAAAAATCTATTTCTGCCCACAGAGGAATAAATATTACGTTGTGCAAACCAGGGAGGTGTAATGCTGAGTGGTTTCCATGCTTGCCCTGTCAAATGGGTTTCCAGGAAAAACTACTGCTTTTTAAACACAAGTGGTTCCAAACTTTTCCTGGGAGAGCAAACATATTTCCTGGAACCTGATAGCAACGTTTGGAAGAACAGGAGGAAAGTTATACACTACAATGATTGATTCTCACAGTTGACAAGGAACACTCCAGAATGATGAATGAAAAAGAACATGTCTTAAAATAATTAAAGATACACTCCTGTAACAATGTCTATTGTAAAAAGACAGGAGCCACTTTTATTGAGAAGGAACTAAGTTGGCACCTACTTACTGAAGCCACATAAATGGTAATATCACACTTTATCCTGAATATCATCTACCTCCATCCAGGGACACCACATTGTGGATCATCTGTTCCTCCAAAGACAAAATGAAGAGTGAAGACCCAGATCACATTTTTGGATGGAAAAGCTGGACTGCACCACACACTACGATGTTCAACAAATTCTTGTTTTTAACACTAGCGACAACAAATTTTAAAAGTGAAGAAAAAAAGGTGTTACTTTTAAAGAGTGATACCAAACAATGCCATGAACCTGAGCTAAAGGAAACACCCTAAAATCCCTTTCACATTTTGGCCCCCACACTCCTATTACTTTTTACCTGAGATGTTCAGGACTCACATTCCTATTACAACCAGGAATCTAAGCATCTTTGATGAAGACTCACCACCTCACTGAAGTCCTGAAGTCTCTGGATGACTTTTTCTTGGACTGGCAGCAATGCTGTTGTGGTTGCAGGAACACCACAGGTGATACAAGAAAAAGCTGTCTGGAGCTCTTTCCTAACAACTAACACGCTTCAAGCAAGCCTTACCCAGAACCAGTGCCAAACTGCTACTGATGTTAAGAATGATGTTAAGAAGTCTTCCAACTCCATCCATCTGTAACGTGAGGTTTACAAGTTTGGCAGAGATAACCTTAATTAAGAGCTCAGCCTGTTCAAAACTGCCCTGTGGTGGGTGATGGACAGCTTCTCCTTCCACCCAACCTCCCCAGGTACCTGCCAGCACACACCAGCTACCTGTGTCCTTACATCAACCCATGGAGACAGGCATGACAACATCAGCTTGCTTTTAGAAAAGCTGTTAGATGAAGCACCAAGGGAAATCTGACCCCAGGAAATCACAACTGCACGTTGTGGCACCCGGGGGGTGTGTTCCTGCACCCACAGCCCTGGCACCACATCTCACAGGGCACAGGCAGGCATTCTCCAAAACACCAAGCTGAGAGGAAGGGGAACAAAGCCTCTGTGTGTCCAGCAACCCTTCTGTGCACATTTGTCAAGTAGTTTTCAGGGGGATGCTACAGACTGCAGGAGGAAGGGGGAAAAAAAAAAATAAATAAATTGGCTGGCTTTAAAAATAAATTAAAAGCAAAACCCCTCCTGATTCTTCAATTCTGAAAAAGTATAATACCAGTCTTGTAAACTCTCCTCCAGAAACTTGTATTCATCACTACCTCATACTATTATCAGTGAAAAATTATAGGCTCTGTCCTGCTGGATTATTGTTAGTGTAAACAACTTTGCTAAACTGCTTGGCACGCTGTCTGCATGCAGCATGTTCAAACTCTGCAGTCTATTCAGCCAAAATCAAATATAAAGGCTCATCTGTATTAATCCTCCAGAAGAAATTAATAGACAACTATTTTCATGCAAAGCAGATATTTAAAAAAAGGCAAACCCAATACATATGGATGAACTTTTCATTCATAATTTTAGATGCCACACAATGAAGACTGTTGTTGAAGCTTTATTTTTTTTCCCTAACAGTTCTCCATACAATACAGTGCATTGTTCAAACTCTGGAGCAATTTAAGCTTTTTCAATGTCTCCTAAAATCCCTGGATTTATATCCAAAGAGACCTGGCACTGTAACAAATTTGACTTGTGAGTAACAAGTTACAGCCTTTAAGCAAATTGCTCATTAACACAGAACTCAACTTACTGATACAAACCTCAATACCTTTTATCTCAGAAAAAAAGTCCTATCTTATCTATTTAAAGTTGTGGGATAACCCACTACTATATTTGTTTGGTTTTTTTTATTTTCTTGTTTGAGTTCTCAGTACAAATGCTGATCTAGCATCCAGGGCAAGGAGAACAACAGAACTCCAGGGAAAAAATGCTTATGTAGGACCTAAATTTATCTTGCCTTTGATGAATGAGGAAAATAAAATGGATTTTGATGTCAGGACAGAAAAGGATATTCCCAGCTTCATGCTAGGAGGAAATGAGTAAAAAAAGACCACTGTGAAGTCGGAGCACTTTGTTTCTTCCTGAAAATAAGACTTGGAAAAACAACCCACAAAATGTTCTATAAATAGGGAACATTCTGTAGGTGTTTCTTGATATACATGACTTTGAACAGAAATTTTACACAGCATTACAAACAAGAGCACTTAATTCACCATGAAGATTTACATCCCAATTATTGTTCTACTAATTCTTAATAGAACAATGGGGTTAAAAGTCATTTTATATATTTAGAAACTGAAATAAACTTCAAAGTTAATAAAGGAAACTGGCATTACAAACCCAGGGCAAAATGCAAGGTCAGCAAAGAAACCTAATGGACATTATTATTTTGAACTTAAGAAAACACATTACCTTCCATTAAAAAAGCAAATGAAGTTAGCAGAATCTGTTTCAGGCCCTGAGTTTCAAATCAAACATCTGAATTGGCCTTTTTTGGGAAGATACACAGGTATCTCAAGTGTCTTGCAGTGCCCTAAAACGATCTATAACTCAGCAAGCTGGGTGATGCTGCCACTTCAAGCTTCACTGTCACAGAAGTCAGTGAAATTATTTTGTAATGTGCCACTCACTAAGCATAAGCTATCCTGAAACTAAAAGGAGGTGGCTTGCTAGAAATCTGGATCCAATTTTCTTCATGAAAATAAAATTTCAAAAAATTCAGTCTTTCGGAGTGTCCAGAGGACTCTGTATAACTATTTTGAGTGCTCCAAATCTTCTAACATGCCTGGGGGAATTTCCCCACATCTTATTGAGTTTCTTTCTACCTTTCCCAACACAGCAGCTGGAGCATGGAGAATGCAGCAATAACACAAAGCATTTGAGAAGGGGAGAAAGAAGAAGGATTTCTGCCTTCCAACTCCATCTGCAGGCTCCCTGCAATAAACAATAAAAGGAAACAAATCTCATCCTTGGAGACAGCACCTTCTCATACATATTCTACTGGTAAGGAGGAGGCAGAACTTGCCAGGCTGCCCCAGCACCAGTGGAAGAGATGGATCCCTCAATGATTTATCTGAACTCAGAGCCCTCCTGCCATTACCTCACACACAAGGCTCTAAGAGAAAAAATATTCAGCTAAAGTGGAGTTTCCATTGCAAAACAAGATGCAGGTGTTCTACCTCTGAATACGTGCCCGGATCAAGTGGTTGATATTTGATAGGAAGCAGCAGAATGGAAGGGTTCTGCTTCCACAGGCTTTGCACATGAGTGAGGACACAGTCTCCCAAGAGTTTTCTGATGTCTCCAAGCTGATTAGGAAGAAAACAATATGAAAGCCCTACTCATTAAACTGGCCACTGCTGATAACTGGCAGCAAAGGTTGAGTATGAGAGTATCAGATATAACCGTGCAAAAAACTCAGCACCCAGATGCTGAGTCAACAATTCTCTAATTATTTCCTCTTTTTTTTTTCTTATTACAGCAGGTTTATTACAATAAATTGCTTGAAATGACTGATCATTCTAAGCTGCCACTCTCCTGTTGACAAAGACCAAACATTCTCTTAAACACTTTCTTTCACTGGAGAGAAAACACTCAAATGTTGTTTCATGCAAATTGTTCAAAACCCCAGCTCATTGTTAAGGTTAAGATTTTCATCCAGAATCAGAGAGATCAAAGTTGGTAATAATATTAAGAAAACTCTCAAAAGGACACAATTTATCAGTGTAAAACAGGCAACCTGATGGAAGAAAATGGCTTTATTCTGTGGGTCAAACTTAGAGATCCCCTTTCAAAAGCCCTCCCACCTCATCTGTGATTATAATCCTACTGGCTGTGGCTGCCTTATTTAAATGAAGTGTTGAGACTGGAAATCATCTAGTCCAAACCTCACTGGCTCAGTACAGCAAGCTGTTCAGGGCCTTGTCCCCTCGGGTTTTCATTATCTCCAAAGATGAAGACTCTACCATCAGACTGGGCAACCTGTGTCAGACCAACCTCATCAGTAAAATAAATAAATAAGTACTCTTATGCTTGAGGAAACAGTCATCCCCAGTTAGGCTTCCATACTACAGTTAGATAAACCTGCAACACAACCATTATTTCTTTGAAGTCAATGGGAGAAGATCTAGATTTTCCATTCCCCCCCCAAGCCCAACAAAAGGATATTTTTCTGTCCAGATGAAGCAGACACCATCTATGCTAGTCACCATCCTACTTTCTTCCCCCAGACCTCCACCAAGTGAGGGAAACTCAGACATCTGGTTTATGAACTAAACAGCACTCTGTCAATAGATGTGTCCATACTCATGTCATACATGAATGACATGACTTAGGGACAGAATGAGACCAAGACAGCTGAGGTTTCCTCCACCTTCCAGTCAGGGAAGACTAACCAAGTGCTGGCATTAACTCAGTAGCCTGGAGCCTGCAGATAAATTGCTATCAGCAACTCTTGCTAGGCAAGAAAAAGCAGGACTTGTCTTGGAATGCAAATTATATTCTTCTACTTGGTGTTGAACTATCAAACTATCATGGAAGAACTTTTCCTGTTCTGTAGGTACCAATGCATCTCTCATCCACCAACTGCAGCTACCAATGAGTGGCACATAGTCCAGAGGCTTACATCAGAGGTGAAAGACTAAAACCACTGGTAAGCCTCATAAAATGATAATGACACATTTCACCAGCATACCAGTTCCCTCAATAAGCAAAAGCAAGGGTTTCATGAGAGAATCTAAAAGAATAAGGAATGAATCTCATTAATTTCCTGTAACATACATACCCATTATTCTTTGCCCTGAAATTTCAGAGGTATTTTCACACCATATAATGTATTTGTATCTTATCCTTCATCTGCAAAAGTGCTTTTCAGAAAGGCAACTCTTTAGAAGTAGTTCAAGTATGACTCTCAATAAATCCTAATTAATTGACTTTGAAAGGACAATTTGCTGTCAATACAGTTACTACAGAAGCAGTGTCTTTGAAAAGACAAGGTCCATCACTGCTGACACAACTCACTTATAAAATAAATACTATAGTAGAGGCATGGAAGATCTGTAGGCATCTCTGAAACGCTCTTCAGGTTCAGTGCAGATGTTGCCAGTGTTTATACTTTTTAAACCACTGGCATATAAACACCTCCCTATAAACACCACTGAAGTTTTGCTTTGCTTTTCTCCATTTTGTGTGTGTTTATTTTAGTGTTAAAAATGTTAACTTCCATAATAAGGAAAATAGCAACAGATGTTTAAACTAAACAAAGATTGCTGGAGTAGAGTGTATTCATTTAGTTGTTCTTTTGAACTATTAAAGCTAAAATCTGGTTAAATAACAATATTGGAGAAGAGGGTGGGGAAAAAGGGACTGGAAAGAATCTTCCTTAACTATTAGGCATAATGATAATGACTTGAACTAATGGGCCAAAACTACAGTTTTTCTGCCTTAGTCAACAAAACACACAGGAACATGTACCACATAAGTAGAGTTTTTTGCAGATCTTCATGAGAACTTGTCAATTGCTTCCAAAGAAAGCACTGGTTACCATAGAGAGCAATGAAAAGGTCAGGAACCTGAAAGTTTCTTTCCCTTTTTTTTTTCCTCATTTTTTTCCAGCTAGTTCTCTTGCTGTAAAGAAGAGAGCACGTGATAAGACCTTGAAAATGCAGCTCTATTGAATCCCAGCTACACATTATTCACTATTGTAGGAAATCTTCTGTAAAAGAGCTTTACTCAAGAAAATATATATGTATTTTTGTAGGAAAGAAAAAGATAAATTAAAATTAAACTGATGTTAAAGTTCTACAGGGAACACCTTCACTTCCTGAAGGAAAGTAACGTGGCCATGCTGTTTTAATGATAGAAAAGATGGTGTTTTCCAACATGAGGTTCAGCTCCCTATCTTCTGGCCTGTTTTTTTTTTCTGGAGAGTATGAATAGACAGCTCCTAGTCCTATGCATACACCTTATTGTTTCTTCCCTGAACACTCCAGCAAGTTTTCTTTTCCGAGTGAACAGGGAAAACGTTCCCGCTGAATCAGAAGAAAGATTTCTGCAACGTTTGTGTGTGGCTACAGCAAAAACACTTCTACTGCCAAGCTGGGTTAGCTCAGTGGTGCCTTTCTTTCCAGGCAAAGCCAACCATAACCACTTCTCCCAGCTGCACGTAGGTGAAGCTCCACTCCGCAAAGAAACCGATTTCACTCCGGTAGCAACTTCCAAACGGGACTCGGCAGCGCTCACAGCACCGAGAGCGAACGCCAGCCTGCGTTAGCTGGAGGAAAATTCAGCAAAGTGACAAAAAAAACGAGGTTTTCCAACTGGTTGTGTAATTCTTTCCCCCGGGACCCAAGCGAGGGGTGCGGTGGAGGGGCGGCCCCGGGCTGTGAGGGGAGGACAATGGGTGCTGCCGGGCGGGGGTCCGGACCGAACCCCCCAACCCTGGGGTCTGAACGGAGCCGGGGCACAACTAGAGAGAGACTGGACATTCACTCACACACCCCCTTCTTACAAACCCTCTCTTTTTTACAGCTCTGGAAATCGCGGGCACTGCCTCAAAATCGGTCCTTCCAACTCACCTTAATGCTTAAGAAAGAATTAACACCAAAAACGCGCCTTCTATGAGGTAAAAAAAAAAAAAAAAAAAATCAAAAAAAAAAAAATCAAAGGAAAAAAAGGAATCCTTGCCTTAAACAAAGCCCTAGCAACAACAGTACGAGGGTCCTGGCAGCACGGATCTCCCCTCACAACTCCGGCGTCCCCGCCTCAGCGTACACACCCGACAAAGGACACCCGGCCTAAGGCAACCATTACCTTCATAGCACAGAATGCCGATATTGTTGTTCATCTTGTCCAAGTATTGGTAGTTCAACAGGTCCATCTTCATAAATAGCATTTATCGGGCTAGCAAAAAAGACCAGCTTGTTCGCTTGCGCCCAGGGAGGAGGAGGGCGGGGAAATGGTGCCCAGGAGGCTCCCGGCTTCCCAAAGTTCAGCAGCACAAGGCCCGGGCTCCAGCCAAGAACAAGGGAGCAGAGGAGAGGTGGAGGAGCAGAGCACACACCCGGTCCCTTTCCAGAATTCGGGAAAATAAAGTATACCGTGTCCTTCGGTACAAAGGCGACTGTCTCAAAAGTTTTCAAGTCTTATTCAAATTTAAAAAAAAAAAAAATAAAAAATTAAAGAGCACGGAGGGGGTGGGGAAAAAAAAAAAAAAAAATCAAACTGAAAGAAGGGAAATTTCCTAGGACAAAGACAAGGCAGTCCAGCTCACAGCCCGCTGCAAGTTCCCTGCACTGACATGCAGGCTATGCTTGGTATGACTCGTATGTAAACCAGCTTCCTCCGCTGCCGGGCGGGGAGTGAGCATGCTCGGTGGGGCCCTGGAGCTCCTCAAATGTCAGGGATGTTTTCTGCACAAGATCAGCCTCTAAATGCACCGAGTGTTTGAAAGAAAGAGGAGGAGGAGGAGGAGGAGGAGGAGGCGGCGGAGAGGCCGCTCCTGACAGGGAGCAGCGCGGCCGGCCTGGGGGAGGGTGGGGGTCTGCCCCGGGCATGGGGAGCAGGGGGAAGGGCCCCAGGCACAGGGAGATGGGGGAACTGCTCCGGGGAGATGGGGGAACTGCTCCGGGGAACTGCTCCGGGGAGATGGGGGAACTGCTCCGGGGAGCTCGGGGGCCTGCGCCAGAGCCGGGCCGGGGAGCGAGGGGCCTGCGGCGGAGGCGGGTCCAGGCCAGGCCGGGGATTGAGGGGCCTGTTACGGAGCCAGGGTAACTCTTTGGTCAGGCTGCTGAACGGAGGAACTGAGCAAGATCCATCTGTTTAAAATTAATTCTTTCTCTTAAACGTTTACTTCATTTCCCAGCGTGGCCCCAGGCATATCCCAGTATTGTTGTAGTGAAAAATAATGCTGTTTTACAGTAATGGAACAGCTCAGCAGCTCCGGTATGATAAAGACAATGAAATTTAAAGAGCCAACACTTATATCTGAGTGTCTGCAGACAGGTACAGGCCCATCAGCACACCTTTACACTGGGTTTTTTAAAAGGGCAAGGAGCAGCTACACAGAGTGTGTTCGGGATTGCTCCCAGCTGGTGAAGCTCCAGTATGGATGACACAGACGATGGGGCTTTTTACAGCAGTTGCTCTCATCCCAGGATGTGGTCTGCCTGTCTGCAGGCCAAACCTTGGTCACAAAGGCTCAAGCTGCTTATACAGATGTGTAATGACACCAGAGGGGGGCACAACATCTGTATGGGGGGGTGTGCTAAGCTCATCAGTTTGCATTTCCTGCATCTGATCAGCACCTGAAGCCTGACTGAAAAAGAGAAATAAATGCTGGGGAATTTTGGTCTAAAACAAACAATGGAGTCCTAATCTTCCTTCTGCCTCTCTTTGCCCTCTTGGGTTTGGAACATAACTCATCCCTGCCAGCCTGAGATGGACAATTGTGAAAGTATACACAAAAACATACAGTCAGGGAGAATAAGAAACTTCCATTTCCACTTTGAATATGTCATCCCTCTGTTAGAGAAGGAAAAGGTTATTATCTTACAGAGGCAACTCATGGAATGACAATTTGTCAAGGCATTTTGAAAAGTACTCCTTGACTGCTCTGGATATTTCAGTGAGCCTATGTAATTTTCTTACAGTTACTACTAATAAATAGGAATAAGAAATATAGTTCCAAGGAAGCTTTAATTTATCTCCAGGGTTCTTCATGGAACCCAAACAAGGTTTCTTCTCACTTCAGATACAAAAGGTAGTCCTGACTTTTATCTACTTACCTGCTTCAATTGAAGGAGAATGTCAGAATAACAGTGCTGAATTCAATACAGCAGAAAACAGATTACATGAAAGGAATTTTGCATTGCTGGCAAGATGAAGGCCAAGAAGCCTTTTATTGATTATTTATATGCAACAAGTGCACTCTCCTAATAGAAAGTACTATTAATTTTGATTACTTCAACATGGTGTAAAAACTCGTGGGTAGTTAATGCTGAGGTAACTATGTTTCTTGGATGGTACCTAATAAAAAGGTGTAGTTGGGTTTTTTTGCCACACAGGATTTATTACTACAGAAGTTGCAACCACAGATCTCCGGACCAAGTGGTACATGATATTTTCTAGAAAGAAAAATATTTTTAATCAAGAGAAGAACGTTATTATTTTCTACCAAGGGGTCAAGAATTTTTATGTCGAACATGTTGTGTATGCTCAAATATTTCTATACCCATGTTTCATGTTAAACCAGCCATCTAATAAAGGCATGAAAAGAAGTCTTAGTCCTTTAAGACAGAAACAACAATAAAAATCTATACCTGCAACATGAGCAAAAGAAGCATGTTTCTTCAGCATGAAATGCAAGTTTCTATGTAAGTATGCCCAAGTTTTGGGGAAAAATATTTCTGATATATATATATTTTTAATACAGAGAGCATCCCTGAATTTACATTAATAAATCACATTTTATGGATGAACAAGAAGTATCTAATTTTTCCAAACTAAAATACTTTCATTTTTGCAGGAAGTGCAAGTAATGAGAGGAAAGCAGTGTTCTAAACTTAAGAGCACTGGTCTACAAGACAGGGTTTGCACAGTGTGCTAGCTTTACAAGAGCTTTCTTCTTTAAACTCCCAGTATAAATTCCCCTCTACATTCAAGGATACATGTTCCTTCAAGTTGTTTGAGAAAACAAGGTTGGGTATTGTCTGCAAATCCCTGACTGCTCAGTATTGCTGTCCAGGCACTAATAAAGAAGTTAAACACTTATTATTAGACCAGTAATCACTGGTCTACAGGTTTTTAGACAGTAATGATCACTTTATTATGTGAGTGTTTTTCAGCAGTACAGTCTACTCTATGATTAGAACTTGTCAAGTGTTGTGTAATGAACAACTTGGATGCTTCATGTTAAATAATAGTAAACTGGTACCGAACACTGAGAGCTTCATTTATTTCTAAATTAAAGTATTTATACTGAAAGGCAATGCCTGCTGAAAAAACAGAGGGGAAAATATCAATGTAAATGTATCATAAACATTCTAATGCCAAAACCTGTTCATAGGAATCCTTTCTTTTGACAGAAAACAGTTCAGCAAATTCAAGTCCAGCAGACCCTGAATACTGACAGGGTCACTGCAGAGGACTCTCTTCCTGGCAGCAAAGACTTTCCAACTACTTGATTCAAACTGCTGTTCAGCAAACACTTCACAAGTCTGAGACACCTTCCACTGAATCAATAATCAATGCATCAGTGGGTTAGATGTAACACAGAGAAAATAACAAACTATTAACATCACCCCAGGACCTTTGATAGTTCATTCTATTCCTCCACATACTGGTAGATGCCAACACAATTACACGCTGTAGTATCTCTACTTCACATTAGCTGGAGTACATCCTATAGGACTGAACACACTTTGCTTCTGTAAGGAGGATAAATACCCACACCCTACACAGAAAACTCTTAAAAGTGCACTTTCAATGCAAACTTTTAAATGCACTTTTAACACAACAGCATCCCCTAGAGGTAGCTGACAACCCACGTGTGTCTTTCTGTATCACCCTGGACTTCACATCAAGGTATACCTTAGATTTGACTCTGATTAGAGCAGAAGAGATAAACACCTGGTGATCTTCTGACCCAATTTAATATGGAAAGCAAATTCAGTCTTCACACAAGAATGTCTTATTGCAGATATGTTCTGAGGCAAGGAAAGCAAACGAGAGGGGAAGAAAGGTTGTTCTAATGTATAGGTATGTCCCCATTTGTCAAAACCAGGTGGCTAAGTATGTATTTTGACAGCTAGACAGTGCATTAGGGTGGAGTCTGACAAGAGACTTCTGTGCTGCTCTTCTACAACCAAACCTTTCCCTTTTGGAGAATCCAGCACACAAAAGCAGTGGGAAGAAACTGGTGCAGTGGCCTGGACCATGACATGAGTGGTCCCTGAACCTGCCAGTGTCCCTTGGCAGCTGGAGCACCTCAGAGGCCCTCTTGCTGCATTTCCTTCAGCTTCTTTTTGTCTGAAACAACATGTAGTTTATGGCCGAGGCCACTCTTGTCCTGCCAACCAAAGGAGGGCAATGATGAGATGCACCCTGCAAGCAAGCATTGGCCCCAACTGAAGCACAGATGTGGCTGTACCGAGGGCTGACAAGGAGAACAGAGCATTTTGCAGATTTCAAGAAGCTTCAGAAACTCACTTTTTCAAAGAGGCACAGTGCAGGTTATGAATGTAGTAGGTTATTGTGTCACCAGTTCCTAAATACCGCTAAAAACTTTCCCCCTGTGAAAATATATAGTCCTGGCTTATTTGAGCAGTAATGGGACCTAACAGAAAAATAAATCCTTAGAGCTGTGTATTATTTGGTTATCTGAACTTTTATGGGGATAAAAAAGAAAGTGGCAACTGCTTAATATATCAAGCCCATGATAGCAGATTTGACAATAAGAGCTTATATGTTGTTTACAGCACTTAAAGATACACTGATATGCTGTATAACAAAAGATTTCAAGGAAGCTACCTCAGTCTGCCCCTGTCCTCCCCTTGATGTACTGTGCCACACAACATCTTTTAGTGGGAAAATGAGTGACAATGGCTGAGAATCACCACCATAAATAAAACAGCCAGGTGAGATCCATTCACTTGGACAAAACTGAAAGTTCACCCTTGATGATCCTCAGTTTTGTAACCAAAAGAAAAAAAAATTGCAGTCTTGTTAAGAGGTGAGCCACCGTCTTGTGTAAAACACCACAGAGTATTGTAATTAATTTTTAATTATAATTCCCCTTTTTGAATGGAAAAAAAATACCTGTTGCAGCTCTTGAGGTTAGACAGGCATTTATGACACATCACCTACTAGCTGATACCTCAATACAATCCACAGAGGAGATGGAGGAATAAAGCAAGAGTATTTAGACATAGGTTTTACCTTTTTTCTTTAACTAAATAATGAGCAGATTGTAGTTACCAGCTGCTAGGTGGCGATGTGCCTGAAGGAAAAATCCTGCTTTGCCTTTCCAGGCACAGCTGCAGAGCTGCTGCACTTAGCACCTCGGGTTTTATTATTTCAGTTTGAATGTGTTTCACAAAAAAAAAAAAAAAAAAAAAAAAGTAAACAAAATTCTCATTTAAGCCAGATGGGGTGTTTGCTGTTAAACACATATAGATGTGGTAAGGAAATACAGTTTAAATGTATTAAACATGACATTTAAAGTTTCTTACACACAGCTACGTCAACAGCTGTGCCCCTGAGATCCACCTACACCAATACATCATGGAACTCTTGGCTGAGGAAGTTAGATACCACAAAACCTACTAACTTTATCTACTTTTTATGAAGCATTAATGACTGCACCAATGAACACATGTTCTTCCAGAGAGCCTTTTTGCCTTTTTTTTTTTTTAAAACACTGCAATTTGATTTTAATTGCAAATAGATTTTAATCACATCAAACAACCTTCTCCCTTTCACAGCCTTAAAAGAAAAAGCAGAATATCTCTGAACAAAAGCTAGCACATGCCTTCTTGTTTTACCTGTCCTTTACTACCTAAAGGTTTCAACAACATCCCAGAACAAGATTTTTTTGTTGTTACCAGTGGAGTTCCTCGAGACTGAAAGATTAGACTTACACCCAGTATTACATTCTAGCAAAATAATCTGTAAATTCTTATTCATTCTTGTCATACCCTGATTTATGCAATCCTGCTTAAAAACCAAACACAGTAATATCTAGTAAGGATATCTGTTTATGACTGCACCCACATTTTCCTAAGTTAGTTGGTAGCTCAAATGTGAAGCTCTCTCTTCCCCGAAGGACCATGCCAGCAGCATCCTGGTTCCAGTTCCCTACTGGCCTAGCAAGACTGGAACTGCCAGGGAAACCAAAATACAAAGACAGCCAAGAAGAGTTGCAAGCTCTTCTAGGACCCAGGCATGGGGTTAAAGGCTTGTCTGGACTGAGAGATGGATTTTAGTTCTTTGTTTTGTTTTGTTTTGTTTTTTAATGTTAGCTCTACTGGAGTTCTGGTTCTGTATTACTCATTGTTTTGAAGACACAGAGGAAGATTTTTAAAAGCTTATCATTGTGGATGCAAATCAAAAATTCAGATCACTTATTGGTAAATATGCAGCAATGTAGAACCAGCCATTTCATAGCAAATGAAAAACTCTAAGAATTTTACCAACCAAAACTTGATGAAAGCCTCTCCTCATTAGAAAGGACCCTTTCCCTCTGTTTTCCAGTCTTCCCTCCATCACCTCCAGAAAGCTATTTGTCTCCTACTCCAAACTAAATACACTCTTCTAGTGCACCAGACACCATTTTCACAAAAGAAGGGAGGGCAGAAGAGACAGGGACAAAGGCAGGGCACGGAGAAGCCTTCACTGCAACTCCCACTTGGGTTTGGTGGCTTGCTGGGGGTTTTTTGGCAACAGCCACATTGAGCTCACTGGGTATAAAAATAAAATGAGTGCAGAAGGCAGCATATGATGCCTCTCTGACAGCACCTGCTGCTCCAGCAGGTAATCTTTGTCCCCCAAAAGCAGCAGCTGGCAATTTCAGAAGCAGCCCTGCTGTGCTTCCATCAACTGGACCACGCTGACCCAGGTCCGAGCTATGCCCTGCAGTTACCTGCTCTTCTTTTCCTGTGCTGTAACTCCTGCTTGTTCCAAAGCTTGAAGTGTTCTTAAAAGCTTTATAATGAATAGGGAGCAGGGGAACACAGAGAATGCATTCTGATCTTTCTAGAACTAAATATTTCACCATTCCTGAAGACAGCAGGGCAGAAGGGGCAGTGAAGCAGGTGATCTCTTCCAAGTTCTGCCAGGTAAAATACAAGTGAGAAAAGTGCTCAATATCACCTGCTTTTTCTTGGCCTCATTCTTCAACTGCTTACTCCAACAGTAGGCTAGGAAGATCAGGTTTACCAAGAATATTTTTATTTCCCAATAGTACTTTGCAATTCACTTTTCCCCCCCCCTCTTTTTTACTGCCTTCAGCTGGGCTAAAAACACTGTAAAAATGCAGCTAGAATACATAACAGAGGAATCTAGTTTATCTAGGTTGATAAACTGTTACTTGCTAATTAAAATCTTGATAATATTTCTTGTTATTGGAATCCTAATTTGAATTTCTGAAGGGCTGATTGTAATCACAAACATAATTTATTTTGAACTACAAAGAGTCCTGAGCACCATCCAGATGCAAACAGTGAAATGTTAACTTTGCCATGCCTTAATATTGTGTCAACAGGGTAAAGAAAGGACTTCATGTTTTTGTAATATAAGAAATCATAAGGGAAAAAAAAGTAAGAGTGTATTAAAGGAAAAAAAAAAAAAAAGCCAATTTTAAGTCGGCTTGATGCTCAGGCATCTAAAACACTTTTTACTTAGAAGTTAGGAGCCAGACCTCGCTTCGAGGCTGGATTTCAAAATTACTGTGTCTATCACTCAGCTTTGTGAAGAAGCAAATCCAGTTTCAAGAAACCACTAATTACTGGGTTTAGAAATAAAGCAGGGAGCTCTAAGACAGCTGAAGTCTTTGAAAAGATTCCCCCTTTCTAGCTAGCTTGGTGAGACATAAGAGCTACTCACAGGGCTTAATTCAACTTGAATGTCATTACATGTAAACCTGCTTCAGTGTGTGGAGCTGACCTGGCTTGCACAGAGACTGAGGATTACATGATGAGATAAAACCATGAATCCCAATGGTATCTTGCTATGAACCAGGCAGTAAAATCAATTACTACTTTTGTGACAAAACAAATTAATTTTCACTTTTAAACATTAAATTAATTACTTATCCTAAATGTTAGGATGAAAATGTTAATAAGTGCCTATTATGGGACCCAATTACATAACTTGCAACCTACAACTTCATTAAATTAAAATAAAACCTCATTCAAGTTCTACGTCTATTCTTTCCCAGCTGAGGGTCTTGTCCTCTCCTATTTAAATGTCTTTGACCTCAATAGATTTTCTTTCCACACTAAAAAAACACCCTAAATACACCCCAACTTATCCCAAATTGCCGTGCTTATGAAAAAATCAACCATCTCTGCTCAAGATGCTGATGGATCTGTTGTCCTTCAGAAACCAAGAAAAAAGAACCACCACACTCAGCTATCAAAGTGTTGCCCATGCACTGTTTCAGGTAGTAATTCAAGAAATGATGTTTTCACTGTATATGATATATACATACAAACCTATGCATGTGTGTACTATTAGTAACACATTAAATATTGTATTAATTCCGCTACAGATAATGCCCTGGATGTCCATAAGTACACATTTACAGTGAAGTAACATCCCCATCAATTCCTTTGCAAGAGAAAACCTTTCAAAAGTATCCAGCTCTCCCTTTCAGAACACAGGCATCAGCCTCCAAAGTTCATGCTCTCAAGCCTTGGCAAGCACTGACAGGAAATTCAGTAACATTACAAGGATCCTGAAACCAAATTTTTTCCAATGGATCCAAGTTATCATTTTCAGTTCTACAGGTAAACAAGGTTTTCCCTCACAGAAAGGCCATTTTTAGTTTCAAAAATCAAACCTAGTGCTTGCTGAAAATTCTCCTGCAAAACTATTTTCCAATGGAAACGGGGCTAGTTTGGGCTACTGTATTTTTGATTTCCCTGCCAAAAAAATGGAGACAGGAAGTTTTAAACGAATTTTTCACATTTGACATTAAGCGAACAAGAAAATAATTTTTAAAATATTATTTGCTATTAACTTCAGCTTTCTAACAAAACAACAAAACCTCAGGAATTACATTTGCATGGATCTCACCCCTCTTCCCAGCTGGCACTGGCCTTTTTGGAGAGAGCAAGCACAGCAGTGGCAAAGAACACTCAGCACCTTTCATAGAAGAGGCCAGTGCACAGTGTGGAAAGTGTAACAGCAACACAGGGCTTCCAAACTACAGTGCTAAAAATGGTATTTTAAAACCAAACATTAGCTTTTGATTTACCCTGAAGTCATCAAAACTTCCCCCTGAGGGCCACTGCCCATGCCACAGGTTTTACTCAGTGCTATGGGGAATCAGAGCAGTAATTTGAGAGTGAACACTACCAGAGCACAAAGCTTTTGTCATTTTTTTACCACTTCCATAATTTTAATCCAGTTTTCAAGGAAAACATCTGTTATACAACCACAATTTCTGTCACTTGCCTTACCCCAAACTGAAATAGTGGGCAAGATTCAATCATCCTTCAAAGGCAGTCAGTCTCCTCAGAGATAATTTCCTGTCCTTTCTTTACTAGCAGTTGGCAGGAAGAGAAGGCTGACCACAGGTAATGTTACCCCTTGGGGAAATGCAAGAACTCAGCCACTGCCCCTCCTGTCTGGTGGCACTGCTGAGGGGCAGCAGAACAAGCAGGCTAACCCTGATTACAGAGCAGGGAAAAAAAACCATTCTTCTCCATTTTCCATATGGGAAAAATCTCCATAGAGCAGCTTTAAAGGATCAGAACTCCCAAATTTTTAACAAAAAAGGCTTTGGGTGTGCAGACACAGGGCACATGTCAAGTTTTTTCTCAAGGTTCATATCCACATCTCTTCCATACTTGACAGTCAGTGCTTCCCAACCAAGAAAAATGCATTGTCCCATATAATGCAATGTCCCAATAATTTCCTCAGCTTTTCAGAGTTTTGTCTTAACATCCCCTTTGCCTCATCTGCAAGCTTCCCTCCCTCCAACAATCTCAACTCCCTTACTCAAGGCCTTCTCCAACTGCCCTAAATGCCACCCCCTCTCTTCCTGCACTAAGCCCTCCTTTTCCCATCAACCTCAACTTATCAGCCACCCCAGAACCTCTTATTCCCTCTCAAACATCTTCCCAGCTCTCCAGAACCAAAGTGCAATACTTTCTAATCCAGACCTTAACTTTTCCCTTCCATACCAGCTGCAGCTGTTGGGCTTCTTGAGTCCTGACTTCTGCCCACCAGAAGAGACCTAAGCACACATAGTACCTAAAGATACACAATCACAGGGCACTGATACCCCAAAAATTAATTGGCAGGTCACACTTTCAGCTTTTTAACACTTCATCTTTCTCTGCCTCAGTCCTTTGCCTTCTGACCTTTTATTTCCTTTCTTTGAGCTACAGTTCCTCTCAACTGGAGGATCAGGGAACCAAGATAACCAATGTTTGCTTCTACTACCTGGTAATATACCATCTTCTTTCTGGCACAGGCTGCCCAGGGAGGTGGTTGAATCCCCATCCCTGGAGATATATAAAAGCTGTGTAGATGTGGTGCTGAGGGACATGGTTTAGTAGTGGACATGGCAGAGCTGAGTTAACAGTTGGACATGATGATCTTAAAAGTCTTATCCAAGCAAAATGATTCTGTCATTCTATGTTTCTTCCCAAAGTGCTGGGAAAGTCATCCTGGGTATGATGGAGTCTACATACTCCTCCTTCAGTGGGTAAAGAGGAAAGGGTCCCAATGGTCCCAGCACATCCTTTTGAGAAAGACACCATTGCAGAAAAATACCCCCATTGACAGAATCCAGCTCCCAAGCAAGAAAAATCTCAGCTGTAGGTCATCTGAGTGGAGCAGACATGTACTGTCTGAGCCTATGCAGCCCTCATGCATTTCTCACTCAAGAGACTGAAGAATATCCCAATGTACAGTTCTGATGCCATAAGACAATCCAAACAGTTGCTTTCTGTAATCACTGCTGTTATTCCATCCACTCTCCTCAGCTTTCACCCCTTGGGCAGCTAGTGTGGAGGTCAGTCCTGTAACCTGCTATGGTCAACCAAACCTCTCTTCTTTACACAGCTTATCCTGCAGAAACAAGGCCAGGGCACCCTCTTAGGAATTAAAAAAATATGAGCATAAATTATGTTTATTAAATATTATTTATTAAATATTATTTATCAAATTCTCCATGGACATGTACCTTGAGGGAAGGGCGGATGCAAATATCAGTAACAACAACAGAAAAGGCAGCTCTAGGTCAACAGCATACAAAAATACAGTGCATCACCCCAGCATGCAGTGCTACTGACAAAGAACAAATTTTCTTCTCTTACCTTTACAAAAAGCTAGATTTGTGAACGTGAGGTTCAAAAACACTGGTCTCATAGAAACTAACATATAGAATTCACTACAAAAATGTAGTGAGATGTTGCATAAATCTCATTTGCAGGTCATCAGTCTGGGCTGAGAACACTTGAGACAGACAGACTAAAAAACATTCACTAATGTCAGACTGAATCTCACCTGGCTGGAGACCTAAGTTTGTAATAAATACCTGAATGTTATAATTACTTTTCTTTCTATGCATAATGCCTGTGAAAGCTGATGCATTCCTGAAACAAACGTTTTCTTTCAGCGAGGCAGAACATGAAATTTATTAACATTGTGGGGTGTCTTACACATGCAAGGATCACCAGTGTGTCATAAAATGAATTCTATAGGCAAAAAAACCATTAACCAGGCCTTTTCCACACGTGGCTTGTAAATCAGACAGCTATATACAAACCTAGCATGCTGGAAGGCTGTGGTGATTAGGACTGGTCCCAGTGGTCCCCTTATTTTCCAAAAAGCAATGAATAGATTGGACAGAGACAACAGTATCCATCCATGAATGAAACTATTATCTTAGTGCTAGTTGTATATACCCAAAGTGAGGAGCCATCTATCTCAGCCCAGCATTTAGAAACAGAAGAAAAAATACTTTTAAAAAGAAAAACAGCAAAGAAATCAAGGAAAACCAACGTTAGCACTTTTGTGTTTTGGAAAACGATTAATTTCCATAACAGAGAAGATTTTTTTTTTTTTTAATTACATGACACAAACCCTAGATGAGGATCCCAGTATCACTGACACTGCAAAACTTATTAGCAAAATCTAACTAAGAATATTAATATTTAAATTATGACTTGGGTAATGACCATATGCTTGTGTGGAACTGGAATTAAAATTGTCCAGATATGCCCTGGACAGATTTTACTGTACTCTGCTCTTTCACCTTTCACAGACCTAGAAGTTGGCAGGATGGGGGAGACACTGTGCTTAACTCTTCAGTTTTGCCTTCCACTCACAAACATAAAATTATGGTTCACAGTTGCTGTATCAAATTCCATTTGGGGACATGGTTAGAAATAAAAACAATCCAGTCCTATTGTGAAATAAGACAGTAGAGAATTAAAAAGTTTTACTACAAGGCTAAACCTAGACCTTACTGCAGCAGAAAGAGTCTGTTAGAATGACACCATTCAATGCATACATCTGAATACAATATGCAAACCAATTTACTACACAAAATATTAGTATCTGCCTACAGATAATGGTTAGAAAAAGAAAACACACACTTTGATCAACTCTTCTTTTCAGATTGCTAATATAATATTTACTTAGACATATAAAATAACAAGAAAACCATTCAAAGTGATTTTTACATTTGGAAGAGCAATGAGAGTCCTTTGTTGAAGTGATTCTTGCAAGGCAGGCCAGATAACCCCATTTAAGCTTGGCTACTGTGGTTGCAAGATAAACTAACTCCTCAGTCATTCACAAGTCCATTTCTTTGGAGGGCAATGGTAGGGTAAAAGCCTTATTATGCAACTCATATTACTGCCAGAATTTCTGGGCTTGCTGTTACCAGAAGTTAGAGAAATGGAACTGTCACATGAAAATGCTTGCTCAGACTGGGTCAGGACCCATAGATAAGGAGTCAAACCACTGGTCTGAACTGTCCATTTGTTGAAATGATGATGAAAGAAGAGACAAACAGCCACAGCCCACACCAAAAAGCATTAAAATCACACACTGAAGCATGACTGTGTATCCCCAGAGGCTCACAGTTCACAACCCTCACACTCAGCATAACTGGGTTGATGTCAGTGCCAGTACCTGCTCTGGAGGGCAGACTGGAGGCTGTGCCAGCAGCCCTGACCCACCTGCTCTGAGAACTACACAGCTCTCAAGTGGACATGAAGAAGCCAGAAGGAAGGCTGGCTTTGCTGGTATGCTCAGCTGAGTTGGTTTTCTTCAGTGTAGGGCTTAAAAGAAGGGTTAAAAACCATCATAAATCGAAAAGCCAAAAATCTCAGGCTGAAGATGTTCTACTCGTCCCATTCCATGTCTTAGGAAGCTGTTTCCATGATATATAATGTTACGTATGATTTCAACAGAAAGAAATGTTTAAAGAGGATCACAATGACTGTAAAAATCAAATACTCACATGTTAAAAAAAATAGAAAAAGGGGTTTTTTTTGGGTAACCCTGACTGGCCACCCTTACACAGTTGTACTGCATAATTGCTTTTGGTTATGTGGCAGACTGTATTCCCACAGGACCTCACCTCATTTTGTGTAAACAAAGATTTACTGGCTCTGGTCCTGAATAATGATTGAATTGAGTCATATCAAAGAGGTGTTGTAAAGATTAATTAAAGGTTTATGAAGCTTTGTGGCAGTACACTGATAAGTGCCATAGAAAAACCTCCAAGGAATTGAATGATCCTGCCTGCTGAGCTTTGCTTGAATCATGGGCAGAAAATTAAAGGTCTGGGCTCCACACTAAGCAAT